>OZ057398.1:20337350-21537350 GCA_964056695.1 Melieria picta | reverse complement strand
ATAGTGAAAAGGTCGGTTCATCAGAGAAGTGTTTTTCAATGTGACTTCTTACAGTGTCATTCTTTCAAACAGAAACAAAGTGCAACTAAAGAAGAGCGGCCGCATTATCGAAGAGGAGGTACGTAATCCAAGCGCGCCACGGCACTTTCAGGCCAATCAAGATCGTGCCAAATACTACGAGAAGCTGGAGAAGAAGCTACGCAAGGAGGGCAAGGAACTAAAGACGGCCAAGGACGTTTGGGTCGAGGAGGACTTTCGCGACAAAATTCCCGGCCTCAAGGACGAAAAGGGCTGGATCAGTAAAGAGTTGGCACTGCATGTAACGGGCAATGTGGGCAAACCGGTGGTTAAGACCCACGACAGCATTCGTCATCGTACCACCAAAGCCAAGTAAGTTCTAGCTAAATAAATAAATAAAACCAAAGTTAATATAAAACGATTTCCAGAAAATTTGAGCCCCCACATCCAGGTATGAGCTATAATCCGTCGCTCGAAGATCATCAGCAGCTGCTAGGCACCGTAGCGCAGCGTGAGGAGAAGATAATTAAAGTAGAGAAACACTTAAAGCGTGTGACCACAGAGATGTTCTCGAAAGTGACGCCAGAGGAGCGCGATCAGCGGCGGCTAAAAGAAATGCGAGCTGGGTTGGAAGAAGACGACGATATCGAGGAGAAAAAGACGCACGATGGCGAAGAGACGTCAGCGACAGATATTAATGCATATAGTACCGTCAATCCGCCGGTTGAGAATAAAAAGAAGAGCAAACGGGCACGACGAAAGGAGCTGAAACAAAAGGAATTGCAAAAGAAGCACTCTGAGAAAAAAGCGCTCAAGAAACAAATTGCCGATCTGCATAGGTAAGTGTGGTAAAGGGGGCACATCTGACCATTTCTCGTGCCGCTTACATGTAGTCATTTCCGGCTGTTTTATGTAATAAATATTTGCTTCTGCTTCCACTTCCAGAATTAAATCCATAAAGGCTGAAGTGGCTGCTGAGGAGGAAGAGCTGAATGTGCTGAAGAAGCATCGCAAGCAGGTGGCCTACAAGAAAAAGTTCGAAACTAAGCGCCTGGGGCGCTTGAAATTCGCCGAGCCCGACATTGATGTCAACATGCCGGAGGACATTAGCGGCAACCTACGCAACGTCAAGCCCGAATCCAGTCTGCTAGTCGACCGCTTCAAGAACTTCCAAAAGCGCAACATTCTTCCCACGAGCGTAGCCACCGGCAAGCAGAAGAACAAGAAGGTGAAGCGCTTCCCGCGCAGCTCACACAAGGATCCTGGCGTGTCGTTCCAAATGTTGCGCGAACAGCGCAATGCTGCTAAAGCTTAGGCTCGTCGTGTTGTACAGTCCAAAATACATTTTTTCATTTAATTATTGCTTTTTAATTGTAAGTTGTGACAAATTTAGATAGAATGAACATTGCAATGGCAAATATATGAATGATTTTCCTAAAACGATAAAATAAGGACTTTAAAACTAAAATTTAAACGCTAAAGTCGGGTGCTTAAATTTAGTATGGCAAGTTGGTGGAGTGGTGGGGAGTATTTTTGGTAGGTCTGCCCTTTGTGATGTTGCTGCACTGAAAAGTAATTAACATTATTTTCTTTATACTTTAAGACATCTTCGAATGGAATTCGCACCGAAACCCACATGAAAGTGAAAAACAATTTCCCAGAGACAATTGGAATATACTGAACGCAATCCGCACACCCATTAATTCTAATTATTTTTTGCAATTTTGACAGTTTTCTTAAAAAATTTCAATATTTCGCTTTTGAGACAATTGGCAGAAATTAGTTTCCCATACTGAAATGTGGCGACTTTCGTTCGATCTTTGGTTTAACAGCGTTGCATTGGCGTAGAGATTGCTCGATTGTGCTCCACGCATGTATCACATTTTCAGCTTCTGCCACAACTTGCTCATGCGCGTGTTCGTCTCAAAGATGCTGCGCACCATGAACACCTGCAGCAGCCCCACCAACACCATCGCACATATCTGGAAGAACGACCACGCGTTGACTTTGGCGTAATTTGCCTCTGCCAGGTTGCGATCGCGCGCCTCGTGCGAACGTAATACATCCTGCAGCTGGCGCGCCTTTGTCATCTGCATGCGGATGCGTCCGATGTAATCCATGATGTCCTGCACCTTCAGCTCGTAGTACTCCTCAGGCGTCAGGCCATCAAGGGCGTCGTTCCACTGATTGTCTCCCAGATTTTGCTCGCCCTCGCGCTCCACAATCAGCTCAAAGAACACCGTCTTGCGGTTAAATGTGCTGAACGTGTTATCGAAGCAGAAACGATAATCGCCCTCCTTGCCCACCTCGTGCCGGTGTATGTTCTCCGGCTTCTTGTAGTCGGTGACAATCACTAAGCCGATGGGATCCAGCAGTGCAAAACTGATATCTAAATCCCCATGTCCGCCGTCAATCACCTGGTATTCGATATCGATGGTTTCGCCGATATTCACGCGGTGATAGAAGCACTCCTTCTTGCCCGCGTCGACGTGCACCGTCATTTCTCTGTCGTAGGCGTGCACGCCGCCGACCAGCAGCGCAACAACTAGCGGCCACACAACCATTCGAGGATTTTGCATAATTGTCGGTCGTGCAATTATTTTTGAAATATCAGTTAAATTTCATTTCCAACAGCAAATCGCAAAACTTATTACTACCGAAAGCGCAAAACTACAGTCGTCGCAAAGTACAAATGTCATTGAATTTGACATTTGTGTATTCAAGTCAGCCGTTCGAGCAGGGTTGCTGTGAACTACACAAAGAGTAGTAGTTAAGAAACGTTTAATACAAATAGGCCCGCATCTAGTTCGACGACAGGCAGACTTTGCAGAAAGATAAAATCTAAGAAATTGCTGAGCCATAACTTTACTCTAATCGAATTTTTGAATCTTCTTTAATTTGGAGTTGATTGAGCCAAAATCTGAAACCACTACCTTTAGTCCAAAGGCATCTGTTTCAAACTGCAACAGTGCACGACCCCAGCAGGACAGCTTGATTGCGTCTCTTCTTTCGCTGACATTTCGCGCAGCCAGCCAGCTGATTTCTGTTTTTTTTCTATTATTCGCACGAGTGAATCTCCACAAACAGCAACAGCAGGCGACGGCAAAGGAGTTCACAACTGTGCCGGAAGAGGGTCTAGAAATATTTTTTTTTCAAATAAAAATTCATTGTGCAATCGCTGGAAATCGGTCAACTCGTGAACTTGGGGGACGCGACTGATGAGCAAAAGACAGGATAATGACTGAAAAATAAGGCGCAGCGCAGACGATTCAGATAAGCCAAACAGCGAAAAAATGAAGGAACATAAGCTGCTGCTAGTGCTGTCGCAGTCACTGATCGGTGAGTGGCAGGCAGTTGCGACGCTGAATTGAGCGTCAATGATGGCGGCATTTTGGCTGTGCCTATTTTTTGCGCTTACTAGAAGTTCTGTGGGTCGATCAATGGTAATGATGGTTGTTGTGTTGCTCTTTCCAATCCACACGCACAGGTACCGGCTTCTTCTTCCTATATGTGCAGCATGTGCGCTCCATTTTCGAGTCGCGCACCAACATTGCGCACATGACACAGCTGGAGCGGGAGTCGCTGCTGCGGCGCGAGGACGCACTCTACTACTCGTTCTACAAAACGCTCACCGAGGCTCCGGACTTCTGGAGCGGATACGAGAAGCTGAAAAACGTGACGGGCATCGAGTACCCGCACAGCGTCAATGTGCTGCAGCGCTTCCATGTACTGCCCGAGCTTACAATAGCGTAAGTGCACGTCCATTTAGAATAGAAAACCGCAATTGCTATAATTTTTGTTATTATGTAGCTACCTATATCAGCTGCTGCGACAGTACACCTACAACGAGCATTTTTCGTTGTTCAGTTGCTGGCGCTCGAACGATATTCGGCTGCCGATTGAGCACCGGCGCTGCGATGGCTACGGCCAGCCGCTGCAGTTTTACTTGGAGTGCGTCTGGCTACTGGGTGGCGCCACCATACTGGTCATCTACATCTATGGCACGCTGCTGAGGTACGCACTTGCCGAAGCAATGATTTAATGATTTTAACGCGTTTGTATTGTTTTGCGGTTCTTCGCAGCGAAAACATCTTTGGCGGGATCTACGCCGTTATCTCGTACGTGATGTTCCACAGTTTCGCTTCGAAGATATACGAGCATCCCATGGCGCGCGAAAATTTTGCATTCCCCATTATTTTTCTGCAAATGTTCTACCTCTGTCTGTGCATAGACCGCGTGACGGAGCGCAAAGAGCACAAGTCTCGCCTGATTATAGTAAGCAAAGATTCTGCACAGTACACTGTATCCTTCTTTGGGGTTTTAGTCCTAGTTGCATCGTAATTAATGTGTAATCACATGTTCATTTGTTGATTTCCCTTCAGACATTTAAACTGGCACTACTGACGACACTAGCGCTGCTCTGCTGGCAGTTTTCGTCCATTATTTTCGCTACGCAAGTCCTCATCATGATGACGCCGTGGAGCTTAAGCTCTGTCCCGGACAGCGTCTCTAGCGCCTTCACCATGGATTATGCGGTCTCGCAGCTCGTGGCCAATGTGCTGGCCTACTACCTGTCACTAGGCAACAAGAAGTTCATCTTCGCCTGGCAAATCGGGCCTGCCATTGGTCTCTTCTTTATCAGTCTTGTGCGGCGTGTGAAGCCACAATCGCCGAGCAGCGAGTTCTCATTGAAGACGGTCTCATTGGGCATTGTGATGGCGATCAGTGCGCAGGGCACCATAATCGACTTGCTGGAGAAAACAGGACTGGCACGCTCGGTGGATAACGCCTTTGCGCTTTACCGCGACTTGATTGTTCACTGGGGCCTGCAGGCGAAAGTGAACTTCAGCACCAGTCTGGCCGCCTGCAATCCGGCGTACAGCCGCATGGAGCTGGCCGACTTGTGGGAACTTATAAAGACTCTAATCGTGAAGCCATATTGCATGTACGGCGTGGTGATGTTGGCCAAGTTCTTTCGTAAGTGGCGTAAGAGCGGCGAGAAGAAGACGCCCAGCAGCGATTACATCGAGCGTGCTAAGAAATATATCCTGGAAGATTTTCTTGAGGAGAATCACATTTCGATGCGCGACATGTCCAACAAAGAGACAGAGCGCGATTTGAACGAGTGCCTAAAGCTGCTGGAGGAGTGCGACTACGACTATGAGCGCTACAAAAGTGAAAAGGCGAAAAAGAAGACACATAAAGGCGACGAACATTCCGAGTTCATGAATGACATTCGCAAGCTGAGGGAACAAATCAACGAGCTGCACGAGAAACAGCACAAGGAAGATCAGGATGCAGCTACGTCCTCAATCACCACCACTACGCCAGCAGAAGAGGAACAACACCAATCGCCCACAAAATCTGAAGAAACAGCAGAAGAAGACAAATCGAAACCGTCCAAAACAGCAGGTGAAAACAAGCAAAACGAGGCCAACGGTAGCAGTGGTCGACGCGTCCGCGCAACGCGTTCCGGTGCGAAGCGAGCTGGAGCGCATGGGGCTGCTGCTGGTGGCGTGGCCAATGCCTCAGCAGCTCCTGGTGGCTGTGCATCTGCTTTTCAGGCCGCCTATCAGAGCGACATTTTTAGTTTTCACTACCTGTACAGCTTCATACAAATGGCCGTTTTTACGGTCATTGGTCTGAGCATCAAGAAACTATTCTTCCTGAGCTTCACTCAAGGTTGTGTTATTGCGCCGACAATATGTTCCAAGTTTTGGTACCGCAAACAGCGCAACATTTTCTGGACTGTATCGTTGGCGGTCTTTGTGACGAGCATGGTTAATCCGGGCCTAGTGGTGAGATACGCGTGTCATTGAAATACGAATGCATCTATTTGTATTAAGGAATTTTAATTTTCTCTTGCGCAGAACATACGTGAGGAGTACTTTCCATCCCACTATACTGCGGCCAACGACGACTTGGACACTATGTTGGAATGGATCAAAATGAATACAGAAAGAGATGCAGTATTTGCGGGTGAGTGAGATGTGATTTCGTTGCTTAACAACAAATTTTTGTGTGTATAATAAAATGACTATCTTTAATTTTCATGTTAATTGCTTCAATGCATATCCAAGAGCAGTTGCTATGCTTTACGCTTTAAACGATCAAAGCGTTTATCAGTTTTTAACTTTGTTTATCTTTAGTGCTCACGTTCTTTACTTTTCTTGACTAAAATTTTTCATACTTATTCGAAGCAAAAACCCTCATTTAAAATGTTCCCTAGGGCCGGTCGATATTATTGGCACCGTTCATTTGGCAACAAAGCGCCCCATAGTGAATCATGCGCACTTGGAAATGCGACAGATAAGGTGAACATTCCGAGTTTGCCACGAACTCAAAATACAATTAATAATCTGATATGCTTTGCAGCGATCGCACCGAGCACGTCTACTCCGTCTTCAGCCGCCAGCAGTCGTCGGACATTTACAATCAGTGCTCTCAGCTAAAAATACAATACCTGATAATATCCATACACGACTGCACCAATGAAATCAAGTCAGTATTGCCCATTGAAATTGAGTTTAAGCGAACTGAAAGCGTTCATATCGCCTTTTTGCTTATCGGGCTTTTATTGTTTATTGCAGGGACGACTGCGACATGCTGTCGATATGGGACGATATACAGCCCGCCTATCGCAAGTATCCGCAATTCTGTTCGGAGCTGGCCAACAAGAACATACCGAGCTTTTTGAAAGTGTTTTCAAACGATTACTATGGTATTATTAAGATGTTCTCGCAGAGTGTGCAGATCAATCTCAAGTACAGCAAGATGCCCGAGAAGGTCATGTAAAGCAGTTTCGTTTTCAAATTCAACTGCATAGTTAAGTTAAGCATAGAGCAAGCGCTAAACAGCGAACACTACGAAGAAGCACCGCGTATAAAGACGTCAATTATGTTCATTTATTGTATGACTATTTTGCTAAGGAAATTTTGAGTACATGTTTATACAGCTATGTGAAGCATTTCGTTGCTATTAAAAACCTACTAATTTTGATGGCAGTAACAACAAACTATAATAGGCACTACAGTAGAACTATACGCTATGCCAACGCTACGTGTAAATTTTAACAATCAAGAAGCACTAGGCAATAGTATGGGCGAAATATTGAGAGAAATTACTGCTTCGCTTGGTTTTGACAGAGTTCTATGTATATCATGAAATGGAGAATCCTAGAAGTTAACTCATTACCTTTCATGGAGCTAGCACTTTAGTTTTACGACAGTGTAGTTAGGTTTACGCGAAGTGCTCATTTTGACATTGCAACTACTTTTAGCAGACACTCGGCTTGGCAAACCACACACCACTCATGTAAAACGGAACTTTACACAGACTGCCGATATGCATTCCCACTCAGGCATCAACAGCAACTGAAATTAATAACAATAACGGAAACAAAAAACAAGTCGGCAACAATTTTACCTAAAGAATGACAAATATTTCGCAATTCAGAAATATTGGCGCATTATACATATAGATTAATTTGCAATTTACCACTGTACGTTGCAGTTTTAGGCCCTGTACGAGTAAAAATAAATTGTAATTATTTTTATTATGAAATCAAACCGATACGAAGTGCTGATTAGTGCGTGTGCATGTGCGACACACGCACACCTACACACTGACTAAGGCTTTTGTTTAAAAGTAAAAGTTGAAATTTCAGTGATACTACTATACAATATTTTTTCGCTTAGATTTGTAAAATTAGCATTTTTAAATATAAGTTGAACTGAATTAAGAGCTGTTACTCGTTTTTCTGCGTTCCGGGTGACTTTTTGTACACGCCTGTGCGCGTGCGTATTGTATTGCAGTTTGCAATTTTTAAATACATGACTTCCGTTAACTGTTCAACACATGTACAAAGTGTTTTATTGCATTAACTATTTATTGATGGGGCCAGAAATACGGCTTAAACTTTTTCTTCCTCGTTTTAATTTGCTGGTAGCAGCTTTCTGACTATTAAATGCCTTTTGGAAGAAAAAACTTACCTGTATGTATTTTCCATAGAAACATGTTTTGCAAGTAAATAAAAAAGGTTTTTTGCAGTTTCGTTCATATTTTGTTTTTTGGTATAAATCTACTTTATTTATTTTTACTTTAATTTGTCTCTTGCGGCATTTACACAGAAAGCCGATAAGCTTTTAAGGCTTCAAACGTGTTCAGCTGGTGGTTCGCAACCAAATTGTATGTTCACTATTGTGTTGTTGTTGTTGCTGTTCATAGCTGACACCCTATTAGTGAATAAACGACAAATTAGTGAAGAAGTACCAACGTAACCCGTGGTCTATTTAATTGCATGAGTGATCCTCGTGTAAATCATACAATGTGCAGGTTATAAAACAATGAGATGGAAGCGTCACGTGCTCCATTGCGCATTGTACACAGAATAATATTGCCTTGACTCATTCAAGCTTTACTAACTTGGTTTGGTTTTTGTGTGTCATATATGGATTTTCGATCGAATTACATTTCATATATTCAAAGGCGTTCGATATTTAGCTGTAATTTGTTTTTTTTTTTAAATATGTTTTGTGTTCATATTTGCAATTTTTATTTTCTTGCATTTTTGTGCCAATACCATAAATGAGTAATACTTGCTTTATTTTATTCTAACAAATTGCATATGGCTGTAAATATTTGCGCGTTTCACTAACCAAATCAACCGACAGAAAATAACATCAATTCTTTCATGTATTCACCAATGTTTTTATCTTTGTTGCATTATCATAAAAACAACTACAGTCTTTCTTACTTTACAATTCATGAAAATTTTCCTCTAAAAAAATTTTAAAATCATTCTAAAAATTGTCTTGCATTCATTTGTTTTACTAAATGACTTGCTGACTTATATTACAATTTCTTTTTTATTATATTTTTTTATAATTATTTTTGATTCGCAGTAATTTTTTTTATTTTACATTTGCAACAATTTCATTGTTCAGTGTGGTTTTCGTGGAAGCAGTTTGCGATTTTAGGATATTCACATCCGATCTACTTAATTTTCTATATATTATCGAAAATCTTTAATGTGGGTTTTTGGTTTGATAATTTCAAGCGAAGAAAACATTTTCGAAGCAAACACTGCAAGTTATGCATTTTTGATGGTGAACAAAATTTATATGAAAAACTGAAACCTAATATTTTGAGAGCTTCGTGTTGCTGTAAGATTATAAAAACAGTAAATTTTAGACATTTTGCGATCTTGAAAAGTTTAAAGATGAAATCAGAAGAATTAGTAAGATTTTGCAATCCCTAAAGCTTCCAGAATCAGAAGAATGACTAAAGATGACAATGAATAGAAATTTTATAATTTTAGAAAACGCAAATTTTGCTTTCCCATATTTTCAGTTGTGATATTCTAAGGAAATTCAAAAAATTATTACTCTTTGAGCAAAATGGTAAAAATTTGCGCATAAGTAAATTGAATTCTCATCAAATTAACACATAAATGCTTATTACGAGTATATTTTTCAGATCAAAAGAAAAATGATTCTATGTGTTGAGTGAGTGAGAATAAGAAGGCTATAGCTCACCCCGGCCAGCCATGGCCGACGGTTAGTTGATGCACGTTGGAACCCTTCGAGAGCCCATTCTATAATAATCTGACTGAAGCTTAGTTGACAAACATTAACAGCTTACCAAGAGTCATCTGGTAGTCCTAATAGCGTGAGTTTGAGATTTTTTACAGAGATAAAGTGAAGCTCTCTTTCTTGTTTGAGAAGACAACAATCAGTTCACAAAACATATTTGCAAAATTTATAAAATTTGGGCGAAACCTTAGTAAGTCCACTGAATGAAGATGTTCATGATTCATAAACTTGATATGGGAATAGGCAGAGTAGACACAGAAAAAGTGTCATCTTCACTTTATAAATACATAGACTGTTCATGTAATCTGCTATGTTCGCAAGACAACTGTCAGCACACAAAGGGTCCTTTAACCACCTAAAGTTATTTTTCAATATATGCAAAACTTATTAAATTTGAGGAAAACCTCAGTAGATCCGGTGAAGGAAGATGTTCCAGAGTAGGCACAAAACAAGTGTCACTTTGACATAATAAATACATGGAACAGTTCATGTAGCCCGTTATCCTCATATGTCATGCCTCGTCGTGGGGTACAATGGACAACAATGTCTCCATGCACACTCCAAACAATTCATAACAAGAATTACAAACTTGAAGAGTTGAAAACTTATTTTAACGATTTTTGGTATCGCGATCAGTTGTCAATGAGAACTTGAAACTTGTACTCAAGTTATCCACTTTCGAAGAGCGATTTTCTGTTCTATCTTTGCTTTTAACGTCTGCTCTCAAATTCCTATAGTTTTAAGGTCAGGTGACTGTAAAAGCCACGACACAATGTTGATCTTCTTGATTTTCTACTGTGTTATAGATTACACTCCTATTTCCAATAGTACGAGGGTAGCCTTTTATATTTTTTCAAAAATTATGAAAATGCATTTTGTCAAAAATGGTTTTATTGCTTTTCAAAGTATTCTCCTAGAAGATTTATACACTTTTGCAAGCGCTCCAACCAATTGTCGAAGCACACCAAAACATGGTTTTTGAATGCTTCAGCAGCATCTTCTGGCAATGAAAATCGACCACGCAATTTTTTTTATGTGCGGGAATAAAAAGAAGTCATTGGGTGCTAGGTCAGAGCTGTATGACGGATGACCCATTAAATCGATGCTTTGGTCGATCGAATAGGCGGTTGTTTGAGCCGATGTGTGAGAGCGCGCATTGTCCTGATGAATAATGATTCGGCGTCGGCGGTTGTTTTTCCGTTTTTATTGAACACTTCTGTCAAACAAATTGTTGTGTACCACTCAGAATTGACGGTTCTACGTTGCTTTAACGGCACAGTAGCCACATGACCAGTTTTGCCGAAGAAACAGGCCACCATTTGCTTTGATGTGCTGCGTGCCCGAACAACTTTTGTTGGATTTGGCTCGTCTTGGAAGACCCACACGGTCGATTGCTGTTTTGTTTCGGGCTCATGCGCATATATCCATGATTCGTCACCTGTCACGATCTTATAAACGTCTTTCGAAGCACCACGATCGAATTTTTCCATCATTTCTTTGCACCAATCGGCACGAACCTTTATTTGAGCGATTGCCAAATTATGCGGGATCCAACGAGAACAAATCTTTCTGACAGCTAAATGTTCATGCAATATCGAATGCACGGCCGTGGAACTAATGCCCAAGAATGCCTCTATTTCACGGTATGTCACATGACCATCATTCATTATCAGTTCACGCACAGCATCGATGGTTTCTGGCACAATGACCGATTTTGGACAACTTTCACGAAATTCGTCCTGGAGCGAACGGCGACCACGCTTGAATTCGTTAAATCAGTTATAAATTGTCTTGAGGGTTTATGCTTCATCACCAAATGCCGAATGAAGGCGATCGAAGCACTGTTGTTGAGATAATTCACTTCGAAAATCGTAAAAAATTATTGCTCGAAAATGTTCACGAGTTAAATCAATTTTTTGAGCGAGATGAATTTTTCAAGTCAGTGTTAAAAACACAAATAGCGCTTGAACATCAAAATGTTCTAAGCACGTTTATGGTAAAAAATGACAAACTTTTCAATGGCGATCTCAAATGTTTCAAAAACGTACTAGACCATCCCTACTGAAAAAATATAAAAGGCAGCCTACGTACAATTGTATTTCAAATACTCATTCAGAATAAAAAATTGCTAAAGTATTTTATGTTCGCACTTGATGACTTCCCACTTTCACCTTCTGCTTCACCATCAAATGTGTCATTTTTTTAATGCTAAATATTGAACACATAAAAATTATACAAAGCCGTTCCGCTAATGTTGGAATTAATGTTGGGACTATACAACTAATTTCAGGCATTTGGTGTTTGAGTCTGTGGCGTTGGCTGAGCATATCTTTCTAAAGTGGAAAACTGAAACGCATTAGCGCCGTAATATTTCACATTTATGTCAGCATTTTAGGCTAAAAACAAAAGCGGCATTTGGTTTAGCGTGTTTTTTTTCATTTCGAATATCACTGGCGATTAATTCGGTTTCATCTTATGAGCTTTAGCGCAGTTATTTTAGTTTTAATATCATCAATACATACTTTACGGATTTTATATTCTTCAATTGAAATTTATCACAGCAATAATTTAGTTTAATTTAAATATTAGCATTAATTAATCTATTTGTGTACTTCGAAACGCGCCTCCCTTGCGACATTTATACGCACTTATTTACTCTTTTGTTTTATTTCTTTTATTCTATATACGTTTTTAAGCTGAAAAGAAGCACTTATTATTGGTAATGGTGTGTATGTGTGTGTGCGTGTGTGTGTGTGTGGGAGTGTCTAGAATTTAATAATGCCAGAGTTATTCGCAGCGCACCACGGCAACGAATCAATTGAAACCGAATATGTACAGAGTCAACGAATGGAGAACAAAACGTTTTTGCCAACTTTTTTCCTTTGGTGAAGTAAAGAATTGGCAGTGTCTGATTCCTCAACGAACAAATGCAGCATTACCAACACTACACGCAAGTCCAAAGCACTCCAAAGAATTTCGAAAATAAAATTCGTAAATTGCGGCTAATTGAAGTTGCACTATTTTTGTGTTTTTGTTTTTAGTTTTGTTTTTACAAATATTTTTTCATGTACAATTTGCGTATTTGTTTTTGTCGTTTTTGTTTTTTATAAAATTTAGTTGGTAACAAAAAGCTCGTTTAACTTGTTATTTTAAATTCATATTCAACAATTCAGCATAACAAATGTGTGTATGTATGTATGTATATCGTTACAATATACAGATATATACGTATATATTACATATATATATTTATAATCTCCTTATTAGTCGCAAAAGGCTTTAGCTTTCCTCTGTGTGGCGAGGAATTGAAAATATTGGTTTTACTTTTTTGGTTTTTCACAAATGTTCTTCACTCAATAACTGAGACGATGAAAACGTAAAATTGATGAATATTTCAAACATGTCGAAATGATGTTTAAATCGAAAAGCAAAGGCCCCAGCAGGCGCCCGCGTGCACTTCATCTCAAATGCGCTTAATGGTGGGGCCGGTGAAGAAGATCGACACCTTTCGCTTGAACTTTTCCATGCGCGGCTCGTGGTCGGACTCTTCGCTGTCGTAGCCGTCGCTCTCGTCGTCCTCGCCGAAGATGATGGTGCGCGTGTAGGGCTGCGCGCCCGACTCGCAGAAGCCCGGATTCAGTATGATGTTCGGTATCAGCTCAATGCTATCCCAGCCGACCTCAAACTCTGCTCAGCGAGTAATCGAGCGTTATTGCAGACATGGACAAATATGGCGCGAACCAAGTTTGAAAAGTTCAAGTCGAATCGAATACATGAAGAAGATTTATGAGATATTCGCACAAAACAATAAATAAAAACGTTAAACGCAAATGTACAATTGACGAAGAGAGAGAGAAAGAAAGGAAGAGAGAAAAGTATTGCGGAAATTTGTATTATTTTTCAATTTTGATATAATGATATGTGAAGGTCTTCTTCAGTTTTGGGGAGTTTTTGATGGCGTTCGCTTTGCAGGATGATGGAATACCAATGGCACTACAAATATTTACATTGTTTGCTAATTTTGTTGTTGCAGAAAAAAAAAATAAACACGTAAATAAGCGATTATTGATTTTTGCGAAAAAAAAACAAAAACATCGAACGAACACTAGTCAGCAAGTATCTATGGAAAACAGAAAGCGTCACAATGACAACAGCACTATTTGTTGCTTATATAAACATTTACACATATTGGCAGATATAGTGAGACTCATACATAAATGAATAGCCGATGCATAGGCAACAGCATCGGTTTTTGTGCTGTAGCAGTTTAATTATTCCATAAGTAATGCATAAGTCAGAAATTAAGATCAATTTGTAGTTAGTACAAGAATACAAATCGCTGGTCAACTTTCCATGATTGGCGTTGATCGCGATTCTGATAGCTTAACTTCTGATGGCGCTATGGGCAAATTGACCATATATAGTACATTAAAAAAATTGTCGTAATTGCATGAATTTAAGCCCTCAGCGCTCAGTTGTTCCCTGAGTTCTCTCGGTCGGGGGAAACCGTTTGTGAAGAAACATTTTTGGGGTTGGTTCCACATTTTCGCCCTCTAAGAGAAACTTTGAGCAGCTGCGTTATCGATAGTGGATCTTCATAGCACTTTCTTTTGATTTTGAACTCATGCGATATAACTTTATCTCCCCAATTATTTGGCTAATACATTTCTCATTATAACTCACCAAATGGTCAAAGCTTTTATACATATTTTTGTGTTTTTATAGACATTCATGTCTGCAAGAGATCTTTTTTACTGTGCATATTGCTTGTGAAATCTATGAACCATCTTTTTGGATGCTTTGTACTACAAAAAACACGTGCAACTAAGAGGCAATCGTGTGATCTTAGCTTAAGTAAATTTATTAGTTTTTAACTTTGCACTTTGCATTTAATAAATAAATGGAATAAATAACTCTTTGTACAACTAAAGAGGTTTGTGATTTAGAGTACTGATTGTTTTTAATTCAAGTAAACCTGAATAAAGAGACTATTCTATGTATTTTAAATCTGTATATAGTCTGTATATATTACTGTAATCATAATGTAAATGCTCTCAAAATGAAGCATCATACAGAACTGGTAGAAATCTATTAAAACTTGTATTTAATGTTGCAGAGAAAAGTGTTTTCTTTTATTCTAATAAAGTCGTTGAATTTACCTACTTTATATTTAATGCTTAAATTCAAAAAGTTTATGTACATAAGATTGTCCCAAGGCGGAAGATTACAAGATTGTTTTTAAATTTCGTTGTATCGTACTTTTGGCACCTATGTTTGCAGTGTTTAACACTTGAATGCTGAAATTTCCGTTGTACTAAACAATTCCTTGATTGTAAGCGAAGAGCTTTAAGCTCATTATACCATAAATGTGGCTGCCTGAAGCTGCTGTAGTCCTTGAATGTACATTATATTTTAAATATCTCTGCAATTTGGCAATGCTGTTGGTTGTTCTTGCTTTGATTTAACTTTAAGCATTCGTTGTGCTTTACAATTAAGCTCCGAAATGCATCGGCATCATCATTCTATCGTACATCTTAAAAGTACCAACACACAAAAAATATTTGGAAACCAAAGCAAAACAATTATATAGCAAAATTCGTTTGTTTGAAGCAACACTAAAGCAAAAAATATTGTTATGCTAGCGATTATATATTTATGTATTCAGCAAAAATCAAATGACAAATTTAAAAAGCTTTGTAAATACGTATTCACATACTAACATACCTACTATGATAACAGTTAACGCTACGGTAGCTTTGAAGCTGATAAATATTCACGTATTTTGGTTTCATTTTTTCGGGCGTTTTCACAAAATCAACATCACAATAGTTTAAATATATTTGTTGCTCTATTGCAAAAACAATTCACAACACTTTAACACATAAATTATATAATAATACATTCATCGCACTGTACATTGACAAAGGCAGCAATGCTCAAACTGAACAATAATAACATTTTTACATATAGCGAAACAGAAGAGCGAACCGCACAAAACCCAATTGAAATCAAATGAAAATAAACATTAATGAAATGAACGTATTTAAGCGGTTACAACAACATTCAAATTGCAATCGTTGTGTGCGGGAGCTGTGGCTCTAGTAGTGGTGGTGGTGGTGGTGTTGGTGGTAGTATTGGTATTGGAATTATTGTCAGTACCCGCTTGCGACGCCTGATAACATTCTTTCGATAAAACTATACACAATCCAATTGCTAATATCACAAGAGTTCCAAGTACAACACTGACGGCGACTATCCAAATGCGCGGATCGAAATTATCTAAGTCGGGTTGTATAAGGCGTATTAGATCTATAAAAAGAGCAACAAGAACAAAAACACATGGAGGAGAAAGGACAGAGAGAAATCATAGAAAGAACAAAAACACAAACAATAATAAGTAAGAATAGTGATGGATACTTGTAAATATGAATGTTTATTAAGAAATATGTTGCTTTCAAACCCGCAACAATTGTCAACAGTTTGTAGGTAGACTCCATTAAAATAAATAAAATTTATAAAAAAAATTTAAAACCTACTAGGAACGACTGTGTTCCATGAAATTAAATAAGCAAAACTTTCAAGTCAATCAATTAATCAATCAGTCTAATGTTACTTTAGCTATGTAAAATGTCATAAATAATTGAATGTTTTTACGAAACTACATTAAGATTTCAATTACCACATTAATTGCTAAATATTTGCCTACAATTATGCACACTCACACGGGCACAATAAACCTACTAGGTTGCAGTGCGCAAGGGCAGTGTCCCTACCCATTATCATCATGCACACTCACACACACTCAAACGCACAAAATTGAAATGCTAAATAATTGCGGCAATTTACCGCAGCAACATCTACAGTGGATGGCCGAGTTATTACACTCAGGCTAACCAATTTAATGAAGAGCAGAGTTTTTAAATGATGAATTAATAGAAACTTTTCTGCAACTTCTGCTTTAGTTATACAGTGTCCAGTACTGATGATCATTGGACCAAATCAGGCATTTCTTCCTTTCCTTTCTTCTTCCTTTCAGAGCTCGAACAGGTTTAGAGGCGAAGCATTAAAACTCTTTCGAGTTTGTTACACCGTGCAACAGCATTTTTCACACCGGGAAAAATCCATATGTGCGTGAAACTAGAGACCTAATATAGTAATACTGCGTACTCAGTTTTTCATTTCTACATCCTTTGTCCTTTTAAAAGGACTTCGAAATTTTGAAGGGGATAAAAAATTAAAAAAATATTAAAAATACTATTATTACTCTAAATTTATTGGTTCGAAAGTTATTAAAAAAAAGGCGGAATCTGCAAGTCTAATGAAGTACAAAAATTCTAATTTATTTGAGTATCAGTATTTTTAATAATAAATAGATACAAAATCAATGAAGCGAGAATAATGACATTTTGACACGTGATCAAGGAGATTTGGGGTTTTAACATACTTACTTTTCAAGAAAATTCGATGTAAATTTTCAAGGATATAAAGGATTAAAATTTTCAAAGGACCTTTTTCTAACCTTTTTTTAAAAATAGATAGAAACTCAATTTTATTTAAATTCTTGAGCCTTTCCTCTTTCATTTGATATGCATATCACCATATTCTAACGAGGTTAAGTATTTTTTATATTTTGTTTATTTTTTATCCCCTTCAAAATTTTGAAGTCCTTTTAAAAGGACAAAGGATGTAGAAATAAAAAACTGAGTACGCAGTATTACTATGTTTGGTCTCTATTTTCATGCCCATATGAATTTTTTTCGGAGTGAAAATTTTTTTTAATTTTCGTCGCACGGTGATATCATTCTAATGGATCACTTCGGTACCAATAGGGTTTATACGTAGCCTTACCGGCAGCCAGTTACCTAACCTAAGCTCAAAACAAAGTTTGTTTAAGGATATATATGTATGTACATATAACACAATAATAATGCAACAGTTATATTGAGAATTAAGACAGTCGTGAATTCACAGATTTTTTAACTGCGATTTGAACCACATCTTACAACAGTATTTTCTAACACAAACACATTTTATAGTACAGACCATACAATTGATGAGTCAAAGCCCACATTACAATAGGTTTTCAAAGTTATCTGCAATATCCCGTACCATAAGTTACACACAACGAGGACAATGGCCAAACTTTCCACAACTACTTCTTTGTGTGAGTGGTAGCGGCGACTTGGTAGCTTTTTCATTGGGCTGAGAGAGCAGTCATCAAAGAACTTTTTCTAGTAAATTGATTGTAAATGCAATTTTAGGAGCTTGCTGTTGCGCGCATATGTAGGCAGATTAAGTGGCCGCCTCTGGGGCATCATTTGGGTCATGTGGCCCATTATGTTACCACATGGGGAATTGCCTTCCCTTTTTCTAATTTTTTTTTTTAATTCGGATAATTAACTTTCAGACTTGTGATTCAACATCTAGCTAGACATCTTGAAATTCTATATCAATCGGTATCTCGAGTGGCATTGACACTAACAAGAAAACTATTTATAAATTGACGGTATTTCACACATTGCCGAATGTTTATCTGTTCAACAAAAAACGCAACACTTAATCATTGGTATAAGAATCATGAATTTAAATGTTTTAATTGGTTATCGGGTCTAATAATGTGGCTCCTGTCTGTATGTGCAACTTGCGCATTACAAAAATAATCGCCAAAGACTAATACGTTGTATTATAATACCAAATCCTTGGCCATGGTGTACGCTAATGCACCTTGAATTATGCAACAAAAACTGGCCGTCATCGCTCAAGCACACTAACATCATTACGCTAAATATTTTCAACAACTACACACTCACGCACACAGCCTGCAAATATGCCCCCACGGCGAATATCGACTGCACTTACCCTCTTCCTTGGTTTCAGGAAGCGTTGTCACATTGGTGGTGACCACCTCGCCGCTGCCCAGCTGATTGTTGGCCCATATTCGAAACTCGTACGTGGTATTGGGCTCCAGGCGGTACACCTCCATTTGCCGCTGCGTTGCGATGGCGCGCGTGTGGTTGACGAAAAGACACAAAAGCAAAAATTGTCATTTTTCAAAATAAATGCATCAAAATATGTACACGTACGAGGGCGAACGTGGACGACATGCGCAACGCAATTTCTCCCACTATCAATTGCATGCATCCCCGTGTTGTTTGCCTGTAATTGCCGCTTGCGATGCAATCATTTGTAATAATTTATTTTAATTTGCGCCTGTCGCAACGATCCACAGTGACGGCTCAGCGTCTATTCAATTCAATTACATAGCGCGATAGCAATTTTCGGACACATTGTGGACGCTGTGGCAAATTGAATAAGCGCGCAGCCCTTTAAATTTAACTTGAAATGCTCAATTTCAATTCAAAACATTTACCCATAAACTGACAGCCTAGAAGTATGCAATAAAGGTTAATGTTGCAGGTGTTGAGTGCATTAGATTTAGGAACATTTTTTTGAAATGACACCGATCAACTTAACCTTTTCGACCCCAAAGTTGCCTGAGAGCAACTTCACCTATGTGTCATCTTATAGCAAAAGCTACGATTGATTTATGGGTCTAATTTAAGTAGGCACCAACAAATTAATATTCTTAGAAGTGAATTCAAAGCAAAGTACAAAAATGTTACTGTTATCCCCAAAATAATTTCCAATAATTTGCAGCGATATGAGGGAAAGTTTGTGTTCTAATTGAAGTCTACGAATTGGGCGCGTTTGATCAAAACCCTGTTTCTTTAATAATGGTTAAATAAAATCAAAGTGATAATTTTGTATTTTTCCATAAATATTAAATCATTTTTCTGTAATTAAAAAATATTTATACACAATTTATTTAAACCCTTTTAAGCTAAAATTGTTCAAATGTAAACTAGCTCTAGAACTCTAACAAAGAGGCGTGGCGACTTCAAATGTTGTGTGAAGTGTGCAAGTTAGGCAAGTTTTTCATGATTTAAATACCAAAAAGTAATATAGAAAAACAGGGCAAAATTCGGGGTCGAAAGGGTTAAACTAATGAAGGGTATACTACGGACTCTAATGGTGATGTATGTTGTGATCATTTAGCCAATCCCCAGACTGACCTAATCTAACCCTATATAGCAACCCTGCAACCTTGGAATTACAGAGTCTACTCAGAGTTTGCTTGAATAGTTTTAAAATCTACACAAATAAAACTAGACACCAATTCAATTAGCATGACAGTCTCTGAGTGCTGCGCTCTGAATTCCAATAGAACAACTATCACTAATCAACGCACAATCACTAAACTGTTATCAATCAGTCTTCGAATGCTTTACAATTTACGTGTAAAGCTCGCTACAGACGTCAAATTTGGCATCGAAGGCGGTCTCAAATATGCCAGTAAAAACACCTCGTCTGTAGGCATGTTAATTCCGGGTTAATTAAAATCAAAAAGTTTTAATTTTTACTCCCACCGAAGACTGATTGTCCACTTCAATTATGTTTTTGTGTGTAGGTCCGTCTGCAACCAAGTACGCAACTTTAGTTCGAAACCAAGTCTGGCGTTTTTAGCGGGCTTTCTGACCAAAGCTGACATTTTTTACTTACCACATTCGGCGCTATATTAATGGGATCCATGCGACTCCACGCGTGCTCGAATGACTTGTTGTACGGCGTCTTAGGGTACGAGAGATTGCGAAATTCAGCAGTGAAACTACGAACCGGATAGCCGCCTGAATTCGTTTTGTTAAAACGCCAAATAAGAAAACCCAAAATCGTCGACGCCTTAAAATAGAGCTGCGTGACGGGGCCGGGTGGGGTGCGTACTGTCAGATTGACCTTTAGAATCGCCTGATATTCCTCCTCTTCCACGTCGACTGGCGCCAACGCCTGTTCATCTGCGTCTGTCTTCTGCCTCGCTGACGACACTTTGTGTGGCCCATGTGCGACTATTGCTTCGCTGCTATTGTCTAAGGCGCCGCCGCTGCCACTGACGCTGCCTTCCGTTGTGGGCAACACTGGCATTGGAAGCGGCGAGGCAGTTGAAGCAATTGTTGCACCTGCATGTGCAACGGCTGTTGCTATTGTTTCTGCTGTCGCCGTCGCATTTGTGGCTTGTGTGTGCAGTGACGTTGCTGTCGATGATATTGATTTTCCTGCTGTTGTTGCTGCTGAATTGGAGGCGACAGCTACAACCGCCCCGTCGGCGACACTGTCTGAGGCGAAAACTGTGGAGGCGTTGCTTGGAGGCACAGAAGCAAAACATACGTACAAGCCACGATCTGCAGCGGACACATTACTCAGCACCAGAAACTTTCCCATCTGTATATAGAGGGAAAATGTTTCTGAATGCAAAAATTATTGAAAAAAAAACAGAAAAAAGGAAAACATCCCGTTGGTAGAACTAAATACAGAGACCTACGCTTGTATGTCAATTGGAAAAGGTGTGTAAGGATTATTTTTTGGTAGATGTTTATTTAAAGCTGATTGGTTTACCATTGCTTGCTGTGCAGTCAGCCGTCAAAAGACTTTTTTGCATTATTTTAAGTTGCTTTACTCTGGTATCGGATTAACCTAACCAACACAAGGCTCCACAAGACATTGTGGGGGCCCTATGCTCCCGAGAGACGTCAACAAAGAAAAAAAGTCTGGTATCGAACCTATGACTTTTTGACTTATGATCTCACACGATGTTAGAATTTCCTCCTACACAGCGAGTGTTAGTGTGGCCACCGTGCGGAATTCAATGTTGAAGCTCACCTGTATTATGGTGCTACTGTTGCCATTCTCTTTCACCCACATAACGTTGCCCTCTATTGTGCAGGGTATGGAGATGTTTTTGCCTTTGTCCGTCACGTATTCGTTGTACTTTATGGACGATGTCAGAACAGTAAGCACTGCAATGAAAACAAAACCAAACCAAAAATAAGCAATCATGAAAACACGAAAGCCGCAAAGGTGCTGTCATAAGCCATCAAAGATTTATGTGGGATTTTTGCGTGGCTTTATATTGAGATTTAATGGATTTATTGAAAATGCTGTGTGCAACCAAAAAATTTTCCGGCTTTATTGGTTCATTTGTATTCTGTTGGATATTTTAATATTTATTGTTAAATAATTGTTGCATTTATAATAAATTAACCAAAAAAAAATGAGTTCAGATCGATTCAGTGATTCGTAGTGAACAACTTTTGACTGCTGACAACTCACGGAATACGTTTTAGTGCTTCTGAAGAGAAAAATCAGAAGTTACAGAGATGATTTCTTAGATAGACACATTTGGCGTTGTCCTGTCAGTCAATTTTTATGCAGAATTTTGATCTCTAAAAAAACTCAGTAACATTTTCGAATGTCCTCTTTATTTATTACATTTGAATTTATAGAGTTTGATTTCAGGTTAAAAAAAATTACATGCTTCCAAATAAATTCATTCAGTACTAAACTTTAGAACGATTGAAGTAAAGGCTGTATATGAAAAAAGTGGTCACAAAGAAACACTTGGTATTTCTTAAAAAATAACAGTACAAGCACGCCATGTATGAAAAACGATAGAGTAGGATTTGTTTTAGGGTATTATGTAATTTTTTATTAGAAATTTTATTTATTCTTCAAAATGAGTTCAACGAAATCAACCACCCGTGATTTAATCGTGCGCAAAATAAAAGAAAATCCTAATTTGTCTCACAGAAGGATTGCAAAATCTTTG
The DNA here is from genome assembly GCA_964056695.1 of Melieria picta. NCBI lineage: Eukaryota > Metazoa > Arthropoda > Insecta > Diptera > Ulidiidae > Melieria > Melieria picta. The sequence goes on along the minus strand of OZ057398.1, from coordinate 21,515,081 downwards.
AATATTGCCAATTCTACTGTGACAAAAGTGCTTAGCAGTTCAACGAACGTTTAACTACCGAAAGGAAGGTTGGAAGTGGACGGTGAAAGGGATTTATCTCAGAGGAAAAAGCTAAGGAAGTGGTACGTGCATTTAACCGAAATCCTGGACTCTCGATTAGAGATGTGGCTAAAAAAGTGGGTATGTCGTATGGATACGTACAGAAAGTTCGCAAAGAGAAAGGTCTTTGAACATTCAAAGTTCCACTAACACCGAACAGAAACGACAAACAAAATACAAAAGCCAAAACTCGGTCACGGAAGCTTTACAACATTGTGCACAATTTCGGATGCATAATTATGGACGACGAAACGTACGTCAAGGCGACTTCAAGCAGCTTCCTGGTCAATTGTTTTATACTGCCAAGAAGAAAGGTAACGTAGCCCAAAAATTTAAAGAAAAAGAAATGTATAAGTTTGGAAATAAATATTTAGTCTGGCAAGCAATTTGTAAATGCGGTTTAAAAAGCAACGTTTTCGTGCCTACTGGTACAATAAACCAAGAAGTTTATGTGAAGGAATGCTTGCAGAGACGACTTTTACTTTTGATACGTCTTCACGAAAACCCTGTTTTGTTTTGGCCAGACCTAGCAACTTGTCACTATAGAAAATTGGCTTTAAAATGGTACGAAGAGAATGCGGTCAAGTTTGTGCCAAAAGATGCAAATCCTCCAAACTGCCCTGAACTTCGACCAATTGAAAAATATTGGGCTTTAATGAAAAGGAAATTGCTAAAAACGAAAGGAGTTGCCAAAATTAAAAAGAACTCAAGTCAAAATGGATTAAGGCGTCATCTGAAGTTACCAAAAGTCATGTACAGCGCTTGATGGAAGGTGTTAAACCTTTCGCTACAGGTTTTTACTGGGGAAAGTTACAATTTTAAATTTTACGTCTTAGGCTTCTATGTGCTTATATTAGCAACATTCCATAAGAAATTTTGTAATTTTTATACTCGGACCCTGTATTTTAGAGTGTTTTTCTATGAGAGCAACCACATCGTTGTGGCTGTAAAAATTACTTAAACATAAAACTGTTTACGCATAACGAAAATTTGAATATTTCTTCATTTACTTCAGCCAAAATTAAAAAAAAAGGTATCTAAATTAAAAGAAAACGTCAAATTTAAAAGTTCTCTAATTTTTTCTGCTTCTTCTTTCTGTACTATGTCAAGATATACCATTAAAAAAACGTGTATACTTCTCTTCTTTAAACTTAAATATTCAGTTTATTAATTTCGTATTTTTCCTAAAACCTCAAACTATTCTAAAGGCCAACAAGAAAATGTATTCTTGCAACCATAGAGGATGCAGACGTCCACAAAGTAGCATGTTGCCATATGGCAACAAAATAGCGAAAGGGTTAAATCAAAGCTGCGATCCTTCGCTTATACTTCAACGATATAAGCAAAAATTCTTGTTTTCCTAAAACTCACGATATAAGCTTTTAGCAAATACCTAATTTTGTTGTTTCCTGTAATAAATATGGATTTGACAGTAATTTCTTGTTGACTACTTTTTTCGTATACAGCCTTTAAGTAGTTGGATTTAAGTTCATTATTCTATTACTAATTCGAAGAAGTTTCACTTAAATTAAATAAAATCGAAAGCGCCATTCTGTTGTCCTTTTATTGCATTAAAACACACACACACACACAGGTGTTTAGCTTTAACATTTGTTCACTACACATCGTAGCCGTCTGATTTCATTACACTACCAAATAAATTAAATATGTTAATTTCATTCGGCTGTACAATTTCCACGCGCACACAAACGCCAATAATCGTGCTTTCGAAATTCCCCAGAGCGGCAGATACGATATTATTGATGAGCGCATGCGTTCCGCTGACAATTAACTTTCGCACCAGCACCAGCAACTCGCCGCCAGCGCTGGTCGCAGCCCATCGGTCCGGTCTGTGGTAATTGCCGCAAGCACTCACGTCCGCCACAGAACACATTTGCAATTCGATGTGATGGGCCGCTGGAACTTCGACTACTTCCAACTCTATTTGCGCGCGCTGGGCCTGTCCTTCGCCAGCACCAACAGGTTCGTTCGCGCCCTGCTGATCGCCTACGGCTGTGTAATTGTGCTGAGCCAGCTCTACCAAATCAAGAAATTGCAGTGCTGGGATATGCCCGATGACATGTCGGCTGCGATTCGCATCTACAACGTGGTAGTCTTCTACGTCTACAAGAGCGTGCTCGTGTTTATGGTGGTGAGCGCTATGCTCCACAGCAAACTGGAACTCAAGCTGTCGGCGTTGATCGCGACTATTGACGATGATTTTCAGCTTCGACTCTACCAGCCCCCGCGGACGGCGCAGCGAGGGAGTCGATGGTCGCGACTACTGAGTCTGCGCGTGATAAACCATTTGGTGGAGCTGATGTGGAATCTGACAGCCATCGTATTCTTCGGTTTTTTGGGCATTGGAAACATGGTCACTTTTTTGCGAGAAGTGCACACAGTGCACGCGATCAGAGTGCGCTACTTGCAGTACTCAACGCTGGTGACGCAAATCGACGACGAATTGCAGGCGCTCCAGCGGGCAATCGAACGCAACTTAATTGGGGCGGATATAAAAGGAAACGACGCCGTTTTTATTACCATCGACTGGGCAAAGCAGTTGCAGCTACAACAACAAAAGCAACACCAACAACAACGGGGACCAAGAACATTCGCCACAGTTGGAGAGACCGACTCCGAGGTTGACTCGGAGGAGGAGGACGAGATGGAAGCGCCGGTGCATGTGCCAATGGACGACAGAACGGACACGGAGCAGCGGCACCTACTGAGGCGCATTTATGTGATGAAATGCATTTACTGGAAAATTACATTAATTTTACGAAATATGGAGCAATTGTTCGGCACGTCGATTGTGCTGATTGATTTCCTGTGCATTTGTGACTTCACCATCGTCTGCTACTTTTGCACCCTGGCCGTAGAGGGTATGCCACTGAGGTGGTCGGTACTGGTGCAGAGTTTATTGTCCATTGTGTCTGCCATCCTGAAGATGGTTACTATGGGCGTGATGTGCGATCGCTGCAGCAGAAGGGTGAGTAGGCGACATTGCGCTCTGCACTTTGGTGACGTATGGCTGTCATCGACGAGCAAATTTCCGTTCGTTCAATGGGCCACTAATGAAGCAATTTGTTTTCCCAGGGCCAGAGAATATTGACGCTGCTAAATGCCAGCAAATATAAGAACCGGAAAACTATAAATTTACTGCTTGACGATTTTACGCTGCAAATAATGCACAGTCCCGTTGTCTTTACAGCCAGAAGATTTTATACTTTCAGTTTGAAAACCTTGGCTAGCGTAAGTATTATTAAAGTTTTGTGTAGCAGTTAAAGTTAAAAGGTTAAAGGTTAAAGAATTATTGACCAACAATTTTGAAAAAAAATTTCCTATTTATTTTACAGATATTTGCATTAGTGATGCATTTTCTGGTGATTTTACTGCAATTTGCTGGTTTGACTAATAATTTTTAAACCGATTTTAATAAAGAAGTCTGCAAATTAAATTTCGTTGTTTGCCGCGTGGCTAAAGTTAAATATTCGATTTGCCCATAGCTCATTCCCCGTCAACTAGTATCAAGCCGCACAATCGCTAAAAATATAAAAAATAAATGACTTTTGTACACGCAGCCTTCAAGCGATACTGCAACCATATCGTCAGCTCCACTTTTCAACGCGTGGAGTGGATGGTGACCACAAGAAGTTTGACTCCTGGCAAAAAAAAATCGTAAAACTATATTTAACAAGGCTTAACACATTGAACATTATAGTTCCCAAGAAAGCCTGTAGGCATGTCGCACTACAAAAAATTGATAGTTAACTATTTTTCAAGATGATTTTTATGGTACAAGATTTTTATGGTAAAATTTGGAAGAAGTCAAAGTTGAAATTGAAAAAATGAGTATGTTTGAAGCAAACAATTTCAAATATTGCTAAGCTTAGGTAAGCCTAAAAAAAACTGTTGATTTGTAAATGTGAACTTTCAGAAAAAAATAAAATTTGTTAAAAAAGCAATCTGTTTCATTTCTCTTATCCCAAGCATGGTTTCTATTGACCAAATTTTTTAAAGTAAACTTCCTTCTACTTCTTAAAACTACTTTTTTGGCCAACAACATCAATTTGGTATAAATGAGTTCAACAAAAGGCTTCACTTTGAATTGAAATGTATTGCATAGGTGTAAACATTTTTTGTTCATGCACCGACTTTACGAACTACATTCGTTGGGCGTAGCGTTTGCATGTTCGCCTTGTTCGCCGCTGCCATATTTCTTATTTGCTTTGGCACCTGCACCGCCCAGCCGCCCAGCCGCTCGACCGTACACCACAACCCCACCGTGGCATGGTTCGTGTGGTCGACAGACAGCAAATGAAATCGTAATCGAAGCGTATGTCCGTCCGTGTTCCTTTGCCGGCGCGCTCGACGCAACGAAAACAAAAACACGCACACCCGAAACTCGCAAAGTTAAAAACAAACTTTTCGCTGTTTCCTTTCGCCTTCGCTTTAGCTCTGTTCGAGCTGTGAAATGCTGCCGCAGCCAAGTGGAGGCAGCGTCCTTTGCTGTCCATTGTTCGGAGCTACATTTTTTGCGCTTTACTTTTGCAATGCGACACGATAGTTTGGCGAATAAAAGGTTAGTTAACAGTTTCGTCACTTGCGCCACCCGCACGCATGCACACGAACAGTCGGCCAGACAAGCAAGCAAGCAGCACGTTGGTGCCACACTCGTACGAGGCAACAATAACAACGGCAACAACAACAGGCGATTGCCCTTGGATTACGTAAATTGATCAATTGATTTTTTGTGGTGCTTAAGCAAGGCGCAGAGACGGTCCCCCAGCACTTGCGGATATTTAAGAAGTATTGTGTGATTGGAATGGACAACGAAAAATATGCTTCTACTCTTTGCTATTTGTTTGCCGCCGCCTCGAGGGGGCATCAATTAAGCATACAAAGCAGTCACCGATCTCCATTTGTCTTTTACTGCCGCACGGGCAGCGCAACGACGCCGTGTGGACATCGCTAATTGAATGATTGATTGGGCGCTGTGGAGTCTGAGGCCGTGTAGGCATGCACGTCGCTACATGTGTACCTGTCACAAGAAAAATCACGAGTTTTTGTTGCACGCAACACAGCTTCACCGGATTGGGACAATATTTCCGAAATGTATTTGAAGAGGTTCTTTCTAGGAAATTATTGATATGCAATCGTTGCTGACCCGGTAACGGGTTATTATGACCAGTTAATTAAGTAAGTACGATTGTTTGCAAAACCAGTTTGATCGATGCCGATACCTTCGGCGTCGTGAGAATCGGCAGCTTTTGACTGAGCCTATTCCAATGCTGACCCAATGCCGAATGCCGACGGGCAAATACAAATAGCAATTAATTTACTTGTGTATCTATTAAAATAGAACAGCAAAGAAATATTCAATCACAATTTGTTGCGAAAATCATTTTGCTATTTTCATGCTCTAACTTAACTCGAATGACACAGAATTCAATTATAAACATCTCAGCAAAAACTTTGATTAACTACACGTGATTCGTTGGTAGGTAGGAGTGGCTGTCCCAAGGAGGAGCCCACTTAGGCATTGAAAGACCATTGTGATCGAACACCTGACCGCTCTGTGATGTCTATATTCATGGCATTACATGATTTATCAGATAAAGGTAGATGTGTATGTCACTGAAGGTAATCGTTTACGTATAATGGCCCTGGAAAAGGTTTTATTTTTCAGTTGAATTATAAATATATTTATTTTTTTAAATATTTCATTCGAAAATATAGAGAATTTCAGAAATTTAAGCAAACAGATCAATTATCATAAACCATTTTGTTAACTCGTAAGCAAATTTTGTACCATGAACTTAAATGTTATGTTTTTATTGAGAAATGTTCACATTATTGATGATTTGAAATACCATGAAATTCGTCTCCGAATCAAGTTTTTTTTTAATCGGAAACCTTTAACCGTAGACCTACGTTAGGGTCGTTTTCGACCAAATTTGTTTTTGTACTTTTAATATTTTTTAAATTTGTTATTATTTTTAGCTGTTTTTTCATGACTTTCTTACTTGGACTATTATCTATCGAAATCAAACCGTTTTATATTTTAAAAACTAAGTTGGCTTTGAATTTTTGTAATTTGTGTCACTTTTGTCAATCCGGATCGTTTTTGACCCGTTATATGCCGAAGCTTTTTGTATTTGAATTTCTTTGTGATTTCATAGCAAACGTAAATAAAAATGTAAATTATTATTTATTTGATTTCAAATAAAAAAGGTTTTGCCTGAAAAAAATTTTAAAACAAAAGAAAAAAACAAGAACTTGTCTAAAAAATATCTGCAAAAATAAGCACAACCGCAATGTGTGTATAATGCCTTGAAAGTGTTTAAAAACTATAAATACATATTTCCGTTGTATTTTATTTTAAGTCTTTGAACAAACCGTAACAAAAAGTTTTTTTTTTTAAATAAACGTTCATTTTTGTACTAATTCCCATGATAATATATATAAGGGTCGAAAACGACCCCAACGTAAGATTAGTCGTTTTTTTTAACGTAGGTCTACGGTTAAAGTAAAACAATCCGAGTGCAGTACAGTAAACACACAAATGTCTGAGTGTTGCGCGTTTAAAAGATTTTCGAGGTTTTTTTTGTTTGCAAACTTCAATGTGCACTCCATGCATCGTTCGTAGTATTGACTACAAAATTTTACCATTATTCGCTATGCAGAACAGTCAAAAGAAATAATATTGCGATTTTTGCTGTTCATTTGTATTTGCTTTTCACTTTAACCCAAGAAAGCCAACCTACATCCGTATAGGTATATAAATATAATATCTATACGTACATAGCACTCACGCTTTCAGATATGCTATAAAAGGTTTGCCGATAAAAAAAGCTTTTACTCAAATTCCAATAAAGTATCAACAACACAGCAAGGCTTACAAATTGTTACACACGTGGGTGCGTCACGTCAGTTCGTCGCTGGCCTGACGTCAGTCTGAGGGCAGACAAACGCACCAACCAACACGGCCGCTGCTGCCTTGATTTCATCATTTTGCCAATGAGGCAAAAGCTATAAGACTATCGCTGTGCATGTGTGAGTGTGTGCATGTAAAACCGCGCAACGGGCAAGGCTGTGGTTATTATTAAGACTGTGAGTCAAAATCGTTTACAACTCTGCGATTCGTTAGCGCAGCAATCGAAGGGCTTCGTTAGCGCAAATAGTCAGCAATGGTCGCAGACTGAAAAATTGTACACAGTAGGATTGTGTGGTCTTGCGGCTTTGCTTTTGTTTTGTCCTCAGTTTATTTAAGCAAATGATTAATGGCCAGCAGCCGCACTCTGGCCGAGTCGGGCGCGCACAATGAACAAGTCGTAGAAAACAATGGCAGCATTTCCTGTCACTTGACACACAACAAAATGTACGTATATAGTTAACCGCAAAACGTTAGAGGATATTAATATTTGTAGCTGTACGAACGACTCGGCCAAAACTCGACTGACTCAGCCCTAAATTGGCACTTTTCAATTAGTCCACATGACTGCATAATGAACAAAACTCAATTTTGTATGCCGAATAAATAAATACACAACCCCGCGGCACAAATCAATGTTTCTCATGACAACATCAAAGTCATCGGCATAGATCTAAACATGTCAATACGCCAATTTCCGAGCGTCAAACAATTGGCATTGTTGTTGACTTTGTTGTGTGCTTTTGTTCAGCTGTCGCGCACCGCAATTTCGGACATGCAAATTCTGTCTTTTGTGCGTCAGGTTCCATTGAAGCCAGGCGTTTTGTTCGCGTCGGCAATAAACACGTAAACACGAATTCATACTACACGCCCGCGCTCCCAAACAATCAGACAGCCGCGCAGACAAAAGAAAGAGAACTAATTACACGGCGATAATTAGCGGTCATCGCTACTAAACTTAACGGCATTGCAAAATATTGTGCTATACTGCATGGAAGGGCACAGAATAAAATTGAAGTCATGTGTTTTTGTCATTTCGACAATTAAGACTTATTTTATAAAATTGCATTACATTAAATACACTTAAGAAACTATAAAAGTCACGAAGATAAAGTAGGGAAAATAATTATTCGAAATTGAAGCGAATCGAATCGAAAGTGAAAGCCTCACTAAATAAGGAGTGAACCAGAAAAAATTTAGAATTTTTAAGGACACATTACAAAAAAAGTAATAGTCTTTTACTAAAATAAACTGCAGTTTATTATAAATTTCCTAAACTCTATTTCACAAAAAAATTTAATGAAATATAATTAGTGGTTACAAAATTTTTTTATATTTTTCTTAACGTTCTTAGTTAGAGACTGGACAGTATATTCGGTGACTATTGCATAGGTTTGCTTCCATCGATTTCAGAACTGTACATCATTTTGGCAAACTTTGTTTGTTTTTCTTAAGGTTTGCTTCATTACAGCCCAATATCTTTCAATAGGCCGAAGTTGCAGGCATTTAGGAGGATTTGCCTCTTTTGGGACCACCGTGACACAATTTCCTTCATACCATTCCATAGTTGGCCTGGAGTAGTGGCTTGTCGCTAGGTCTGGCCAAAATAAAACTGCTCCTTTGTGCTATTCAATAAATGGTAGAAGGCGTTTTTGCAGGCATTCTTCTATATAAATTCTAGAGTTAATTGTTCCTGTCGTAATGAACGCCTTGCTCCGTAGACCCCAGAAGCAAATAGCTTGCCAAGCCATGAAGCGTTTTGGAAATTTGGTGTATTTTACTTCGGAGTATTTTCTTTGTATTCCATTCTTATTGTTTGTAGTGAAATAGGCATTCCCAGGCAACTGCTTGAAGTCCGCCTTACGGTAGGTTTCATCGTCGAGAATCACGCAATCGAACTTGGTTACGTAATTTTCATACAGTCTTCGAGCCCGCGTCTTCGCTATTTTTTCTTTTGCTTCCGACCGGTCAGGCACTTTCTGCTGTTCGTAGGTCCTTAACCCTTGACTTCGCTTATATCGCATCTCAGTTGATTGCGATGTGCCTGATGCAGCTGCAACATCTCGAGTCGACCTCGCAGGATTATTCCGATACGTGCTAACAACTCTCTTCAGCACTTCTGGGTTACTTGGACCCTTTTTTCTGCCTGATTCTTCGGATCTATAGATGGAGTTTCCCGCGCTGTAGTTGTTTATCACATTATAAACCGTCGCTACGCTCGCTTTGCTTTCCCGTGCAATGCTTAGTCTAGACTTCGTCTTATCAGTCAAGTAAATGTCCAGTATTAATTTGTGGCAGCACTTTTGCGGGCTGGACATGATGACTAAAGTAGATCCAAGATGCAATTGACTAATATAGCAAGAAACTGCAATATTTATAGATACTTTCACTCGCAAGTACCAGCCTCCTAACTCTTGGCATTTTCGTATGCTGGATGCGTAAAAATTCTAAAATTCTGGTTCACTCCATATTTAACCTTAAAATATGTTTTTTACAAGAAAAAATGGAAATAAAGGGACTAACAATCAGAATCTTCAGTATGAGGAAATAAACATTTAGGACCTTACTTTTTAATTCGTAATTCGTTTCCTTTTGATTTTTTATTTCTTTTGAAACGTTCTTTTTTGTTAGTAAATATTTAAATTTGTACGAATATTTTGTTTGTACTAGTTGTCATTTTATTGAATTCTAATTTTAATTTAATTTAGTAAAAAAAAATACATGTTCCCCCTTTAATGTTTTCCGATTTCAGCAAAATGCTTATAGTTGAAATTTTTAAAAAGTCACAAATCACTTAACATGGCTGTTGGTGCATAAATGAAATTACGCTCGTTTGACATATCTCAAGTGAGGCGTAACAACAGAAACACGACTGAAAACAACAATGAAAATGGAAGGCGTGAAATTAATTTCGCTGGCATGTTTCTATATGCGTGCAACATAAATTTTTTATATAACTTTTGTACACATTACGAATGCCAGCAGCAACATGAAAGAAACGCTCTTCGGTTATTGCACAAAAGTTTAATTTGGTCCACTGACTGGTGCGAGAGATATGTCGATGCTTCATTGCTGCACGTAAAAAGCGCCAAATTATGTTTTCACATTTAACGAGCAGGCGTTACCAAGTTGGCACAACATGACACGCATCTGCAATGGCTATTGAATTCGGCGTTCGATGGTGTGAGGCAATAAGAAAGTGGGAACATATTGAGCTAATGACTTCATAACGACGATACTGTCGTTGCGCAGAATTTGTGCAAACCAAACTTCTTCATCTTTCGACCAGAGACCTAGCAATCAAATTGGTCCGTTGGCGTACATAGTTCACATCAAGTTCAAACTTTTTTGATAAGATTGCCAGCTTCTGCTCTTTCGTTCAATAGAGATCCATACCTAAAAAGAGTAACGAAACTCACTCTTGCTGTACTGCTTACATTCAAAAGACTATTCGAAATTAGTGTTTGAAAGTCACTTGGATTTGACACAAGCCACCTATGGACATCTGGGTCTTTCTGAACCGAACAGCTGCATCTAGACGCTTGAATGTACCGCTCAGGTCCACGTGGGTTACAAGCCTTTTGTAGGCATAAATTTTCTTTTATATATGTACAACACATTTACTCAGAAGTTCGCTGTTGAGTTTCTTGCTGAAAAAATTATGCAATATTTTGTATTGACTGATTTGGATCATCTGACCCGAATGCATCGTCATTGTCAATGAAGAACGCTATGAAGCCATGACTTTCTATTTCCATGGAGCCATGACTTCCTATTAACCATTGCGATCTCAAAATTTAACGTCACGGGACTCACTAAGCATACAAACATTGTGTTTCACCAGAAAAGCAACAAAAAACCTATTACTAAATATGTATGTGACAAAAAGCAATGGCCAATTTTGCTAAAAGCATCATCGTCTACAAGAAAGTCCTTGGAGAAACATAAAATTGTTGCTTGAATAACTTCAAGTGTCTGCTTAAACAAATCCAACTTACATATGTATTCGCATTTTATTCTACAAAATATGCAACCAAAACGGCCTTTTGACACACGTTGCTCTTTTGCCCAATACTAATCTACTTGTGGAGCACCCCAGAGACAGTGACAGTCATGTCAACTGGCATTCGGCGCCTCTTTACCAGTTTGAAAATGCACAGCACACATTGACACCAAATGGAAATAAAAAGCGCCCACACTCGACTCGATAGACACTCGTCTGTCAGCTGGCTGCCAATTACAAAACCGATTTTGCGGCTTTGTTAAATTTCAAACACCGGAAAATATGAGCATCTGTTGCGGCTTTGTGCCTGCCAACAATCGACCGTAGCTACTTTAATATGTAGGCTTGAATGAGTGCAATAAAAGGCCTACCGTTTCGCCCATTTGAATAAAACCATACGAAATAAAAGCTAAGCGCACATGAGAGATGTGCGTGAACCGTACTGTGCTCACACACACAGACACAGACACACACACACACATACACAAATTAACATGTGTATGCCATGTGACACTATGGCAAACTGGGAACGTCTGCCAACATATTTGCATACAAGTATGTGGAGCTGCTTTGGAATTGCAGCTGAAGGTGAATTTCCCCGACAAAAAAGTGTACAACCATTTACCATAAATCTCCATCAATATATCACAGAGTCAGTGTATGCAAATCCCAGAGTAATGAGATACTTTTGCGTATCCTACTTAGTAATGGATAACATCCCAGTCGGAAATGAATGGATGAATGAAGGCTCTGCAGCATGCTTATTTTTAGTTCCCGAGTACACCAAATTTCTGTAACAAAATCCAACTACTATTTTGCAGAAAAGACATAGAAAGGAATGAAAAGAAAATGTTCACAATACTTCGTACTTGCATTCCAAGTGATGTTTGCTCTTTAGTATAGTCAAGTAATGCGACTTTACAAAAGCAATCACATACCTTCTTATTTCTTCTTGCAAGCTTCAAATTAAAGTATTCACAAGTTCGTTTATCAATAACACCGTGCGACAAAAATTAAAAAAATTTTTCACAAAGGAAAAAAACCCTTTGGGCGTGAAACTAGAGACCAAATATAGTAATACTGCGTACTCAGTTTTTCATTTCTACATCCTTTGTCCTTTTAAAAGGACTTCAAAATTTTGCGGCTGATAAAAAATAAAAAAAAATATAAAAAATACTTAACCTCGTTAGAATATGGCGATATGTATATACAATGAAAGAAGAAGGGCTAAAGAATTGAAATAAAATTAATTTTTTATCTATTTGTAAAAAAAGATTCTTTGAAAATTTTAATCCTTTATATCCTTGAACATTTATATAGAATTTTCTTGAAAAGTAAGTATGTTAAAACCCCAAATCTCCTTGATCACGTGTCAAAACTTCATAATTCTCGCTTCATTGATTTTGTATCTTTTTATTATTTAAAATATTGATACTCAAATAACTTAGAATTTTTGTACTTCATAGAATTGCAGCTTCCGCCTTTTTTTAATAACTTTCGAACTAAAAAAGTTAGAGTAATGAAATGACACGTAATCAGGGAGATTTGGGGATTTAACATACTTACTTTTCAAGAAAATTCTATGTCAATTTTCAAGGATATAAAGGATTAAAATTTTCAAAGGGCCATTTTCATATCCTTTTTTTACAAATAGAGAAAAAATCAATTTTATTTAAGTTTTTGAGCCTTTCCTCTTTCATTTGATATATATATCGCCATATTCTAACGAGGTTAATTCTTTTTTATATTTTTTTAATGTTTTATTCCCTTCAAAATTTTGAAGTCCTTTTAAAAGGACAAAGGATGTAGAAATGAAAAACTGAGTACGCAGTATTACTATATTTGGTCTCTGGTTTCACGCACATATGGATTTTTCCCGGTGTGAAAAATGCTGTCGCACGGTGTAACTACTATACCGCACAAGCTTCTTCTCAGCATCCGAAATAAGGCAAAAATTATGCATTCTTTGGAATCAACTTGCCTAATTTCCGACTGGCTACCTTCAACAGGGCAATTTTACTTATAGCTACCCATGTAAAATTGGATGGTCGCGCGCAAATGTGAATGAAAATTATGAAAATAAAGAAGAATCCTTGTGATATTGTAACTTGGGACAAATTTCGACACGACTAAACGTGAAAGTTTTCGTGCTAGAAGTGACAACAAGTGGCTAGAACCGAATCAGGATCTCCTAATTGAAATGTTTAGTTCACGGCCCATAGTCCCAACTATGGCAGCAGACTTGCCAAGCCAATCAACAAAAGCTAACAAATTTCCCAGCACAAAGACACAACGACACACGCCACCAATGCGCGTTGTTTTCCAGCCGCTTCTGTTTCAGCCGCATAAAGCAAAAGGTTAACAGAGTTGTTATGTTTCGTAGCTGTTGTCTCGACACGGCGCCGTGCGGAAGGTGTCGCAACAATTTGCCATTGTGCGCTCTCCTCTATTCGTCAGTTTATGGTTTTATGGTTGCACAGGAAAAATGAATTGTGTTTTATTTTCATTGTCCCACACAGCACCGGTTCTGCCCTTTCCTTCTATTGTCCTGGCGGCTGCACTTGGATCTGCGCGCTCATACACAAGTAAATATGTACATACAAACATGTTGATATGTGTGCATGAAAGTCGCACTGTGCCATTTTGAATAGCTATAAACAATGGCTGACAGCAGCCAGCAAAAACACACAAGAAGGTAGCGGCAAGTGCGATAAGCACAGCGTACGGCAGCACGTGGCCAGCCTGACTGAAAGACTGAAACGTAAAAAACGCACGAAAATTGATATATGCAACATGAGAAGTCTACAGTTTTTTATTATTTGTTTGTTAAATCACATTGCAAATATGCATTGCCATATTTTTCGCCGCTGCCGGTCGCACTTTCACTGCCACAACCGCATAAAATATGGACATATTGAGTGCGTGCGCTATTGAAAGGTGTAAATGAATTGCTGCATTTTTAAATCAGGTTAAAAATTTATGCAATTTCACGGCCGGGAATTTAAATACATACATACAGTACACAGCGAGAGACTTTACGCATGTTGCGTGTGTTTGCTTCGTCGGTGGGCGATTACTGAGATTCGTGCCACAAATTTTTCACGATATCAAGTTTAAGACTTTTTTGCAAAAATTAAAAAAATACTAAGGCAACTTAACCTTTTCGCTACAGGTTTTTACTGGGGAAAGTTAAAATTTTACATTTTTCGTCTTAGGCTTCTATTTGGTTATATTAGAAACATTCCAAAAGAAATTTTTTAAATTTTATACTCGGACCCTGTATTTTAGAGTGTTTTTCTATGAGAACAACCACATCGTTGTGGCTGTAATAATAACTTAAACATACAACTTTTTACGTATAACGAAAATATTTATACGAATACGAATATTTCTTCATTTACTTCAGCCAAAATTAAAAAAAAAGTATCTACATTGAAAGAAAACGTCAAATTAAAAAGTTCTCTAATTTTTTCTGCTTCTTCTTCCTTTACTATGTCAAGATATACCATTAAAAAAGTGTATACTTTTCTTCTTTAAACTTAAATATTCAGTTTATTAATTTCGTATTTTTTCTAAAACTTCAAACTATTCTAAAGACCAACAAAAAAATGGCAACAAAATAGCGAAAGGGTTAAATCAGCAAAAAACCAAATGAAAAGCAAGCAGAACATTTAAAATATGTTCATACTAATGGTTGACGGCATTGATGTTTATGTTGTGGTGTGAGGCAAATTCCGACTCGAAAGATTTCAATAACCCTCCTATGTATAATTAATATCACTCATACGCCCCACTGCTCACCACCTTGCAGAGCAGCCATGCAATTAATGTCTCTTATACGTTTCTCATACGCCGTAAAAGCTTAAACGAATGGTGTTTCTTCAATTTTCCAAAAAGCTTAATTTCTTCACTACCGAAATACAAATTAGATATAAACACTAGTCAGATGTTAAAGCCGCAACGGTTCTGTCGATAAACGAAAGAAAACACTAGATACTAAAAATACCGCACATCATCGCAACAACCCACGACGGAAAGCCAAAAGTGGAGATGCATTAAAGATAACGACAGATATTTTCCATTTCCAGCAATTCTATCCATTTTTGAACTCATTCCTGCTCTCTGCTCGCCTCGTTTGGTTGTCGTTTGTTTTTGTTGGTGTGCCGTTTCATTCGGATTCACTCGAATGTGAATGAGCACTAAGTACATTTACGCAAACACGACGGACGACGGAGGGGAAGCGGCCAAAGCGCCGCTCGTCGAGTGCACTTCGACAGTTGACAAACTGAATGAAGGATGCTGAAGTGCCAAATGGATGACTGACATAGGCAAATGTTCTACTAAAACAAAAACAAGTTTAACAAGAAACACCCATAGCAATAACCCAACAACAACAACTAGAAAAGCAGCAATGCAAATCATTTGTGTTGCATTTAATTTTTAATGAGTTTTGTGGTTTTACTTTAGCGTCTCATTTGCATTTTGGCGTGAAGACGAGGCAACGTGAATATAAATTGCGCACAGAAGGCAACTGTGTCTATGTATGTGTACCGATATCCCTCAGCAGTTGCGAACGCAATCATCAAGTTGGCGCGCGCCCCAGTCGCTGGCAGCTGCATCGAATGAAGATGCGGCTGGGCGAACAGGTGCGACTGCGACGTATGCGCACGAAGGCAGCCGACGAGTGGGCGTGCAGTGTTTTGTTTGCGTTTAAAATTCTATTTAATTTTTGCTGCTGTCAGTGCCGCTGCCTGGCATTGTTCGAAGGCAGCGCATCGCCTATTGTTGCCTTCTTGTGGCTGTGCGCCGCATAATAGTCACGTCTGCAGATACAATGACACACAAACACATGTGGGTGTGTATGTGTGCGCGTATCTGTGAAATAGCTACTTTGGATAATTTGGTTTTTGGTCGTATTTTCTAACGCCAGGCTTCGTGTCCCAACGTTGGCCGTTTTGGCGCTTTTGCTTCTTGTCACTGTGGCTTACACGCTGCCGCTGCACTCACGCTGAGAACCCTTCACTCGGCCGCTGAAGGGTGCTTGCTGTGCAACAGCCGCACACACACACACATACACGGGCACGGGTTGTTGTAATTTATGTTATTAAAAGCACGGCGCGCGCATACAGGGTGTGTAAGTGTGTGCATGAGTACGAGCACATGTGGATGTTTATAATGCATAATTATGCACGTTGTCGGGATTTGCCGCTGCGACAACATTATCAAAATTTAATTCTAATGTGCTAACAATGGCAACATGCAGAGGCGGCACGCGGCTGTGGGTGTGACCGTATCTGTGTGCTGGTTGTTTTCTATGGTTGCTGTTGCTTTTGACATGCCAGACATGTCTGCAATACTTCACAAAAGCTTTTAAATTGTTATGACTGTTGTGAGGTTTACATTGACTTTAATAAGCAAACATGCAAACATAAAAATTGATTTCATGATTCCATGTCATGAAAAAAAACGAGAAATCATCATATGAAAATTATATATGAAATTGTTAAGCATGTTAATTTATAAAATGTAATATATTTTTTTGGTAACTTTGATAACTTCACAAATTAAATGTATTACTTTTCCAAAATATTAGTTCGTCACTAGTTTCGTAAGAAATGTTACTAGAATTGATAAGGGTATATTGCACTGAGACCAGCATTGATCTATTGTGCCCTAAAAAGGTTACTAACAGTTATACATTGTGACAAAAAAGTACCCGGAAATTGTGAATAAAACGCAAAATATTTCATTATTCATCAATATTTATTTTGTCGCCTTCAAAGTAATCCCCATGAGATGCAATACACTTATGCCAACGATTTTTCCAGTCCTCGAAACACTTTTCATAAGCACTTTTTGGGATGACCTTCAGCTCCTTCAGCGAATTTTGTTTTATCTCTTCGATCGACTGAAAACGGGTTCCACGGAGCGGCAATTTCAGTTTGGGGAACAACAAAAAATCACACGGAGCCAAATCTGGTGAATACGGTGGTTGATCGATGGTATTTATTGCGTTTTTGGCTTTAAATTCGGCCACAATCGTGGCTCGATGCGATGGTGCATTATCATCATGTAAAATCCATGAATTGTTCTTCCACAATTCCGGTCGTTTTCGACGGATGTTCTCACGCAAACGCCTCAATATGGCCAAATAGAACTCCTTACTGACCGTCTGTCCCTCCGGAACAAATTCATGATGCACCAAACCACGAATATCGAAAAAAAACAATGAGCATCACCTTGATTTTTGAGCGGCTTTGGCGTGGTTATTTCGGTTTCTGCTCGTTTTTTCCCTCTATTCCGATGATTGTTGACTTGTTTACATGTCAAACTCATAGACCCATGTCTCATCGCCAGTTATAATGCTCTCTATGAATGTAGGATCAGAATTCGCACGATCAAGCATGTCCAAAGAGACCTGTTCACGGTACTCTTTTTGAAGAAAATTTGCAACAAAATCGCAACGCACTACTGAGGTGTACCTTAAGACTTAAGCAGCTACTGCAAACAAACTGGTTGACAGATCGCGCTCATATTTGGCATCGTAATTAAGGACAGTCCTATCAACTTAACAAAATACATTTTTTTGAATTAGAATTTCCGGGTACTTTTTTGTCACAATGTATATGTTGACTTCGCGGCACTTTAAAGCCTTGAAATTTTACATTGGGTGAAGCCTTTTGTTCACTACCTCAAACTTTATTCTTTTACGGGATTCCCCCTGACTTTTCGAGGGGAGCAAATTTGGCAGGCCCACGCTTTCACTTTGGTATTTTGAAAACTTTTGTTATAGCTTTGTAAAGTTTATAGAATTTGCATATTGTAAAAGCTGGGAACTAAAAAATAAATCATTAATGCAAAAAAATATGTAAGTATAACTAAACTGTACAGCTTGTTAGCAGAGAAATTAAAGAAACGAACAAGTCCTATGCTTATGCGCCCCACTTGTAGTACCAGCGTCTCTGCCCACTTGTCAGAGCGTCCACTCGAATTTCAGCACTTTAGAGCTCACCGACGACGCGGATTTTGCGTAATTAAAAATGTCTGCTGCGCAAAAAATAACGTGGAAACATGTTAGCAAATTAATTTCGAATAGCTGCTGCACTTAAGGACGTATTCAATCTGCTTAAAACCCACACCAACTGCCATAAAAACCACTGCCAACAATCCGACCACTAATGCCACAGCAACGGCACTCAGAGCGCTTCGTTATTACGGTAACCGACACCGACAAGGTGAGCGAAATAAGTAGATATATACATATCATGTACAAAGGTGGGGGAGGGGATTTGGCTGCCGGTGCCAAAGGTCAACGCCGATTGAAAAAATGCCTAAAATGAGAAATGCAAAAATAGATAAATAACCCGAAATGAATTGCGAATTACTTGAGCGGAAAATTTTTGTGTTCCATTTCAGTGGCCAAGCAGCCCGACCAGAGTGGAATTGATTGTGTTGTATATGAAATGTGGCAGGCGATTCGTACAAATCCAACTATTCGCATTCAATTTGTTGCCAGTCTACGAACTGCAAAATAAACATCATTACGTTGAGACGTAATGGGCGATCGGCCGTTAACTGCTGACGGCACTTGAAGCCGCCGAGGTCATGTAAATATTACGCTGAATTCACGTCACAAAGATAAGCAGCCTTTAGCGTATTGATTTCACACTAATTACGTTCATTAGAACAGCTATGCAAAGCAGAGCAACTCATCAATAAATAATCTGATAAGTTATTTGCAGTTAGGGAGAGGAGATGGTTTGCTAAAAATATTAGCAATGCATTCAGGACTGAGGAATGGATCGGATGTTGTTTTGAAGATGTGAATACGACAATTTCTTGCATGGGGATGCGGATAGAAATGCCTCATGACGGGGCGGTTAAGTTTAAAAGGCAAAGCCGAGCCGTCGAGCCGTGGACCGGCAGTCTGAAGGTACGTTTGACCTCAGGTTCGAATTCCCGTCATAGTTGACACTAAAATACCTTAGACAATGAAAATAAGTTTCCTCCAACCCAGCCCTTGCAGCAAAATGTGGCAAATCTCTGAGAGTTTAATTGTTTATAAAAAACTCGTAGTTATAAATCACTTTCGTCTGTAAACGAATTCACACGCACAAAACGTATGGTTGCGCGAAGCCAAATCTTAGGGCGCTGTTATGCAGACGGTCAAATGACCGTCGGTCACGATAGTTGTTGTTGCTTCAATGTAAAATGAAAAATTGAGAGAGAGAGCGGGAGAGTAAAATTTGACCGCGTCGGTCAAAAATGATGAGGCTCTCGATGCCAAATCATGCGATCAAAACAGTGTTGCGTTGTGAAATTATTCACAACACATGTGTTTTCGGAGCAAAATGGCACACTTGTCGCGAAAATATGTATCTAATGACGGAAAAAATGGTCTCGTAGCAACCCTCATCGTTTGTTTACATTTGTGTTGTACGTGGCTTTCCAAAAAGAGGAAATAAAGAGGAAAATTGCAAATTAAGTGGTAAATAATTATTGAAGAAGTACGGAAAAAGTGCTGCAAGTAAGCGAAAAGTGTACTGGTGACCGGCGATCAAATGACCGTCTGCATAACAGGGTTTTGGCACAGAGTAGAAAAAACAAAACGAGAGCGTAAAAAGTATCGTGACCGACGGTCATTTGACCGTCTGCATAACAGCGCCCTTAGATTTGTAATAGTCGAGCTGACTATTATGAATCTAATACTACGTTTACATTGAACCCAAATGCGTAGTTTCGAATGAGTCATTTGAAAGTGTTTACATTGCCTCATTTGCATTGCATTTCATTTTGTTTGGCAGCTAATGTCAAATGCTCAATGCTCATGTCCTCTTGCCGCAGCTCATAGATCAGCTCTTTTCCGGCTCCTGACTAAATCATTTGTTTCTTTTTTGCAGCCTCTATGTTCTACACACTGCGATATTTGAATACATGTATATGGGGCATTTCACGTCAAGCGGACAACCCAAAAAAAGTGAAATTTTTTAAAATAATTTAAAGAAAAAGTGTCGAAGTTACTCAAACATCGATGTGACATTTTCACTTCCGGTTTACTATACGTAAAAAAAAAAAAATTTAGAATTCGACAAAAACAAAAAAACAACACCTTTTTTACTATCAGAAACAATACTTTTTAGTTTTTTTTACAAATTAATTTATGTACTTTTGTGTAAAAATCCATTATTTTCAGCTATGTGTATGTACTGTATGTGCTCTAAGTCTTAAACGGTTGGAGATCACGTTTTAATTTTTTTTGTGGAGAATGAGTACATTTGAAGCTTTAATTTACGTTAAAATAATTTTAAAAAAAATTAATTGATATAGATAATAAGCATCCAAAAATTCATGACTTTATGTTTAGTCAATTTTTAGAAGCTCATAACTCAGCAAAAAAACATCATACGAAAAAAAAATTGGGTGTACACATCAGGGGCGTAGCCAAGGGAGGGGTTTAGGGTGTCAGAACCCCCCCCATAGCCTATAATTTGTCAACATTTTCAATCACTATGCATCGTATGTACGTTCCCACATTAGCAAAAGGTCTTTTCATCTTTAAATATTTAAAAGAATATTAACAAAACCTTTTTTGTACCGAAACTAATTTGTTTTTTTAATAGTCACGTTTAGGCTTAATGCAGCGATTTGCATGTTCTAAAAACATGTCTAAAGAGTAGTTTAGTTCGTCGACCGGAATGTCCTTCAGGATGTCGGTACAAGCCTTTTGGATGGTTTCTACGTTCTCAAAGCGCTTTTTTTCATCGGCAAATGCATTCTTTGAAAAGGTGAAATTCGCACGGTGCCACATCATGTGAAAACAAAAAAAAAACAGTCAAAACAAGTGTCAATAGATGGGATGGCATCCTTCGATAGCCAAATGTTCAGTTAAAATGCAATAAATTTATGCTATTGAGATGCTTAACCTTCGCCTTACTAAAGATGATCCCAGGCACTTCCGCTGCTATTTTGAGTAAACTCACAATAAATATATAATAATTTATAAATTTTTTTCATACTTCAGTATTTAGTATCTTTCTCTGGCGATAGTTCGTATTTCGAAAAAAGGCCTAACTTTAATGATTTATTTTGAGACTATGAAAATATTAGAAGATTTCTTTCCAGAGGGTTTATTGAACACATAATGAGGTACGCAAAAAAAAATTTATCGTGAGTTTTAATCAAAATGGTAGCGAAAGCGCCTGGGATCACCCAGGTACATTTGTATAAAAAATGACAAAATTCAAGTTTAAACATGAACAAAATTTCAAAAAAACTATGTTTTCTTGTTATTGAAAATTACCTTAAAATTTGTGGAAATATTAAACATGAATATTAAAAAGATCACCCGGGTGGGTATAAGTAAAGCGAAGGTTAAATCCAATTTCAAGAATTTCAATGAAGATTTTGGCTAATCTTTTATGAATTACCGCCCAATTTTGATCTACGGTGATCGCGGATTCAGTTGGCTAACACGTTGGTCATCATTTATGTTCTGACAATCGTTTTTAAATCGCTTTTACCACTTATGAACTCCACCACGGTATAAACAAAAATCGCCATAAACTAAGTTCATCAATTTAAATGCTTCGGTTAAAGTTTAAACATTTTTAAAACAATAGTTAATATTGGATCTTTGTTCGATGCACATTTTTGTACATACTTCCACTTCAGATGCAATAACTTCGCTTTCAGTCCACCGAATTTCATGAAATTTTTACTAAAAATCAGGTTTTTAATGCATTAAGTCACATAAGCCACAACCAAATGCCCTATTTGGAAAGTGCACTTGACTTTAAAAAACATGTAATACTAAACTGGTATAAAAAATTTTTTAAAACCCCCCCATGACCAAGTTCTGGCTACGCCCCTGGTACACATCCACGTCTACTAGAAGTATAACTGACCAGAATATAAACAAAATTCATTTTTTTGGGATGTCCGCTTGACGTGAAATGTCCCATATTACACACCTTACATGCTAAGAATATTCTACATATTTAAAGCAGACGAAAATTTCAATTCAAATTTTCTATTTTGATAATTTTCGTTTTTGATTTTGAACTGTCAAAAAGAACAAAAGCATTTGGAGCTTTTGAAAACGCTTTCATTTTGTGATGCGTTCGATAAAATTGGTCATGTTTTATCGCATTTGCTTCGTCGTTTTGTTGAAATGTCATTTCGTAGATTTGAATTTGTATGGGGAAATGCGTGATTTGGCTTCGCATTTGAGAATTTTCGCCCAAATCACGCATTTGGGCTCAATGTAAACGTAGTATTATACTACGTAGTATTATACATATAGTATTATATATATTATTTCCATTTTGATAATTTTCGTTTGTTTTGATTTTGAACTGTCAAAAAGAAGCAAAAGCTTTTGAAGCTTTTGAAAGCGTAGTATAATACTACGTAGTATTATTTCTTTAATAATTTAAATTTTATTTTGCATTTCTCAGTGGCAGATTCAGGGGGGGGGGTTGGTTTGGGGGTCGAACCCCCCGAAATATTATGGTCGACTTTAAAACTACATACAAATTAAAAGGCATTTTTAGTATTTTATGAATATTAAAAAATTACTTCTTGAAACCCCCCAAAATCTTTTTCTGAATCCGCCCCTGGCATTTCTTTGTCATGGTTCGCTACCCTGCGGCAGATGGTCATGCAATGAAGTGATGCCTTTCTCCCCTATTCTCGAAACGTATTTGCCGATGCGGATTTGGATCTCTGAAAAATGTGCACCTCATCCCTATTGAGAACTTTTGACTGTTGGACCAAAACAGTTGTATTAACTTTTAGCTAAGTTTAAGGAGCATATAAACCTTTCAAGTTTTTAAGGGCCATTCTTGAATATATAATATATTTCTGGCTTTTTCCTCAACGCTAATGGGCACAATTATAAATTAGAAAAATATGCACTTAAAAGCCATAACTTTTTCCACTTCAACATATAGTGGATTCTTCAAGTTCTTGAGATTTCAGACAACTTCCTTTCACCGCACGCGCTTATCCTTCAAATCACTTCAAGTGCCAACAGAGCCAAAGCCAAACTCGCATCGAATGTCCTTGACATTATAAGGATTTAGACATGCACATACACAAACACATCCGCCGCACTCACACATACAAACACACCACACGCAGAACCGGCCCAAGCGCAAGTAAACGAAAGCATTTCTTGTTTTTGCCAAAGTATTCAAATTTAGCGGCGGCATTCGCTTCATGCCTAATTGTGCATGTAGCATTTACCAACACTTATGCGAAATGCATGCACACATCCATCCATAGCACATAGACATGTAGGCACAGACAGCAGGAGGTATGTGTGGTTTGTTGGTGGCTGTGTGAGTTCGCAAAAGCGCGGGAAGGCCTCACAATGAAAATGGCGAGTGCAGGAACTTCGAACCGACGACTCGACTGCACAATGGCAGAATGAAAATATTGCGCACAATAAAAGCCTGCGCCATGTCAATGCCGCCACACATGTTATTAAAATATGGCTAACAGGGAAGGGGAGGGTACTGGCTGTTGTGGAATGCACGAAGAAAAACATTGCAATAGCTGCATTAAATTAGCAGCGCACACAGGGCGGACAGCTGCCATTATAGAACGAGAGATATGGGAAGTAGGAGGATTTGTGGCATTGCTAAGGAGGATAACGGCATTTAAGACATTAAACTATGCATATTAAATTTTATTCTTATAACTGTCGATGGGCGTTTAAATATTAGCTAAAAGTTGATAACATGACAAATGTTTGGCAAATCAATTCATAAAAATATTCAAAAATGTAAAAACAGTTCCAAAAATATTCAAACCGTGTTCTCAATACTGATTGCAATATATATAAAAGTATACAGTCGTGTCTGGGTATAGCGAACACCTCGATATAGTGAACACCCAAATTTTGACACGAAGCCTCTAAATATTGAACAAAATTTTTAAAGCAATTTCAAGCAAAAAGCAAAAAGTGTATTTTGAGTGTTTTTGAATAAAAATGTTAACCTTGATATAGTGAACAACCTCAATACTGTGAACAGGCCTTCCAATAATTAGTTCACTATATCCAGACACGACTGTAATTTGTTATCAAAGATTTTAATATCAATTAAAAAAGAAACAATATCGAAAAGTATATCAAACTTAAGGATAACGTTTGGTCAAATCTTTCAGTTTTTAGTTGCAGTATTTCAATTTGGGTGATTTTATCACTTCATATAGTAATAAAGTTTCTCATTTTATACAACTTTAATTACAAAATATTGGCTCAAGAAAATGTTAAGTCTTACTTTTCACTACGTGTAAAGTATTTTTTGTTCATTTAACGATGCGATGATCAAAAAAATAATGGTCCAGAGTACTTTTATTATGTTTTAAACAATAATAATCGGTTATTTAAATTTTGTAGAACAATTATAAAACAAGAAAATATCAATTCAAAGTACTAACTATATTTAAAAGCAGCTTATAGGATTTGGATATTTTTGTATACGTTTTTTCCTAAAAATTTATTATTAGAAATTTATTTTTAGAAAATAACCAATATCGGAAAGTTTAACACTTTGTACTTTGGTTTCGATTCTCATAACAAATGTAAATTCATTGGAAAAATGTTAGATATATGCATCGAAATTACTGTATGTATGTGTGTGGATAGAAATTATTTGAGAATAAATTTTGTATTCAGTCGATTTTACGTGTTTTGTTTTCATAGTTTCTAAATTGAGAATAAGAAAAAAGTTTCTTCACTAAGAATTTGCAACTAATTTCAAATGAACTCACAAAATTAAACATAAACTCTGCATGACAAATGTTTTTGCTATGAGAAATAAAAAAAAAAAATTTAATTCTTTACACAGTTGTTTCCAGTGATGGTGAGCTCGAATTTGCTGCAAAGCAACGCGAACTAATTGAAAAATGTAGCGGCATCAAAGGGTGATGACATATTGTGCGGCTCGGTATCCAGTTAAGTGCTTTCCTCCCCCTTCCTGCTGGTAGACAACATGTGGGAGGTGCACTTGAAGTCAAATGTATGCATCAAGCCCTAATTACTGTTGGCTGCCTTTAGCAACAAATGCATGTGGCGAGCAAATAAGTCCAAAATACCCCAAAGGGGGAATGTGTCAACGGCTGAAATAGCCCAATTGCAATGGTTAGTGGGAAGCATGAGAAAATAGAAATGCCAAAGCCACTTAGCAGAGTAAACAACAAAAACAAAAATTGCCGAAAACCTTTTCAGGCGTTCGACAAGTGCACTTGGCGCGCCTTGAGCGCTTCACCTTGACTGTGCTCCAGTCGCCCCATTGCCGCCTTCACTTCGCTGGCTAAGAACTACATCATCATCGCAGACGCGTGGAGGATAAGAATAAAACAGACCGAATAATAGTGCCAAACACAAAACAATATACTATAAATACCAACAACAGAGGCTAAAAGGCATTTAACTAAGGAAAGCAATAAAGTCGAAATGGAAAAGTCGGCAATAAAAGTAGAGGAGCTGTCCCTACGCATATGAAATCAATGTTACGTATACGCCACGAAGTCTGGCAAATTAGCTTTTCGCGGAGCACTACCGACAACAGCAACAGCAACACAAAACATACGCTTCTACAGCCAACAACATGCAGGCATGTTCCGGCGACGACGCGCTGGCGAAGACGATGATTTGTTGGTGTTACCATTGCGGGCGCAAATTCCACATATGCAGCGAATGCCGATGTCAACAACGCACCACAGTTGGCCAGTGAAGCACAGTGGGGGAAAATAACATTCTTAACTGGCGCCAACAACAACAAATGCGTGCCAATCGCAGCTACGACCACACTTTCCCTTTCACAGGCGCCGAATATTCGAAATACGGAAAAATTTATGGATAAATTTCATCAGCGGCTGGAGTTTTCACGGCTTAAAGGAAAAAATCAATGTGAATCTCGTAACAGCATTAAGCGCAGAAATCGCGCTGCATTGCTCGCTGCGAGGAAGTGTCCTTAAATTGCACCAACTTCCACACACACACACACACGCACGTATTCACCCACACACACTCGCACTCGCTTCACACCCACTCGCGTCCCCGGAGTTATGTAAAATGCATGAGTCAGTGTCAACATACCTTGCGTAAAAAATAATAAATTAAAAGACGACAGCGACACCACGGAGCTGGAAGACATGCTTCCACATTCTCTTCTCACATCCAGCCGTGCACTTGGTGCGAATATCCGTACTCGACTCGCGCGCCGCCTTATCAATCAATTAGCGATGGCTGCAGCGCCAGGCCACTGTTGTTTGCCGATGTAACCGAATTTTATTGAACTCTATTAACTGCAGTCAGCTTTTTACGGTCGCGCGATCAACAGCACATTTTCACGAATTTTATTGCAATATTTACAAGTGGCGAGCATGAAGATAGACGAAATGGCAGAGGGAAAATAAGGTAGACGAGATTGAAAGAACTTTGCTCTCCTTCAGCTGCAAAAAAATTCGTTCATTTTCCGTTTCGCTTAGTTTAGCTTGGTTGACGAATTTCGAGTTGAGTTCAAGTTTGGTTTTGTTATGTTCAGTTGGTTAGCACAACCCAGTCGAGGCGTTTTCGATTGTTGCGCTTGTTGGCCGTTGCCGTGGCACACCATCTGTCGCATTAGACAATTTCTACTCGACTGAAGTGTGGTGTTTTCAACACGGCCAGCACATGCGAAATTCCATTGGCGAAACGCTTTTCGCTGTGGCTGTTGTTACTGGCTTTTCTTCAGCTGTTTGTTGACTGTGGCGGCTTCCTGCAGTCTGTGTTGAGTTCGTGGTGAATATTTTGTTTACATTTAGCGGCACTCAGTTTGGCGTTTTGCCCGTTTCCATTGCAGCTGACATTCGCAACACGGCGTGTGGCACACGCACACGTGCCACCCATCATTAAACGCGTCGCTCCGCCGTTACTGAAGCATTGGCAGGACAAAGGCACACAAGAAGCATCCGCTGACCAGCTGATCCTATCAAATTATCGAGCAACACTTTTCAACAGTGACAACGAGTATTGTTGTCATTATTGCCAAACAATGGTTTATTTATTCTTCAATCAGTAAAGTGGTTTTCATAGGTATATGAAGAGAATTATTTATATAGACTAAATCACATTTCAGCTGTTGTTATAATGAAAATTTAATTAATTGGCTCCTGTGTTTAAGAATTGGAGAACTTGTTTAAAGTACTGAACTAAATTTAGGATATTTAGAAAAGCAAAACTTTGCAAAATTAAAGAACGAAGTGATTCTTTCATTCATGCGAGCGCGCCGCTCGCATGAATGAAAGAATCCAACAAAAGAATGATTCGAACTTTATTGGTTCGAAAGTTCTTGAAAAAAAGGCGGAAACTGCAATTCTAATGAAGTACATAAATTCTATTCAATGAAGGGAGAATAATTCTTATTTTTTCTCTAATTTTTAAGTAATTTATGTGCACCTACTAAATAAGTACATTTTAATTGTTATCTAGTCTGTAAGGTTGTTAAACCATATACTCAATAAATAAATAATAATAATAATAATGAAATTTTGACACGTGATCAAGGAGATTTTGGGTTTTAACATAGTTACTTTTCAAGAATATTCTATTTAAATTCAAGGATATAAAGGATTACAATTTTCAAAGGATCTTTTTCATATGCTTTTTTTAGAAATAGATAAAAAATCAATTTCACTTAAATTCTTCAGCCTTTCCTCTTTCATTTGATATACATATCGCCATATTCCATCCAGGTTAACCCATTCGAGACCGATTGCACACCGTGTGTGCAATGGATTTCCGAGGCTATAAGACAGCCTGCACACCGTGTGTGCAATAACAGTATTGTGCAATTATCAGTTATTCTGAGTAAACTAGTCGTCGAAAAAAGATTTTTCTGGAACTAATGAAATCTGTAAAGTACAGGAAAACAAAATTTAGCATTGGTTTTACTGTGTACCAAAATGTTATTTTTTTCATTATTCAACTTATTTTTTTAACTTTTTACTACTTTTTAAAAATTGTCTTTGCATTATAATTTGTTCTTTATTACTGAAAGCAAAATAACGATTTTATATTATCTAACTATTTTTGAAATAAATGTTTATACATTTTTAATGATGCATTTTACCTTACATTGCACACATGGTGTTCAATCCGCTCCTCGCAATAAAAATTTTCCGAGGAGCGAGCTGCACACCCGGTGTGCAATGATCTTATTTATGTGAATTCACTTACGAATTGGGTGATTTCCATAGTAAACATGTTTTGTTTATTACAAATGAACAATACGAAGAAAAAAAAATTTCACTCCTGGGGACTGTGATCGAAAAAAATCGTCGTCTCGAATGGGTTAAGTATTTTTTATATTTTGTATCCCCTTCCAAATTTTGAAGTCCTTTTAAAAGGACAAAGGATGTAGAAATGAAAAACTGAGTACGCAGTATTACTATGTTTGGTCTCTAGTTTCACGCCCATATGGATTTTTTCCGGTGTGAAAAATTTTAATTTTTGTCGCACGGTGTAATATCATCCAGTACAAGTCACTGCAACAATGGTACACATATTCGATGAAGAAGAGCAAGTCCCCTTCACTGAATGTGCCGATGCCTCGCATTGGTGACTTCGCTTCCGACCGAAAATCTTGCCTTATTAGCGACAATCAGTACTACACACTTCCTAAGAGATCTCCCTTCCTTTTGTGATAATGAGCCAACTGAGGCACAAGTGAACTAAATTGCCAGCAGTCACCAAACCAAGATGAGACTGGTTGAATACGTTTTGACCACTTTAACAACTTTGAGTACAAAACATCAGCGAGCAGTGGCAGCTTCAACCATACCAAACAGTGAAATACACTTTTCGTGCAAGCGAAAATTACCTTGATTTTTACCCATTTCAATTAAAAACAACAGCGCACCTCTTGGTATTTGGTATTTTTTGTATTTTAAAAAGTTGATTTTGCATACACTGTACTATTTCGGAATACGCAATAAATGTATGAATGTATGTAAATGCAGTAATACACATGTGTATATGGATGCAAACAAATATGTGTTTCATATATGAATCCGTTTCAAATACTAAGAGCACAAAACCTGTGCTTAAACATCATGCGGGGGAGGTGCAAAGCATTCATTTACAATTGATATCTAAAGTTAATGCGTGGAGGGAGATTGAGCTTAACGTCGTTTGTTGACACGCTCAATGTACTTTGTTTTATTGAGCGCACGCTTGCCAGCCTCTGGGTCCATCATACGCTTCCAATCGGTTTGGCCAACCACAAAGCCAATTGCACGCATCTTCTCCTGAGCATGTTTCTCTTCGATATCGGCCCAACGTACCTGTGTTCAAAGAAACAAATAGAAAACAAAAAATTAGCATAATAGAAATGGTGCATTGTATTAATAATGTTGATGCTTACCCGCTTTTTGCCATCTGTGCTCGTAGTAGGCGGCTGCCAGTCGTCGATTTGCAAAAAGTCCTCCATAGTGGCGGTTTTGCGTTTGTTCAGCAGCCTGTTGGTGCCATCCAAACGAGCTACAAGAAGTATGCACAGCTAATTTAGTTAATTTTCTAAAGGAAAAGATCATTCAGGCCGAATGGGCTCAATTTACACTCACCCAGATTCTCCGAAGTGGTGTCATTTTCCCATTTGCTTTTTAAGAATCCACACTGTTTTAAAGATGTTTTAAAGATGGGTTCAGAAATAATCAATTCAAATGCAATTTGGCGCAATGCTTAAAAGTTAAAGTCAATAAAAAGCTCCCAGATACTTTCACAGCAGTCGATGGTTATGCGCTGCATCTGGGCACGGATATTGGCTTCAATGTAATTCGCGATTTGAAATTTGTCATCAAATGGACAAATTGCAGATTTGCGGAATCGAAACTTCAACGCTGGCAATTTATTGAAAGACTAAATTCGATCGACTACCCCACTCAATAATGTTTTATAGTCACAACAACACTAAATTCATAATGTTTTATGTACAAAACTGTTTCAACTAGATATACCTGGCAATATTATACTACATGTTCAAAGTAAGAAAACAATTATGTGCTGCAATTCTGGTAGAGAGCAGAGTCGTTGTTAGCCGTTTCAAACGGTTCGAGAGCCGCTGTTAGCGCAATCAGTGCAATTAGCTTAGTTACGAGTCGGCGTTCACCGGAGCATGTTTAACTTTAGTAATCAGACGAAATGGGCGTCTTGCACTTACACTTTCAACGTCATCGGCTACCTCGTTGCTTTCGTCTTCCTCTATATCCGCTGTCGGTTGCGTTAAATTGCTACTATCGGCGGTTTCGCTATGGAAGTTATTATCCTGTAATGAAAATTTTGTATAGCACATGAAATCTTGTCGCAATCTTACTACTGCAAAATCCGATACCTTAAATCATACGTAGATATCTATGAGTTTCAGTGTTTCATGAACAGTTTATTACGATCTAATACAAGTTTGAATGCCGACACGAACCTGCGTTCGCTTGTAATGCTTAATACTTAGGTAATTAAATACATGTGACCATTTAATGATATCTTTACGTAGTGGAATAATTGCCCACAAACATTCAAGTGCGCTCAACAGATATTTCTAGTATCGTCGTACAATGTCATGAAAACGTACAGAACAGAAGTTGATTTTATATGCAAAAAGGATTATGAAGAGCGCTAAAGCGTTCATCTTGCCTGAAATTCGCTAATGGACACAGACCAACTGCAATTTAAAATCAGCCTGAAAATATATCACAGCTAATTGTTGTTTATGGCCACACTTGGCATGCATTCTTTCAAGTGTGCTGTGTACTATCGCAGGCTGACTTATATAATTGCGCAGCACTGCGCAGCTGGATGTGCACTTAGATTCAGGGACAAGACATATAGACTACTATCATTATATATGTATACCAATGCAATAGGCATAGGTTTCACTAAGTACCCGAAGGTATGTGTAAATTTCATCGTTCTCGAATCGCTAAAGTATCAACAGACATTTAGACATTTTTGCACAATTTAGATCACTTAAAGCTAAGTTAACTGCTTAAGATAGAGATATACATATTTCAATATACATCCAATGTATAAGTTAAAGGCTTTCTTCCACCAATTCTGCCACACTGAGGCTACATAGAGATCAGAAAAGTGATACACTTTCAAATGAACAGCTAATGTCCGTCATTTCACAAAGTGGCTTAATTAGTTTAATTCTGACAATCTGTTGAAAATGTAAAGTTCAGTTAACATGATGCAAGTCGCATGCACACAAGTACATATTTGCTGAAAATTTATATAGAGCGTATTACGGGTTAGCGGTATTTACCATAACCATGTCTTCGGCGTCCTCCATTTCGACCACGTTCTCTAGCAGCGTCGACACGTCCAGCTTAATGTAATGCAAAGGCGTCGGATTCCACGAATCGATTACCGCTTTGATATCCTTCTCGGCGCGTTCGTGCACGTTCCGGCTGACACAAGTCTCCAGATCACAGAACAGATCTATTATGTACGGCTGCACATGCAAATACAGAGGCAAGCAGAACAAAACAATGCGCAGCACTTTAGTTTTAGCCATTGCAGAGTGCAGCTTGGGCGCACAGTCGCCGCGCGCCGACATCTACTTACCATAAAGCCCGAGTCTTTCGAATGGCAATAAAACTCATTCAGGGTGCGCAACGAATTGTTATTACAATCGACAATTATAAAATCATATAAGTTATCAGTGATTGTTTTCTTAAATAATTTGATTAGGTACTGCATATAGGTTTCCT
Organism: Melieria picta; assembly: GCA_964056695.1. Taxonomy (NCBI): domain Eukaryota; kingdom Metazoa; phylum Arthropoda; class Insecta; order Diptera; family Ulidiidae; genus Melieria; species Melieria picta. The sequence continues at coordinate 21,483,285 of OZ057398.1, read as the reverse complement.
CCATGTCCTTGTCGAATTCGTAGAGTATTTCCTTTTTGGGTATCTAACAAATTTATGAGCAAATATACAGCAAAATAATTTTATAATCATTAAAAAACGAAATGCCGGCGTTTGAAGCTTTGTAGTGAGAATACAATTGCCGCATTAGTGTTCGATCGTATAAACTTCGATCCAGTGGCGCACACACGATTTCATTCATGCAGAACTTGGGAGCCAATACCATTTGAAACCATTTGGAGGTTTTTTGAACACACTAAGGGCCAATTTTTCAGTGCGAGTTTAAACGCAGTTCAAACGTAGTTTCCTTGAACTTAGTTTAAATATAAACTCAGTTTAAACGACAAAGCAGTTTTTCAGTGCTAGTTTAACTGGAGCAAATATTTGTCATTTGGGTGTGGCAATACCGGCAATATTTTTACCTAGCTAATAATTTCCTTTGTTTTGATTGTCATTCGTAAATAAATTCTTTGCGCTCAAATAATAATAATAATAATAAATAAATAATAAGCAAACGGAGTGACAATTTTTCGTCTCGGGAAATCGAATGTCTTCTTGCACTTGAAAAAAAAAACAAGTGCTTGAGCGCAAGAAGACCGAGTGCCGAGGAAAAACAAACGAAATGGAAAGAAATTGAGGACGATTTCGATTCAAAATTTGTTGATAAGTTCCGGTGCGCGAAAACGTTGCGCACAAAGTATAAGAATCTAAAAAAAAGTGCAAAAAAAGGATTTCGCTCACGACAGGCAAGAGCTGGCCAAAACAAAAAAGAAATGAACTGTCAGAAGCTGTTGACAGTTTAAACTTAGTTTAACCGTGCAGGGTTGGGCGTTTAAACTGGGTTTAAACTTCAGTCAAATTTGACTGAAAAATTCGATTTTGCGTTTAAACTAAGTTTAAACTAGAAACTGAGTTAAACTCGCACTGAAAAATTGGCCTAAAAAAAATCCTCGTTGTGTGCGCCACTGCTGTTCAACTCAGTAATTTGTTAGTTGTTGGCTTTTTCAAAAAAAATTTGGGCCTCATGCAAATGTGTTTTCACTATTATTACAAACAGAATTTCGATTACAATAAAAAACTGAAAATCTACACAACAATCTGATGCAGTCGTTTTTTGAAAACTATGTGAAAACTGTAAATTAAAAAATACGTCCTCAAACAATTATTTAATACAAACGCTTTACTATACTTATGGTCAGGGACCGGAAATAACAGTTATTTATGAAAACTATAATTGAAAATTTTACTATGAAGGAAAAATCATACCAATAAATGAAAAATACCAATACATTTCTTTTCGCACGGAGAATCAAACTTGGCAATAAACTTTTTTTGTTTGTAATTTTTACGGAAAAATTAAAAAATAAGAATTATTTTTTATTTATATTTTAAAAATCCTTTAATAACAATTATTTTTGATTTTTTTCATATTAGTCCACAAATAACAGTTTTATTTCGATTTTTATTTTAGTTGTCCTATGATAACAATTATTGGTGACTTTTATTTTTTTAGTCATCAATAAAAATCATTCAGTGACTTTTATTTATAAAAGTCATCAATAAAAACCAGTCCGTGACTTTTATTTTTTAAGTCGCAATATAAAAGTCATTTTCATTAATGCATGCAAAAGTTATGATTCTTCCAGAAAATAGAATTGTCAAGACAGGTCTTGTTAAGCCGATCAAGAATATATATGCATTTCGAGATTTAATGAATCCAATAGTACAATTAATGAAAATTACTTTTATATTGCGACTTAAAAAATAAAAGTCATTGAATGATTTTTATTGATGACTTAAAAAATAAAAGTCATTAAATGATTTTTATTGATGACTTTTATAAATAAAAGTCACTGAATGATTTTTATTGATGACTTAAAAAATAAAAGTCATTGAATAATTGTTATTGATGACTTTTACAAATTAAAGTCACTGAATGATTTTTGTTGATGACTTTTTTAAATAGAAGTCACGAATAATTGTTATCATAGGACAACTAAAAAAAATCGAAAAAACTGTTATTTGTGGACTAATAAGAAAAAATCAAAAATAATTGTTATTACAGGATTTTTAAAATATAAATAAAAAATAACTTTTATTTGTTGAGTCATTAAATAAAAGTAAAAAATAACTCTTAAACATTGATTTTTATAATAAAACTTATAACTGTTACGGTCCCGGCTTATGGTGAAAACAGCTGGGATGCTCACCTTCTTGCCCGTTTTCGGGCAACGTTCCTCATAGTCATTCTCGATCAGAAAGTAGTCATCAATACTTAGTATGCGCGGATTCGCCCCGCCCATTTCTGTTTCTTTCTCCTTGATCAGCTTCGCTACGTGCGACTTGCCGCTGCCCGGCGGGCCGCGCAATATTATGCAAACCTTTTTCGGTCGCGTCTGACGCCCCGGTTTCAGTAGAATCTCGTCGACGGTGATGGTGTTCTGATTCTCCACTGAGGGGAATGACATTTGCACATGGCCAGCCGACGTCTTTTGTATGTTCTCGTTCGCCGCCGCTGTTGAGGGGAAGATCGACTTGGGCACCATCGACAAATCGCTCTGCACCGGCGGTACGTAAGGCGCGTTGCTGGTGAACATAGGCGGCGGCGGCGGAGCCGGCGATACGTTGTGGTGACTCAGATTGCTGCAACAGAAATGCAATTTCGCGGTACAGCAACTGAACACAGGTGCAACAACTTAGTCGCTACTTACTCTTCGGTGTCGGATATTTCTTCGAGGTCTTCATTGGCACTTTGCATGTTAGTATCGATATTTCTACCGTCGGCGCCAATTTCAACTTGTGATTGTGTTTGCTGCTGTGTACCGGTGGTGTTCTGCTGAGATTAATCGGTTGTTTAGGATGTTAGGGAGTTGCGAATGGGTGGTTACAATGTGTGAAACAGATTCGAAACGTGTTGGAAAGAGAGTAAAAGACCCACAGTTCTACTCAATTATTACCTCATTTTGAAACTGTGCCGGCGGCGGCTGATGCTGCTGCTGCTGCTGCTCGGTTTGCTGTTGTTTAAATGAATTATTTTGTTGATGTTGCATTTGCTGCGGATGCATTTGTTGAAAGGGTCCACCGCCCGGTCCTTGCTTATTCTTATTGTTTTTGTTCTTTTTCTTATTTTTCTTTGAGAGACCACCGTCAAATTGCCTATTTACTGGATTCGATGCATGTCCGTACTCAAAAGTCTTGATTGGTCTAAATTCTTCGGAAAGATTGGACGCATTCATACCATGGGCCACTGCATCTGCGCCGGTGGTGGCTGCTTTATGCCCGTAATCGATCACTTTGGGTGTCATTGGACTGTTTTGATAATCAATAACTTGCACCGGCCGAAAGAAGTCATCGTAATCTCTATTTTTTCCAGGGCTGTTTCAATTAATTTCGTATTTGAAATTTTTAAAGAATCATTAATAAATGTGTTCGAAACACGTTCAGTCACTAGCAACAGTTTCTCTTCAAATGTTTACTCTTTTTTCAGTTTAATTACTTTAACGTTAGCACTTAACACATGGATCCAAACAGACAAGCACCACCACACGAATGGATTCGCTGCGCGAGAGGAATGTTCTCCGACAGAAACCCATTCAAATTGTGGCCTACTTGGAGTTGACAATTTTTTTTCGCGTTTCATATCTACATATCTGTGGTACTTGAATACAAACAGTACTATGACTACTTGTCTTTCCTTCCTAACCAGGCACGCTGTGCAACTTTTCGGGGACATTCGACTTTTTTGTTGCACTCATTGGGGGAGCTCGGAAAGACAAAAGCTTGAATGCTTCTATGTTAAAGTTAGGCGGCCATGTGCTCAAAGGAAATATGTCCAAGCTTGCTGGCTGATCAAAGGGGGGTCAAATTTGTTTTTCAGCCAGCAAAAACATGAAGCTTTTTTGATTTCCTTTCTGCGATTTTAGTGCTTCACGCCGAACACACAAGTATATATGATGGGCGTTTTGAAGCTTTATATTTTCGGGGTTTTGGATCTCTCCTACCTATCGGGTGCTGTTGCAATGTGAATTTGGTTATTACGTCTTATTTTAGGATTGTTCACATATTTATTTACATATATTATCAATATGCATCGCAAAGAAGGTTGGTTAGTATGGGGCGTAAAGGATTAAGTCGTAGGTTTCATATAATATATGTATATAAATATAGTATGTACATATGTATATAGGCACTTGCGTATGTCCCTTAACAATAACACTACATGAGTAGTCATAGTGGACAAGTGAAAGCAGACGGACCACGTCAAGTTTCTTATCAATGCCTACCTGACATCAAACCATATGCATCAGCATACATTCCCTTATACACCAAATGGACGACAAACAGACGGTGCACGGACGGACATTTTGTTATAGACGGTCACTTCTTCTGAGCATCACAGCCATACTAGAATATATATACAAATATTTATACAATATGTATCGCTGCTCCGATGCCCAGATGGCTTTCCGCAGCCCCGCAGAACATTGGTACATGGCTGAAAGGGACCTCAAACGCGGCCACGATGTATAGGGAGAGTCGTTTCAATAGACAATAGAATAGGCTTCCCTCCCCCGCCCCCCTCACTAGCACTTATAGTCTCGATAATATTCACACATGTATAGGGACATCCCAGATTGTTGATTCTTACAAAATAATTGGACCACTGAGGGATAAACTGTTACTTTATATTCATGAGAGTTAGACATTGTTAAGGTTCAGGGCTTAAACAAAAGTTATTATAAATCCCTTATACTTCCACAATCGGTGCAGGGTATAAAAAGGGGTTTTTATAGTCCGATAGGCAATCAGGAGAAAGATTAGGTACTAGTCGCCATTAATTATAAGTGAAATTCAGTAGTTTTATTATAAATTTTCAAAATTATGATTATTCAACTCAAATTATCATTTGACCAAAAGTTTTAGTTACATCTAAAACAATAACAACAACTTATCTTTGTATCAATGATTTGATATTAACTAGAACATTACCCCCTTCCCCCTCCCCCCATATTCGATTGCGAACAATAAATCAATATTAAGATTATTTCCCATGCGACTCTGAACACTTTCATAAATCTTATCTAAAGTGTGGTCTCAATAATTTGAACATTGTGATCAGGCTATGAGACTGTTTCGAATTGATTGTTTCTGATCATGTTTCCGAATCGTGTATCCTTGTCGTAGGACATAAATCCTCCTAGTTCCCAAAGTTAAGAACAGACATCGGAATGAAGGCCACCAAAGACATAATGCCATGTCGGACGGAATAACCTTTAACCCATTCGAGACGACGATTTTTTTCGAACACGGTCCCCAGGATCGAAATTTTTTTTCTTTGTATTGTTAATTTTCATTCATTTCAGATAATGTTTAGATTTTTTGGTACACAGTAAAACCAATGCCAAATTTTGTTTTCCTGTACTTTACAGATTTCATTAGTTCCAGAAAATCTTATTTCGACGACTAGTTTACTCAGAATAACTGATAATTGCACATTACTGTTATTGCACACCGTGTGTCGGCCTCGAATGGGTTAAATAATGCAACAAAATCTTATAATCGCTTTCAGCGGCACTGAAGGTGATCAACGCGTGCACTCTTTTTAACTTTCGGAGAACGCACCTATTTTTTAATCAACCTGAGCACTCTGGGTCAATTGGACCAATTGGATCGCCTAGAATTCCACAACCATTGAACCTTTTGACTGTACCCTTTCGCTATTTTGTTGCCATATGGCGACATGCTACTTTGTGGGCGTCTGAACCCTCTATGGTTTCAAGGATACATTATTTTGTTGGTTCTAAGAAAAGTTTGAAGTTGTAGGAATAATACGAAATTTATAAACTGAATATTTAAGTATAAACAAGAGAAATATACACATTTTTTAAAAGCAAAACAAATTTCAAATATTTTTAATTTGACTTTTTACTTCTATTCAGATAAATTTCTTAAATCATTTAAGCTGTAGTAAATAAAGAAATATTCGATTTTTAGGTATGCGTAAAAAATTGTATATGTAAGTAATTATTACAGCCACCATATACATATATTGTTGCTATCATATGACAACATTCTAAAAAACAGGATCCGGTAATAAAAATTGCAAAAAAAATTATTACGGAATGTTGTTTATATATATCCGCACAAAAGACTAAATCGATAAATTTCAAATTTTAACTTTCCGAAAGGGTTAAAAAAAATGCTGGAGTATACTTCAAACATTGCTTTAACAATTTATAAATATATAGCAAGGCGAATTGATACAGGTGATAGCGTAAGGCAACAACAAAATTTCAATGTATTTTGTTTTTGTTTTCTGGGTTTAGATTGTCAAAATCAGCCAATCAGAACAAAGCTTGCTTTTTTTCATTTTTAAACTGTCAAAGTTTTACACAGGCATTTTGACAATCTAGACCTTTTCCACCAAAAAAATATCAATTCGCCTCATTCAACGAGGTCACCTGTATTAATTCGCCTTGATATATAGGCACCTCTGTTACTTTAGACTTAAAAAAAATTCACGGGAAACAAAGGAATTGTCGCTTAAAGTAGAAGTATGAACCAGTGTGTTCTCCAAACAGAACAAAGTTTCAATTCGTTCACTTTGAGAAGCTTCAATAGTCCTACACACTTAAGGCAGTTTCACTCCTAAGTTTTGAGGTACCCATAGTACCCATTTCACGTATACTGACTTTTCGAACAAAATCGCTTTACCAGATTTCAATAAACCTCTCATATTGCAAAAGTTTCAAAAGTTGAAATTTGGAAGAAAACCAATTATTAATGATGTGGTTTTTCACATCTAAGTCAAAATTGCAATTTTTACCATTTAAACTATTTTACAAAAACCGGAAAAAACGATAGTCGCGTCGCGTGGTCAAGAAACCTGGTATCCATGAAAATTTTTTTAAGTGAAACTACCTTGTTTTTCGTACCCAGCTTAAGGGGGTAGTAGTGTATAGAAATATCAAAAATACGATTTTTTTCTCATATCAAACGATTCACATTTCAGGAATGTGCTGCTCAATTAGTTTTTACAAGTGGCAGGCACTATAAAAAATTAACCATTCAATTAATCGATTTTACATAGGCATTGAAAACAAAACGCTGTGCAATGCACCTTAATCAAATCTTTATTTTGAAAACTTTGAAAATTAAGTAAACGTCAGATTCGATAGATTCAGAGTGTGTCATTTCACAAGTTTTCGGGATAAAACAAACTTTGCTTAAGGTTCATTTGCCCGGCGCCATTTATGTCGATTAAGAATCTTTTTGGTTTCATTATTGCAGATCAGTCGACGATCAGCAATCACACATGTCGATTTTTCATCACTTCGAGTTCGTACTACCCCCTTAGATTATTCTCGATCCAATGTGAATTGACTGGAATACCAATCGCCTGTTATCTTACAAATCATACATAAATCGACTCCCATTCGATTTAGTTCCTCCCACAAAACTACTTCTTAAAGTTATTGTAGACGTAAATAAATTGCAGCAATTTTTTGTTGAGGTTGTTAAAACATTTAACTTTTATTCGCAACCATTTCAGCTGACGTGTAGTTATATGATATATTCCATACGATTTTAGTTATAATGAAATCAATATTCTTGAATATTCCAAAAATTTGAAAAAGCGCAAAACTTAGATTATAATGAAGAGTACAATTAGCAACACGCATCAGCGTTGGCCCACCACTAAAGCAACCGCACGATCGCCACGCCACGCGTTGCAATAGTTATGGGCTGCATCCGGATGGTTTAACATTATGTTTTGAATACTCCGTACAAGCGAAAGATCGTGTACGGCACATTACGTGCACAAAGGTGTGCCGCAACTGAGCCGGCCAAGGAGATCACTGACCGCGGACAATGCGCCAGAGCTGTGCGAACAATGAGAGCGCTCGGAACGCGCTCTAATTGCTCTTGCCACCACGGTTGGGCGTCCTCTTTCTGTTAATAAAACTGGGCTTATCGCTATTCCCGCCGCTATTTGGGTGTGTGGCGGGCGGTGTTCGTGTGGGGGTGTTGTGCGTTCATATGATGGCACCAGTGTAGTAGACGATAATTTTCAGAGTTTGTCACACACACGCGCGTTTCGATTCGTTTCGTTTCGTTTTGATTTGTATGTATTAATCACAAGGGACAATGAAAAGAGAAGGAATGGAACGAAAATTCCAGCATTAACAAGTTGAGTCGATTAGGTGTCTACGTTTTTCATTTGGTATGTATTAATATAAAACTATAAAAACATCAAAGGACAGTGTACCCTATTCGAAGCAGGATCGTTGCGACACCGGGTTGCACATTCCACCGATGTTTGCATCAGGTAAATAATATCGGACAGCCACTGGGAAAGCGAATGCTTGTGATTTTACACTGAACAAGGGTTGTTCGAAATCTAAACGCGTATTGGAGGCGTTGGTATTGCATAAACTAGTGTATGGCATGGTACAGACTCCTTCAAATTGATGAAGGAAACGGACGGAAATGGATACAACGACTGATCTTTCTAACTAATCATATGGAAAATGTTCTTAAACGGACTTACGGGTCTGTATTTTCCAACTTACATAGGATCCATACGAGAGCTGTATGAGAAGTACTCGAGGTTAACAGCTGACATTGCTATCACGTCAACAATCGATATCATTGAATGGTGTTAGGTAATTCGTTTATAGCTGGACCGAATGTACGAATCAATAAATGTAAGCTTGTCTTAACCGTCACTTTTGCTTCTTCTTTCACTAATACGATAACAGGCGCTGAGACAGGCCCAACTTTTCACTGTAGACAACCGCAGTCAATATTATTGTCTCGATAGATATTTTATTAATTGCCGCAAAATTCAAACATAAAAATGATTAATACAGACAAGTGGAGAGACCAAGTCTACTTTCTTATTATTGCATACGATTGACTTCATTATTATGCACATTAAGTTTAATTTGTTTCTCAAAAGTTATGGACACAAGATTGTGGTGTCAGACCGGACGGACAGTACTTGCCATACAACCCTCACTAGTTCCTAATTTTTTTTTAGAAATATATGGGGATAGATAAGGTAGGGTTGGGTAACCTGTGTAAATGTAAATTTATACACAAGAACGAGTTCGAGTCTTGTAATTTGAGGACTCAGAGACAAACATGAAATGAACTCAAGTTATTAGTTTGAGAATCACATAGAATTTGGACAATTATACCCGACCCAATGATAAAAATAAGTCCTCATAAAACGGACAATATTTGTATAATCTAAGTGTCTGTGGGGCTTTACTTTTCGTATTTGTAATTGCTGTAATATTGCAATTAGAGAGGTATCGATTGGCGTAAATCCAATCCCAGAAAGGAAAATATAAAATGGTAGGTTAGAAAAATACAAAAATGTTGCCTTCCTTTTGCAATATTTCAACATTTCCAGTCAATAACTAGAAGCAGGGCATAACAAAAGCCAATACAATAGATTCTAATTTTTTCAGAAGCATTTGTGTACACTTCACGGTGCTGAAATTTGAGGGGCGAAAATGGGAAGAGTCAGCTGCTAGATCAGAACACAAGCAAATTATTATTCACTAATTGTTCTTAACAGAAACCGGTTATGAAAACATTTCGGTTCATGGTTTTAGTGGTTTATGAATCGAAGTGTTTGGGTTGAACGACCTCACACCAGCTGTAGCTATGTTCAATAGTGGGCAACAAAGGCGCTTGCAACTCAGACCGACAACTAGTCACTTGATGACTCAATTCGATGTTTCGCATGTTTTCTGCAGATGCACTGTGAACAAGAACCAAAATAGAGAACGGACTAGAATGGAAGCTCGAACAACACCCATTTGTGGACAACGACGTAGCAAGAAAGCCAATTTTATTGGCAGTCTTTGAACATGTCGCACGAGCAATACACTTCAAGTTAATCGGACCACATCGGATATGTCGTATTATGTCAAAATCAACTCCCGAACGGACATGCTCTGGAAAACGTTTTGTAACCCAAAACAAAAATGCAAGAACCAAAACCAAAGCAATCGAATAAGATTTCAACACATACCCATTGACCCAGGACGAGTTTGAATCGTTCTTGCCACTGTCACTGCCAGCGTTGCTGCCCGGCCCGTCGCTGAATGATCTCCTGGAGCCGCTTTTATCTTCAAACACCGGCGCTGTGGGACCACCGCTACGTCGGAATGGATTACCCGAATTTTGGCCACTCATGTCGTTGTTGTCACCAGGCTGGAAATTCTGATTGTTGCCACCAAAATTTCGGTTGTTTCCTCTGAAGTTCGGACCATCAGGACCAAAGTTCGGGCCGCCTCTGTTGAAGTTTGGCCCAAAGTTGGGGCCATTACCACCATTTCCGAAATTGGGTCCATTCGGGCCATTCGGACCGCTTTTGAAATTCGGCCCGTTCGGACCGCCAAAGCCTGGTCTATTGTTACCGAAATTCGGGCCATTTCCACCAAAGCGTGGCCCGTTTCGGCCACCACTATTATTTCCGCCCATAGGACCTACATTCGGGCCGTCTCCCTGGAAGTTGGGGCCGTGTCTTCCAAAGTTCGGAGCATTTCGACCAAAGTTGGGACCATTAGGGCCGTTGCCGCCAAAGTTAGGTCCACTACCGCCAAAGTTCGGAGCATTTCCTCCAAAGTTCGGTCCATTACCACCAAAGCGCGGCCCGTTGCCTCTAAAGTTCGGACCGTTGCCACCAAAGTTCGGACCGTTGCCGCCAAAGTTTGGACCATTGCCACCAAAGTTTGGACCGTTGCCACCAAAGTTGGGCCCGTTGCCACCCAAATTGGGTCTGCCACTATTGCCATCGATGTTCTGCTGTTCGCCGCCATCAAATCCTGGAGCATTTCCGTGATGTCCGATTTGATTACCACCCTTTCGGCGCTGCCACTCAGCAAAAGACATCTGTCGTCCACCCTGTCCGCCACCATTATCATCACCGCCACCGCCACTTGCATTACCGCCTCCTCCGTCTTGATCAACCCGGTCCTGTTGTAATTGCTTCAACAAATTTGGGAGCTGTTGCAGAAATTGTGCTGGCGGTGCAGCGCCAGGATCCGGGCGCTCTTTACCTTGAGCTTTTGCTAAGGCCTCGGTTATTTTTTGCATAAATATGGGATCTTGCAAAGCATGGTTCAAATTCGGTATTTCACTTGCGATATCAGGATGAATGTCATCAGCTGTTGAACGCGGTTCAACGTCCCTGCCCGGTGGGTTCGTAGGCGCATTGGCAGGCTGAGTTGACGGAGAAGGCGGCTTCTCTATAACGATATCGAACAGCGACGGAATCTTCTTCTTCGGCATACTCGCTCCGCCCACATTGGGAGGTTGTTTGGGGCTAGACTTATCGCATTCCAATCCGCTTACTTCTTTCGACTTGTCATCGGTGCCTGTTTCTTCTTTTTTGTCGACCAAGTCTAAGCCCGGAATGCCGTCCGACTTCTTAAACAAATCAGACATTGGCTCTGTGCCTTCAGCAACGGCCTTTTCGTCGTCATCATCCAAAGTTATCACCTCACCAATGGTGGGCTCTGCCGTCTTAGCTAGTTTAGTATCAGGCCCGGCTGTACTAAAACGACTCTTACGCTTTCCCGGGACCGCGGTCGACGAATTTGAAGCCTTGACCAATTCCGGCTCTTCCAAGGGCTCCTTCTGTTCCGCACATGGCTTGTTTGTTTCACCATCCTGCGCTGACTTGTTATCCTTGTTAATCAGTGCAGCGTCATCTTGATTCAGCGTTGCATTCGGCTTGGGTTTGTTCTCTGGAGGAGCTGGTTTAACTCGGTTCACAGCTTCGGGATTTTTTAGACTCGCTGCTGGTGTTGGCGGTGCAGTTTGTGGATTGAATTCTTCTATATGTGGTTCATCAGTTTTAGTTGAATCGTTGAATTCCACGGGTGTATCCTCATACTTATCGCCAGGTGATGCATCGGTGGGCATCGTGCTATCTTCAACCGGTTGATTTGGCGGCAGGTCTTTCTTAGGCGACATAGGCTGCACACCCATTTGTTCCATTTTGCGTCTGCGCATCTGTTCGCGTCGCTCCATTATACGTGTTCGTTGCTTTTCGAATTCTTTTTCATATCGGTCATACATTTCGCGATCTGGATGATTGGCGTTGGCACGCTTCCAGTCCTCGAACTGCTTCTCCCACTGGCGAAATTGGCGATCGAAGCTTTCCTCATCCAAATCGGGACGTTGCGGTTGTTGTTGCTGTTGCTGCTGCTGTTGCTGCTGCTGCTGTTGTGGCTGCTGGAATGGCCGATCCATATTAATGTTGCCCCCACTTTGATTAGATCCTTTTGGGCCCCAATTTTTCTGATTCTGATTGGGAGCAAAGTTGTTGCGACCCTCATTGGGACCAAAGTTGTTGCGACCCTCATTAGGGCCAAATCTGTTGCGACCCTCATTGGGGCCAAAGTTGTTGCGACCTTCATTAGGGCCAAAGCTGTTGCGACCTTCATTAGGGCCAAAGCTGTTGCGACCCTCATTGGGGCCAAAGCTGTTGCGACCCTCATTAGGGCCAAATCTGTTGCGACCCTCATTGGGGCCAAAGCTGTTGCGACCCTCATTGGGGCCAAAGCTGTTGCGACCCTCATTGGGGCCAAAGTTATCGCGTCCCTCATTGGGCCCAAAGCTATTGCGACCCTCATTGGGTCCAAAGTTATTGCGACCTTCATTGGGACCAAAGCTGTTGCGACCTTCATTGGGACCCTGATTTCCCGCAGCAATATTGGTGTTACTCGGTGCCCGATTATCGTTCGGATTAAATTTACGATCATTGGGCCCAAAACTCCGTTCATTAGGGGCGAAATTGTGCGCATTTCCGCCAAAATTGCGCTCATTTTGGCCAAAGTTGCGTTCATTTGGACTAAAATCGCGTTCATTTGGACTAAAGTCGCGCTCATTGCTGTCACTGCCTCCCCAGCGGTTCTTATTGATGGTCATAGGTCCATCTGCATTTTGATTGTTGCTTCTGCCTCGTTGGCCACCTTGACCTCGTTGATTTCCAAAATTGCCCTGATTGCGATTGTTACGTTCCATATTAACCACTGGACCGCCTCGAGTATTATCGCCCCAGTTGTTGATAGGCTCATTACTGTCTGAATTACGATTATTGTTCCACTGATTATTTCCCGCTGGTCCCTGCAATCTGCGTTGCTGGTTATTCTGATCACCCCAGGGATTATTCTCATCACCACCCCTTAAATTGTCGCCACGTGGCTGATTATCTTGATTGGGCCACGGCCCCATTGCCGGATTGCTGCCGCTAGCTCCTTCGTTTCGACCTCCACTGAAACTGCGTTGATTGCCCAGACTGCCTGAATCCGGTCCCCAACGATTGCCCTGACTATCATTCGATGTGTTATCGAAATTTCCACGAACTCCTCTATCGTTGGGCACAATGTTGTCGCCTGGCCCCCGACCCCATTGGTTAGGTGGATTCCACTGATCGGGTCCTCCTTGGCTCGCCCTATCTCCGCCCAATGCCACCTGATTGGAGTTCCACTGATTTGAAGTGCTGATGCCTGAGCCACCTTGCGATGGGCCAAACTTGTTTTCCTGTTGTTGCGAGGGTGGCGGACCCCAAGGGCCGCTGTTGTTGCGCGCGTTATTGCGACTCACGTCTTGATCTATAGGGCGACCACGACTGCTATTTTCCAATTGTGGAGGTATTTGTGGGGACTGTTGCCCCTGGCCGCCACCTGGTCCACGATTTTGCTGGTTGATATTGAAGTTGGGTGCATTTAAAGGAGGCATTTGCGATGGTGGCATTTGCGACGGAGGCATTTGCGACGGTGGCATCTGCTGGGTTTGTATTGGTGGTGGCTGCTGAAAATTGGGCATTGAATTAAAGCTGGGTGGTGGTTGTAGGTTGAAGTTGGGTGGCGGTTGATTGAAGTTATACTGTGGCTGCGGTGGCGGCTGCTGTGGCGGTTGTGTGTAGACGGGTGTCGTTGGCCACTGGTGTTGGTAATTGGGGGTCTGCATGTGTGCAGCTGGATTAGCAACCACTGATGCGGGTGGCGGTTGTTGCTGTGGTGGCGGCTGCGTATACATTTGAGGTTGTCCAGAAATCTTAGCAGCAGGCGCTCCTAAGTTCTGTTTCGATTGAGTATCATCCGGTGGTGGTGGTGGCGGTTGTTGTGCTTGCTGATATAAATTGGTATACGGCACAGACTGCCCAGTAGAAGAGGCTGCAGCCATTTCTCGCTTATACTAAAACACGTAAATGAAATTATACGGACAGCGACTATGACATCGAAATGCTATTTACCTGCTCGCCATACTGTGCATGCCACTTGGCATACTCTTGTTGATAGGCCTGCCACTGCTGCCAGTGCTGCTGTAGCGCATACTGCTGTTCCGGTGTCATGGCCGCATACTGTGCCGCCGTATACTGGCCATAAGGATTGTTGGGGTCCATGGCGGAGCCTGTCATTGGCAATGCGGTAGCACTTACCGGTGTTGCTGTAACGGTAGGCACCACACCAGGCAGCATGGGTCCAATAATCGGTGTGGTCGCTGTTGCGGGTTCTGCTGGTGTGGGTGGTGCGGCCGTTGTGGGCGGTGGCGGCTGTGGTGGCGGGCACTGTGGTGCTGGCATTGGCGGCATCGGCGCGGCCACCGTTATTCCAGCCCACTGATTCCACATTTTTCGATATGGTTTGTGGTTGCTGCCCTATTTCACGACTACTCTTTGTAGTAGTCAAAACCGAAGAGTAGAAAAAAAATCAACAGCCATAATTACACCAGTTTTCGAGCAATTTGTAGGTGCTTTTACCTGCTATTTATATTCGAACTTTATTTGTTATAATCCAATGCGGACTTGCTTTACACTTTAGTACAATTTTCAGGCGCAAAAATGTTGAAAAATCACCAGAAACGCGCAAAAAATTCTTTCAGCTACGCAAATCTGTCGCCATTTTACTTCGTGAAAATTAGGAATGACAAATAATCGATAAAACCTTTTTTATGTAAATTGCCTCATTGGTGTGACCATCTGCATATATAAACCACTCGGATTTGTTTACAATTGCAAACAATATCCCAAAAAAAAATCGTGTAATTCAGAGATATTGTACGATGTATCAAGTGTTTTCAATATATTGCGAGCATAGTGAAATTAATTTCACTATTTTTCTGTATCACAATCGACAGTGTAGTTGGGCAAGTTTCAGCGCGCCACTGTGCTAAGGAACGGCGATCAGTGAAGACTCTAAATTAAAAGTTAAATCTTTAAAAAAGAAACGATATGTTAAAATATCTATCGCTACGATTCGTATGCGTAAGTTTAAAGTCAGTAAAAAAAAATGATTTTATAGAAAATACCCGTATTACTACTGTTTACAAGTAGCAGTTAATGTAGTGTAGTTTTGTACTTTTTAGGACTGCTTAAATGAAACTGTCGCACTGTGCGACGCTTCTGATAGTCACAGCTGTACGCTAACCCTGCTCGTTACTTTAATCGGTTTATTGTCATCGCGAGGAAACAGTTTTCGTTCAGGTTCCACGTGCATTTACCAAACAAAAAACAGTTTAAACAATGGAGACAACGCCTGCAGCCAAACAGAAAATTAAGTATTTGGTTGCAGACACAACAGCCTTCATAAATGCTGTGCAATTGAATGTGAGTAATATTTCTTACTGCCGAATATGTTTGTTGTATTGGAAATGTGTCGAACAGGATGGTTACCTTCACAGTGCAACCGAACGAAATAAAATAAATTTAGCATAGATCATCAATTGTAAAATTTCTGTTCTTAACATTTGCAGGACTACGCGGACAATGTACTCACAGTGCCAGACGTGATTAAAGAGGTGCGCAATAAGCGTCAAATACGCCGGCTGTGTGTGTTGCCCTTCGACCTGCAGGTGCGGGAGCCGCGCGCCGAGAGCGTCAAGCATTGTGTAGAGTTTGCAAAAAAGACCGGCGACTATGCCAGTCTGTCGGGTATTGACATTAAAGTTATAGCGCTAAGTTATGAGTTGGAGGCGGATAATGTGGGCACTGCGCATTTGCGCACGGAACCGGTCATGTCGAAGGTGGTAGCCTCCAAGGAGAAACCTGAGGAATTTCAGGAGACCAACGTGAAACTGGCCGGTTGGTACAATCCGAAAGACGGTGAAAATACTGAGGACGAAGAGGAGGAGGAGACGGAAGAGAACGAAGTCGGGATTGTAGAAGAACAAAATGACAAAAGCGAAGATGCTGAAGTTGATATGGTGAAAAAGAGAATTGAAGCGCAGCTGGAAAATGCGAACAGTTCCGATTGCCATGAAAACGAGGACGACGAAGATGCTGATGTTGATATGGTGAAAAAGAGAATTGAGGCGCAGCTGGAAAATGCGAACAGTTCCGATTGCCATGAAAACGAGGACGACGAAATTACGCAGGAAGAATTAGATGCTTTGTTCGAAAAACTGAAATGCGAAGCCACAGAAGATTCATCATGTAACATCCTGATACCGCAATCTCCCACAGATGATGATAGCGACTGTGATGGCGATGCAACAACAACAAATATACAGCTGAAGACGAGTGAAACAATAGGTGATACTGTCGAGGAAGATTTTGCTGAGGATGACGGCGCCTGGATTACGCCGGCCAACATAAAAAAGGTGAAAAAATCGCTGGAAGGTAAAGTGGAGAATGACGTTGTGCCGTTGGTGGCGTGCATGTCAACAGACTATGCGCTGCAGAACGTGCTGAAACAGCTCAATTTGCAAATCTGCGCGCTGGACGGACGCGTCATCAAGCATTTGCGTACATACATCTTGCGCTGCTACGCGTGCTTCAAGACGACCAGCATCATGACGAAAGTTTTCTGTCCTAATTGTGGCAACAAAACGCTGAAACGTGTCGCTGTCAGCCTGGACGCAAATGGAAAACAAGTGGTAAGAGTCGTAATTAATAAAACTTTTCTGCAAGGCTTTTTTCTTCACATGATTAGACTTAATCACTCTTCCACTACGAGTTCATATATTTTCAATATTTTCGATAACCTGATTTTGTTTACTTACGTTCATGCAGATTCACATCAACACCCGCCGTCCTCTGTCGAGCAAATATAAAAACCAGAGTTTACCGCGTTTCCAAGGTGGCAAGCATTCACGTAACCCTATACTGTTCGAGGATCAGCCTATACCGCGGCAGATGCCCTCGCGCGTGGCCAAGACAAAAACGAACGCTCTAAACGAGGACTACACTGCCGGCTTCTCGCCGTTCGTAATGCGCGATGTGGACTCCAAGTCCGCTCTGCTGCGTTCTAAGGGGCACCTGAAGGAATGGGCACGCAATAACACCTTCGAAGAGGATCGCCGCCGCAAGCACTACAATCGCGTGTATAAATAGATCGTTACTTATAGCCGTTATTTTCTTTTATTTTTACTTTTTCTGGTATAAGCAGTAAATTTTGTCAAGCAAACCAATAAAACCCGACGCTGTAAATACAAACATATTCACAAGGGCACGCACAACTCGCAGCCGGGATACTCAGGCAGCTGTAGCTGGTACTTGGCCTGCAATGCGGGCGGGACGAATCGTCCGCCCAGATAGTGGAATTGGCCTTGAAAGTGCTTCGCGCATAATTTCGGCGCCGTCAGCGATATCAGCAGCCTCGGTTCAAAGTCGCATTTGTTCAGTTTGCCCTTTTCCACATCCCAGCCACTGGGTATGTCGACGCTGCAAGACAATTTAATAAGTAATGCAGATGGCGATGCACACAGCTACAACATGTCCAATCACCTTGCAATGGGCAATTTGGTCTTCTGCAGTACCTCCACGACCGTCACAAATGCATCGCGTACCGGCGGCTTGAAACTGAAGCCAAACAGTGCATCAACAATCAGATCAAAGCAGCGCTCCGTCTCCTCCAGACTGGGACAACTGTCCAGGAATTCGATGCCGCCACAGCGGCACTGATGCGACAGATTCTCGTAGAGTTCTTTCGGTGTTGGTTTCGGGTAGTAAATGGCGGGTTTGTACTGCATCAGCGACAGGTGGCGGGCGCAAACCAGGCCATCGCCTCCATTGTTACCCGGCCCACAGCAGACCAGCACACGTCTGTGACAATCGGCTGGAAAACACTTGGCAATGGCATGTGCACAGCTGAGACCGGCTAATTCCATCAGCTGATCCACGCTAAATTTGTACTCGTTAAATAGTTCCTGATCGACATTAATGGCCTCCGTCTGGTTGAGGAACTTCATGACGCCGGTACTTTGCTGCTGCGTGCAGTGTGTGCTAAGCGGTGAAATGTTACCAAATGCCGAACTGCAAGCAAACATTGTTTTCGTGGCGTTGCAAAGGACTTGCAAAAATACTATTACCTGCCACAGTTGCTCAAACTGATAACTTCTGTTTGCAGTAGTTGGGTACCGTTGACTACTCGTCTCAGTAGATTTGTCGTATGCAAGCGCAGTAGTTGGTGCTGTGCGGTTTTTGCGGCAAAAAATGTCATATTTCTACGGATGTGCGACTTACCAACAGCCGCAGCCTCCAGCTGGGTTTTGTTTTTGTTGCGACTGGAAAGGGGAATGTGGCCACACTGCGAAATTTTTCGTAATTGGAACAATCAACATATCGGCATACATAGCTCTGATCACCTAAGTGCATTTCCTTGTTTATTGGTATTGTAGCCCAAAGGAAGGAGCATTGTTTTTATACGAGAATATTTGTTTACTTTGTAATGAGCACTGGGATGGATTTAAGTCCTTTTGATATAAACAACTGTGTAAACTTTTAAGACAAACTTTATTTGCGTGTTCTAACAATGGCGTCACAAGTAAAAGTAAAGGTAAAACGTAAAGGTAAAGGACCAGCATGAACTTAGCTGCAAGCCCGAGTTGCCACACTGCTTGACAAGCCCAACCACAACAGGGTTGCATTCACCATGGCACCACCTCCACCAATACACTACAACTCGGCCTAACCTGACATTCAATCGACCTCGATTGCTTTTACAATGAATCTTCTTCTAGCTTATCATCTAAAAATTCATAATCTGTACATTCATCACTTAAATTATCACCATCTGTGTTGCCTTCTGAGTCCGTTTCAACTGGCCTACCTCGAGGTTCCAACCATTTCTTCATTCTAGACGAATCAATTACATTGTCATATGGCATCTGAGTAACCTGACAATTTTCAACATCCGTAACAACATAACGATCATGACCTAATTGCTTACGAACTACATAAGGGCCTCTGTACTTCTGAATTAGCTTCTTATTCTTCCCTACCGTAGTGTCTACATTTTTAACCACAACTAAATCTCCTGGTTCAAATTGTTTCGCTGGCCTATGGCTCCTCTCGTAATATTTCTGATTGTACAACTGAGACTTCTGTATTGCAAGCTCTGCCTGCTCCCTTATTTCGGACAAATTAACTTCTTCTCTTGAATATACATCATGCAAATACTCCGTCAATTCATCAACTACTTTGCCGCGCTGCTCAACGCCAAAAAGCAGCTTACTAGGGGTCGTCTTTGTGGCACAGTGTACAGTATTATTCATTGCAAACTCGACATCCGTCAGTTTCTGTTTCCAATCTACATGGTTTATAGGGTCAGTCGTTTTGGCCAATATTGCTTTCAACACCCGATTCACCCTCTCAACCTGACCATTCGACTGTGGCGAAGCTACCGCATTCAAAACATGTACAATGTTATTGTTCCCGCAAAAATCCCTAAACTCCGATGACGTAAAAGCCGTGCCCCGATCATCTATGATTCTTCTGGGACGACTGTATTCAACAAAATATCTCTTCAACGCACAAATCGATTCTTTCGCACTACTATTCGTAGCATACATTTTGACAAATTTTGTGAAAGCATCAATCACCACAAACACATGTTTATGCTTTGAGTTCACACTCTCCAATGGCCCGAAATGGTCAATGTGCACTGTATCGAACGGTTCTGGCTTCTTTGGAATACTATATATATTACGCTCATTGCTTCTAGGCGACGTCGAATAATAAATGCACTTCAAACAATTTCTGATGAACACATTCAGCTTTTCGCGCATACGGGGAAACCAATAATGCTTCCGAATCTGATTTGCACATTTCTCAATACCCAAATGACCATATTTCTCATGTATCAATCGCATAATGTTCTCTTCCATCTCACCCGGCACATACAACTGTCGATTCTGACCACTGACACGAAAGACTAACCCATTCTCCAACTCATATCCTGGCACTTCCCCTTGCTCCAATTCTTCCCGCAGTTTATGAATCACAGGATCACGCGTCTGTATAATCTGAATGTTCAAATCAACCTCATTCTCCTCAATACTACACACAGCTGACAACCGGCTCAATGCATCAACATGCTGCATCTGTTCACCCTTTCGGTGTCGAACTGAAAAATCAAACCCGGCGAGACCCAATGTCCATCTGGCAATTCTTGGATTAATTGTTTTCTTCTCCAATGTCAAGACCAAAGAGTTGCAATCAGTCACAACTACAAACGGAATTCCATCCAACATAGTCCGGAATCTTTCCAATGCATTCACAATTGCCAATGTTTCCAACTCAAAGCTATGATAACGCGACTCCGGATCCGTCGTTGTTTTCGAATAAAATGCCACTGGGTGAAACCTGCCGTCATCTTGCTTCTGTAACAGTATAGCACCATACCCTCGCGAACTTGCATCCGTATGCAACTCTGTCTCCCGCCCTGAATCAAAGACACACAGTACAGGGGGCTCAGTCAATTTAGATTTCAAGGTCTCAAACGCATTCCTACACTCTTCTGTCCATTCAAACTTTACACCTTTTCGCGTCAAATAACTCAATGGGCGCGCAATCTGAGAAAAATTATACACAAATCGTCTAAAATATGAAAAAAGACCCACCGCCCTCTGCACCTCCTTTATGTTGGTAGGTACTGCGTAATTCTTTATCGCTACCAAATGATCTTCATTCGGACGAATCCCCCGTTCACTCACACAGTAGCCTAAATACTTCAATTCTCTATATGCAAATTTGCACTTCTTCAGATTCAAGCACAATCCAGCCCCTGACAATAATTTCAAAACTTCTGCCAAAACCACATAATGTTCCTCAATAGTCTTCGTGGCAATGTTAATATCATCTAAATACACCACAATCCTCTTCGCATCAATCAACGGCCGCAACACTAAATTAATAAACCGCTGGAACACCGGTGGAGCATTAGTCAAACCAAACGGCATAAACCGATACTCATACTGTCCCATCGGAGTCACAAACGCAGTTATCGGTATCGATTCCTCATGCATTGGCACCTGGTGAAACCCATTCCTCAAGTCCAACGTACTGAAGAAACTCTTCCCACCCAAATATTCAATACAATCCTCAACTAACGGCAACGGATAATGATCTCTGACAGTCAACTTATTCAACGCCCGATAGTCAACACACATTCTCAATTCACCGTTCTTCTTCCGCACTAACACAATCGGAGACGCGTATGGAGACGCACTTGGCTGAATAATGCCCTGAGCCAACAAATCATCAATTGTCTTCTGTACTTCTGTCTTTTCCCTATATGACAACCGGCGCGGACCACTGTACACCGGCGCATCACTCTTCAACTGAATTTTCATGCAATAGCCACTCAACTTCCCCCCCTTGTTCTTCATTTTCAAATAGTTCTCAAAAACAACTGATTTCAAAGCATCTGCATCTGTTATAGACAAGTTTTCGTCCACATCAATTAGATCACCAATTTCATCCATCTCAGTTGCACCTACCATCAATATTACTTCATCATACAAATTCAAGTCTTCTGTTCCAACTAAATTTACAACTCCGATACACGACTCAAGTCGAGTTTCACACAAATTTGAATCACCAATTACATTTACCTCTGCATTAACTGAATTAATTTCTGACTTGCCACACTTATCATCTGATTTCAATAACTTAACTCTGTTTGGAACCTCTGTTATCTTAACTACTGGACTCTTTAATAAATTAAACAACTTAAGTGCACTGATATTCAACGGAACTTCATTTTTATTGGCATTATTAATCTCCAGCAGAGTACGTCTACTATATCTCACTGTGTCCATTTGGCACAGGCTTATATTCATTGCCTTAAGTAAATCGCGTCCAAAAAGTAGGGGCACCACTGCCTCTTCATCTGGCAAAACAAACAAATTATGGTCAAATTTACGGTTATCAAACACAATTTTACAAGTCACAAGGCCGTACGTACTTAAATTCATATTTCCCATCCCCCGATACTCTGTCACAGTCAATTCACCCGTCACTTCAAATGGCACAAGAGAACGCTTCACGAAACTAGTCGGACTGCCATTATCAAATAAAGCAAAACACGGAATTAATTCAGTGCACTTATTCTGTTTCAAAAAGGCAACACTTACAAGATTTCGGTGTTTCAGCTGTCGGGCTAAACGTCGGACCTCCTCTACCTCCGTCAATGGCGTCCCTGCCTCCCACTCCTCGACCTCTGCTACTGGCTGCTGTTGTTTCGGTACGGCTGGCATCCGTGTTTGCGTCTGGTTTAATGTTGTATTCTGCATCCGACTACGACGTGGGCACTGCTGGCGCATGTGGCCTACTTCATGGCATATGAAACACGAGTTCGGTGGGCGTCGCGGGGCCCCGCACGCACTTTGATAGTGCCCATATTGAAAACAGTTGTAACACCTGACGGCCGACAAATCCGTGACTTTTGCAGCTGTGTCAGCAACTGGCACTGTTGTATACGACCTCGGCCTAGGCACGGCACCCGACATGACACTGATCTTCGGCACAACCACTGGCGCAGCTGCCCGACGCTTCTTCTCGTAACGCTCCATCAACCCCTTCAATTCACGCAAGGAAGTGGCACTGTACAGCATCGAAACCATATTCGTATCGTCGTTAAGCCCCTCGATGATAATGTCGATTAGGTCCGTTTCTGACACATCGGCGCGGCTGGCAATGTACTGCATCTCAACAATATATTGTCGTGGTGTTTCGTCTGGTCTCAGGACACGGGCACGTAACTGTTGCAGCACATCTCGAACCGTGAATATACGACGGTATTCAGTCATCAAAGCCATCCTTAGCTCACCATAGCTGCGAACACGAGTTATGTCCGCGAACCGCTTCGCTTGCCCAGTTATCAGATGTCGTGCGGCAACCAGCTGGTCTCGCTCACTGTACTGGAAACTCTCGAACACATTCTCCAAGTCGGCCAACCATTTGCTAACGTCCTGCAACTCCGAACCATCAAATTTGCTCATCATCGCGTCCAGTACACCCAGGTCGATTCTACGACTCTCGAACTCGTTCAACTCACGCTGCAGCTGGACAAGCTCACGTTTCTTGCGCATGATCGCCAACTGCCGATCTAACTCAGCCTCTTCAGCCTCAGTACTGGTCACATTCACCACACTCCCTGCATCAACTGTATCATCTTCTGTATCTGGCACATTCATGGGTCGCTCCCTCTGGCTGGCTCCTGGCATCTGTCGTCCAGTCGTCTGCACACTCTGGCTGGCATCTGGCATCTGTTGATTCAGCGGAACATCAGGCTCGCTATCCGCTCTGGCCGCTCTTCCGCTACCTCCGACACGACCTGCTACCGCTTGTTCATACATTGTCCGCAACTGAACCATCGTGGCGTCTTCCTCGAATTCAGCTCCCGCAGCCCGTAGTGCAGCAATAACCGCATTGCGCGTTAATTTGTTCGCCATTGAACCACAATAACTTTAGAACTTAGATAGAAAAAAAATTCCTGCTCAAACCCCACACTTGACGTTGTAATGAGCACTGGGATGGATTTAAGTCCTTTTGATATAAACAACTGTGTAAACTTTTAAGACAAACTTTATTTGCGTGTTCTAACAATGGCGTCACAAGTAAAAGTAAAGGTAAAACGTAAAGGTAAAGGACCAGCATGAACTTAGCTGCAAGCCCGAGTTGCCACACTGCTTGACAAGCCCAACCACAACAGGGTTGCATTCACCATGGCACCACCTCCACCAATACACTACAACTTATTTAGAGGCTTGATTGGATTGGAGTATTTGAAATTCAGTTACTGGCAGTTTGTAAAGAATCGTGCAGTTTCTTAAATGCGGTAACTCTACGCTTGGTTCTCTATGTAAACAACCGAATTGATTATGTTTGTTATAATGTAAAAAGGTCCAGATATCGAAATTGAATGCAAACGTTCCGAAAATTTTCGCAAATGCTTCAAAATTAATATTGTTAATAATTAATATTAATAATTAATATCGCCTGGATTAAAGTTAAACCAATCTTTTACTGTTTCATTCATACTCGCATGTTTTTATATTATTTATTATTTAATTAATAGTCAAACACTGATACCATGGGTAATATTGTGAATCGGAATTTTCGACTTAAATTTCATTTTTCGAGGTATATATAAAATATACTAAATATTGTATCATATTATAGTAAAATAAATTTCCCGCAATCCAAGCGGACACTTCATTTTAAAAGTGTTGAAGAGTATAAGTGGTACGTACGCCGCCATGCAGCACTGTGTTTACAATAATTTCTCAAAATGGCGTTCGTTTGATAAAACAACTCGAATCCACAAGAAATATCAACGCAAGTAAAAGTGAGAAAAACTTTTCACAGTGGCAAACTTGGCAAATTCGCAATTAGTTTAACTTAAAATTGTCGCTAGTCAGTTAAGTACAATGCAAAGAATAGCGAAGTAGGCCGCGGAACACAAATGAGAGCACAATGAACCAGGCCTCGAACGCCTCGGGCACTACACACACCACCATGACACTACTGGACAACGGCAGTGGCTCTGTTTCGCTTGGCGGCTTCAGCAACAGCGAGCACGCAGACGTGTCCAGCTCGGTGACGCCGTCACAGCTGTCGCTGGCCTCGACGCGCTCGTCCACGCAAACGACCAATCAGATCTTCAACTACCAGCAGCAGGAGTTCGCCGAGCTGGAGAATTGGATTCGGCCTGTTTGTGAAGATGTGCTGCTGCACTTTTGCCGCAAGCTGCACATATTGCCGACGACGCGGTTGCTGTTCGGGCTGCGCGTCCTTGACTCGGAGAGCGAGTGGGTGGCGCCCGGGCACGAGCTGCGGCCCGGTGTGCGCTATTGTTTTCGCATGCGCTTCAAGATGCCCGCCGTGGACACGCTGCACGCATTGGATCCGAACGCGTATGAGTACCTCTACCGGCAGATGCGCTACGAAATGGTGACGGAGAACATTCCCGAAATACGCTACCCGAACCACAAGGACAAGGTAATGGGGCTAGCGGTGGTGAATATGTGCATCGATCTGCTGGAGCAGCGCGATACGCCCAGGAACATTGAGGCGAGCTTCAAGCGCTATGTGCCGCGCACGCTGCTAAAGGTGCACGGCCTGTTCGTGCGGCTGAAAACGCGCGACGCCTTCCGGGCGACGCGCTCGAAAAACATTGACTTGGCGAGCTTCAAGGAGAACTATGTCGGCGAGATTTGCAAATTGGCGCCGAACTACTTGAATGAGCTCTACACGGCCTCCGTAGAGTACACACCAGACGACATGCAGACGCGAAGCGCTGCTGGCGTAGGCGTACGCAATGGCGGCACCGGCGCCGCCGAGACGCGCGTCTGCGTTAGGTTGGACTCGTACGACAATCCGGAACCAGGCATGAAGGTATCGCGCGATAAGGTCAAGGTGAGTACATGAAACATGAGTAAAAACTGGGTCTTGTAGATAGTTGGCACGCACAAATATTCCAGCTGTGGCGAAAAGGTGTTCGGTTGTGCAGACATATTTCATAGACATTGATTTAAATGTATCAGAAATATTTGCAACAAGCATTGAAAATTCCATGAATTGCAATGCACACAATAATTTATGGAAATGCCTCAATTCACGCTAAAGGCACGTACGCACGCAGTGGCGGCTGCGTGCAGTTCACGGGTAGGTAACAAACAAAATGAGTCCTATATTTGGGAAATGTGATCTTTGCAATGTGAATGTGAGAAGCCTGGAGCTGCATAAATTGGATTGCGCCTTTCATTGCGTTAAAGTTCTCGCAAATGAATTGCATTCGCATTCGTTAATCAATATCGATAACAAATTTGAAAATGAACTGAAAAATCTTAATTTGCCACTAGCGCATGAGAGATCCACTAGTAAACCATAGTTTATAAACACACGAATGAACATAAGCTGTCATTTGTGTAGGACTTAACACGGTTTCAGTAATTAGGATTAATTGCTATTTTAAATTGCGTGATCTTAAGCTTCTGCCAGTGATTAGTGTGCAAAGCAGCAACCCGACAGTCATTAGCACTAGCATGAGCTCCAAGGAGCCACAAATAGATTTGTTTTTGCCAAGCTATCCTGCATTTGCACCATTTCCGTTCGAATTTTATGCTGAAAACGCATATCAAATATGATAAGATAATGGTGCGTGCAAATTGTGTCCATGCCCATGAATCGATATCGCACAATATGCGCGGTGATGTGCGCGAAAGCGTAAAGATAAATAAAGCCACTGTCAGCGGTTCAGCTGGCAGCCTTCAGGTGGGAAGCCTCCTTTCGATATCTTTCCGTGCAGTACGAGGGTGAGCAGCTTGTGCTGCCGTCACTGATAAGAGCACAGATGTATTAGAAATTGTTGTGGTGCGCTTCTTCTGCTCAAATATCAACGGGCAAATACCACGCCAGTTGTTTATTTGTGTTTGTTTGCACATTGGCGCTGTGGCATTTTTCGCTTTGTTTATTTAAATGCTTTTGAAGCTATGTCGCCGCTCTCATGCCGCGCTCGCGGTACACGCTGTGCCATTACTTTGTTTAACACATATCGTACGCTGTTGCCTTATTTCCGCAGTGGGTATTAGTGTCGAAATTGGAGAACATTTACGCCCTGGTCATTGAGAACAGCAAGCGAGTGTGTCTGGAAATCACCGGCTTCCCCAACGGCTACTGCATGCGATTCGAGACGACCGCTGAATTGGAGTCATTCGTTACATACTTGGGCGGTTACATCAGGTATGTATGTGTGCTTATCACATTTCGTGGTCCTAGAACTTTTCAAATTATGCTTGTTTATTAATCACTTACATACATGCCGCTCGTACCTCTGTCTGTTTGCCAGGTTAACATCGAAGTGGATGCTGGATGTGTGTTCGCAGTATACCACACCGTCGCTGGTGGAGTTGAAAGATTTACGTTGCCATGGACCGGTTGGGTGAGTGCTGCTCCGCAATGCATTGCGCTGAAAGTGCTTTCGGTTAGTAATGAAATTATCAATTGACATTTGCAGTGGGAACTTTTCGTTTGCGAAGCTCCGTGAGAAGGGCAACAAGTGCGGCAGCTGCATTATACGGCAGTGCGAGAAGGAGTACGACATCTACTACATTGACATCAACACGAAGGCGTAAGAGCATTCATTAGATAAATGTTAACCTTGGTTGTATTGTTAATATGTGTGTGTTTATGTGTCGGCAGTCTGCAGCCGGAAAAGTGTAAGACGGAAACATTTAAAATCACGCGCGAGAAAATCAGCCAAAAGTGGGTGCTACACTACAATGACACGCGTGAGGCATTCGACTCGTTGAACGATCTGGTGCACTTCATACCGACCGATTCGAAGCAGAAATTTCGCCTGCCGCCATCGGAATATGGTACGGATGCGTTGACTGACATCCGACAAAGTTGAATTCAGTTGGCAATTTCTAAATATTTGTTTGTTTTCATGTGAATTTGCAGATAAGCCGCCATTGCTATTGATTTGTTTGCCAAAAAATTTGCAATCGAAAAAGACTGAAACGGAATTGAGCGAAGCTGAACTCCAACGTAAACGTGTGCAAATATTTGATCCGAAAACGGATTTACAATTGTACAGAAGTGAGTGAGGCGCATGAAGTGCGGTCATTTCTCATTGTTTTTTGACCAACTGCTTTTCATTTGCAGATTCGGAGCGTCTCTGTGACAATGGAAGGATGAGTAAATTACGAGCAGATTGGATACAGGAGGGTAGTTTTAAGGATGTTTGTGTTACATTAAAAATACTAAAATCGAATGAAGATTTCACGGTAAGTGTGTAGCGACACAAATGTTAGAGTGCTCATTAATGCAGTAGCAATTAACTAGTTGAGGCTACATAATTGTTAATTGGTTTAATTTAAATGGTATCTAATTTTGAGTGTAAGGAATTATCTTTTGTTTAAACGAATTAATAATTTAAATTTAAATAATCATGCAGTTAAATGCAACTATAGTCACTGAAGATAATCAAAAAATAATCTATAAATGCTAGACGACCGTCAGAAATTTTGTTTAATATAAAATATTTTCAGATAGCGCAATTGATTAACAGAATCTTGCCTAAGCCTGATCAAATTAGCTTAAATCAAAGCCAGTTATTTAGTTTTAAAAATTCACACAGCCATATTTGACTGTATGTTGTAAATCCCATTAAAAAATGTCTGTCTAAATTTAAATTGAGTTCTGAATTGCTCAATGCATTTGGTTTTTGAGCTAATGATTGAATCGTTATTGTATATGCGACCAATATTTAAATTGATTTTATGTTTGTTTCAGGGTTTTATGAAATTGGCGCACAAGTGGAGTCAAATAAACTCACCACACTTTATTAAATTGTACGGATTAACGCTCTCTACGCCCTACACCATGATTATGGAACACTCCAAGTACGGTGCGCTTAACGAATTCCTCATGCACCACAAGCAGAAAATACCCATGCGGTTGCTGATGACGGTGGTGCACGATCTGGTGCGTGGCATCGTGTACTTGGTAAGTAGGCAGCGTTCCCTTCACAAATTCGTGCAGATGTAATAAGTATTTTGTTGTAATTACAGCAAGAGTGCGGCATCTTTCACGGCTTTATACGTTGCGCCAATTTGAATGTTACGAAATTCGATCTTGAAATGAATCTACTGGAGGCGAGAATTGCCGATCCCGGGTTCCCGCGTCCGTACTCCCGCGAAGAGTGAGTATCGACTACTGTGTCGATATACTACATTTTCATTAACTGCTACCGTTTTCGTTCGCAGCTTGCCTTGGATACCATTCGAGTACTATAACAATTTGAACGGTGCTGACGGTGACATGTATGCGGAGCTGTGGGCCTTTGCCACCACCGTCTGGGAGATTCTTGCGCGAGGCAAGCCCCCCAGTGCCAACACCGCCGAGGCGTTACGCAGGAACTACAATCGGTTCGGTGGAATTTTGCCATTGCCATGCGACGACTGCCCTGAAGAGATGTACAAAACGATGCTGGACGGTTGGAGTGTGGAAGCCGACAAACGCTTCAACCACCAGGAGATCTTCGCGCGCCTAAGTGCCATAAAGGAGAAATTATCCTCCAGCTATGCGTCCGTGGACTGTCAGAATGAGACCCTCTTGGACAGTTCGTCGCTGCACTCCGACTACAGCAACACGACACCGGATAACTGTGAGACGCTGCTGCACAATTTTGAATTGCGCGTGACTGAGAAACGTTTGTGTGCTTTCAGATAATGGCTTGCAGAATGGTCACAGTGATGGCGACGATTTGCAGAGCAATTGCACCTTTTCGAATAACTCGACCACATGCGACCGAGTCCCGCTGATCCGTAGCCAGCAGCGACACAACTTTCAGCAGTTTCGAGCGACGGGCAATCGCAGCTATTTCGATGACACACCATCGGTGTTGCAGGTACCCAACGGCAAAATTATCTACCACAAGAAAATTGGCGAGGGCCACTACGGCACTGTGTACGTGGGCGAGATGCGATACAATGCGCCGAACATGCCGCGCGAGCAGGTGGCCATCAAGACGTTGAAGCCGCTACGACTATCTCAACTCAACAAAGACTTTATGCGCGAGATAAAAATAATGGAGGTACGCTTTCATCAAGCTCGTTGCTATTATTTTTTTACTAAACGGGCGTTTCTTTCTGGCAGACACTCAACCACCCAAACATTGTGAAAATCAAGCAGTGGGTAGAAGAGCCAATCTCGATTATAATGGAGTATTTGGAGTGCGGCTCCTTTATTGTCTACCTGACGTCGCGCAAGCCCAATTTGACCAACGACAAGTTGCTGCAGTTCACACTGGACATTGCGAAGGTCTGTATCTTGTCTGACTCATGGCATGTTGTGTACATTGAGACTATTAAATTATCAATTATTGTATTGACAGGGTATGGCCTATTTGCGCAGTCAGAATGTCATACATCGCGATTTGGCGGCGCGCAATATTTTGGTGGACCGCGAAAGTGTGAAAATTTCAGACTTTGGCTTGGCGCAAATCGCCAATGCAGAGGGCTACTACTTTGCGCAGAGCGAACGTGAAATACCTATAAAATGGTAGGCGGTTTACTGCCAATTCTATTTATTGGAGTTGACTGATTGTTGTTGTTCTTTGATGTGTAGGTACGCGCTGGAATCAATAAAAACTGGAAAGTTTTCATTCCAATCGGATGTGTGGTCATATGGTGTGACGTTGTTTGAAATGTTCTCGCGTGGAGAGACACCGAATCTCGATCCTACAAAGGAGTTAAAACAGGACGAATTTCTCAACCAACTGGAGCAGGGCGAGAGGTATTTATATCATTGCAGATTTATGGGTTTTTCGATAAATCGTTCGGATAATTTCCTTAATTTGTTTACCAGATGTTGGCAAAATTGTGGCTGGTTCAGTTATTGTTTAAATTAAATGAAATTTTTTATTTTTTGGTTAGTTTGATTTCCATTTAGTCAAAAGTTAGTTATTTATTTACTAACATTACCCAGTATTGAGCATCTAATTTATTCGGGTCGTTACCTATTATTATAAAAATTGTATTTAGTTGACCTTTTATTGTATGCCATATAATTAATTTCAAACACAATTCTATTTGTTGTAACTTATAGTCAGATTTTTAATTAGAAACTTGACTGAAATATTTGTTTTTCACTTAATGACTCCGTTTCTTATCGAAGTTTTTCGCGATATTTAAGTTTATAAAACCACATACATTGTTTTGTATTTGCACTTTTCGCAGGTTGCGCAAACCGACGCTCTGTCCAGACATAGTGTACGACAAGCTGATGCGACCCTGCTGGGATGCCACACCCAAGGCGCGTCCTAGCTTCAAAGAGCTGGTGGAAATAATTCAGTCAATTATTAATGAAAGCGGTGAAAGCGTCTGAGGCGTCCACAGAACACCAACACCAGCAGTAGCAACAGCAAAACGAAACGATCGAAAGCGTTTTTATTCGCGATCGCACATACGTGCAACAAACATCGAAACGGACTAGTTGGATTAGTTGTGTCGTTGCCTATTTCTCTCTTGTGTCTTTTGCACTGAATTTCGTTGTTAGACCGCCTCTTTGCACTATGCAAGCAAATTAATTGTTAACTAAACTAATGCTAATGTCTACTGTTTAATTTAGGAGTGTAGTTTTTAATTGCGATTAGTTTGTTTTATTATACTTTTTACAAATTTACGCTAATAGTTACCAATGCAAACACATGTACATAGCATTAAAATCTAGTTTGCTTCATTGTTCGCTAATTAAGTTCAGCCCCGCACCAATTATTTACAATTTTCGGAGATTTATGTAAGAGTCAAATTTTATATGAAAACCTAATGTTTATACACTGGCGCTTACATTTAGTATGTGTGCGTTGCGATTTGGATGTTTGTGTGACGTCGGTTTCATTTACAAATGAAAATATAGAAACAGTGTTGACAATTGCAAAGGCGTTACGTCGGGTTTTAATCAATTTTCTTTAAACACAGAAATTCTCTAATTGTTGCACTGCTATCAAGCGTGCATTCGAATAAGACTCGAGCACGAGCACAAACACACATACACAAACGTTGACAAGCCGAACGCGTACAATTACTACGAAAGTAGCATAAATGCATTTTGCCTTGCAACTTGTCATATAGCAAATTAAGTGAGATATTAACTGAAACCGAAAGTAATTCCAAATTAAATGTGCTAAAAATAATTACAAACCAAAAGCTGAAGTTTTATTTGCTGATTGGAACTTCTCTGAGCATATAAAACTCACTGAAAGTTGATCTGAAGCAGCAAATCAACAACAGCATTAAAAAAGCAGTGCAATGAACTACTGCTGCGCATAACTTTGGAATGAAATAAGATATCGCCGGAATTTATCCTATAATGAATAATTGTTACTGGTATCGATAATTTACTGGACTAGGGTTTGTCGTTCAGCAATCATTCAAAGGTTCACATCACTAAAAAATTCAATCATTCGTGATTATATGTGCCCGTATGATAATTCTTAACAGGATTATACATTATACGCTTTAACCTTTTTTATCATACAACCATCTAATTGCAGCGTGAACTATCATTAAATAGTAGATTCAAAATATTTTTAATTTGTTGGCTTCACTATATCTTAAAATCCCTAAACATATGACTAGATTTGGCCCGTTCCTAGGAGGATCCTTCCGCGTTCTTCTTCTTTAGCACCTCCATGACACCGGCGAAGTTAGCAATCTTCTTCTTTGTCGATTTCGGTGTAGAGTTCTGACTGCGTACGCGCATTTGCGGCTGCGCCACATCGTCGCTAAAGTCAAAGTCATTCTTTGCCGCCGGCCTGTTGAAACAATAGAATTAATCAGTGGACATTTTTGTTACTTGAAGTCGTTAATGTCTAAATCGTTCTTACGCTGCCTCGGTGGCATCGTTGGTTGCGCTGGGCTCCGCTTTGCTGACGCCTTCCGCGCCCTCCGAAAGTGGTCGTCGGCCGGGAAATTGCCACTGCAGCTCGGGTATGTTGCCTGCCTCCAGCATTGCATAGAAATTCTCCAATTCCTCGGGGCTAGGTGCAAACTCCTCCCCATCGGGCACGCAGTTTTCCATTGTAGAGGATACCTCGGCGGACATGGTTTGCGGTTGTGCGATTTGTTTATTTAGAAGCTGGAAGCGCTACCACACTTTTATTAATTGTTTATAATTTGTTGCAGCAAACCCGAATTCATTCACAGTAGACACTATTGGCAGCGGATGTCAGAGGGCTTGACATTTGTCTTTCGTGTGGAACGTGTTCTATTTGAGGTTATATAAATTATTGGTTCTGCTGCCTAGACGGAGTGCTGCTGTAAGGTTGGTTGAGGTAAAATTGCAATTATTTTGTGAAATAACTCGCGACATTGCGTAAAAAGTTTGAAATAAAAAATGTCAGACTACGATTCGCCGCCGTCGGGCTCCAATGACAAGGAACTGCAGGAGTTTCTGTTTATTGAGAAACAGAAAGCGCAAGTGAATGCACAGGTAAGGCCAATGCCTCTTGATCAAACCAGACAGTAAACTTAGTAAATAAACCTGCTTCAGATACACGAATTCAATGAGATCTGCTGGGACAAGTGCATTGGAAAGCCGGGATCGAAGTTGGACAGCTCCACTGAAACCTGCCTCAGCAACTGCGTGGATCGCTTCATTGATACCTCACTACTGATAACGCAGCGCTTCGCGCAGTTGCTGCAAAAGCAATCGGGTGGCTTGTAAAGCGGACGGATGGTGAAGGCATTGGCGTTTAACCAAAGCGACGAACGACTAGTACCGAGTACAATAAAATAAACCATACAGTTTAAGCGCGGGCAGCGGTAGCAAAAGCGATAGTATGGGACTGCGCGCGTGCGCCACAATGATGCCCCGAACCATTTGCATTTGCGTGGCGCACCGGCGACGTTCAT
The DNA here is from genome assembly GCA_964056695.1 of Melieria picta. Classification (NCBI taxonomy): domain Eukaryota; kingdom Metazoa; phylum Arthropoda; class Insecta; order Diptera; family Ulidiidae; genus Melieria; species Melieria picta. The sequence goes on along the minus strand of OZ057398.1, from coordinate 21,449,613 downwards.
ACAAGTGTTATAGTTGCCGGTAGTGATTTCTATTTAAAACGTTTTTTGCTGTTTCATAGTTTTAAAATAAAAATTACAACGGTGTAGCTTAGGACAAACAACATTTATTAGTTAGCTTTCACTTTTGACTTTTTCAGATTTCTGTACAGTTCTATAATTTTGCTCTGCTCGCCCTCGAGCATGCGGCGTGTGGCAACGGGCAGATCCTTACGCTTGCCCTTCAGTTGGGCCTTGGTGACAGCACCGCTTCTAGGCTGCTTCTTACTGCCACCTGTAGCGCTGGTCGTCGACACAACCGTTGTGCCACTATCTCCACTGAGCAGTGATTTGAGTAGTAAATTTGACTTCTTGCCAGGCTGCAAAATAGTTTCGAAATCAGTTTGTAACACGGGTTATCAGCAAACACATGGCGCTTACCCTTGGCACTGTTTCGCTCTTTACCGCCTTGCGCGGTAGCGTGGATAGTGTGGGTGGTGCATGCACTACTTCGCCAAATTTGAAGACATCACGCTTGTACTCCTCCACTTCAAGACTTTCTTTCATTTTCTGTAAATGCCGAATCAGATTTTGAATTCGGAAGACAACTACACAACACACTAACCTCTTCTTCATCCTCCTTAATGGCGCGCTTGATCAGCTCTTTGGCCATTTTCGGATCCATGGGCTTCACGTCCTTAGCTTGCTGACCCTTTTTGCCGTGCAATTTTCCATTGTGCTTTTGCTGCTGTTTCTGTTTCAGCAGCTCATCAATCTCATTCTTTGGTCGTTTCTTGATTGTTATAGCTCCTGTTTTGGCATCTCGCACCACATTCACGCCGTACTTGGCCTCGTACTGCGCTTCACGCAGGGATTCACTAGTGACGCGGTTCACACGCCGCAAATAGTCTTCGTCACTCTCATCGTACATTTGTTTGATTTGGCGCAACTTGTTGCTGCCACTCGCTGACGCATTGTTTTTCCCCGCTGTGGCGGGCTTGTCCTCTTGTCCGCTGCGTATTCGTTTAAACTTCTTGCCAGCCTTTGCATTGTCAGCTAGTTTTTTGAATTGCGCAAACTTAAAGGACACCTTCTGGTCGTTGGCTGATACGGGCGGATTGTTGACCACGTTCTTTAGTCTACAAGTTGAAGAATGGGAATAACTAAATAAAACTATATTCGTTGGCAGTACTTCTTTTCTCGCTCTTCAAGCTGCTTTAGTGGATCGCGCACTCCATGGTGTTTGCGTGCAGGAATCTTCCGCTTTCTTGCCATTTTGTGTTACTTTTGGAAACTCTGAAGTTATGCACATGCGTTTGTTTTGACGTCTTCTTCTTGTAGCAGAGATAGTGGAAAACTCACGATGAGACTGCATTCACAATTGACTGGATAATGGAGAATGTCTGGAAATGTGCGCCGATTATTTACTCCGATGACTTAATAAAACATTAACAACGATTCTTTAATATCTAAAGTCATTGATTTTGTTTTCTTTTTATTATTAATTAATGAGTACTCGGAAATTTAATTTGAATGTTCAGCGACATTGTAATGTGGACTCTATCTAGCATCCATTTCTCTATTTGTTGCTGTTTGTTTATCCACACTAACGCCAAACGTTTGACAGTTGGAGGCCAACCACTTGGCTTTATCATCCATTGGTTTTCTCACTAACGAACGCGAATAGTGGCGATTAGTAGCGAATAATAAAAACAAAAAGTCTGTGGAAAAAAATCATTATCAGCGAAAATTTATAAACAAACGCAAAGTTTGATTGAAAATTCGTGTAATTGAGGCAAATCTTGTGTTGTAGCGCAATAGTGCGACGTGAAAAGTCTCGACAAAAGCGCTTGCGAGGAAACGGCACAGGAGTCTGAGCAGTGTGACTAAATAAAATTTTGTGCAAGACGCCAGAAGGAGGGGAGCAGCATTTTGCGTTTTAATGTTATTCATCTTGTACAACTAAAAAAGCGATCGGAAAGCGAAAGCTAAAGTCGACGTCTGCTAACGGCTTATCCAGCACTCAGGAATCGGCGGAAATAAACAAAGGTTAACTTCTCCGCAGTATTTTGCGGAAAAGTTCGGAAAGGCGAAGCAGGTCGGCAGGTAGCTTTGCACAAGTAAGCTAATAGCAGAAGTAGGACACAGCAGCCGCAGCATGGTCGAACCCATTTTCGACTATCAGTTCCGCCTAATTCTGATCGGCGACAGCACAGTGGGCAAAAGTTCGCTGCTCAAATTCTTCACAGACGGCAAGTTTGCAGAGGTAATCCCCCCAACTCCACTCTACGCGCTTTACTAACAGGTAGCGCCTCGGGTATTACATAATTGCGTCGCGGTGGCTGGGAGCAGTCACATATCGCTAGGGATGCCTTATCAGCGGACACAACTGCTTGGCATTCATGTGTCGCTTCAGCGTCCTACGCCCGCCGACCCACAAGCGACGCGCTATCAGCACACACTCACGCATCTCACTCACTCAGTCTTTGGCCATCGGCCATTGCTCATTGCGTTCCATATTTGCTTTTGTATTGCTTTCTTTGTTTGGAAAATTGTACTGCGCTGCGCTCACATCGGCATTGTTGTTTTTGTTGTTGTTTTCGTTGCAGTTGTCTGATCCGACAGTGGGTGTTGACTTTTTTGCGCGCCTCATTAAGATGAAAGACGGCACACAGATCAAGCTGCAACTGTGGGACACCGCAGGCCAGGAGCGCTTTCGCTCCATTACTAAGTCCTACTACCGCAACTCGGTGGGCGTGCTGCTAGTCTACGACATCACCAACTACGACAGCTTCGAGCACATCCCGCTGTGGATGATGGAGGCGCAGCGACACATCGAACCGCATCGGCCCGTGTTCGCGCTGGTCGGCTGCAAGCTTGACCTGGCCAACGCGGACGGGCACCGCGAGGTGACCACCGAGGACGCGCAGACGTTCGCCAAGCAGCATGGCCTGCACTTTGTAGAGACTTCGGCGCGCAATGGCGTCAACGTGGAGGAGGCATTTCGCATGGTCACACAGGAAGTGTACGCGCGCATACGCTCCGGCGAGTACAAGGTGGAGGACGGCTGGGACGGCATCAAGACTGGCTTTGCGCGACCCAGCAGTCTAGACTTCAACCTGGTCATGGCCGAGCCAGAGAAGTCGTCCTGTTGTTGATGTGCCAGTTGGCTGTCGGGGGTGGCGGGGCGACAGAGCAGCACGAGCGCACGCATACGTCCGGGCACACAAAATCACTCGGATTTGTGAAGTGCGCTACCAGCCGAACCAAACCAGCAGCAAGTAATTTGGCGAACTTAGTCGTACCATAATCTGAGTTTCGGTTTAGTGTTTGATTTTACATTATTTTGTTTTCTTTTGTTGAAAAATGAAAGGGGTGATTAGTTGTTGCGTAGATCGGCTATAATCTCCCTAGAAAAGAAGCTTGTTATTGTTTAGTTAAGTTCACCGCTCTACGTATCTACCTGCGTTCTGTGTATGTTTTCGAATTGAATTTCCTTTGGCCCAATGCGATTATTGTGTATGTCATTAAGTTTTACTAGCTAACGGACACATGGTCAAATTATAATTAGAAAATTAAAATCGCAATTTAAACGGCTTGTGTGACGTTAAAGCTGCCGCAGGCGTTCAAACGTCGCTTTCAATCCGTTACTTTATTGCGTTTCCATTTTACAAACTTGTATAGTGTGCACAAGTACTCGTGCATTAAAACGATATTCAATATATTTTCTTAATTATTAATACCAACCAACCAAATTTTCAACACAGCACTCAACATGGAAAGGATAAACTAGAGTTACGGTCGTGTCTGGGTATAGTGAACACCTCGATATAGTGAACACCCAAATTTTGACATGGAGCCTCTAAATATTGAACAAAATTTTGAAAGCAATTTCAAGCAAAAAACAAAAAGTGTATTTTGAGCAAATAAAACGAGTTTTTGAACAAAAATGTTAACCTTGATATAGTGAACAACCTCAACACTGTGAACAGGCCTTGCAATAATTATTTCACTATATCCAGACACGACTGTATATGAAAATTTTAATGGAATAAAAATGCATAAAAACTCTAATGAATATTAAGTGACATAAATTTGTATTTGTAATCAGAACGTACGTTTTATGTTGTACGAAATAATAAACCTCCACTGCAAAACATCCATACATGCATATGTTTTTAAAAATATATATTAAAAATTTTGAACAAAGTTTAAAAGATCTTTTGCATTTGTGAGGCGATTAATTTTAATTCTCTGACGCTGCAAGTAAGTAATTGCAAGGGGAAAAAGTGTGTTCACAGCGTAAAAAAAAATCAGATATGACCCACGTACTTCATTAAGCACCAGATTAGGTTAGCTTAGGTGATCACTGATTTTGGCAGAAAACGATCGATATTTTTCTGATCGGCCTGTAGTTCAATTGTAGTGTTATAAAGGGTTTTTCAATAAGAGCGCTACAAAAGTTTTTTTAAATAAAACAAAAACGGTTTTGGATATCAATGAAATTCTTTATTCCTGTGAAAGTACATTCGATGCCATTATGTATGGAACTCGATTTCTCTTGCATGGCCACCACGGGCACGCTTGCAGAAGTCCAGACGCTGAACCCAATTTTCGACGGTTTTTAAGCATAAATCGGCCGATACTGCCGCAATTTCACGTTCGATATTCGTACGAAGTTCATCAATCGTCGCTGGCTTGTTGGCATAGACCTTAGACTTGACGTAGCCCCACAGGAAATAGTCCAACGGCGTCAAATCGCACGACCGAGGCGGCCAATTGACTGGACCATGTCGTGAGATAACACGTTCACCAAACTTGGTTTTCAATAAATCGATTGTGCGATGCGCTGTGTGGCTTGTGGCGCCGTCCTGTTGAAACCACATATTGTCCAAGTCCATATCATCCAATTCGGGCCAAAAATATTCGGTTATCATTGAACGGTAGCGATTCCCAGTCACAGTAACGTGCCGGTCTTGATCATCACGAAAGAAGTACGGCCCAATGACGCCCCCGGCCCATAAACCGCACCAAACCGTAATTTTTTCGGGATGCAATGGTGACTCATGGAGTACGTGTGGATTGCTGCCTGACCCATAACGCATATTCTGTTTGTTGACAAATCCATTGAGCCAAAAATGGGCCTCATCGCTAAAGATGATTTTACGGTGAAAATCTGGATCATTTTCAAATTGTTGTTGAGCCCAATTTACGAATGTGCGTCGCTTCAAATGGTCCAACGGCTTCAGTTCTTGCGTCAATTTGATCTTGTAAGGATGTAGGCCAAGATCTTTTCGCAAAATTCGCCACAACGACGTCACAGAAATGCCCAACGCTTGAGAACGACGTGTGAGAGACACATTTGGGCTTTCTTGAACTGAAGCCTCAGCGGCAGCAATATTCTCGACACTACGGGCACTTCTTTGTCTCACTGGCACGGGAACATTTTGTACTGTGCCTGTGGATTGAAATTTTTCCACTAGACGCTCAATTGTTGATCTGGCAGGACAATTATGACGACCATAAATTGGACGTAGCGCTCTTAAAGTTGAGGCCACTGACTCCGAATTTCGGTAGTAAATTTTAATAATTTCGACTCGTTGTTGGACCGTATATCTTTCCATGATGAAATGGCAAACCTTACTGAAGAGAAATGTCAAAAGAGCGGAAAAAAATATGGCGTCGTTTGCTGTCCCTATCGGTCTACTTTTGTAGCGCTCCTTTTGAAAAACCCGTTATATGCCTTTGGTAAGTCAGCATAGTTAATGTTTCTGAAATGTTCGATTTGTGATAAAAAGTAAGGTATTCATTAAATGGATAATTCAAAACTTAGAATCCGTGCAGTGCCATTGCCAGTGTCCATATCTGTGTTTCCACCCACAACTTACCATCCACTCGCGAATGCAACGTTGTTGCTTTGATTTGTGTGGACTACATTCCATATGCTGGCTTCTGACAGCTGGCGTCAATTTTTGCTTTCTTCTCTCATTCATTCATCGGTGTGCGAAAGTCCGAAAAAGAGAAACTTATTTTTTGGTAAAATCATTTTTCATTTGTGTTTATTTAATTTTTCCACTGCGAACTGTGCAAGAATGCAACGGGGAAATAACTTGCTGCGATTGTGACAACTAAAAAGTTATTTGCTAATGCAAAATCGGGCGAGTGGCAATTGAAAGCTGGCGGCAGCGAAAGCAGAGCAAAAAAAAATCAATTGAAAAAAAATATCTGTCGACATCATCAAACGCGAACGCCACCAAGAAAAGTTGTGAATAAAATTGTGCATCAGCAGCGTCGGGAACGACAGCACAGCACAGTTGACCACAGATAATTTTCACCCGTGGCCAGAAACAGAAGGCTGAACGGCTGCAATCATTACAAGTCTAAAATCAAAATTTCCTAAATTAATAAACCAACAAAATGGCTTTGAAAAAGGTAAAGGGGAACTTTGAGCGTATGTTCGATAAGAATCTGACCGATCTGGTGCGCGGCATAAGGAACAACAAGGACAATGAGGTGAGTTGAACAAGGTGCGGGCGGCGGGGAAATTTATGTTCTGTGCGGTCTTCGTTACCCCGTGCCCTCCTAGTCCTCACATGCACAGTCAGCATTTGCGCTTATTATCAACGCCACCTACAACATACTCCCATCTGCCCACAGTGGTGCTCACTATTTCGGCGACTTGCCACCAATCGCACAGTCACCCACCACCCCACTCAATTAGCGTTGCGGCTTTTGGCTGTCTCTTTTGTAGTTGCCGTTGCTGTCTTGAATGCTTTGCTGCAAATTGTGTGAATTGTGTGTGCGTGCGCGTTAATGGAGCAAAGTCTTTTATTGCACACTTTCCTCTGTCTCTGGATCTGCTACCGCGCCTGTCATCCTGCTGCAGCCACCGCAGAGATCGCCACGATTCCTTATCAAATTATCGTTTCGCCTCAGGTTCTTGGTTGATGCGCGCAAAATTTCCATGCACACACACACACACTGATGTGCCGCGGGCTTCAATCTTCGCACGCAATTTCGGCGCATTTTGTCGCCTACTTTCCAGCAATGCCACCGTCTCCTCGGGACCACATTGCACCCCAGTCAGCAGTTGTAATATGTGCTGCCTTCTGGCAGTTGTTAGTGTAGTTATATGGCGCTCATCCGCAGCAGTCAGTGACCCTACATGCGATGCTGTGTGTTATCTGGGGTGGGCGGCACCTCTACTGGTGTGTTGCGTTTCGGTGGCGGAGTGTTACAGGCAGCGAAAAATTCACTTAGTTCAGACAGAGGTTTGTTGTTGGGTGTAGTGTGTGCCCTAAGTCGGCTTAGTTCATAGAAATATGCAGATTTTATGACACTCACTCAAATGCCGATAAATTCGATGTAGTATGTACATATATAGCAAATATCAAATGTTTTTTCTTTGTTTTTGTTTATTTGGTTCTTCGAATGCACATTCAGACACAACTCCATGAATGTCCGGAGATTGAAGTGAATTTTGTGCAGCGATTTTTGAAGCTCTGTTTCGTAAATATCTAAGATTTTATGTGAGCGTCATTAGACGAGACATTTTGGATTAAACCGATCGCTTATTGGTGGCTTATTAGCCCCATTTTGTGGGGGGCTAATTAAATGAGTCCAAGACTGATAATTTTTATTTTATTTTATTTTTCTTCCCTTCTTTTACTTGTGTTATTAGACTGGGGTTTTTGTACCATTAAAGAAGTTTCACCTTACAACTGTTTTCCAGCTTTCTTCAACGATCAATACGATTTATATATTAATAATTTATATATTTATATAATAAGGGCAAATAGTAAGCGTTTTTGGCAGTTTATAAACAGCAAAAAGAAAGACTGGAATCCCAGACATGATGCATTATTTGGGAGAATCATCGTCGGATATTCATAAAATTTGTAACTTTTTTGCATGTTTCTTTCGATCAGTTTATGTCCCTCAATCTGGAATCGAAATTGACAATAACACAGATAGCAAAGCATTTGTCTTTAAGGGTTTACAATCTCAGTTGAAGAAGTTCTAGATGGCCTTTCGATCTTGCCAAATGACCCAACTTCAGGAGAAGATGGTTTTCCACCTATTTTATTAAAAAATTGTGCACCAGCGTTAGCCCTACCATTGTCAATCATCTTTAATAAATCCCTGCGGTGTGGGGAGTTTTTACAGGACTGGAAAAAATCCTTTATTATGCCTATCCACAAGTCTGGGAGCAAGTCGGCCATTTTAAATTATCGTCCGATCTGCAAAATCTCAAGTATACCTAAACTTTTCGAGAAACTTGTTTATGATAGGATTTTCTTCCATATTTCAGAGCTCATATCGCCTTATCAGCACGGCTTTATAAAGGGAAAATCCACTTCTACAAACTTGGCCTTATTCTCTAATTTTGTCTTAAAACAATTTGAAACAGGCCAACAATGCAACGTCATACTCACTGACTTTTCGAAAGCCTTCGACAGGGTTAGTTACATTGCATTCGTAAGATCGAACCTAGAATATTGCAGCATCATTTGGGATCCATTCTATTCGGGTTATTCTTTAAGGATCGAGAAGATTCAGAAACGCTTTACTATATTAGATATGCCATTTACTCTCTCCGTTGGAAAAGTATTATGCCTGAATATAAAAGTAGATGTCTTTTGCTAGCTTTGCCGACATTAGAAATGCGAAGAAAAATTTCCTCGGTAATGTTTATTAGAGACATAGTCACGAGCCATATCAAATGCCACTTCTTGCTTGAGTTAATAGTTTTCAATTGTCCTGCACGTGGCCTCAGATTTAGCAACATGTTCTACTTACCTTCTCATAAGACTAACTTTAGTCTTAACGAACCGCTTACATGCTGCCTAAGGCAGACAAACCAATTTTGTAAAAATTTAGATATATTTTGTAATTCTAGAGAGAGTTTTAAGTCTAAACTAATTCTGCTGTCACACTTTTTGAGTTGAGATTAATTGTAATTAACATATTTATGTATATAATATATATACCCTAGCTTTTAGTAATCTATTTGAGTTGTACTCTAATTGATGAATTTAAATAAATAAATATTTGTATTACTATCCACGAGCTTAACAAGTAACTTGACAAGTATCTGTACTATCGTTTATACGAAATCCGCAGATATCCACAGGTCTCTAAAATGTAAAGAATCTGGTATTTCACCCTTTTCCGCATGATTTTTCCAAACGTTGCAGTCTATATGCATATAAATAAAAAATTTGTGTAGGTGCTGATTCAAATTGCATCATCAGTTGATTTTTTGGTATATTTATCCTTGTTACAAAAATTGTATCCCATAAAATTATATGTCCTTTATGTTTTAATAAACTTAAAGTAAATAAACTTAATAAACTTTTAAGGTACATATAATGAAATTTAAATTTTTTTTCTCTTATACCTCTGCAGGCCAAGTACATATCGCAGTGCATTGAGGAAATCAAGCAGGAGTTGCGGCAGGATAACATCAACGTCAAGTGTAATGCAGTCGCCAAATTAACGTATGTAAGTGGAACGAAATAAAAAAGTAAAATTAAAGCACACAGCACACAACAAACTAGCTAAATACATCAAACAAGCGAGGCAAGCGAACGCTTGAAGCATTAGCATTCCGCTTAATTGTCTTGGCGCTGAACAAAGGCTCGCAAGCCGTGTGCCGCGCGCTTCATGCTACCGCAACATGACATAGAGTGTGTCGACGTTGTGTGCACCAGCACGAACAGTTCTTAGCCACAGAGACGACGCAAATACAATCATTTCGGCACGCGTCACATGGCTGCATGGCCGCAACGCACTCAGCGGAAGGAGCGCATCATTCTTGTTAACAAATTGCTCCTTGTTGTTTTTGCTGTTTTTGTTTTGCTGTAAATAAATATTGATTTTGCTTTGTGAGTGAAAGCGTAGCAAAAAACAAAATGTTAGTTAGCCTCTGCTGTGCATTTCACAGATACAAATGCTCGGCTACGACATCTCATGGGCGGGCTTCAACATCATCGAGGTGATGAGTTCCTCAAGATTCACATGCAAGCGCATCGGCTACTTGGCGGCCAGTCAATGCTTTCACCCGGACAGCGAGGTGAGTGGTATGGGTGGCGAGCCCTTTTTTTACTTGCTTTTTATTGTTTACTCGCGTTGTATCGCTTGCAGCTACTGATGCTAACGACGAATATGATTCGCAAAGATTTGAATTCACAAAATCAATACGACGCGGGCGTGGCATTGAGTGGACTGAGCTGCTTCATCTCGCCGGACCTGTCACGTGACCTGGCCAATGATATTATGACCTTGGTGTGTGCATGTCTCGCATTGCACCTTCGTCCATACATTTTTAAACTGTATTTCTGTTCTTAGATGAGTTCCACCAAGCCGTACTTGCGAATGAAAGCCGTCCTTATGATGTATAAAGTATTTTTACGTTACCCCGAAGCACTAAGACCTGCATTTCCCAAACTGAAGGAAAAACTGGAGGATCCTGATCCAGGTCGATTTTAACTTGAAATGTTTGCACTTGCTTCTTGACAGCGTAGCGAATTTATTGCTATTACAGGCGTACAATCTGCTGCCGTCAATGTCATCTGTGAATTAGCTCGTAAGAACCCTAAAAACTATCTTCCATTGGCGCCCGTATTTTTCAAGCTAATGACCACATCGACCAACAACTGGATGCTGATAAAAATCATCAAGTTGGTGAGTCGGCTTCTTTCATTAAGATTTGTATATTGCCACTTCATTCTTATTAAGCTCCAATCTCTAACGGAAAACTCATATAGGAAAATTAAATGAAAAACACCATAATCACAGCGCATCGTTTGGCGTTGCGCTTGCAACGATTTTCAGCGTTTCTTATCACCAACTTGACTTGTGCATTCGAATAGTTTCCAACTCAAAATCGGCCACGCATTACAAATTTCGTTTATACAAAACATTCTGTTAATTTTTCCTCTTTCTCTTTCTCTCTCTCACTTTAACTTTAATTCTCACTTTCTGCTCTCTCTTCCAAACTCCCTGAACAACTACTTTTGCTTTGATTTCGCAAAATGTAACGAAAATCAAACATAATTTCTCGTTTACTTTCCAAAACGAAAACGACCGTGAACACGAAAAGTTTGCCAGCCTCACGACAATCGAACCGGCGTTGGGACGCAAACTTACTCAACCCTTGATTGAAATTATTTCCAGGTTTATATGAAGAATATTTCCTCTCACCAAACAAATTTTGTTGAACATTTTTGTATTTGTTTTTTGCTCTTAATTCATTTACTTCCAATTGAATTTGACCGTAATTTCGCATCACGTTACAAATCACACAGAACACACTTTTACACTGTTATACTTTTCTATAGTTTGCGGCGCATGAAGCCGCTTCTCGGTCATGACAATATTCACGGCTTCATGCACTGCGCTATTCCAAATTTTTGTCTCCACAAATGTCACTTGCTTTTCGTTAATTTCTGATACGCTAATTAGACTTAATAAAAATGTTGACTTGACTTGTGTTTTTGTTGTTAATTTTCGTTCGTCAACACCACGCACCGTGTGCCAATGGGCTTAAATTCATATTACTCCCTCTGACTTTCACCAGCTCCCAGATCAGGCAGCTGCACTTAATTTTTGTTCACTTTTCACACATCCAACGCCAGTTTGAACACACACTTTTGAGTGCGATTTTGTTGTTTTTCAATTGAATTGAATTGATTTATTTTTTTGCTATAATCGGTATCCCCTTGAGTGTCGAGCCATAGTGTGTGAGCGCAGTTGAGAATTTGGTATGGGGCGGCTAGTCAGCAGCACTGATTCTTGCAATCGTTTTCCCTCTTCCGCTGTCCACCTAACTGCTGTATGTCTTCGTATGAGCATTGTTGGCGTATTCACGAACTCGGCATAGATGTTGTGATGGCGCAAATATGGCATTTGCATTGAGCGATTCTCAATTTGTATTATTTATTATTATTAAAATATTTAACTATTTATTTCAAAGTTTATTTATTTGTTTATTAGGCGGTTCGTGAAATTAAAAAATTCATTACGTAATTTCTCTGTATAATTATATGTATTAAATTTAAATTGCATGTTTGGTGGAACAACTTAAATGAGGTTTATCTTTTTATCGAAGAATAGTTTGCTAATTAGTTCACCAGCTATTGACACATTCACGTTCATTAAAAATTTGCTCAATCTATTCGATGTATCGAGCATTTAACACCATTGCCAAGTTTGTGTCGAGTTTGCGAAGCCGCCGCAACAAGAATAACAACAATACCAGCCATTACATGTGTAATCTGAACTGGCTGTATATTTATAAGTTTTCGTAATTTTTATGTATGTATTTATGTGTATAATTTGTTTGCTTGTTTCTTTTTTCTCTTGCATTTGCAGTTTGGCGCTTTAACTCCTTTAGAACCCCGGCTAGGCAAGAAATTAATAGAACCTCTCACAAATCTAATTCATAGGCAAGTTTCGTTGTTGTATTACCGTCATTATCAGTTATCGGTTGAGTTATTTACTGTACTTGTTTTGTGATTTCGAAACCGCAAGTGGTGAAAATCAAACATGCTAATCGTAACGAAAGCACTTGAAGCGAATTGAATTACTCGAACGTCGCCGTCGTGTATTTGTTTGTATGTACACGTGTATGTATGAGAGTATTTTTTTTGTTTTGCTTGACAGTTCCCAGTGTTTCTTGATTTACCCACTATTTATGATTAAACCAATTCAAGTTGAGTTTTGCAATTATTTTCCTTTGTCAATTCAATTCTATTTGCAAAGCGTACACAGTAAGCTTACTTTTTGTATTTAGTATTTTGGTTTTTGAAAGTTTCTCTTGCAACTAACTAGTTAGTCCTGGCGCCCGTTGTCGGGCCATTACACTGCCAGCGCCTAATCGCCATGCTTTGCTATGTCTCCGCAGCACGTCGGCTATGAGCCTGCTGTACGAATGCATCAACACGGTGATCGCCGTGCTCATCAGCATCAGCAGCGGCATGCCAAATCACAGTGCCTCAATACAGCTTTGCGTGCAGAAGCTGCGCATACTCATTGAAGACTCGGACCAGAATCGTAAGTGATATTGCTTCCAGCTGCCGCATTGCCGCTGAACGCTTTGTGATTGTGTATTTCGTATTACAGTGAAATACTTGGGCCTGTTGGCCATGTCCAAGATCCTTAAGACGCACCCGAAGAGCGTGCAAGCGCACAAGGACCTGATCTTGGCCTGCCTGGACGACAAGGACGAGTCGATAAGGCTGCGGGCGCTGGATCTCCTCTACGGCATGGTGTCGAAGAAGAATCTCATGGAGATCGTGAAGCGGCTGCTGGGCCATATGGAGCGCGCCGAGGGCTCGGCGTACCGCGACGAGCTGCTGTACAAGGTGATTGAGATCTGCTCGCAGAGCTCGTACCTGTACGTGACCAATTTCGAGTGGTATCTGACGGTGCTGGTGGAGCTGATACAGCTGGAGGCGGGCTCCAAACATGGTGAGTAGGTTGAGTACCGTAATGGTGTTGACTGTAACATGAGTTTCGTTGCCTACTTTAGGGCGTCTGATTGCTGAGCAACTTCTGGACGTAGCCATACGTGTGCCGGTGGTGCGCCAGTTCGCCGTCAACGAGATGACCAACTTACTGGACACTTTCGCCGTGTCGTCGCAGAGTAACTCGATGTATGAGGTGCTGTATGCAGCCGCTTGGATTGTGGGCGAATTCTCAAAGTGAGTGTTGTATTGTGTGTAGCTGTGTAATAAGATTAATGAAACTGTTGGTTGATTCAGTGATTTGGATGATGCCGAAAAGACTTTGAACGTACTGCTGCGACCGCGTCAGGTGCCTGGACACATACAGGGAGTGTTTGTGCAAAATGTCACCAAGCTGTTCACTCGACAGGCCACCACATGCTTAGAGAACGAGGATGTCGACGGTCTAATTAGGGTGTGTTGGTTTAACTTGTTCCACAAGTTTAATTTATTCTAAGGCTCTTACATTTTATGTTTGTAATTTTGCCTCAGCTCTCCGATCATGTGCTCGAAAAACTGCAAGACTTTAGCAGCTCCAACGATATCGAAGTCCAAGAGCGTGCCAACTCCGCCTGCATTCTAATCGAAATGCTGCGTGCCCAATTCCATCGCACAAGCGCCAACGCCACCGAACTGAATAGCAATCACAATGCCAGCGCCATGGCGGACATCATATCCACAGACGACAATGAGAATGTGTCTGCGCAGCAAGAGGCGAGCGTAGTCAGCGTTATACCGACGTTGGCCATTGAAATTGTGCAGGAGATGGCTTTGCTTTTTGCGGGCGAATTGATACCGGTGGCACCGAAGGCGCAGCGCAAAGTGCCCCTGCCCGACGGCCTGGACTTGGATGAGTGGATCAACTCGCCGCCGGAGGAGGAGACCAGCACCTCGTCGCAGGAGGAGAAAGATGAGCTGTTCGTGTCGGCGTCACACGCTCACAACGACGAGTCGAAACGGCGCGCGAGCGAAGAACTGACGCCAGAACAGATGGAGCGCAATCGTTTGGCGCGCCTGCTGGAGCAGTCGAATAATCCGCACTATCTAAAGTCTTCGCCGTCGACGGCCGACGCCGGTAAGCAGAAGTCGGCGGGCAGCAGCAGCAATTCAAACTACAATGCAGACCAGTACGACAACATCGATGACATTCCGATCACAGAGCTGTCGCTGGACGTGCCGTTGCAAGTGGGCGGTAAGTGAAAAGAATGGATTATTGTGGCACAGTGTTGTTGATTGGGCTTTCGGAATTTTCTGCATGTAGCGACAAAACGTTCGGATCGCTATTTGCTGCAAGAGAAATCTGGCAGTAAGGAGAAGAAGAAGCACAAAAAGTCAAAGAAGAGTAAAAAGTCAAAGAACAAAGTGGCGTACAGCAGTTCGGACTCGGATGACGGTAAATATTGAGTTGAATTGTTTGATAGGTGCGAGCGAAATTGATTTGTCTTGGATGATTGCAGAGCCCAAGCCGTTACATATTGTCAACACTACACTGGATATGCCCGAGGGCGTGGCACTGTCGGATAGTGAAGACAAGGATTGCAAATTTGACCCAGACGACCCGCATCGTGCACTCGACATTGAGTTGGATATGTGAGTCACTTAAATTTGTGATTTCATGTCCATTATTTCATATTCTGTGTTAATGTCTTACAGCCCTGATTTGGAGGAGCCAAAGTCGCGGCCGACAGAAGTCAAACCTGTGCTCAACAGCCTTAACAACAATCCCCAATCCAGCACCGCCGAAGAAAAGGAAAAATCAAAATCGTCCAAGTCCGCTTCTAAGGAAAAGAAAAAGGATAAAAGCAAAGACAAAAACCGGGAACGCAAATCAAAGTCTAAAACAAAGTCGCACAGCAAGGAAAATACGGATAGTGCCAACTTGCTAGGTACGTCGTTGGAAGAGTTGCAACAGCGACAGGCAGCAGAAGTGCAGCTGCCGTGCAACAGCAGCGCGGAAAAGCGTGAGCGCAAGAGGGAAAAATCGCAGAAGCCGTCAAAGGAAATGGACGTGAATGCGGCCGTCACTTCATCGAGCAAAAAGAAGGAAAAGAAGGACAAACACCATCACCACAGTCATAAGGAAAAGAAAAAGGAGCGCAAGGACACATCGAAAGGCGACTACGAAGAGGCAATTGGCATCTCGACGCCAAGCAAGGAATTATTTTAATTCTAGCCTTGGATGTGAAATTTTCGTTGCTTTTGTTGCATGCCCACGCCCGTCCTTCCCAACTACTACGTTAGAAGTAAATACTTAAAGTAAAACTTAAGCAGTAAACTGCGTGCCAGGTCAATTATGATTTTCCAACATTCAACTTTGGATTCCTTTATCAATTTATTTCTCCAGCGAAGGCATA
The DNA here is from genome assembly GCA_964056695.1 of Melieria picta. Taxonomy (NCBI): domain Eukaryota; kingdom Metazoa; phylum Arthropoda; class Insecta; order Diptera; family Ulidiidae; genus Melieria; species Melieria picta. The sequence goes on along the minus strand of OZ057398.1, from coordinate 21,433,775 downwards.
CGAGTATTTTGCTGGATTCTGTTAGTTAAATTACTTGAGATTTTCTTGAACAACAACATTGACTTGCAATTGAATTGAACAACATGTTTCATGTTTATACTTTAAGCTAAAATTTATACACAATTACATTATACGGCATATTTTAGCGATATGAAATAACAATGAATTGAAGTGATGCTGAAGCAATGAGTTTTGTTCAAACACTCGTGCTGACAAAAGCAAGATCGAGCAAAACGGGCGCTGTGTTTTCAGAGCGACAACTCAGCTTGGCCAGAGAAGACAAAACGTTTAATTTTACAATTAAATATACATACGTTATCATAAAATTTTCAACAATTATTTACAAACATCATACACAACATAACCACAATAGAACACACGGATGTGCGTTCAGCGCGCTGCGTCGATATGTAAAATAAAATGTGTAAAATTTTATCGTTCCAAGCACATATAGGCCAATACATACATCCATACATATGTACATGCATACTCGCGAGCATGTTTTCGTTGCGACATCGTGACATTTCCTGGACAGCGAAAGTCGTCATTGAGATTATGACACGCACTGCACCCGCATTCATTCACTTTTACGTACACAGACACCGGCATCATATACATACAAATATATATATATATATATATATATACACAATATATATACTACTAAGCTTGTCTAGCTTTAAAGAAGAATCTATTTAAAGGGGAGACACCATTTTTTTTTAATAATTTATAAAAATTATACTACGACAGAGCGAGAGAGGGAGAGAAAGATAGCGCAGTAAATAGTTGGTACGAATTGTGCATTGGGCAATGTATGATTTGTGCAGCTGCATGGTTGAGAGAATATATCTGATGAAGTATATGAGTTGATTCCATTGAATATAAGATTCTAAAAAGAATGAATAATGAACAAATAAATATTAACCACTAAACACACGCAATTGTGTACGTTATTTCTAGCCTTGTTCCGAAAGGCTGTAAAGATTGTGGGGACAATGCACAGAAGGAAAACTTTGCGGACACTTGCGGCTCACAGCCATCAAGCTTATATGTGCTGGAGCAAAATCTTGCCAGTGCCGTGACTGTTTGCTGCACCAAACTCCAGCACACAAATATATGTAGGGGAAAGTGGGGTAATGACGGCATAGTTTTCATTTAGCATCAAAACATATCCAAAAATTGATATTTTTGATCAAATCAGAGTTAAGGGCACAACTCGAACACATATGCTAATAAAGTGCATCGGCAGATTTCAAAAATTCTGATTTTAACTATAAAAAATTAGTATCTATAAAAAAAGTTGGTTTTTGTCATTTAGAAAAATGGTGGGGTAATGACGGCCACTCAAAAAAACCGACCAGAAATCGCACAAATATCAACACAAATCGCTGTGAATGCTTAATAAAGGCTCCGTGAAGAAAAACAAATGGAAATTTGACATTTTTGTAATTGTAACTTTATTGATAGCTCACAAAAAGCGGAAGAGAAACGAAATTGAAACATATTGAAAAAAATGCCTCAAACTTACAATACAACGATATTAATTTTCATCCTCATCGTCGAGATCTGAGTCGCAGTTGCGACATGTGTAATAATAGCGCATTTGAACTACTTTTTTTTCCACGCATTTCAAATGGAATGGCCGCTTGCACGTACTGCACTTAATCGAATTGAAGCGATTCAATTTTTGTGGCATTAACTCCAAAAATACTTCTTAATGACATGGCCGTCGTTACCCCACCTCTAGTGGCCGTCATTCCCCCACTGACCTCATTTTGCGCAAGCATGCAGTACAAATAAGCTATGCAAGACACATGACAAATTTTACTTGATTTAGAAAGCTAATATCAATAGCAACATTTTAACATATTTACCTTGATTGTGGAGCTGAAAGTGTTGACGAAATAATCGATATTTTGAACACCTTATAAAACTTTCGGGTAGTTACGTATCGGCACTGGTCTGGAACTACAAGTTATAATAAATCCACACACTTCCGCTTCTACTTAAAAACAAGCTTACGGAACAAGCTTTCTGTTACAGTAAACGGTTTAGACCTACGTCAACTTTAAGTACCAAAAATGGTGATGGCCGTCATTACCCCATGGCCGTCATTACCCCACTTTCCCCTACTATTTTTGTATGATTACGAAAATAAGAGCCAAACTTTAACTGCTTTAAAATACTTTTTGTTTATTGCTTTCTCTTTCAATATCTTAACTCGCAAGCGCATACATACAACGTTCTAAAAAAGCATTTCTAATAACAATTTATAAACCATTTGAAATTTTGTTCGCCTGCATTTGGGTCCAATACAGATTTGTAAACATTCAATTTTCATTTCTGCATTCCCAGTGGCTCGATTCAACTTGAATTGTGCGCCATTTATGTGCCTTAAAACTATCAATAAAACTAATATTAATCTCTTATGCTGTGTGCCCGTCACAAACAAATTTCAAAGCAGTGCCGGATTAATACAGGGTGCAGGATTAATACACAACGTGTGACACACACCACCGCTACGAACAACAACGACAAAATCCATTCATATTTTAATTCATGTAATTGAAAGTGAACAGCGCACCAACGCGCTTTGCTTGTTCATGTGCTGCGACGGCTCTTCGGTTCGGTTCTAACTTCAAATTCAGCGTGTTTATGTAAAACGTACAGTGCACACAATTTTATTCAGTATTGTGGTTTAAAAAGAAAAAACTTTAAAATAATATTATTCTGAGTTTACAGTACAAAAAAGACGACATTAAGTTGATAGCGGTGCAACAACAGGTTACTGAATTTAGTTAAGAATCGACAAATTTCGTTTGTGCAGCGACGCAAGCGCTAAGCGACCGGTGGCAACATCCCCCACTCATCTCGTGTGCTTAGCAAAAATATACTCTTTTTCGCGCCATTCAGCTGTGGCCGCCTTGTCAAATGTGCGCGCTCCATTTTCTTCAATTTTTCAATTTTTTTGTTGTTTTCAGTTACGACTTCTCATAAAATCTCACAGCAAGTAACGTAAATTAGATTCCTCTGATCGGGTAAAGTAAGCGGACGTTTGGTAGTTGCAGCAAAAGTACGTGTAGAAATGCGTGGCCCAGGCGCTGCGGTAGCAAGCAGCTGCTGGCCGCCACGCGTCAGCCATTTCGCATCCGTTGTGGCCGGCGGCTGCGTTGCGTGCGCCTGCAGCAGCAGTCCGGCCGCCAACTGCTGGCCAACAGCGTTTGATGGCGGTTGTGTGCCGGCAGTGCAGGCGGGCGTGTTTGTGTTGGGGGGGACGTGTGCGGACATGTGTCAATTCATTGTCGAGTACCGACTGCCGACCAGACTCCGGTTGCCGTTGTTCATGATGCTCATGCGCATGTGCTCGAACGTCAGCGGCACGCACAGCCGCTGGTCGCGCTTCTTGTAGTACTCGTTGAAGTCCAGGCGTATGCCGAACAGCTGCAGGTTGTGGTCGTTGTTGGAGTTGAGTGTGAGCAGGAAGCAGCGCACCGCCTTCTCGTAGTCGCCGCAGATGTTCTCCAGCGATTTGTGGTAGCTGTTGACGGTCTGCTCGAAGATCTTATGCTCCTGGTCGCGCTCCAGCGTCTGCTCGGCGGTCACGCCGAATTGGCCAGTCTCCTCGGAGTTGAGTATGTGCTTCTCGAATTGCTTGCGCGCCGCCAGCTCCTTGAAGCAGATCTCGTAGAATTTGTCCTGCCACACCTCCAGGCGGATTATGCCGTCGTAGACGCTCTCCATGTTCTGGCACAGCTCGCCCGAGTTGGAGTCGAGAAAGGCGCCGCACTTGATCGTGCTGAGGAAGTCGTCGTGCGCGTTCAATATGTCATCCAGCGCCTTGGCGTGCTGCACGCGCTCCTGCAGTTCGGCCCACGAGCACTCGATCACCTCGAAAAGTATGTAGTACTGCATCTGATGGATGAAGTGAATCATTTCGGAGGTGAAGAGATGCAGCCGGTACAGCACTCGATTCAGTTCGACGGCCATCGAACGCAGGGGCTGAAAGAAAAGAAAGATTACGAGAGTTGTGGGGTTCATAAAAGTTTTGGTAAAAACGTTTTCATATCAGCGAGAGCTTGAAAACAAATTTAAATATATTTTTTGTGCAGGCAGTTGCATAGTTAAAATAAATTAAAACTATTTAAAATTCTTTTCTAACAAACTCATTATTATTTTGTTTATGGTCGTCCTTCACTAGGAACCACTGGAAGATTTCAAAGGTCCAGATACTTAGAACAGTTCTTAACAGGGACGGAAAAAATATTTTTCAAAAAATAAACGTTACCGAGCAATTTCTTGCTGATAATAGTTATTAGGCAACAGAAAAAAATATTTGTCACGAATAATAGTTACAAAATGGCGAAAAAAGTATTTTTCCCCTCATAATAATTATTGTCCAACATTTATAAATATCTCTTAAAAATGGGCAACGTTTTCAAATTTTTAAAAATTCATAACTGTTATTTTGGGTCCCTGGTTCTTAATGTTATGCTATCAAGATAACAGCCAGATAATCAATTTAGCAGCTTGTATTGGAGTTTTGTCTCAAGTAGGACTAAATATGGTGAATTCATTTGAGTTAATACATAATAAACTAGATAATTGATTTCATGCATTATAATAAGAAAATTTCCTAGATATTCAAATATTATTTGAACGTATTTTTAATATTCTCATTCCCGCACGCACTGACCGATAATACTCGAGGCAACAAATGAGCACAAAAGTGTCACCACTAGTACTCAATTGAATGAGTGAGCAGTGAGCAGTTGAGTGAGCTGCGGCCACATAAAATCCACATTTGCAGTTCATTCCATTTTATTTGACATTTGTCATTCCCAGTGCAAGCACCGTGTGGACTTTGGTTGCCAGCGCAAGTGATTTGCATTGAAAAAGTTAAAGTTCGTGGACTTTAGTTGAGAAACAACGAAAAACACAGTAGAAATGGCGCTCGCATCAGATGCAGTTTTCCAGAAAATCATGGACGGCCTGAAGGGCAACGAGGCCAAGGCAAAGGCCATCAATGGTGTGTTTCTCTACAAGATAACCAAAGACGGCAAGGTGGCCAAGGAGTGGAGTAAGTAGTGCTGGTGGCAAAGATAAAACTAATGCGATGACGAAAGTGGGGTTAAACCAAGCGGAATTTTGCTAATGAGTCAAAACGCAATTTTAATTTGCATGCAACTTGCCGGGTTCAAAAGGGCGTTTGCGGTATGTTGGCAGTTGGGGGAAAGAGTTCATTGCGAGCGTAATAACTTAAATCTGGCGTAATGGGGGCAAAATCCACTAAGTTGAAGAACTGGTGCACTCGCCTGCACGCAGTTGCTGGATATACATAAGTGGCAGTACTCAAGTTGTGACAACGATTTGTAATGAAATTTCTTTTTTTATAATACACCCAGCGCTGGACTGCAAGAACGCTAAGGTGTACGAGGGGCCGGCGCAGGGCATCAAGGTCGACACTACGTTGACAGTGGCCGATGACGACATGGTGGACATTGCACTGGGCAAGCTCAATCCACAGGCCGCCTTCATGAAGGGCAAACTAAAGATTGCCGGCAACATTATGCTCACACAGAAGCTGGCGCCACTGCTGAAAACCGACGCCAAGCTGTAAAGCGGCGCCGTGTCGATGCGGTTGGAGTAAACCGAACGAAAACATTCTAGATCCTCTAGCTAAGCCTTATTGTATTTTGTAAAATTGGTGTGCTTACTAATAGTGTAGATTCAATATTTTTATGTACTACGGCGTAGACAGGATAAAATGTGTGTATTTGAAATTGTGGAGAACAAATTTACCTTTTTTTACGTATGTATGTACCATTGCAATTCTATGTAAAAAACAATAGAAGGAAAAAACATTCAAAAGAAAACTTGGCGCTGATTATTTGCAAAGCGGGAGTAGAACTTGGACTTTGGCTGGTGGACAATGTGTCATCTTATCGAGCGGGCACAGCTCAAGAGTTCATAAACCAGTGTAAAGCTTACACGGTTGGCATGGATTAGATTAAAAGCAATCTTATCCACACACTTTGACATTGATAGAATTGGAAAAGAGCTAAATTTGTAGTGGATACAACACCAAAAACGACACGCACCGCATACGTGTACGTGCGGATTTAAATAATTAATTCCAATTAATTGTCGCCCCATGCCGTTGTTGCTAGGACACCAGCAGTGCACGCCATAGAATAAATACGACGAAAAAAAAACCAAGGGGAAAGCGCGAGTGCGTTTGCCGTATGTGGAGTATGAATGAGCGACGATTGTACTGACCTGAGGGCAAGCAGCAGTCGATGTTGTTTACATTAAAAGCCTGTGCATTGTTTATAGGTTTGTAAAACGATGCGGGAATATTGCCAGAGAATGTAGTAGTCAAACTACTTTACACTTATTTAATATGCTAACAATCGGAAATGGCTGTTACACCATATTAGAGGATTTCAGAGAATAACTGGCACGGGGAATGTATTCTTTACATGAATTTCGAGACTTGCGCGAGTGCCCTTCGCAGACTGGATTGCTGTGGGAATTTTTCAGCGTATACGATTTCATAAAATTACAAACTAAAAAGTAGGTAAATCAGATTGAAATGGGTTGAATTTTTTTAGCGACTTGTACATTTAAGCGATAGCAAAGAGCAGTTTTGCACTCATGAAAAGTTTAAAAAACCCATATTGTTCCGTCCCTACTTGTAACTAAATACAATAAATGAGAATAATGTTCATAGCACAGCGACATAACAACTCTTCGGGAATCAATCAAGCTGCACTCACCTTGGCATTGCACTTTTGATCTTTCCATATTTTCGAAGAGAGCACAAATTCCATGTGTTTCATGCGCCACAGTGGCTTGAATAGTATCTGGTAAATGCCCATACAAGGCTCTAGCATAGTGGCCAGTGGTCCGCGCACCGTGTACTGCAGTGACAATATGTCCCAGCCAATGTCGCCGTCGCAGGGTGTCATCAGTCGCACGTCCAGGTGATTGAGAATCTCCGGATCGTCGTATTGGGCGTTGGTGGAGCGTATGGCGGCGTCCATTATGGAGGAAAGGTCGTAGGAGTAGAGCTCCTTTGCAGGCTTATCGAGTTCAGATCTGCAAAACAAATTAATCAAAACACTGCAACTTTGGCTCCCTTCAGCTGTAGCTCACTTTAGGTTCTCCATCAGAATGTTAATGAAATCGCCTTGTCCCAGAAGCAGATAGCGGCGCATTGCCTGCAGGTGTTCCAACAGCTTATGCGGACCCATGACAATGTCCAAAACACGCTTAGAAGTGTTGAGATAAATGGCATCAATGGTCGAGTGCAACTTGGTATCGGCCACAGTGGAGAAAATGTGCTCGGCTAAGGGAAAGAAACAATCGGATTAATATTATTTGTCATTGAGTGAAATGCAATTTTTTTAAATAACGCCACAACTTACGATTCTCCTCTATGCAGAGCCGCAGCTCATCGCGCCCCTTTACCGGCTGTTTGTCTTCACAGATCTCGCACAGGAAATTAATACTTTTGCCTGTCACCAGCATTTTGTGCGCCATTTCGGTCGAGATGAAATCGGGCAGCATGGCTACACGTACACGATACTTGTCGTGCCACAGCCGGTCGGGCCCCACTTCGGCTAGGCACTCGATGAAGAACTCGCCGTGCGGGTCGCAGATTTCACCCTCCATTAGCCAGCGTGACAGCATCTGATAGAGTGGCCCGCAGACGGCGAGCAGCAGCTCGCGCACCAGTGCCTTCACCATCGGATTTCCATTGCTCAGAAAGCTGTGCACGGTAGAGGCGAGCGCGCCGCCCTTCTTTTCCTGGCACGCTTCAGCGATGGTGGTCAGCCACTGCAGACGCTGCAGCGAGTCCACCGACCACACTAGCAGCTTCATCAGCGTCAGTCGCTCATGGCGTATAGGTGCTAAGCAGTTGCCGTGCACTACGGTGTTGTGCTCGACATCGCGCTGCTTGTTCAGCTGGAAAGACAGAGCTGATTAGAAATGTTCTCCCTAAAAGTTGAACTCAACTAGTACCTGCTCCTGCAGCGTTGCCACCATCCCATAGTATTTGGTCAGCTCATTTTTCAGCGCAGACACAAAGCCTTGTCCCATTAGGCCCAGTGGACACAGACCGCTTTTGGCATCCGTGTACGATTGCACCAGGTCGTGGTAGTAGCTGAAAATGTGCGGAATTTCAACTCATGTAAGATTGCTGTGCAAATTGCCGTGTCTACCCCAGCTCCGAGAGGCGCAACAACATGCCAGCCTGCACTATATTAAGCGCCTTCGCCTTCATGTCCAGCTTGAACCGACCTGAGATGACGTCCTTCTTCAGGTACTTGCCCTGGATGCCGGTGAAGACGTAAATGACGTTCTGCACGATGTCGTCGTTCAGATTGTTTTGCATCTCCTGCGACTTGCCGTACTCGCCGCGCAGAGTCAGCTGTGTGTACGCGGGCGTGGCCAATAGGGGCGCATCGGTATCCGACGAAGTGCGGCTGGCGCTAGCGCGCAACGCTGTCAGCTTTGCGCTAAGGTCATTGGAGTTGGAGTGCTGGTATAGCGAGGCCGCCTACAAGCATTTTATGTTTTTCTGTTCATGTTGGATAAGCGAGAATTTGCAGGATTTCACTTACACCGATACATGACGTTGCAAAAGTGTTGGTATTGCCGCTAACGCTCACTGCTAAGCCGTGGTGGGCGTTGTGTGGCTTGGCCAGCAGGTGCGGGCGCAAGGCGTGCAGCGCGGAGTTGGTGACCGACGACAGATGACGGCGCGGACTGCTGCTGCTGTAACCGTTCTCGGGCGCATACTTCGAGTCGGCCATATAAAAGAGGAAGGTGAGTAAGGCGCTGCGTTGATGGGCGTCCAATTGCTGTTAGTGGTTGGTACGAAAATGAGCGTTTCCGTTTTGTTTATATTTGAATAATGGGAAATCGATTTGATAGCAAAAATATAATAACAAAACTTGAAAATTTTGAAAGTGGAACGAGTTGCTGTCGGGCGGCATATAAATCTGAGGTAAAATAAAATCAAAACAAGTGAGAACGTTTCAATCGGTCACAGCGGAACCATATGCGCCCTGCAGATGAGCGAATTGAGTTGATTTTAGACATTTTAAGCCGTCAATTCTATGAAACCACTGTTTATACTGGGAGGATCAGCCGCCATAGCGGTCATGGGCCCTTATCTGAACTCAACACTGAATAGACAAGACAGTAGCAATCGGAAGAAAACTGTAGTGTCCTTTCATTATGTAAACGCTTATAGTGCAGTTTGTTCTTCATAACATAAGAACTTTGTCGCTTTTTTGCCGATGCTTTGATGACTGAATAGTTGTGCATAATTTCAAGTGTCTTTGCTTGCTGTGGGTAATTTGCTCGTCGGAAATTCATTGCACGCATTCCAGAAAACAGTTGCAGTTCTTCATAGTGTCCCGCCCGCACGCATTGCCTAATTATATCATATATAGTGCACTCACCGTCGCCTTTAGTTGTTCGTGTAATTTTAAAAATAGTGAGCTACTGTTCTGGGCACCAGGCATCGATACCGCGTCCAACGGCCCGCCATTACTGCCCTCCACACCCGCATGCGACGGCACCAGTGACGTCGCCGATGTTGCTGGCGTTGTCGCTGCAGTGCTTGGTGTTGTTGTTGTGGATGTTGTAGCGCTGATGTGTTGTGCGATTTTCGCCACTAGTGAAGTTTCATCGTAGGGCAATGTGGAGCCGAGCGCGGTAGGGCAATTGGAAATGTACTGAGTCACATGCCGCAGTATGTCTCCTGGAACAGACGCAGAGAGAAAAAGTACGATTAAAGATAATGTTATTTACTGGGCTGAGCAGCGCTAGCGGTGGAAGTGTGTTGACAAAGATGCACGGACACAATACATAAAAATGTTTACTTAATTGGCCGATTAATTGATTGAATGCGGCAATTGTTGCGAACAGTTAAAATTTGAAAGAATTATATATGACGGCGAGTGTGTTTTGAGTTTTGAAGCAGCGTCGTAGCGATTTGGGGCGTTGCTGTGCAGTATTTTCGGGCATGACTTGCTCACGCCGTCGCCGAAAGCCTAATTGGTCACTTACGGTGATTGTCGTTCGAGCTCACAAAGGATTTGCACAACTTCTCCAGCAGATCGTAGATGTCCTTGTAGTTGCTGCGTCCGCCGCCAGCAGCGATATTCGCGGACATGTTTCACTGTAAGAGGGGTACGTGCGGCGGAGGGGAAGAGCTGTGATCTCACAGCGGCGCGTACGTGTAGCAATTAAAATCACTTTCTTGGTGTTTTTTAGCGCGTTGCAAGCAGCCAAAATTGGTCACGTCGCGCTGGTTGCTTTTGCCTTATGTTCGTATTATGCCGATTGAGTCGCGCAGCTGTTGGCGCTGCTCATCCAGTGGTACGGCGACCACTATTGGGACCCCCAACAAAAACACTAGCCAACAACAACTGCCAGTGAATTCGGCTCTTTTGCAGGGCGCTTTGATTATTTGACACTCTTGTTTATACGCAATTATTGCGTGCTGTTTAAAGTTTGCATGTGCACTAATTTAGAAAGTACTTTATTTCGGGTACTGCAGTTATTTTTGCATTTTTTGCATGTTAGTAAACTAAGGAAAAATCGTTTTGAAAACTCTAAACAAAAAAGTGCAATTTGCGCTAAAATGCTTGTGTGAGAGCGAGAAAGAGGATCAACAAAGCGACGGCTGACAGTTGAATGCAATCCAAACAAGCAGTCCACAATGCAATTGTGAATGGAATGGTGTACGGTGGGTGAATATTAAATAAATTTTCAGAACAAAAATCTGACCATATGCATTTTTCACAAGTGATGAATTTGATGTTAGCCGCAGTGACATTCAATACAACAATGAAATTGGCGATTGGAATGATTCTTATAATTTTAAAATTCAACTTTCTCATTTCCTATGCGATTTCGTTGTTATCTACTGCTGACCATGAAAATCTCATTCCAAATACGTTTGTTTTGGTTTTATACGAATGCACGTGATATTTTATAATGTTTGTATATTTATATAATTATAATAGATATCACTTTTGACTGCCTAAAAACGATAAATATTAACTTCTTGCGTACCATTGTGAATGAGTTGCTTCGTTTGTGAATGCGCACCGCACGGCCAGCTGATTATTGCTTGCAATCGACTGTCTCCAATTAAACGCATTCAATTCTAAACTCTGTGAAAAAGCAAAATACACGTTTATAATACGTATTTGGTGAACAAAACGGCATTCAACATTTGGAATAGTTTTTCAACTGCAACGCTAATATGCCAAAAGTGCGTAGAAGTCGCAAGCCGCCACCAGATGGCTGGGAGCTGATCGAACCAACGCTGGAGGAGCTCGAACAGAAGATGCGTGAAGGTAACTACTTGCAGCATAACTAATTTTTTGCACATAAAATATTCGAATCTGATGCTATTTTGCAGCTGAAACGGAACCACACGAGGGCAAGCGCATCACCGAATCGCTGTGGCCCATCTTCAAGATACACCATCAAAAGTCGCGATATATTTACGATCTATTCTATCGCCGCAAAGCCATCAGCCGCGAATTGTACGACTACTGCCTCAAGGAGAAAATCGCGGACCCTAATCTGATTGCAAAGTGGAAGAAATCTGGTTATGAGAACTTGTGTTGTCTACGTTGCATACAGACGCGCGACACAAACTTTGGCACGAACTGTATCTGTCGTGTGCCCAAGTCGAAGTTGGAGGAGGGACGCATTGTGGAGTGTGTACATTGTGGCTGTCGTGGCTGTTCTGGCTAGTGCGTAGCGATAGTTCAAGGCAGGCACAAAGGAAATGCAGCAGGAATATTTAAACTGTTCTCTTATGTTTGAACGGACATTTTTCATATTCCTGCCTAGATATTAGAATTATGTAAAAATTATTTTTTTCAATAAATTTTGACAAAGAACAAAGGTTATATTGTATGCACATATGTATGTGTATGGAAAGAATTTGGCAAGTTATAACAGGACTTTCTTTGCTGGGTAATATTATGGAGATTCATTTAACATATACGTGTATAACTGAATTCTTTAAAAGACCAGGGTTCAAAATTTTTTTCCAGCCTGACCTCTTTCGAAAGTTGTAGGTTTGTTAGTTAAGGCTTATTCACTCTGCATTAACTTAATAAATCTAAACAGATTTATTATGATTGAAATAGCCCAATATTTGTAGAATGGCTGAAAAAAGCGAGGTTTTGCTGGTCTCGGCGCCAATCAAGCAGCTGTAATATACAAATTAGAAAGTACGTGAAGCATTAACGTATAAGTATGTAATAGAGTTAGTTGTTGTTATTGATGAGGAAAGTGCATTGGGACCCAGAAGATATATTCTGCTCCCTTTATGGTAATAAAGTCAACTTGGGACCATTTGTAACCATCGAATACGAAAAGAATGCCTGGAATACTAATTGCACCTAATTATAAGCCAAAGAGCGCCAATAATGGATGAATAAGGCAGAAAAGTTGCAAAAGCAATCCGAGGAGCAACGAATAGCCTAAAAATGCATACCCCTTTTGACGCATTTACATTTTTTTGAACATATTTCTTCTGTGAGCAATTCCCCTGTTGGCATTGGAAAAATTAATGTGGCCGGAATGTGGTGAACCGGGAGGGTGCCATAGATACGCATACCCCTCACGAATTGCCCGAAACACCACAAAAGTGTTTTAATTGCTATCAGAAAAAGTTTGAACATCTGCACATAAATTCACGCACAATAACTTGCGCGCCCCTCGCCGACGCATCGTTCACAAAGTAAAGCAGACAATTGGCGCGCCAAAAGCATCGCTGCGTGGGCGTGGGCGCCATCGGGAGCTGTTTCGTAGGAGCCTTGACCAGCGAAACGCCGCCGCGCAGCAAAATGCAAAGCGAACTTTCTTGCGGTTCGCACTTTTATGGGAGCGGGTGGGATTTTTTTCCGCTTCGCACAAGTCAAGGGCAGCGTGAAATCTAAAATAGAAAACGAGAAAATTGTGGCGGACAGGAACGAGGGTCTGCGGTCGTTTGGCACACCCAGCCCAACTTCAGTCAGCTATTCGTTCACCCAGACACTGCGCGCCGACACACACACAGACAGACACACACACGCATATTGGCTCAAGCGTGTCTCACAATATTTTAATTTAAGGCGAGGGCAATTTATGTTGGCGTTCGCATAATTCACACTCAACGGCGCCGGGGAGTTAACTTGACTCTACAGTCGGGGCGCTTGGCAAGACGCATGGCGAGTTAATGGCTGCGTGAAGCAATTCAAAAATGCTTAAATAATAATCGAAATCATAAAAAACGCTTCAGTTCGCAACCGCGACCGATAATAATTTTTATATGAAAATTACTTGTAAAAAATAAAGAAATAAAATATGTACCTACAAAATATGGGTTAAAAAATGGGCTGAGTGTCACGCCTATTTTCGTGTTTGAACATGGCGTATTAGATGACTTATTTATAAAAATCGCACATATTGTTATTATATAACAAATCATATTAAGAAAAATTCTAGAACAAAAAATTGAAAATCAACAGATTTTATTTTGCATTGATAGTTCAATTAGTTTAGTTTGCGTTGTTAGTCGAATCGATCAGCATTAGTAATCCAGGGTTAATAGAAACGTTTTGTTAAATTAAAAAACTGATTATGATTCTTAGACCAACCTGAACTATATTGAATAATAAATAATTATAAATTTTAAATAATTGTATAATAGTATTTTTAAATAAGTTGCCTCTAATCAGAGAGGTTTTTAAAAAAGTATCTTAACCCTTTCGACCTCAAAGTTGCCTGAGAGCAACTTCACCTATTTGTCATCTTATAGCAAAAGCTACGATTAATTTATGGTTTTAATTTAAGAAGCACCAACAAATTAATATTTTTAGAAGTGAATTCAAAACAAATTACAAAAATGTTAAAGTTATCTCCAAAATAATTTCCAATAATTTGCAGCGATATCGGGGGAAAGTTAGTGTTCTAATTGAAGTCTACGAATTGGGCGCGTTTGATCAAAACCCTGTTTCTTTAATAATGGTTAAATAAAATCAAAAAGTGATAATTTAATATTTTTCCATAAATATTAAATAATTTTTCTGTAATTAAAAAATATTGATACAAAATGTATTTAACCCGTTTTAAGCTAAAATTGTTCAAAAGTGAACTAGCTCTAGAACTCTAACAAAGAGGCGTGGCGACTCCAAATTTCGTGTGCACACTTCTTAGGCTAGTGTTTCATGATTTAAGACACAGGGTAAGTGGCAAGGTTTCATGATTTAAGACACAGGGTAAAATTCGGGGTCGAAAGGGTTAAGTAACAACGCGGTAAAAAGAAAAATTGAAATGTTTTCTCATAAGACATAATATTTTTATGTACCTAGTTATGTATCTATAAAACATTTTATGATTAAAAATATTCCATTACTTTATTGTATTTCCACTCATTTAATGCTTAAGCCATTTTATATGCAAACATTCAATTAATATTTGATTTATCTTTTAAATTGTTTCGCGCTGTTTTCTCACATCATTTTGTCTCTAAGTTTTTGCAAATGGTTTTTTGTCTTAAAATCCGTGCATGTTCATTCCTGTTAGGTTGTTCTATTTTTATCTTTAACTGCTTATTTATCATTTGTTTACGTACGACATGAGCTACGCCTTCTTTAACTATTGCCCTCGCTGATCTGTGACCTTTTGTTCAAACCACATACCTGCTTTTGAATCTTAGCAGCTTTTCAGGTAGTTAACAGATGATATTTTTATTTTCTATACTTTGTCAAAGCTGGTTGTTTCTATGAAATGCGAAATATTGCCTAAACTCTGGACATGAAGTGAGCTTCAAGATAGGCAATTTGAAGATAGAACTTATGGACACTTGCCTTGAGCAAACCAGGTACTAAAAATTGGCAAAAAGGCACAAAGAACAATGTTCACATTACTCGCTTTGTTCTGTAAGAGTCGCCCACATTTATGCCTTACAAGGCCCCTCTAAGGCAATCTGGACATGCGACTCAACAGATACAACTTTGCTTCACAAGTTGCAACTATTTGTGCAAGCTTGACAAGTTATATGACAAATTGCATTGTGTGAGACTAGATTTATACTGAGCTGAAAGGAATTGTGGGCAAGCACTCATTGCTTGATTAGCAGGACGCAATTTTTGTGCAGATAATGTAGACGGCTTGTCACACTCACACAAGGATCACAGATCACACTTGCTGCTGTGTATGAACAAGCAAGCTGCCTATGTAACCTATCTTAATCTAATTCGCTGTGATTTGGATTTTAGGACTGCTAAAGTCATGGTTGTAGGATAAATGTATTTATATGTAGATTAACGACTTCAGTTTTTTGTTGTAGATCCCACTCACACCAAATCTTTACTGTTCATAATGATGGGATTAATTTGTCCATGTTGAGATTTCAAACTCAAATTACTTGTAATTAAGTCAGTTTGGTAGAACCTAAACAAGTCGCACACATTTTGCACATTTTATTTTTGCTTTTTTATACTAGAAATTGATTTACAGCTATTCGCTATATGGCGCTGTCGTCAGCGAAATCAAAGTTTGGCTTCAACACTGAAAACACAAAAGCGTCATGGGATTTGTGCGGATTGGGTATGGCAAACGCGAACATTTTCGCGCGAAAAATGATTATAAATGGATTTTTAATTACGCTTACGTTGGCCTATTTTTAGGCGACGAAGCAAAGTAATGCGTGCCAAATGGGAATGCAAATAGTTGCCATAGGAATGGAATGACTTTTGGGTGGCAGTTTATGCATTAGCTTTAAATAGTAATTTAATATGTAGTGCAGCATTTTGTCGTAAGTTCTTGTGTGAGAATGAAGTATAGTCTTAATTTTTCCGCCAAAAATGCAAGAACTCATTGAAGTTGCGCCCAGTGAAAATTGAATTGGTTAAAGACAGATTGTGGCAACTTTTCTTACGCTGAAATTTCCTTCGAGTACACTTTAATATGCTAAAATTAAGTGCCAATTATTCCGGCCTCAAGGGAGCACAAGATGTGCACAGAAACAAAAACACAACAAGTCAGCTGGCTGGCTTGGTGGCTGGAGCGGCAGAGATGAAACTATAAATAGAAACGCTTGACTGTGTATGACAGCCATGACAGCAGCACAAATAAAGCACACACAAGTGCTGCGTAACAAGCAAGAAGGAAAGTATAAAATACAGCCAAACCCTTTTCAGCAGCCGCTTCCAACTCGAGTCCCTCTCGAATACAAAAAGCACCCAATGACGCGACTCTGTCGCCTTGAGCATGAGGGAGGCTCAAATGAGTTAAATCCGAACAAGTCAGCGGGTTTAAGGCAGTCTTAATCGACTTGTGCGTACCCTGCACCAAACATAGAGTAACCAAATGTCACTTTAGATGGCAATGACACTTGCGCCAAAGAAATTTATGAAGCAATTTATGTTTACTAAATTGGTTCATAAGCATCTCTGAATCACTTTAAAAGAATCTGAATTTTTTCACAAGAAGAATAATTAAAATCAATAATGACTTAAAGGGGGCGTGGCATAATCATTTCCCATTGAAAGCATTTAACAACTAACAGACTATTTTGGGTTAGCAAAATTTTCTTATATGCCATATTTTGTTAATTGGTAGCCCTTTTCAAGTTAGTGGACCATGTCCAATGTGGGTATCGGTTATTCACAACACAACGCAAAAATTGCTAGTACAAAATAAGGTTTCGAGTGGTATTCGGCTCAAAACATGTACGCAAACCCCCGTCCCCCCAACAGCAACAGTATGCGGACTATTTTCAGTATATTTGCCTGTTCACAAGTGACGTGCGTACCAGCTGTTAGAGAAATGTTCTACGTGATTCTGATCTCCTTCTTCTCGGCATTATAAACTTCAGATCAAAATGTGCATACCCTAAGACTTCAGTCCAGGGTGTAAAGATTATGAAAAGTCACTGGTGGGACAGGTTTTCCATTTGAAATTAAGTAGCTTGCAACACTGCACAACAACAAAAAATGGCAACAAAAATTATATGATTTAGTTTTATAGGGTAGATTGTCGTAGAATCGCACTTGACAACAAGCAAAGATATCGGGCCACAATTGGGCCTTGACCAAGCGCCACAAGGTCAGCCACTTTGACCACACTTGTCTTAACTTTTCACGTGCTGGGCTCCTCTGGCTTGGTTCATACTTGACCCTTTGCTGTGCATTCCACAGTTGTGTCAGAATCGACGACGCGCACTTGAAGTACTTTCACACTTTCGCGCGTACTTTCGTGACTGGGTGTTTCTGTGCGAAATTGCATTATATTTACCTAACAGCAAAAGTTTTATTTCGTTATTTACTTCGGTCTTTATAATTAATTGGAAGCGTGCGAAAGCCGAGTGGTTAAGTTGAAATAAAAAACCATACTTTAATTACCTGCTGGAAAGTTGGCAACTACTGCACAGGTTGTGCGAAAAGTTTCTAGCTTAGGTAGGAAAATGATATTGTTTTGGTTTGAGTTTAGTTTTTATAATAATATATTATATAAAATATATAATACCATGACAACTTGGTTCATTGCCTTTATGTTCCAATTTCAGAGCACGATTTTTCCAGATCTTCAATCCACAGATCTATAACTCATTTCAATCAGCTCATACAAAGGTAAGTTGCTGATTATTTAATTGTCTGCAGGATGTCTAGAAGTAAGTTCATGTTTATAAATTCTTTATGGACTTCATTACTTATTAAGCTGATATTTACCTCTTTGTGTGCTTTTGAGCTAAGCATCCAGATCACTCAATGTAAACGTGGTGATAGATCCAAGTCTCATCCATAGTTATAAGATCATGCAGAATAAATTTTTGTATAATTGCATACAATGAAAATATTCATTTTAACATTCAGCATAACAGTTTGGTTTTCCTGTACAAACAAATCTTTTTCAAATAAATATTTAATAACCAAATCTTTTTTGTCTTTTATACGAATTTTTGTTAATAGTTCAAACTGTAGCATGACACAGTTTTGAACATTAGTTAGTATAGAAAGAAGAAATTGTAAGATCGATTTGAGATTTGACATGTTTCCAAGTGACTAAAGGTTTTGAGATCCTAGTATAATGATTTTTTCTGATTTATGAACGAAAATGTGAGCGGCTAAAAACTTTTCAAGCTTCCTGTACTTTTTTGGAAGTGGCGCTATTGAAAAGATTGAATGAGCGATGTGCAATATTTTTAATTAATACAATATTTTAAAGTAGTAGGTACTCTAATATTTTCAGCCGACTGCGCTAATGAAGAAGAAATTTGTATACAAATTTTGTTTAAAAAACTTTTAAATAAACAGAAAAGGCAACCAAAACCGGCAAATCATCACGTTGTGCTCAATGTTTTGATCTCTCAACCGTAATATTTTATTTACTTTAATTTTATTTTGTATTTATTTATTTATTTAAAAAAATTGCCTAGAATTAGTTAACAATTCATACAGACTAACAGAATAGTAAGATATTGTAAAAATGAAATACTTATACTATAAGTCTTTTTAGCAAATTCTTCTTAGCAGATGTACATTCAATCGACCGTCTCTAGACTCAAGACGGATTACTGGTGACTTTCTGTGATTAGTTTCAAGGATCCAAAGTTTCAAAGTTCGATTGGGAACAAAGTTTTCTAAGAATAGCTTGACTTGTCTTGGGCCGAGACATTTTCCTAGAGGCTGTTCCTGTAACTCGTTTCTTTGTATTGGCACATCAACGTTGAGCTCCGAATTTCTATAAATCCGAAATCTATAGAAGTAATTGTCCAAGTAGACTTTAGGATCTGCTCATGTCATACCTGCTCTTTAGTCATACTATATTTAGTCTATAATTCCAATTTATCCTAATATGTATATAGTCCATTGCAACTCGTTGTGGAGCTTCAAGTTGGTGAAAGTATTCCCGACAATGTTTAGGAGAGATGTGCCAAAAATAGAAAAGAAACAGATCGACTGTGGGAATCGTAGCGGAATTTAGCTCGACCCGAAACATTTGCAATGTCGTGTTGGTTAACGAGAGTTTAGTTGCGGCCTTATCGTTGGCAAAGCCAAGTTTCCAGCACATGTCACGGCGACAACACCCCAACACCGAAACAATGCGTGCATGCTACATGCAACATTTCTGCAACAAACGATTTACGTGTTGCGGCGAAAGCAACAACTTTTGCCATCATGAGCACATTTAATGCGCGCACGCTTGCAACAACAACAACATAACGGCATATAGAAAGTTGCAACAGGCGCCGGACAACTTTGCCACGGCAACTAGAAGCGGTTGCAAAGTGAAGTGAAGTGTTGAGCGTCGGATGAAGGCGACACATTCTCCGACTTTGTGCCGTTGTCATTGTTGCTGGCAGCTGTAGCAACTGTTGTTGGCGTGTTGCTGCCAGATAAAGGTTAAAAAATGTGTGTGCGTGGAAAGTTGTGTTGGCGAAATTTTCTGCAACAAGCCACACAGTGGCGGCGGTCGCTGCAATTGCAAAAGTTGCTGCGACAGTTACGAACGAAACAATGAGACAAGTGCAAAGTGGTAGAATTTAAATTAAAATTGTTTATTAAAACTGGAAAATCGTACAAGCGATCGGTGACAGACTCAGAAGTGAAATTTCTTGGCATGTGGTGGCGTCGGCGGCGTGGGCGGTGTCAGCGGCATCAGCAGCTGCATGGGCGATGGCGGCGACGATACGGGCGACAGCAACGACGTCGGTGTGTGACACGACATTGACGAGCTGAGCGAAGCTGGCGATATCAATGACGACGACGATGGCGACTCGGGCGGCGGCGGTGTTTCCGGCGAAGTGGGAATTGCGGCGCCTGGCGGCGTTGTTGCCATGTGCGGCAGGTTGTCCAGGCCAAACACCTGACGCAGCTCCAGCAGCGCCTCGGCATTGTAGCCGCTGCGCAGCAGCTGCTGCTCCGTTTGGGCCATAAAGTCGCGCATGTTGTAGAGCGTGCGCCGCGTCTGCTTCAGCTTGGCGGTCATGTATTGGAGGCGGTAGCGCATCTTCGACTGGCGAATCTTGTTGTTGATGCGCGAGCGACGGCACGACTCGGAGCGCTGATGCTGCAGCGGATCGAGTCCGCCCAGCGGTGTGTGCGTATCGTCGGCGCTGGAACTGGTCGAGGAGCCGGTGGAGATCGAGGTGTTGCTGTTCGGGCTGAGGCGGCGCTCCACCATTACGGGATTGTCGCGCAGCATCTGCTCGACGAACAGCGCCTCGTCGTTGTCGTATTGTGTCTTCAGGCGCTGCGATTCGGTGGTCACAATGTGTTCGACGGTGCGCGTCGTCATCTCTTTCTGGTACGAGTTGATCATGTGCAGCTGCAGCTGCTTCGATATGGACGACATGTAGAGCTGATGCAGGAAGGTGGGATTGGCGGGCTGCTCCGGCTCGCTGGGCTGCTGCTGCATTGCTCGGTGCAGCTGCGCCTGTTGCTCGAGCTCGTCTAACTGTTGCTGGTAAGACATTGTTGAAGGAATATCGATGCTGAGATCTGGAATTCGGGAGCGTCGCTTTCGTGTTGCGTGCTTGACGCGGACTGCATTAAGACGTCGAGCTGAGCTGAGTTTTATAGCGAGTGCCTGCGTTCCCGGACGTGCCGAACTCTGACCTGCCGCTTGTGCCTGTCGCCACCGTGACCGGCCGTTTTATGACACTGTTTTTCAACAATCTGCTGTCCTTTCTGCTGTCACCCGCTGCTTTGCAGTTGTTGTTCATTGTTTGGTACTGTCGATCGCGCGGTGGGCGGTGTGCCGCTGCTCGTTATAGAAAATCCGCAAACAGATTCCACACCCCTAACTTAATAGTGTTCGTCTGAAGTTTAGCTACTGCCGCCTGTTGTTGAATCGGCAGCCACAACTTGCCTGCTGTTGACCTTCTCGCCTTTCATTTCGTCTCTTTGTCTCATTAGTTTTGTCACTCACTTTCCATTGGCCTCTAATGGCATTCCTTCTTCTATCTGCAGTATTTGGGTTTTTATCACACAACAAACATTAACCAGTGATTATCTCTTAAACGTTTTGAAATCCCCTCACAATTACTTGAACAAAGCAGCGCAAATAAGCTACTCGGCTGTGGTTTGTTCTCGAGCAATACATGCAAACTTCCAACACTGTTCCACTTCATTGACTGCACGACGTCAAACGGTTTTCTACTGCGAAGCGACATGCAACAGCAACAAATTCCATAAATATTGCAGTGTATTAATAGACACATAAATATTTGTGTACATTTGTACATACTTACAGTGGATGTTTGCTTATTTCCTTCCTTCCTTCAGTATTTTTTATACATACATATGTGTTAATTATTGTTAATTTTTTTTATGAAAAAATGTTCAAAACATTTCATCTCAAAAATATTAGTGGAGTTCATTCTTCATGGCATTTTAGGCGTAAAGTTGCTATCTGTCGCTACAACTGCTTTCGAAAACAATGCGAAAATCAAAAAATGCCTACTATGACAAATTTACACCTAAAATGCTATGAACAGTGAACTCCGCTATTGAAACCAAAAACAAAATATTAACAGAAAACAGTTTATTTAGTGTGCTTAAACTTATAAATTTCTATAACTTTTTAGTTAAAGCCTAAATTTTGGTTTAAATTTGGTCTAAATTTAGTTCCATATTTTGTTCAATTGTCTTATTTCCTTAATTGGATTTAATTAGAAATACTTAGTTAGACATTTTTTTACCCCAATTATATTAAACTTCACCGAATGTTTTTGTAATCAAATCCTTCCAATAAACTCCTAAATTTGTATTTCGTTTAAATGTTTTTCACCATTTAAATGCCCAAATGTTTTAGGATCTATAACACCGTGCGACAACAAATTTTACACACGAATAAATATATACTCGCGGAACTAGGGGCCAAATGTAGTAAAACTGCGTTTTTAGTTTTTCTCTCTGACGTCAGGATTTTTTTTAAAGGACTTTGAAATTTCAAGGACATGTTTATTTCAAAAAATTATTTTAAAAATTGAGCGCATTGTAGAATAACAATATTGGTATCAAATGAAAGAGAAAAATACTTAGAATCTTAGAAAATGTAATGTTTTGGTGCAAAAGGACGAAGAGGTATTGAAAATGTCCTCTTAAAGGATAAAGTATCCTTGAATACCCTTGCAAATTTTTCAAATCAAAAATTTTTTTTGAAAAAAATATATCTTAAGGACTAACATGTACGCTACTACATCCTTGAATTTCGTCCTTCTAACTTAATTAGTTTAAGATATAAAAAATTTAATTTAATACAAAGATTTGCTGTGATAAATAAAGCCAAGCAAAATAAACTGTCAGTCACTGTACGTAAAATGTATACCTATTTATACATACAAATAGGGCTAGCACTGAAATATAATAAAGTTGTTGTTGTTGTTGTGTGGTCGATGTGTATTATGTGCAGTTCCAAAGTTGTGTACTTGAACTTGTAAATTGCAGGGTGAGGCAAACTTGCGATCTATGAAATGTTAGGGTTGCCGTTTGATGTTGACTACTGGAAAAAGGTTTGCATCATCAGGCAACTGTTGATGTTCTAAAGATCACAGCAACATCGATAGCAGAACTCATCTTGTATCATCGTTATGGATTCACTATACAGGACGCTTTTTAATTTTAGATCTTTCAAGGACATAACGTCATACCCGCTAAGGCTAAAGTTTTGTATAACTTTTAGTTCAATATGGAGTTTTTAGGTAGGATTAGGTGGATCTTTACAAATTCTGAGATTAATTCTGTTAAAATTATTAAGATGACTCAACTGGTTCGTGCGTTGAAACGCGATTTTTTCCTTTTGTTGGTTGCTCTCTTGGAACTGGAAAACATCTGAGAGTACAACAATTGCCTATGGAAAAGATTCTAGCTTGCAATTCAAAGTCGGCGCAAAACTGTTGAAAGATTGCGAGAAGCTCGGCCTTAGGATTGTTATTAGGCTGCCATGTCAGTTAAGTCTGTCTCTGACAGTTATTCTCATAGACCTAGAAAAGCATACATCAAATTGTATTCAATCAGATACTTGGGAATTTTTCAAAGGCTTTATGACATCTTGTGTCGAGTCTTGAAAATACTTTTAAATGCCAATTCTAAGAAATTCATAAAACCAGGTACCCGCGCAAAAAAACCCACTCTCACTTTTTACTAGTTTCGACGAAATATGGAAAGTGGAAATTTGCGCAACAAAAACTTACGGATTAGTGGATACAAATATTTTTCCGTACAGCTTAGAAGACACTAATTATTTCTTGTGAACAATGATGTCGTTCTTAGAATTTTAATTGAACAAAATTGCTGGAAAAATTCGTTAACGTTTGTGTTTGTTGAGTGTTGAAATTACTGCTTGAACCCGCCGTTCAAGGGTTAAGTGCCTTTTTGTAGGTAATTTTTTTCTTTCAGCTGTTTGACAGCGCAACCGATGAACAAATTTACGTTTTAATGTTTTGGTTTAGTTGGTTGATATATGATTCAATCACTAACAATGACGGTGGCGACATTGATTTGAGTCAAACGATTTCAAGGTCGCAAGTAACTATTCTTCACATTCATACCTGCACGAAAATGTAATGAATTGAAATTTTCGTAGAGGCGGCAACTCTGCTTCACAGAATTCAAACTTGATTTCGCCTTCTGGCTGCCGTCTACCTAATTCCGTCGCTGGCTCCGTACAAATTTACAAAGTTTCTTTTGATTAATTTTGTGGGTTTGGTGTGTTGTTCAAGCAGAACACAGCCGCAGCGGCAGCACCAAAGTTAGACCACATTGTTGTTATTATTGCGGCTGCAGTTGCGTTATTTTTGTGCATAGTTTTTGTTGCTGCTGCAGTCAACACATGTGCAAAGTTTCAGCCTTTGCTATGACTTTTATTGCTTCGGTTTTTGTTCGAGTGGAGTTCGAGTTCTTGTGTCTGTTTTTTGGCATTAATACAAATTTGGTTGCAAACACTTCAATCATCAATCAATAAAAGCTTTTTGCTTGGCAAGTTTTTTCTTAAATTGTAGCAAAATGAAATATTTGCTGCACCATCTGTAAAAACTCGCCAAAAGTTAGTGAGGGATTTGCTGGAAAATAAATGTGTTTACATATTCGCAATAAATTCGTATCTATCGAGTCTGAGCGCATTTTAATCACTTTTTAAATGAGTTTTCATAGAGTTGCGAAAAAAAACAACAATGCAAGTGTGGTTTATGATAAATTGACATTTTTCATAGTAACGCAAGCAAAATTAATGGAATGCAATTTGTTAATGTGCTGGCCAATGTTTGAGAAAAAGAAGAGGTCAGGGTGACATTATTAACCACTATTTGAATTAAAATGAGTTTTTGTTTAAATAATAAGAACACTTTTCAAATAAAATATGTTTTTAAGCAGAAATTTTTGCTAAAACTTTTATTAAAATGATTTGAAATTGGAAAGATTGGGGAAAATACCAACTCAAAGCAAATAGCAATTAACACTTTATCATTTTTTGGTTGTTACTTTTTATTTGCCATTTTTTCTAATATAAAAAAAAATTACTGAACTCAATTGCCAATGTAAATCAAACGCTCAAAAGCAATTTTGTTTATGTCAAAAGTGATGGACATGTTTGTGTATGTTTACCTTTTTTCGCCCATGACTGGGGCCTACTATTTATGCATATTTGTTGTGTTGTTTCATCAAAATTAAGTAAAGTTGAGAGAGGTTAGCTTAAGCCGACTGTTTATGTAGCAAATGTCCATCAACTGTTAATCGTTTGAGTTTAGGTAGAAATAATGAAGCGGTGTTAAGAGAAGCGTTGCCAGACTAGAATAGTTTTTTGTTTATAAAATAGAGGAGAAATTTTTTAACTTTGTTTAGAAAAAATGCTAGTAAATCATAAAAATGAAAGCTGCATTTTGAATAAATTTCATTGTTTAACGTTTTTGTTATAAAGAATTTGATTACATTTGAACGGCTTTTTAGAGAATTCAGAGTTTGCCAATCGTCCTTGCCATATGTTTTTCTATATTGTTATTTCTAAATTATTTTTTCATATTATTTTTCCTTATTTTGGTGTAATCTGTGATGGGGATTCATCGCTTCACACTCGCGTTTCGCCTTCTGGCAACACTGATATAACATTCAATTCCGCAGAGCTAATTGAATCCCTTTCGGAATAAACCTTCGTTTGCTTCCACTGACAGATTTCGGTTGCGTCATTTATGCTATAGAGGCAATAAAAGTTTGACGGTTGAATAGGTAAAAAATATTATGGAACATTAGGCAACCAACAAAAAAAATATTTTGCTAATTATCTGCATTTAGAGAAGATTCTTAATTCAGACAACAAATTATGATTATGTATTCTATTAATGTTACCTACTTTTTGGTAAATTTTTCATTTACGAGCCTTAATCCTCAGCCATAACCACCGACACTCTTTCGCTGCCGCCTTCCAACTCCGTGGTTGCCTTGATTGCACACAGCTGCGAGTATTTTAATTGAAAAACTTTTACATATTCAATTAGCCCGCTGCATTACGTGCGTAGATGTGTCGCGTGCTCGACAAATCTGTGCTGCTTAACAATTTGAAAAATGCAAAATAAATTCGCATTGAATGTCATTCCACATGCGCGACCACAGCGCGCACAAACAGCCAAACGCTCGTGCGCCGCCGCAGCGGCAGCACAATCTGACACTTGAAGCGCCAAATGCCAGTTTGAATGTGCGGTCGTCGCCGCCGCCGCTGCTGCTGTGGTCGTCCTGCGGCCGGCCGCGCATGGGCTGCCCCAGCTGCGACGTTCCGTCGGGCATTTCAAACCGAAATGCCATCGAATTCCGCAAAAATCCTGCGCGGCATTAAAAAATATCACCGCGCTCGAGCAGATTTCAGCGTGCAACAATACACGCGTCCGTCAGGCATCCGAGCGCTGCACACAATTTCATTTCATTTCGGTTGGTTTTACATTTCATTTGGATTTTTTATGAAAATCCAGCAACTTTTATTGCCAAACAATGTTGCATTGTTGCCGTCGCCGCTGTTGTTGTTGTTGTGTGTGAATGCCAACGCTAGTGCGGCTGTTGTTGCGGTTGGGAATACGTGCGTCCGGCGCCATGTGCTGCCATTACGCTGCGTTACGTTGCGTTGCGTTGCGTTGGGTTTTTTTATTAATGGGTCACACTGGCAGAGTTTAAATTTGTATAATTGCTACAACAGTGTCGGCACCCCGCACCGCAGGTCGAGCCATCTGCTTGTGGGGCGCTCTTTATTTGCTGGCAAAGCGCCCCTTCCCCGCCGCATGTGAACTGCTGCACTTGGCCCGCACCGGTTGCGATTGGCTGCACTTTTGATAGTCTTTCAAAAGTTTTATAATGTTGTTGTTGTTGCTTCGTGCTGGCTTGTTGTGCTGAAGTTGTCGTTGGTGTTGTGTTGCCGTTTTGTTGGTACTCCACTGTGTCAGTGGCGCAAATGCAGGCTGTGTGTAGCCAAAGTGCTGCAGATATGTCGCTGCGGCACTTTCGCTTGCTCGTATTGCTGTTGTTGTTGTTGCTGCTGCTGACGCCACTGCAATGCATCGACTTTGCACTTTGAACTTTTCCACATTATCTGGCTAGGTATGCATTAAATTGCATTAAAATGACAACAACAACAACACACCCAAGTGCCATAGACAGCGCTGGCAACGACCGACCCACCGAGCAGCGCCAACCAACCAACGAACGAACGTACGACCGAACGACACACCAAAGGGGAAATTTCATCATGATTGAGTGAAAATTGTTGTTTGCTGTTGTGCGTGGATTGTTGTTGTGCTGTTTGCCAGCGTTGGAAGTAGAGTGTCGTGTGGTGCTTGGCGCTGGCGGGATATTTAATTTTCGGCAATGATGAAGTAAATTAAAAGTTTTACAATTTATTGCATGCGAAGCTTAAGGTTGATGCTTGATGAGGGAATTGACCAAAAATTTTAAGTTGTAACCAGACTAAAGTTGGTTATGCCTGTCGGCAGAAAATAATGTTCATATGCATTTTTGTATGTCATTGGGTCCAATCTGCGACCCTTCGAAAAAAAGAAAATGGCTACTGAGAGAAATGCATATGAATCTACACATTAAAATGCCCACAAGATATATGAAGTGCGCAATAGTACAAGTTTTTTCACTTCTCATGCATATTTTGTTAGGTTACAGGTAAAAAATCAGCCCTGTAAAACAACTTGAACATTAATAATGGCAAATTCCAATGTTATTTAGGTTTTTGAATTTAAATTTTACAGGTCCTGGAAATATCAAGGAGTAGTTTACTTTTCTTTAGTCACCTTCTCTGTCACTGCCCAGCTCTCTCTATACGAAGGTGGAAAGCCTTGGGCTCTACTTTCTTCGACAACCTGGATGACCTTAGATCAGTCAACATTAGGGACTTGCTAGGTTTTATCCACAAAACTAAATGGCTTGTATAGGCACTTAACTTGCAGTTAGTCAGTTCACTTCCTCCTTGTGGTATCACAATGGGCCCTTTTCGTGGCCTAAGTGTGTCTTTCGGCAAGTCCCGTGCCTAGGCAGCCACTTTAACCTAACCTAACCTTACTTTTCTTTGGTAGTTCCAAAGTTCACGGTGGTCGGAGTTAAGGCTGTGTGCGGCACAGAGACCGCGCTTCCACTCGGAAGCCAAATTGGCCCATTGTGAATCCCTTCTCAAATGGTTCTGGTGGTTAGTCTCAATCCGGGGCAAACCAGTTCGACCTTTTGATAAAAGAGAGCAGATCCGAAATTGTAACTTTTGCTGCCTAAGCCAGGTCCGCTAGGAATCTTGACACCAGGGCGCGGAGTCGGCGTCCCTGCAAGGAAGGAAATGTTGAATCGTTTCTACTGCTTTTTCATCTTCGCAGCTTCTGCAGACATCACTGGACGAGAGGTGCCATTTGATAAGCATAGATCCAATGGCGCAGTGTCCAGTGATGACTCCAACGAGCTGTCTAATAGAGGTTCGACTCAAGGTCAAGGTCGGAGTTGCTTTGTTGAGTTGCTATACAAAGAGAAGGTTGACTCCCTGAGCTAAGAATTTCTTCCTATGTAGAGATCTATGAGAAATTGACTACTTGACGAAGCGTTATTGTTGATTGTTCGGTAAGGTCAACTAAAAAGCGGCTCCCTGAAGTGTCGGACATTCTCTTTTTCGTCTATGTGCTCACAACTGCGGCAGTGATCATTAAATTGAAGCCCAAGTCGTTGAATATGACTGTCAGCGGTTCAGTAATCAGTAGACACTGACATCATAAAAGTAATGACACGAATACATTCAAGACGGCAGCGATACGGCCACACAACTTTAAGAAGGCGACAGCTTCTAATGTCGCCGTGTAGTCAACTATCTGATTACAATGAAAGCGGCAGCAACGTCATCAAGATCATATTATTGAGCTCCTAAACATGAACTTTAAAGTGCTTTAAGCATTCGCCTATATTCATTTTGTTCTTGTACAATCAGCCGCCGTGGCTCAGTTGGTTAGTGCGTTGGACCGCGAGTCGAAGGCAGCAACCTCAGGTTCAAATACTGCCTGTAATAACACCTACAAAAAAAATAACGGGAAAACTCGTTTTCTCTTTCGGTGGCTGTCCTCTCAGCTGGAAATGGCAAACCTCTGAGAGTAAAAATTGCTTATGAAAAAGCTCCCAACCTGCCGTTCGGAACCGGCATAAAACTGTAGGTCCCTTCCACCCGCGTACAAATTCACACGCACAACACGGGTGGTTGCGGGAAGCTAGGCCTTAGTCTCGCGTAAGCGGGCTGTCGTGCCAGTCAATTATTTTTTAAAATTATTATTGTTGCACAATCAATTAAAAACAAATGGCGAAGTTTTTAGTAATTTGTAGAACTACTTAATTTTAAATGAAATACTAACAAATTTTTAATTGTTGTTCAAGGCAAACCGAACAAGTAAGAAAAATGTCATTAACAATAACTATTTTGAACCAGTGATGCCAATTACTTTGGTTTTGTCGCCTTAAAAAGAGAGAATAGTTCTGTGTTTAGCGACAGCCACAACTGCGGTCGGTGTTCGTGTAGAAGTGCAGTCGTCAAAGTAATCGTCTTCATACGAATGTTCTGGGGTGGCTTTCCATAATTCGATATCGAGCAAATACGTGTATCGAACTATCGTTTTTGCTTTCCGTAACACAAAATGTCGTCGTGTCGTATCGAACGTTCGATACAAACAGCTCGATACCAATTTTGCTCTCGTTTTGCTTTTTCTCCGTTGTCAACCATAACAAAATGTAAGTATGAAATTTGAAATTTTTTGAATTTTAATAAATTTGTTTGATTTTTTTTAGGAGTCAACAAACGCACGCTGCTCAAATAAAGATGCTAATAGAATTTATTGATTGGAGTTTCGCGACCAAACTCCTCCAAAAACAATAAATAGCCCCAATCGTACATTTTTATTCATGAAAATTTTTTTTATTTGTTTATTTTCAAACCTTCACTTTTCAAATTTTCTTCGTTTTGTTTACTTCCCGCTGCTTCTGAGAGCTCCAAAGTACTTTCCACACACTTCCCCAAAAATGAAAACGAGAGTTCTCATATCGAGTTACAGAAAGCGAAACTGTCTCGTTGAGCGTTCGATATCGAATCGATGTGTCGAGCCAACGACGGTCGAGTACCGAATTACGGAAAGCCACCCCAGGTTTTCCTGAAGATTCTGCAGTAGAGTTTTGCTGCCTAATCTTGTCAGCTATGGTACATACCAGCCAGATCGTTTGATAAATGACTGCTGATTGCAATTTCTCTATCTTTTATATTTCTGTCTCACTTGAATTTAGTTTATATGAGACGAACACATTTGGTACCAACACGTTGTTCATGTGCTTTCAATATTATAGTTTCCACACACAGGTCACGTTACGCGTTTTTGTAAAAAAAATCAAATAGTGAAACACTTCCAAATTGCACGAGATTTGGCAAAGCAGCTTAACATGGCGCCAGGTCAACCAAAATCGGCGATATGTGCTGCGGTCACGGGTTTCGGTACTCGTAGTTGTTGTAAGCGCGATTAGGCAACAAATTGCTTTGCCACCGCGCGCCGCATTGACAGCCGGTGAAAGTGCAGGCGTCGGCGGGTGACGTCGAGGTGGCTGACCACCTCATGTCATTGCGTGCAAAATGCGAATGCTTTTGGACTTTTGGAAATGAGAATGAGTTGCATTAGGAGATATATTTGTGCACATGCAAATCCGTATATAAATAGTCTACATACATATACTGTATATGGTATATAAGCCAATATGTATGCTTCTGTATGTAAATATCACAAAATTGTGCAGTCAAGTGCACATTAACTGCTTCGAGTTGTGCCTGCCGCGCTTTGTGGCTGTGTCGGCAACTGCAAATGGCAGCGCCGCGTCGCGTCATGGCGCGTTGCTCAGTGTGGGCGTATTTGCACTGACGGTAGCTGCTGACAGCGAATGTGTGCCATTGCCCGCACAGCTGCTGTACTCAGCCGAGTGTAAGCAGACACTGGGTCCGGTGTGTGTCGGCGCCCGGTGTGCCAACTCTGTCTCCATGGACAGACGAACGGGCGGATGGGCGGACTTGCAGTGCGCCAGTGTGGTGATGGCTTTGTTTGCCTTTTGCGGTCGCACAACTGAGCGCGTTGCACATCCGAAAGCACATTTGACTGATGTCCTTTTGGCATGCACCGATGGCGTGTGGGAGTTGAATTTCGCTCGGCTGTCGCCAATGAAGATAATAGCTTAATGTGTATTTAATTCGCTAAAAAAGTAATTGAATTTTGGTGTTGACTAATTAATGAATTTATTGCATGATTTGAAGTGGACCTTACAGACAACCGGAAGATGTCGTTAACTAATAAAAAATCATAAATAGCCAAAAACGAAAAAATTGCGACAGTAGCTCCTTATAGAAAAATCTCTAATGGTTTCAAATGCCAAGTTATTAGTTAATCGATAGATTAATTTCTATTTTAATTCGGCATATAGTCGCATATTACTGACATAGTTCCATTAAATCGAAATGCATCAACGACAGGGGCGTTTTAATATTTTAATATTCATGTTCAATATCTGTCAGAGTATTTATCTAATGTAGTTATGATTTCGACTTACTGAACAAATTCGAAAGTAGTTTTTTATACCGAATACCCACACGGGTGATCCTAGGTGCTTCCGCCACCATTTTGAATAAAACTCACAATAAAATAAAAAAAAATAAAAAAAAATTAAAAAAAAATAGATACCTTAGTATGTGTTCAATAAATCCTCTGGAAAGAAATCTTTTAATATTTTCCTTAGTCGTAAAATTAATCGTTAAAGTTAGGCCTTTTTTTCGAAAAACGGACTATCACCAGAGGACGATATTAAATACTGAGGTATGAAAAAAATTATTTATTATTTACTTATTTATTGTGAGTGAGTGAGTTTATGGGTATTGGTAAACGACGCATACAAAAGTCTTTGGTAAGGTGAAGGTTAAGCATTTCAATAACATAAAAGTATCACATTTTAACTGAATATTTGGCTATCGAAAGACGGCATCTTAACGATAGACACTTGTGACTGATTTTTTGACTAAAAGACGAATTTAACCATCACCCACTCCTCGTTTTAACCTGATGCGGCATCTTGCGACTTTCACCTTAGAAAAAAAATGCATTTACCGATCAAACAAACGCGTTTTGATGACGTAGAAGCCATCCAAAAGGTTTGTACTGACATCCTGTAGGACATTCCAGCCGACGATCTAAAACACTCATTAGACATGCTTTTAGATCATGCAAATAGCTGTACTGAGCCTGACTGGGGAGTATTTAAAAAAAAACCATATCGGTATTACAAAAAATTTTTGATTATTCTTTTAAATGTTTAAAGCTAAAAAGACCTTTTTGCTAATGTGGGAACGTATATACCATGCATAGTGATTGCAAATTTTAAATAATTATAGGCCATGGGGGGGTTCTGACACCCAAAACCCCCCTTGGCTACGCCCCTGACCAACGATATGGAATTTCATAAATTCTTAGCAACAATTAAATTAAATATCTTTGTTAAAAATTCCACAAAAATTTATATGCCACATTTTGTTCTGTCCATTTGGTTAAATTTGTGCCATCTAATGGCGCAGCTGTGTATATTCGTGCGTGCGTATGTAGGGGAATGTGTGTCCATATATGTATGTAGCTGTCTATATGTGACCCTGACCGCTTGGCGTTGCTCAATTTCAGTGGGCCCGGCCTGAAGTGGACCGCACGCTAAAACACTCCCAAAATGTTGCGTTTACTTGTGTGAGTGCGGCGTAGTTGGAGTGGAGGCGCGTGGGAGCGAACGGGCGGACAGTGGTCAGAGTGTCAAGCGAACAGGGGACAGTTGCACGTTTGTTTGTGGTTGCGATAAAGCTGCGAGCCACAGCTTGGCAGCGAATGTCACAAGCAAAAACAAGAACAGCAATACATATATGTGTGTATGTACAAGTATGTACTATATATATGTACTTATATATGGTCTAAAATAAGCAAAACTACAACATTCATACATCTACGTATGTACAGCAAAACAACAAAAACGACATTTTCAAACCACAGCGTGAACATAACGTCTAAGCGCTGATACCGAAGCTGTCACAAGCCTCGAGCAACATTAAATGATAACGCATGTTGTTTTATATATAAATGTACACATGTGGACATTTGGTTGTGGTTATTTATTTTGCTAGTATTTAAGCAAACATGTTTGTGTAAAACTAGTTCACAAGCATCGTAATAGCTTCAATTCTCAGGCACCCACTGCTACTTCAATGATTTTTTGCTTAAAGAATAAAAAATACACTACTTTCATTTTCATTGCCTGGTTTTACTATAATCCTGTCCTGGTTCACTTCGAATCTCTCACACTTGCTTTGTGCAATTTGCAGCTCATGTATTCGCTTTTATTTAACCTCACCTCTCCGGCTCCTTTCCGCGCACATTTCTGCGGCTAATAATGCACTCATCCAGTGGTCGGCATAGCCATCGCCATTGCCATTTTCATTGCCGCAGAAACGTGATTGGCATACGAGTTGGAATTCGGCACATTCGCAGGATGTGGAACGTTGCGCAGCCTTTGAAGCGCACTCACAACACATAATTTGCGGCATTTGGTAGCTTGTCTTCGGCCGCTTCTTCCGCTGCCACTTTCGCAACTCACTTCAACATTTCCGCTCTCTCGACGAGCGCATAAAAAATTTGCGTTACTGATGGCGGCCGCCGGACAAATTGATTCTTCGAGTGGGCGAGCAACGGCTGGCGGATGGGTGCGAAAGTCAAAAGTGGCTGTTTCCGTTCGGATGCGCCTTGCAAAATTATTGCCACATTCATTTGAATTGATTTTGCGCCACTTGCGCCGATAGTCTGTCGTCGAAGCTTCAGGTCTGCGACGGCACTCTGCTCGACGTCGGGTTCAACGCTGGCAATTATCTATTATTTATGAGTATAGTGAAATAACAGTGAAACGAGAGGAATATCATTAATTTTCTTTAGAAATTCATTTGCAGGCACTGCAGCTAATTTCATGCACAATGAATTTCCGTTGTTCTGGGTAGAGATGCAAAAAGGTGTCCTTTGGGTTTAATAGCGATTATAATCGCTTTTGAATTGGCAACTGTGACGGAACGGTCGTGCGGTGCACAGGCGCGTAGATAGCAACGGAAACGAATCACTTGTGAGTTTGGAAGATTGCAAGCATACGAAAGGTTCGCTCTAAATCTAATTATTGTATTTGAACTGAGTGAAATGAGTTAGAACAATGTCAGAGATGCGTTGGTGAACCAATCTTTGGAGAGGTCTATCATCTCGAAAGCTTCCATATGTGAGTTTGAAAGATTCCAAGGATACGAAAGTTTCATCTTAAATCTACTTGTTGTATTTGAACTTGTCTACTTCATGAGTTGGTCTGAATGAACCAATCTTTGGAGAGGTCTATCATCTCGAAAGCTTCCATATGTGAGTTTGAAAGATTGCAAGGATGGGAAAGTTTCGTCTTAAATCTACTAATCTTCTTTGAACTCCTAATTCATGAGTTAAAAAATTGCCAAAGATGCGTTGGCATACGAATGAACCACTGATTAGTAAGTTCCATCATCTTGATGTTCATCACCTCTGGAGTTCTTAGTAGTAAAATAGTCACATTTGGAGCAAAATTGAGCCACATGCATGTCTAGAGTCATCATCATTATATCCGAAGCAACTCACTGTTTCGTATGGATTCTGTTAGGGCCATCGTCCAATCACTCTGAAACGAGATTACGGATCATGAAAAATACTTTTTGTGGTTTGAATTGCGTGATTGGTGGTTTTCTATGAGACGTTGCAATGTTCCACTCTAAAGTTGTTTTGAATAAAGTTCCACAAGAATATTATCATATTTTAAAAAGAGATCGTATGAACTGGTCGAAAAAATTATGTCAATGCTTTAGAACTTTTGCTCGAGTTATATTAAAAGTAGATAAGTTAGGTTAGGTTGGGATGGCAGTTTATGATGTTCGTATTGGTTAGTAGTGACTAGTTGTGTTATCACAGGAATAGCGAAGGACCCTAAACAATAAATCTACTCTTTCCCCAAAGTAAAAGGGGAAGCTACTGAAACTTCTCTAAGAAACGGGAAATATTATCAATGTCCATGACAAGTTGGTCAGGTCAACCAGAAAAGATATTCGAGTCCCCTATGGGCCAAAGCTGAACACTGACGGTGCAAAACTTCCTCTTCTGAATTATAAAGATTTGAGAACAAAATTTTTCTATTCATTGTTAGGATTCAGCTTGACTTATGTAAAAGTTGGGTCATACAAAGCTGAAGCTTTCGAGTTTTGTAAACAAAGTTTACAAAATTTCAGTCTTTAATACAAGTACTGCAATATTTTATAAACAATTAGCTGGAATACTTATTTTATTTAACCTTTTCGACCCCAAAGTTGCCTGAGAGCAACTTCACCTATTTGTCATCTTATAGCAAAAGCTACGATTGATTTATGGGTTTAATTTAAATAGGCACCAACAAATGAATATTTTTAGAAGTGAATTCAAAGCAAATTACAAAAATTTTACTGTTATCCCCAAAAAAATTTCCAATAATTTGCAGCGATATCAGAGAAAGTTTTTGTTTTAATTGAAGTCACGAATTGGGCGCGTTTGATCAAAACCCTGTTTTTTTTAATAATGGTTAAATAAAATAAAAAAGTGATCATTTTGTATTTTTCCGTAAGTATTAAATAATTTTTCTGTAATTAAAAAATATTGATACAAAATTTATTTAACCCGTTTTAACCCTTTCGCTACAGGTTTTTACTGGGGAAAGTTAAAATTTTAAATTTTGTGTCTTAGGCTTCTATGTGGTTATATTAGCAACATTCCATAAGAAATTATTTAAATTTTTTACTCGGACCCTTTATTTTAGAGTATTTTTCTATGAGAGCAATCATATCGTTGTGGCTGTAATAATTATTTAAACATACAACTTTTTACGCATAACGAAAATTTGAATATTTCTTCATTTACTTCAGCCAAAATTAAAAAAAAAGGATCTAAATTGAAAGAAAACGTAAAATTAAAAAGTTCTCTAATTGTTTCGGCTTCTTCTTCCTTTACTATGTCAAGATATACAATTAAAAAACGCTTATACTTCTCTTCTTTAAACTTAAATATTCAGTTTATTAATTTCGTATTTTTCCTAAAACTTCAAACTATTCTAAAGACCAACAAAAAAATGTATTCTTGCAACCACAGACGATGCAGACGTCCACAAAGTAGCATGTTGCCATATGGCAACAAAATAGCGAAAGGGTTAAGCTAAAATTGTTCAAAAGTAATCTAGCTCTAGAACTCTAACAAAGAGGCGTGGCGACTTCAAATGTCGTGTGCTCATTTTTTAGGCATGATTTAATGATTTCATGATTTAAATACCAAAAAGTAATATAGAGACATATGGTAAAACTCGGGGTCGAAAGGGTTAATTAGAAAAATACCACAAATATAACTCTTGAAATATTTTGCTGCTTGTTATCATTGAAATAACTAATTCTTTTGTTGCGCCGCTATCGTTTGTCATTTGCTCCAACAGTTGTTACTTCCACCAGCTAGATGCAAATCGTTTCGGCCCATAGTAGGACTCGACCAGTGGGGGTTTTTGGGTGTCAACCCCCGCCCCCCCAAACACAAAAATTGCTGGTTAAAAATATGGTTTCGAATGGTATTCGGCTCAAAAGTTGTACGCAAAATCCTGTGTGTCCCACTGGACTCGACTATTGGCGAAATACCTCTCGTTTTTTGGCTGCTGTCATCCCAGCAAGAAATGAAGCAGCAATTGGCCAGTTGTTGCCTGTCGGTGACAGTAATTTTTATAAATTATCAAAAGTCAATTAAGACTAATGATGGAAGACGCCAAACCCAAAGCAACGCGCAAGAAAAAGCGGCATAACCATTCGATTCTATTGCAAGACATAATTTTTCACTGCCATAACAACATTTCGACTGTGCGTGCAATTTGAGATGTGAATAGATCGAAATTGACCCCATTTTTTTTGGTCGATTTTGAACAATCGGTATGGGAAACTTTTTCTGAAAACACTGATTGTATTTCATTCTTGGGTGCAGAAATTTGTTTTTATTTGATGTTTGTTGAGTTGTACAACCCGTCTGACTCGCCGGGCAACTTACTGACCGCTGAGCTTTGTTGGCGTTCATGTCTGTTCATGTCTGTTCGTTTTGGAATTTTAAGTCGCCACTAACAATTCGGCCTTTTTATGTCATGGCAGCGTTGATTAATGACCTCGCCCGGCCATTGACGAAAGCCGCTTCCAGTGGTAATTTTCGTTTTGGGAAAACTGCAGTTGGCTTTTGACGTGACGCGTTAGCGCATTGTGGCAGCACTAAAATCACATTGGCGGTATTCGCAATTTGTGGCAATTGCTTTGTTTAAAAGTAAATTAGCAAATTTAGTTTCAAATCTATATATATAAAAATCAAATAAATTCCGTATGTGTTCTATAGACTCCCAAACCACCAGACCTATTTTAATAAAATATTACGTGTGTGTTTACGGGCACCGTGTGGAAGGTTCTTAGCATAGGGGGCATGGCATTATTCAAGGGGGCGTGGCACCGCCCATACAACTCATTTCTTTAATATTGAATATCTTCAGAATTATAAGTCGTATAGCATTGAAATTTGGTACAGTGTCATGGCGTAAACATGTTGTTCGACCGGTAAAATTTAATGGGCGTTGGACAAGGGGCGTGGCACTTTTTAAATTCCGGTGTAACTTTCGAACTATAGCGTTCACATCAGTGAAACTCGGTACAAACTAACGATTTGGTCGTGTCCTTCGACAGGGAGAATAAGGTGGGTTTTTGACAAGGGGGCGTGGCACCGCCCATACAAGCCAACTTTTTAATACGGAATATCTTCGGAATTATAAGTCGTATAGCATTGAAATTTGGTACAGTGTCATGGCGTAAACATGTTGTTCGACCGGTAAAATTTAATGGGCGTTGGACAAGGGGCGTGGCACTTTTTAAATTCCGGTGTAACTTTCGAACTATAGCGTTCACATCAGTGAAACTCGGTACAAACTAACGATTTGGTCGTGTCCTTCGACAGGGAGAATAGGGTGGGTTTTTGACAAGGGGGCGTGGCACCGCCCATACAAGCCAACTTTTTAATACGGAGTATCTTCGGAATCATAAGTCGTATAGCATTGAAATTTGGTATAGTGTCATGGCGTAAACATGTTGTTCGACCGGTAAAATTTAATAAGCGTTGGACAAGGGGTGTGGCACTTTTTAAATTCCGGTGTAACTTTCGAACTATAGCGTTCACATCAGTGAAACTCGGTACAAACTAACGATTTGGTCGTGTCCAAATCTACATATAATAAAAGTAAACAAAAAACGAGTTTTAATTTTTCTACAGAGTGAGGCCGAGCAACGCCGGGCAATGGGTAGCTAGTAGAATGATAAAAATTTGAGGCAGATTGACACTCGCTCTGCTCGTTTGTTTTTCTAAAAAGCTGGAGTAGGTTTTCAGTAGTGTTCGGCTGATTAACCCGTTTTGGTCTCAGTATTCATAGTCGGCACGGCCCAAAAGAGATCAACTTTATTGAACTGAATACTCAGTTTTTCATTTTTTGACACAGTGTCCTTTTGAAGAACATGAACACCACTATCGAGTATCTAAACCATATAAGCAAATGCCGCAAACATCAAATTTTAGCATCGACAACCAAACAGTGCCCAACACTTGACTGCATACTTTTTTTGTCCGTCTGGCTGTTGAGCTGTTCGCCAGCCTGTTTGCTTGTTCAGCTGTGTGTTTGAACAGCCCATAAAATATTTCATTTCTCTGCATGGAATGGCACAAAAAGCCAAAATATGTTAGCTGAAATAACGCGTCAGCGCGCTGCTTGTCTGTTAACATTTTGTTGGTAGTGTAATTTTTATAAAACCAACATTATTTTTTCAATAATTTTGTGGACATACTGCGTTGATATTTCAACTTTGCTTGTTTGACTTTTGTTCGCTTTGGCTGTTATTATTTACAATTATAATTGTTGTTATTATTTGCGTATAACATTTTTGCTTACGCGGCGAATTCTCGACAGGCTGCGCTTGTTTGTTTGTGTGTGTGTGTGGGTATGTTCAGCGATTTTATTGCTGAGAATTTATTTATGATTTGCGAAATTGAAAATCACTAATGCTGAAAATTATGGTGCAATTCACAGCATCTAAGGGAAAAGGGGTAATTTGCAACTGGGGGGGGATTTGCAATTTCTATACGCACCAATGCAAAGTTTCAAAGGTAATTAAGTGAAATAGTGAAACATTTCGCATGTTGCTTGCTTTGTAAAACTGAATCAAAGTGTTCCACTTCCATGTGTGAGGAAGAATTCATGTATTTTTTATTATTTTTATGTAGTCATATTACACCGTGCGACAGCATTTCTCACACCGGGAAAAATCCAAATGTGCGTGAAACTAGAGACCAAATATAGTAATACTGCGTACTCAGTTTTTCATTTCTACATCCTTTGTCCTTTTAAAAGGACTTCAAAACTTTGAAGGGGATACAAAATAAAACAAAATATAAAAATACTTAACCTCGTTAGAATATGGCGATATGTGTATCAGATGAAAGAGAAAAGGCTCAAGAATTTAAATAAAACTGACTTTTTATCTATTTGTAAAAAAAGGATATGAAAAAAGTCCTTTGAAAATTTTAATCCTTTATATCCTTGAAAATTTACATAGAATTTTCTTGAGAAGTAAGTATGTTAAATCCCCAAATCTCCCTGATCACGTGTCAGAATTTCATTACTCTAACTTTATTGGTTCGAAAGTTATTAAAAAAAGGGGGAAGCTGCAATTCTAATGAAGTACAAAAATTCTAATTTATTTGAGTATCAGTTTTTTAAATAATAAAAAGATACAAAATCAATGAAGCGAGAATAATGAAATTTTGAAACGTGATCAAGGAGATTTTGGGTTTTAACATACTTACTTTTCAAGAAAATTCTATATAAATTTTCAAGGATATAACCGATTAACATTTTCAAAGGACCTTTTTCATATCCTTTTTTACAAATAGATAAAAAATTAATTTTATTTAAATTCTTGAGCCTTTCCTCTTTTATTTGATATACATATTGCCATATTCTAACGTGGTTAAGTATTTTTTATATTTTTTATCCCTTTCAAAATTTTGAAGTCCTTTTAAAAGGACAAAGAATGTAGAAATAAAAAACTGAGTACGCAGTATTACTATGTTTGGTCTCTAGTTTCACGCCCATATGGATTTTTTCCGGTGTGAACAATTTTTCAAATTTTCAAATCAACATATAATAGGCCTATATAACTTAACCCAACAACCTAACCTAACTTAGTCAAACCAACCTCCAGCTTTGTTCATTTGATTGAATACCTCTAAATGTGAATCAATCGCCATTTCAACAACAACAACTTTCTGCTATCTGCTCAATGATTCACTTAAATTGACTCAAATGACAAACAAATCGATATACTTTGGCTGGGGGTAATAAAAGTTGCCACAAAATTTGCCAACGCTTTCGGCCATTTAGTTGATTTGCTAGCAGCCCATTACTGCTGCTGCCAAGCCTGCAATAAAACTATTCGCTGTCGACCTCGGCGGCGCAGTGATTTAGTTCACAATCACACTTTGTCTTCAAGGAACTGCAAAGACGCGGCGACATGACCGCACTATGGCAATCGACAAATAACAAAGCAATAATCGTTATATATGACGCAGTACACATGTGTGGGACGGGCATTTGGACAATAAATTTTGGCATCAGCATTGGATATTTAAATATATAAACTTGCACTAGTCGCTGACGCACAGATGGTGTGTCGCGGTGGCATTATCCTTCGTGTGAATCCTTTAATGCGCACTCGCAAAAAAACCGTATTGAAATTTATGGATGAATTTATTGCATTTCTTTTACGATACATATTTCACGCTATTGCCAGCCGAGTGGGCGGCTGCGATGCGATGCGATGCGGTGCGGTGGCGTCAAGTCAGAAGGAAGCGTTG
Organism: Melieria picta; assembly: GCA_964056695.1. Lineage (NCBI taxonomy): Eukaryota > Metazoa > Arthropoda > Insecta > Diptera > Ulidiidae > Melieria > Melieria picta. The sequence goes on along the minus strand of OZ057398.1, from coordinate 21,393,196 downwards.
CTGGCATTGAAGCGCCGCGTATGCCATACTAAGTTGGCCAGCGTTGTGGCAGGTTGGGGATGCGCGCTTGGCTCATATGCGGCGAGCGTTTGGCGGCAGTGACAGTGGCAGCTGGCAGCCGTATGCGGGCGTCTGTAATAAAAAAGATTTACAAAGTGATAAAAGTACAAGGAAAAAGTGCGCCAAAGATGCATACATACGTGCATACATATCACATATATGTATGTACACACTGACATGTGTGTATGTGTGTACATTAGCATCATCGTTTGCTGGTGCTGTATCGATGACGATGAAACCGATGTTCGTTGCAGCCGATATTGATAGCAAAAAACAAAAAAATCACACACGTGTGTGTGTTACATACAGCAACAATGTATTGTTGACATTAAACAAACATACACGCGCAAATATAGATGACAGCATTCTGTACCCTACACTGAGGTGCTGCGACAGACAAATACACTTTGACCCAGAAAGCGGTGTGACCGATATGAACCATCAGAATCATCAAAAGAGATTGATTTATCAATGTTTGTCCGTCCATCTGTTTGACTTTCAATCAGCTGTCTTACACAACAACGCTTTGAGAAATTATGAATACTAAATTTTACATAGCAATTTATAGTTTTTTACCTAAGAACTGATGTCCACATGGGCATGGTTGACCCACTTTTAAGCAGTGTTGCGATACAGAAGTTATTTAGAAAAAAACGGTTTGATATTAACAGAAATAATTGGTTAGTTTGCGACTGGAAATGAACGGTGCAGGCTTCATTTACACTCACATTAATCTAATTTGTCCCATCAGGCACAGTGTTAGTTTAGTCACATAAGAAACAATATATGAGAATTCGTATTAATATAATCACAAAAATCATCAGGAAATTTAAAATTTAATTTAAAAAATTTAATGATGTCAGGGAATCTTTGAAGAATTTTTTTTGCTAATGTTCGGCTATTTCAAGACTGCACCTTACTCACTTAACCCTTTCGCTACAAGTTTTTACTGGGGAAAGTTAAAATTTTAAATTTTACGTCTTAGGCTTCTATTTGGTTATATTAGCAACATTCCATAAGACATTTTTTAATTTTCATACTCGGACCTTGTATTTTAGAGTGTTTTTCTATGAGAGCAACCACATCGTTGTGGCTGTAATAATTACATAAACATAAAACTTTTTACGCATAACGAAAACTTGAATATTTCTTCATTCCCTTCAGCCAAAATTACAAAAAAAGTATCTAAATTGAAAGAAAACGTCAAATTAAAAAGTTCTCTAATTTTTTCTGCTTCTTCTTCCTTTACTATGTCAAGATATACCATTCAAAAAACGTGTATAGTTCTCTTCTTTAAACTTAAATATTCAGTTTATTAATTTCGTATTTTTCCTAAAACTTCAAACCATTCTAAAGACCATTAAAAAAATTTATTCTTGCAACCATAGAGGATGCAGACGTCCACAAAGTAGCATGTTGCCATATGGCAACAAAATAGCGAAAGGGTTAATAAGTAACTCACACCTTACTCACCTTAACTGCATCTAACTCACTAAATAAGTTCTGTCTAGGTCCCCCCTAGGCCCCCCAAGCAGTCGCTACTGAACTTTGCTTTTAACACCCACATTCACATGGATCAGTCAGGAGCTTTAATTCTGTCCTTAGCGGTCCCAATTAAAGCTCCAATCAGGGTCTATGCGTGGTCGATCTGGGCTGCCAGCTTTCCTAACCTAACTTATACACGAAATTTTAATTTTAATTTTTGAACGCTTAAAACTGAGAATAGATGCAAATTGTCCCCTTAACCAATTGTGGCCAACATTTTCCTGTCCCGAAAATCCCGGGATTCAAACTCTCTAATTCCGGGATTTTCGGGAGTGCATTTAAATGAATTTGCTAACTTCTATTATTATTGATGGGGATGCTAACTTCTAATAATTTGTTAAAAAAATTTTGGAAAGTTCAGACGAAATAAATGCAACGCCAAAAAAAACCATTCCTTATCTGAGAATTTGATAAAAGAAATTGACTTTGGCGTCTTTTGCAAAAAGCTTATAATTACACAGCACAATAAAAAACACTTTTTTTCTGTTGCATGGAGTTCTTCTACTGTTTCTTACTAATTTGGGTGCGCTGATTTTGAATCTACCTTCAGATGTTTTCTAGCAGCTCTAGTTTGTGAGATATAGGTACCATGTCATTTTTTCAGTTTTTCCTTTTCCTTTTTCCATATTTTTGATCGTAATTTCTAAACCAAAAACCGATTGACATGATTTTCACCTTATCGCATTAACAAGACCGATGCTTCTTTTCCGATGCAACTTATTTTTATAACCTTTAAAATGCCGCGGTAATTGGAACTCAAAGTCGGAAAAAATGGGATTTTAAGGCGTTTTCTTTGATGGTCGTAGATCAATTAAGAGTTAGGTGTATAATGAAAGCCGACACATCAAACAATACAACACAGCCAAATTATTTGGCGGAATACACATTCACATCGAAATAATAGCAAAAATGTAGTATAGCCATTTTCATCACTTTTCATACTTTTTCCTTAAAAAAATAGGAGCCTAAAAATATGCAACATTTTTAATTTTTTTTTGTTCCGAGCAATTCAATTTTGTTTTGTTTTTTGCTTGTTTTCAGACTATAAATGGAACATATAAAAGAGCATACGAGTATTTTGAGGCCCCTAATTTTTTAAGGAAAAATACTGAAAAGTGATGAAAATGGCTAATGGTACATTTTTGCTATTATTTCGATGCGAATGTGTATTCCACCAAATAATTTGGCTGTGTTGTATTGCTTGATGTTTCTTCTTAAGATATTCATATACTTCGTAACTTGATTTATGAAACATCTGTACAATTTTCGCCATCAGAAAAAACACATGCAACCAACAAGTTTTGAATCTGTGAGATGTTTCTCTTCGGCAGGGTTTATTTGCAATAAATTTCGCTCTAGATTAGACTTAGTATTTTTTTTATCTCAGTTTTCATTTAATCAAAGCACTTAACTTTTGTTTTATGAAAATCGAAGTAAAAATAAATGTATGTATACAATAAGATTTTTATTAATACAAGTATATGAAATTGAACAAAATGGACCTGTATCTAAATGCAGGGTATAAATGAGTCGTTTAAAACCAACTAAAAATATTCAAACTTATCGTTTTGTTATTTCCATTTGCCGCTTACAGTCGCTCGTTGATATTCAAAGTATTTTTTATGCGCCACCCTCGCTTTGCCTCGCACCCTGTCCTGACACTTCCCATTTTGTGTTTTTTGTTATTGCTACTTTGACGCATTTTATGTACGTCAAATTGTGCTTGACATTTTCTCACTTGAACTACGCGCAGTTGACGCTCATTGGCAAGATTAATGCTTCCTCCAATGTCGACGATTCTTTTTTCGCGTTTATTAAGTTTTCCTTGTGCAAACATAATTTATTTCGAGATTTGATATCAATCCAAGTGGCTGGGTGGGGCACATGCGCTCGCAACAATTGCCGATAAAAAGCTTATTAATGGCTTGCAACTGCAGCGCTCGCTGTCGCCGGCGGCTTATCCTTTTCGCCTTTGTGTGAATGCCAATGCCAATTTATTCCAATTAAAATTTCGACATTTGCCATAATTACGTTTTTCATATAGTTTTTTTACTGTTCGATTTTTGCAATATTTATTAAGTCACTTTTAATTTAATTCGTATCGTTGCAGTCTTTCATTTGTGGCACTGTAATTAAATTTTAATTATCATAATTTGTTATTGCTGTTAAATGTTCATTTATTATGAATGTAGCACTTTGCCATTCACACCACCACCAAATTTGCTGCAGCCTGTTGGTAATTTTGTGCTGAAATGCCGTGCAACTTAATGCCGCGTGCAATGTGTTGCAGGCGGCATTGTGCACATTTTAATTGCATTTCCAATGCTGCACAGCGTTGTGCCGTCTAAAAATGTGTCAAAAGCACACAAAAGTCAAAGTAATTTATGCTGTGCAGTGGAATGTTCAATGTGCGTGACAATTTGTCACATTTGTATGGCTTCGTGCTTAGTTGGCTGACTTTAATTTTGGATCTGTTCTGGCGGCTTTCCATTAATACTTGTCAGCGTTTGTTGTATTTGCAATTTAAAATATATAAATGGAATAATTTCTAAAGGTTGGCTATTTGGTTGACAATTTCTAGCTGATTGAGGCTGTACATACAATCATAGAATGTTCTTATGAAAATCTACATAGATACTAATGGATCCAAGTGCAATGACATGCCGAATTTTCGTAGTGAAAGACATCCATGAAGACTCACATTTCTTCTCACTGAATTGTCAATTCACCTTGTCTACTTTATTTAGCTGCAATCATCAATAGCGATTCAGATTTTTGTTGACACTAGTCGTGTCAGTTTCTCGACATTGCCGGATATAATCTGATCTTTGTCTCCAATGGTTATTCAACTCTAAAAAAAAACTCGCTCAGCGGCTGAGCTCATGTGTGACTCTGAGTAAGAAGAAGAAGAAGAAGAAAATGTGTTGCATCTTAGGTGCCACAGTCCAGTTCTGGCTGTCTCTAACAGTTACTAAATCTTAGACAGACTCGCTCAGTGGCTGGATCTCCCTTTTAATGACCACTGCCGCATCTGTGGCTCTGTGCACAAAGAAGACGTGTTGCATCTTATGTGCCACAGTCCAGCCCTGGCCCGGAGTCGAATCAGTCCCCAAGGTCACCAATCAACCATCGACATTATCGGTATTGCCAGTTTCATAAGAAACTCTTCCAGCCGGGATGTGTAAGGATCAGTGGCGTAACTATAGAAATGGGGGCCCCAGTCAGATTTTCATTAAGGGGCCCTTACCAGAAGAATTCTTTAAATCATTCAAACTTTTCTCACTCCACCCCCCTTCCCCCCCCTCCTGCCTTACACATTAATATTCATCGCTCAGGATTTCGAAGGGGTGTATTATTCAAGGTACGGATACAAACTTTTTCTCTTGCCACTTTTGGGGGCCCCCTGGTGCTCGGGGCCCCGGTTTCTGAGACCGGTAAGACCGGTGGTAGTTACGCCACTGGTAAGGATCCTTTCTTGTGTATAGTTCAAAGTTCTTCTCTTTTTTGTGGCAATACAACGGCCACAGCTGGCTGATGTGGGCACCCTTAGCTGCCACCGAAACCTGATGTAACCTGACCTAGTCTAACCTAAACTAATATTAGTTTTCAACGTATATTTGTCGGCTTTCTCAGTCCAGAATATACCTGATATCCTTACTTACCTGTTCAAACATTTGCTGTTCATTTCGAGAGAGGTACAACTTAAGGTAAAAAGATTATGATTACGAAATTCTTGAAATCACAACTCTTCTCTGCGCTCTTCTCTTCCTTTTTGTTTCATTCAATCATATTAAGTCCTTTAAATAGGGTGAAGTCAGCTCTGTTTAATTTAAACTATAGGCGGGCTAAATAGTTCCAGTCGAGCTTCTTATTATTTAGCAGGGGGGGGGGACGCTTAATAGACTCTTAGTTTAATTGCGGAACCTTAATGGTTTTTTCTCTTCACAGTAAAATTGTATACAGTCAGCGCTCAACTTTTCTCAACTGTTTTATTTCAAAACGCTTGATTTTGTTTTGATTTGATGTGTGGAACTCTCATACAAACACTAAGATTATCAGATATCGATGTTTTAAATATCTGCTAAACGATCACATGAGCTTTTAGGCAAGTTACAGGGTGGCACAAAAGTCATCACCTTATCGGCAGATGCTACAACTTTTGCGAATGGCGGCAAAAGTAAATTTTGCTTTGAAATTCATTCATTCGTTAATTCATTTATTCATTTATTAGTTTATTAATTTATTTATTTATACATTTATGCATTTATTCATTTATTCACTTATTCATTTATTGATTTATTGATGTACTGATTAATTGATTTAGTGATTTATGGATTTACTAATTTATTGATTTATTCATTTATTAATTAATTAATTGATTAACTTATTAATTTCTTAATTTATTACTTTATTAATTTATTACTTTATTCATTCATTCCTTCATACATCCATACATACATTCATTCATAAACAAGTTAGAGCCAAAGAATATTGGGTTACAACTTTTCGCCACCCTGTAGGACCGAGCTTTCCATCACCATCCATACCGTTTTATATGTACATAAGTATTGAAAGAGTTACAGTTTTATGCTGATTTCGAACGTTGGGTGGTTTGAGTTTAAATTAAGTTGAGTTCACGTCCCTCTCGATTTTGGCTCATCGCTCTTAACACTGAAGTATGACATTGAACTAAACAATTAATAACTAAGTTTACAAACATAACTAGTAAACTAAACTAACAAACCAAATTAACAAACTAAACTAACAAACTAAAACAAATCACAAACTAACCTTAAAAGTTCCATCATTGAAATAAAAATTCTTAAAGGAACTAAACGCTTATGTCCCTTTTTCATGCCAGTACTTCATTCTATTTCGTTTAAAATTGCCAAAAACAGTAATTTTCTTTTATTAAAAAAAATCAATATATCCAATGAGCCGCCAAAAATCCATTACTATATAAAATCCTTTTTTCATTTGTATTTTATTAGCAAACAATTTAATGAAAAAAAATTAAATCAGCCATAAAGTTGTAACATAAGATTTATGAAGTGCAAATCATTGCCAGCTCAAGGTAGCGTCTAGTGAAACGTGCTTTCCATTAAAAATTGTTTGGTAATTGATTGCAGTATTTCACCGCACGAAAATGCCATTTCGACAAAGTAAAGCGCCCGAGCGGGCGCGGTGACAGGACGCAACATAAAGTGCACTGTGAGTGCTGCGCAAATCCGAATTTCCAGCGCATTGATTGCGTTTTATGTGCCGTACAAATACAAGTAATCACAATAAATAAGTGAGTAAATGGGTAAATACAAAGATAAGTGGGTGATGATGCACTTGAAAAAAGTCTAAAGCGCACACAACGCACACATACACACACACAAACACATTCACAACGATTCAACTGTGCCAGCTGCAGGAGTGCTGACTGCCATTTTGATGCCCTGCACGGCTGTGTGGGGGCGTATGCACTTTGATATGCAGTTTGTTCGATATGAAGGAAACGTTTTGGATCGAATAATGTCTGTCCGTGTCCTAAGTGACGTATAATAACTCTTTAACGAATTCAGTTAGTGCACTGAAACTTGGTACGAAGCATTGTGAGGTAAAATGTATAATGACTGTTGGAAATGGGCATCTTACCGAATGTCATAATTTGAATATTCAATTAGATAATAAATAAAAAATGAAGTGTTCCTCAAATCATGATTTATTTTGAATTTCATCAAAAATGTAAAAATGTTTTGAAAATAAGAAATAAATCCTTGTCTCAGACATACATAGGTCCTGACTATAGTGCAGCACTTAACCAAGTCGCTTCGTATCGAGGGAAATCCTCTGACTTGTTACGCTTTTATTGTGTCATTCATATTTCCCCTTTGCTATGTGTGCTTTCTGCGTTGGCTCTCGCTAGTCGACGTATTTTTTACTTTTACGTTTTTTCCCACTCGCTGTTTGCTGTTTTTCTGAAATGACATGGAATGGCATGGAATGAAATATAAAATTGGAATTGGAAAAATTTGAGAAAGCAATTCATCGCGCTAGAGAACGTGCAGTGAATTTGTGTCAGATCACTCATACGCCGTGTGGTGCGCAGGTGAGGTGAGGTGAGTTGTGTGCGTGTGCAGTGGATAGTGCGGTGCGGAATGCAGCAACTGAAAAAAAAAAACAATAAAAACAACAAAAGCAATAACAACAACTACACGTGTTCATGCAATGTTGTTATTTGACTGTCAATCGTGGGAATTTTTGCCTTTTCCTGCTTGTCTTCTGTTGCTGACGACAGTTTGACGTTTGCCAGCTGATGGGCTAATGGCATCATGGTGTTGGTGGCAGCATTGCTGCGCTTGTTATTGTTGTTATTTTTTTGTATCCAACAAGACATTGTATGATAGACGCGGCCGCATGACACGTTCACACACAGTAATAAAATAAAAATTGAAAAAGTGCCAAGTATTTTTGCGTGGTTGGAACTTTGTCCTTTTTTTGAATTTAAATTTTTATTAAAGAATAAAATTTGATATATTTAAAGGTGGATAAAGGTACTCGTTTTTAGTTTAATATGAGGAATACAGTTTTACTTAAATTTCTTTTACACATTAATAGGATATTTTCGTGGTTAGTGTGGTTTGTGAGTTTTGTATTTGCATTGAATTCGTTTGCATTTCGTCAGCATAAACCTTACAATCGTGATGCAGATCATCTTCTCTCGTTGCTATTATCGTCTAAAGCCAACAAATCTAGCAACAACAATGATTGCTTTTAGCTGTTGGATTTTCTTGCCCATAATATTTCTGCAGATAAGAATCACTTTTGTTATGATGCTTTTTGTGCCATAATCACTCGTTGGCAGCGCCAAAAGCTGTGGAGAAAGAAACAGAATATTATTGCAATGCTAGTATAAAAATTCCTGAAGCAATTGGCTTGAATGAAATGGAATGTGGGAAAGTAAAGAATGCCAAAAGATTGGTTATGATTTTTGATAAGTGGGGTGGGGGTTTGAGCAGGTTTTTTGTGCTGCTGGTTGATGGTAAATTTGCAAAAGTACAGAAGTAAAAGTTAAAATTGTAATGAACTATTCAAAGCATAGATTTAAGTATGTCAAAGTGACTGCAATCGAGAGCAGCTGCACAAAGAAATCAACTATGAGGTCTATTAAAAATAATCAAATTCCATGGGCTACTTATCTACCTCGTACCTTTGATTTTAGATTTGATTTTTTGATTTTTTTTGCTATCTTAAAAGTTGAGTCTGTTCAAAATTTTGTGTGAAAAATAAATTTGAGTGCTCCAGTCTACTTTGAGCAAAGACAATAATACATGTTAAGTGGTACAGGTTTTTCACAAACGACCGAGAAGTTTTTATCAACCAGTGAAAACATTGAAGCAGTTAAGAAAAATGTTATGAAGAATCGGGGAATCACTATGAGGAAAGTTGTTGAGGATATTAACACATCGGTTGGTTCATGCCATGCAATCTTTTCGGATGTTTTGGGCATAAAACATGTGGCTGCGAGGTTTGTAACGAAATTAATAAATTTTGATTTTAAGAAGCTGTTGAATTATATCAACATCAAAAATCAATCATCAAAATATATAAAAATATATATTTAATATATATTCATTTTTATAAATTTAAATATATTTATTTAATAAACAAGAAAACAATTCATGCAAGCGAAGGTTAAATATGTTCGAAATTAGACTAAATCCAGCTCCTTTCTCATCTTCGTTGCTAAACTGTCAAGCCATGTTGTTACGTCATCACTTCATAATTCCAGTAATATTTTTGTTTTTGAGTTGGATATTTTTTCCATTTTTTTCGTTCCAACCTCATCATCTTTCCACCCACAAGTTACTAATTTTACTTGTTTAAAAAGTGTTTTTAAAGCATATCAGCTGCTCGTCTTGTTCATAAATTTAATTTATTGTATAATGAAGTAAACACAAAAAATATATAAAATTACTGCATATTTCCAGAGAGTTCAATATTTAATCAAAACACACTTGAAAGTCAGCTTTGAATGCTTTTCCGTTTCAGATATTCTTACTTCTTCGTTATTGAGAGCACTTCAAATAAATCCTAATTAGTTGTGATTTATTGCTTCCTTGTGTTGGTGCGGCAAAGCGAACCGAAACCACAGGATCAAAGCTTTTCAAAACCGCAAATGTAAAAATCGGCTGCAATGTATTTGTAGTGTTTACGTGCAAGCAATTTCACAATTTCTCATGAATTTGAAATTTGTGTGGCTTTAAGGCTCAAGGCCAAAAATCAACCACAAAGCTGTGTCGACGAAATTAATAAACTTTGAATGCATGACGGAATTAATGAAATATTTTAACTAAAGTGGCAAATATTTGCAAACAAGAAAATGCCAAGCGAGTAACAAGTTTGTGTTTTCTGCCAGAGAACAAAAATAAACAAGAACAAATATGACAAACACGAACACAAATATTGTATAATAATATGTGTACAACTACAACGACGACATGAAATTTTAATAAAATGTATTTGCAAGTTTTTATTTGAACAACTGCTGCATACGGCAGCAGCCGCAACAACAATAACAACGCAAACGACAAACGACAAACTGCGCATGAAATTTCACTGTGACTGTGTTGTATTTGCATGCGCGTTGCAACATTTTGCGTTCGACTTCCGGCGTGTCACATTTCCTTCCGTTTGCCATGGCTTGTTGTTGTTTACTCTGTACTCTGTAGGTGTTGTTGTGAATGTTGTTGCTGCTGAAAGTGAAGCACTGTTGAAATTTAATTTAGATTCGGCTGTGTACAACATTTGAGTGCCCACAGCACAGAAACGCAAACGTGCGGCTTAAGAACATTGACGGATGAACAAAGATGCGGAGGGGGAGGGAAATTTCTCTCGAAAAAATCTATTAATTTAATTATGCCTAAAAAAAAACTTAAGAGTTAGGCAACAGTTTCCTGCTGGCAGCCACACGTTTGCCACCTTCGGTTGGACGCGCCGCCCGCTGCGCGCCTGTCAGCCACATTTTGCGGTTTGGCGCGTTTGCATTTAATAAGCGCGTGCCGCAGCTCTTCTAATGAAAATCACTAAGGAGTCGCCTGCGTACGTTTGCCAATAAATTGTGAAATGGAATATTTCGACGGACTATTTTTAGCATTAAACGCCAACAACATTGGCAGCAAAATGCCTCTACCGTGTGGCTAATAGCAGCCACAACAGCAACAACGACACGACTAAAGGACGCCAAATGGAAAATTCCTTCATTTGCGTGGCAAATGACTTTAATGAAAACACTTAGCGGCGCTGAGAGAGTCCACGCGCGGAAGCTGTATGAGTAACGAAGGTCGGTTGGCGCAGCGTCGTCGTCGCTTTTGCCGAACTTTGATGGCGACACGCGAACACAACGACAGGTAGCGATGACTGACAGTTGCCTGCTCGAGCGCTGACATCTGCGTATGTGGGCGTGGTGGATGGCGCACAGTGTGGTATCGCACCTAATGAAATTTCTTTGAGTGACAACGTAATTTCAAAATGTTTTAAATGCTTCAAGCTTGACTAAAGGCGACAACAGTGAGGGCGAACGAAAAATGAAATTTCTTGCAAAACTTTTTCCTGCAATTAATTTGTTTACTAAAAGTTGTAGTTTGAGTGCGTGTTTTTGATAGAATTAATGTCAAAATGTTTGCATATATGAAAATTAAAAATATTAAAAAAAGGGCACAATGTGTGTGTGTAAAACTGTTTAAATTTACAGTCGCCTTGGGGCAAAACATTTAAATCTTACTGCACGTTGGAATGTTTATCTAATGTTGCGAGTTGTCAGCTTATTTATTTGTTGTGTGTCACTCAGTTACATTATGGTACATGTGACATAAAACAGTGTGACACACTCACATAATGAACTTGGTGCAAAGCTGTTCAGTGTGGCCAGATTAGACGATTTACTTCTAGATTTGTGAGAATTTTTGCTTGTCAGAATGAATTTAAAGTGAAAGAGTTATTGCGGAGAAAATTTAGGAGATTTTAATTTTCATGGAACTCTTTGTGTTTTTAAGGTGTTTTTGGTGTTTAATGGATTTTGTTAGATTTGTGGATAATGCAGTAATATTAGCTAAACTGATATCTTAAATGATGCAACTTTTTTTTGTAAAAGAGAAGGGATTTTGATGGCATAACGATTAAACTCAATAAAGAGCTTTGACTATTTAAATTTAAATTATTTAACTGGTGTAACCACCTCCATTTTACTTACAGCGTTGGAAAGTTATATCCTTTTTCGATTTCTAGTTAAAATTTCATGACATTTGGTTCAGCGTTCTGGCGTCTGAAGTGAAAGAATATTTGTGTCATTGGTACAAAAATGATCATTGAATAAAGAGACAACAATGAGTTTTGTTTGGATAAGAAAGCTTCTTTGGAAAGTTAAATCCCTTTTCGATTTGGTTCACTGAAAGCGGAGTTCTGGCGTCTGAAGTGATAGAATGTTTGTGTCATGGGTACAAAAATGATCATTGAATCAAAATACAATAATAAGTTTTGTTTGGTTGATGAATCTTCGGCGAAAAACGTGTTCAATGCGGTGGTTGGAGGTCGACGGCGAAAAGGGAAGCCGTGTCTCCGGTGGAAGGACCAAGTTGAAGAGGCCCTATCATCTCTTGGTGTGACCAACTGGAGAGGGCGCTTTATGGTAACCCGAGAACGGGTTGTTTGAGCCAACTTAAAATCAATAAACACCGTAAATTCCATCAAAATTGTACGAGAATTCATCAATCATCATCATCATTAGCCAAAATCGTCATTCATGGAAAGGGACTGGAAGTATAAATTTATCACATTTTAAATTAACCTGTGGGCTACCGCACGTTGTGTAATGGAACGGCCATTGATTTCTTAAAACTCAAGATGAACCTGGCAACACTGTAGTTGTTGTCTTGGCATTTTAAAGTCGAAATATCACAGTTGCCGATATCCTACGGGAGATCCAATTAAAAAACATTTTAGGAAGTCGTTCAGTTGCCTCTGGAAACTTTGTAAAAGGAGGGTCTTTTGAAAATCATTTATAACACTACTCGACACGAAAAATGATCCTAAAACTAAAAGTATTTTTTAGACTAATCTTCGACTGCTGAACACGAAACTGAAAATCAAAAAATTTTCTTAAAAAGCGTTTTCGAAAAATCTTCGAAAAACACGTTTTCCCTCTTATTTCAACTTTGAAATAGAAAAAAATTTAGATGTATGAATCTACAGACTGAGATCCAAAACATTTATGTTTTCCATACCTGACATATTTTGGTCCTGAAAGTTAAAAATAACAAAAAAGTTAAAAGGAGAAAATTTTCCTCTTTCATTTGATACCCATGTCGTCATCATTGCAAAACCGCAAATATTTAAAAAAATATTTGAAATGTGTCCTTTTGGGTCAGAAAATGAAAAACTGACTATGCCCGGATACTATAAATGATCTCTAGTTTCACGTCTATATCAACATTTGGATGGGTCTCGGAAAAATAAAAAAATTTGTTCGCAAAATTTTAAATGATCTCCTACATTTGCTACAAAAAAACTATTCGAAAATGTATAATTTTTGAAAATGGTCAAAAAATTCACTTTTTTACAACTTTCATCGTCAGTAACTTCCCCAAATCTCATCTGATTTGGACAATCTATCTTGTGTTAGTCGGATGGTTGGTTTACGAGATATGTGCTCATAACTGAAAAAGAGGGGAAAAACGTGTTTTTCGAAGATTTTTCGAAAACGCTTCTTAAGAAAATGTTTTGATTTTCAGTTTCGTGTTCAGCAACCGAAGATTAGTCTAAAAAATACTTTTGTTTTTAGGAGCACGCGATGAACCCATTTTTTGCCGAGTAGTGTAATTGTCTGTACCAGAGATCTAGCGATTTGGAATACGGTATAACTGTCCAGGAATCCAAAAATGAGTGAAAGTGGATTCAAATCCCAGTAAACCAAAGTTGAAGATTAACTTTGAAAAAGTACGATTTCTGGGAAATTGTTCAATTGTCTGCAGTCTCTAAACCAGAGAAGCTAGCGACCTGCATTATGGCTTAACTTGTAGTAGAACTGTTCACCTATTAAAAAATGCTCAATATCCCATCACTTAATTTGAAGAATGAAATATAACTAAACGTTTTCTATTAACAGTTTCAATGCTTGTTGGAAGAATTATGGAAACAAATTATCCGTACCCGTACCCGGTTCGCTTTTTCTCATAATTATTTTATGTTCTTTAGAGGTGTGACCGAAACATGTTTGAAGTTGATTGATGTAACAAAAAGCTGGAATGTACATCAGCCCTGAAAACGCTGTAAAACGTGAGGCACATTTGTGCGCGCTTCCATAAATTGTAAAATAAGACTTTTTCAAAATAAAATGTCTTTTGCATAAAAGTTGACAAATAATTTAAATATTTACATATTAGTAACGAAAAACCATATATGGAACGCATGACATGACTATGTGTCAAATCGACGGAGGAGAAGTAGACGCAGGAATGGGCGGACAGACATTAATCCGACGCCTGGCATGTTTGTACGTTCGTTCGTTCGTGGGTTGGTTGTCTGCTGTCGGTTGTCAGCGTTGGAACGGAAGCCTTTCACTTTGCATAGTTTTTGTTGCTGTTCTTTTTCTGGATTTTTTGTTTTGTCTGCTCATCCATTATGGTTGCTGTTCGTTTTGTTGTTATGCAGCTTAAAACGCTTAAAACGTCATGTCTGTGTCATTGCAAATTTATAGGGAAAGTTTTCGATTTAAAACAACGCAACAATGAGTAGCGACGCAACAAAAACAGCGCACAAAAAATACAACAATACGAAAAAGTAAAATGAAGTAATAAAAACATAAAAATTAGAAAAATCAAATAGAGCTTTTGTGGCTCTGATAAACATAAAATTGGGATTCAATGTGCTAAAAAGAAGCGAAAGAAAACGCATAAATGTAAGGTGAACTATGGAAAAAAAGCGAAAGAAAGCGCAGAAATGTATGTAAGGTGATGCATGGAAAAATAATAAACTCCGAGTGGCGCTGAGTCGCTCCGCACGAAACGCTTCCAATTGTGCACATTTCACACATGAATTCGTCTTCCTTATTTGGCAACAGTGGCCGACACGTTTGTGTGCGTCGCGGCATTGGGCATTTTCACCGTTTCGCTTTCACCGGCGCACAGTGTTGCGAGTTCATATAGTAGAGTGACAAAAATAGAAAAAGTGGTCGTACATATGGTACATAAATGAAATTTGGTATATAGTTATCGTATGAGTAAAAAACTTACTGTGCAAAATTTTAATCAAATTGGACCACCTCCCATACAAACGGATTTGAAAAAAACTTCATAACAGTGAAAAATATCTTAGTTCATAAAAGCTACGTTCATAATATTTGCATTTTAATATACATTTATTTATAAATGTGTATATAGATAAAATGCGCTTTTTTCAAAAGTGATTGAAAATAAAATCTCGATAACTTGCTCCACAACTATTCAGAAGTTGCTCTTAGAGGGTTAAAATCTTAGACTGACACCACTAATTTGTGCTCCTCAATATTTCTTTCGCACATACCTACCCCCTATCTCCAACCTTTAATGAGGCTCCCATACAAAATCATCGTTTTTAGAAAGCGGGCTCCCGCTGTTCTCAGGTTGGTCCCAGACGTACCATTTGTAAGACTGACCCCCATTTATTTTCCCTCTGGAATGTTTTTTCTATACACACCTAACTGCTACATCCAACTCTTAAGGCGGCTACCATACAAAACTATTCATTTTCAATGGAACTGGCTCCACACTTGAAAATGAAATAAAGTAAGCGAGGAAACATCGTATCTGGGAAACTACTAAACCGATTTGAATGATTTATTGAACAATCGTCAACATTCCTGAGTGCAAAAAATACAAAATTAATTAAAGTTCAAAAATTCTCCACCAGAGGGCGGCTCCCATACAAGTGAAGTAGTTAAGTGGTCAAATTTTGGGTTTGTACGAAAAACAAAATCAAAGTGTAGTGCCGAAACTCCATTAACCCCTCTATTTCGAATATAATAGTAATCGTAATTGATTTTCCGAAGCTAGCTTCAACAAATTTTTCCACCAGCATTCAATTAACGGCATTCAACCAAACGGTGAAAATATCGCGAATTCGCACTCAAGTCTTCACCAAAAAATCCCAATAATTTGCATTCGCATTAGTTCACATTAGTACTGCTCAGAGGTGAGAAGAATCAGCGGAATTTTGGTCTTGCCAGACCTAAATTGTATTGAACTTTAGACAGCAGTAAGTTTTAGGGACCTGCTCATAATTGATTTTGAAATATTGAACCTCAAAGTGAAAGCAAAAATGTGCTGTTTGTACACAATTTTTTTTCAACGCTGTGAGAGTGTACTTTAAGAGCTCATAACTTCTATATTATCCAATATTTTTTCTTAAAACTTGGGCTTTATCTTAATTGAAATATTTCCAACAAAACCTCATACTCAGATTTTTGTAGTTATAACATTGCATTTTGGCATTTTTGTCACTACTCGCAACACTGTGCGGCGCGTTGTGCACGATTTACGTCAGTCTGCGGCGACAGCGGCCCGCCTGGCCGTTGGCAACGTGTGTATGGAACTTTTGCAAAAATTGATATGAGCCAGCGCCATTTATTTATGGCCGGACATTAATTACTCACATGTGCTGCTGTGACGCCTTTCCTGCGCACGGAAGTGCGGAAGGCAGTCACTGCGGCACGCACACTTGCACATACAAGTTCGCAAGTTATCGCGTTCGTATCGCGAAAAAAGTATAGCAAGGAAAACTAAAAAAATTCGCCAATTCTGCGCTCCTTTTTGTTCTTTCGCTACGCGTGTGAATCGCCCAATTGACGGCTGGCGGCGACCACTGCTGCTGCTGCTACCAAAAATGGCACAATTGCGCGCGCGTCTGTGTGTGTGTGTGTGTGTCAGTTATGTGGTTTATCAACATCGCTAACCGGCTTTTTAACATTTTCGGATTTTACTTTTGCCATTTTTGTTTTTGCGTTTATGTTTTTCATTTATTGGCTGCGCTTTCTTGTTTCGTATCGCGTTGCCTTTTTGGGTCAAGTGCGACAGGCTACATGCGAAGTAAATTTCACTTTTTTTTCGCAAGTCCTTGAAATGTCGTTCCGTTTCACTCTGTTTTACGCTTTTGCCATATTTCTGTGGCATTTTCACAATTTAACCGCAGCGTACGCTTTACAGTTCGCTCTGCGTGGCTTTATATTTAGGTTGATGTATATGTATGTGTGAATGTGTTTGTGTGTGTATGTGTGTGTTAACGTTAAGGTCAACGCAACGATAAGCGGTCACTGCGGTGCGTTAATGAGGCGAGCCGCGACTATAAATGAAAATGTTCTTTGTGCCATTACAAAGTTCATTATAAAGTGGGCATAGGTCGCGCTGCACCCAAATACACATACACACATACACACACAATTTTACATCCATACAGCTGTGACGTACCGAAGTTGCGGTTGAGTAAGACCAGAATAAATGGACTGTGTCCGCGCCCAGTAAACAATTTTATTGTATTTTTTGTCTGTTTATTGTAGACTTTTCTGATTACTGAAAGCATTACTTCAACATAGACTGCAAAGTTAAGCTACGGTTACGTTTGGACCAGGGACCGTAACAGTTATAAGTTTTATTATAAAAATGAATGTTTAAGAGTTATTTTTTTACTTTTATTTTATGACTCAACAAATAACAGTTATATTTTATATATTTAAAAAATCCTATAATTACAATTATTTTTGATTTTTTTTTTATTAGTCTACAAATAACAGTTTTTTTCGATTTTTATTTTAGTTGTCCTATGATAACAATTATTGTGACTTTTATTTAAAAAAGTCATCAATAAAAATCAGTCAGTGACTTTTATTTTTTAAGTCTTTAATAAGAATCATTCAGTGACTTTTATTTATAAAAGTCATCAATAAAAATCTTGCAATGACTTTTATTTTTTAAGTCATCAATAAAAATCATTGAGTGACTTTTATTTTTTAAATCGCAATATAAAAGTAATTTTCATTAATGACAGTACTGGATTCATTAAATATCGAAATGTATATATATTCTGATCGACTCAACAAGCCCTGACTTGACAGTTCTGTTTTCTGGATGAATCATAACTTTTGCATGCATTAATGAAAATGACTTTTATATTGCGATTTCAAAAGAATAGTCATTGAAAGATTTTTATTGATTTTATAAATAAAAGTCACTGAATGATTTTTATTGATGACGTAAAAAATAAAAGTCGCTGACTGATTTTTATTGATAACTTAAAAAATAAAAGTCACTGACTGATTTTTATTCATGACTTTTTTAAATAAAAGTCACCAATAATTGTTATCATAGGACAGCTAAAATAAAAATAAAAAAACTATTATTTGTAGACTAATATGAAAAAAATCAAAAATAATTGTAATTATAGGATTTTTAAAATAAAAAATAATTTGTATTTTTTCATTTTTCCATAAAAATTACAAAAAAAAACTTATTACCAAGTTTGATTCTCGGTGCGAAAAGAAATGTATTGGTATATTTCCTTCATAGTAATTTTTTCAAATATAGTTTTCATAAATAACTGTTATTTCCGGTCCCTGGTTTGGACTAATAGGTCCTTAATCCATTCATGTGTCAGGTTGCATGTAGGCAACATTCATTCATAATTCAATAATTAATTTATTTATTATAAAAACAATTTTTATTAAAAATTCAAGGTCCGAAAAGCAAAGCGAACCTGCTGAACTCACTCAAGTTGGTTTTTAGGTACAAGAGGCACATTTGAGTCTCGAGCGAACAAAAGCAGAATAAAGTAACTTAAACCTTAACCCTTTTCCTATCTTCTAGTAAAAATGATAAACTTTTGACAAGCTAAGCTGTTAATGTATTCATGTCCCTAAAATCATCCTTTACATAAATTTCCAAAAAACGAAAAAATTTTATTCATTGTAGTTTATTCATTGTGTTTTATTGTAGTTTAATGAAAAAATATTTTTTTTTAATTGAGTCATTTTGACTCAACAAAAAAGTAGTTGGGGTATATTTTTGAGCACCGCAGCAGAGTTAATGGTTTGCGGGTCTGAGAAGGACGAAAAGTTGGGATGAACAAAAGTTAACATGGAGCCGAATTACACTTTAAAAAAGCTGTTAAAAACTACATAGATCTGCTTCATCTCAAAAATTCCTAAAAAAAAATATACTATAGTTCACAACAATCAACGATTAAAATCGGATTAGTTAGTGGTAAGTTGCTCAGCTGGTTAGGGCGTTGAACCACAAATCATTGGCAAAGCTTGACCCCATGTTCGAAATCCTGCCGCATCCAACATTAAACAAAAAAGTTTTTTAGTATTTTATTTCCTATCGGAGATGCACTCGAAGGCAAATTTCAATTGTGAGAGAAAGAAAAAGAAAATTGACTTTGACTAAAAATTAAATTAATTAAATTAATTAAAAATTAAAAAAAATAAATTAATTAAAAATTAATTAAAAAATTGCTATCAGTTCGAGACGTACAAATGCGCTACGTAATGAGTTAGGAAAAGTGCAAAAGTGTTTGCTGGGTTACGGCGGCGACGACTGTAATTGAAACTGATGGCTCATTTTTATAAAATTTCTTGCGCCATTTGTATTGTTATAATTTTTCTTCTTTCATTGCCAGTCATGACTTTAATTGAAAGAAGGCGCGCGCACACAACCGCACAGGAAATGAGTCAAGTCAGCAAAGGCACGGCGCTGACGTTTTGTGGCCTACAAAAGACAAAAAAAAAAGGAAAAGTGTTTTAAATTGAAATGGGAATATTTGTATTGACATTTAAAAAAAGTTTAACGATTGCATTGCAGTTTTGAGTAGCATTGAACATTTGTATTTGGAAATATTTCAGCGACTGGGAAGTTGGTGTATAGAAAGTTGTGATTTAAGTTGTTGGAAAGATATTTTTTCATTTATACATTTTTTTCTCGAGTAGTACCAGGATGTCTCTATCAATGCGGAAGTTGGAGGTCGTCGACGAAAAGGGAGACCGTGTCTGCGGTAGAAGGACCAAGTTGAGGACGCTCTGTCATCTCTTGGTGTGACCAACTGGAGAAGGCGCAGAGGCAGAGGCGTCTGGAGAGAACCTTTGCGGCAGGCAGTAACCCGAGAACGGATTGTTATGGCGGGTTAAGTAAGTCTGTATACATTTATTAATTCATAAACAAATTAGAGCCAAAAAACATTGGGTGACAACTTTTGCGCCACCCTGTAATTAGAAGAGCCACAAGAAATCTGTAGATCAACTTACATTGGACCAGACAAGGATCATTGTGGCTTTCACCAGGTTGAATGCAATCAGAGGCTTTATTTGGTATGTTCGCTTCCATTCTTCCAGTCAGGTCATTAGGAACAGAAAATTAGCGAAAAATATGTGTTGATGTTCCATCTAAAAAAAATCTGTATAAAATCACTTCAAATAATATTTTGACCATTCATAATATTCTTCTATTTTAACGTGATTTCGGTTTGCTGAATGCATTCGAACAATTTTTTTTCTATTAAAACAATTTTTTTTTGTTTTATTATAGAATTTTTCAACTATATCAAAACATTAAAAACATTAAATTGAGAAAATAAAATCAAATAGATACAATTATTTTACTTTGAAATTTATTACCACCATTTCAGTTACCTAACCAAAAAAAATATAAATTTAACAACTTTTCTCAGTCATTTATCTCTCTTCACAAAGTCATTTGAGGCCACTTAGAGCCACGTGAGAATATAGAGAAACATATTTTGTCGCATTGGTCTTTGCTCTCTGCCATTAAATGCATTCACTCAAATATATAAAAAAAAATGTATTATTTCGACCAACTCATCTTTTGCTTCTGAATTTATGACACTCTGGCGATTAAACGCAACCAGCCAATCAACTCACTAACGGTACTTGCACTACTCAAGTGAGTTTTCCTTCCCTGGCGATAAGTGTCGGTTTATGGCAAATAATCAATTCCGTGCAGATTCAATATTGGCGAGTAGTGTTAATTAATTTTTCCGCTTTTCTTGCTGGCTGTTTGCCTCGTTTTGTTTGCTACGCTGGGAAATTGGTTTTTCAATTCTGCTTTATTTCTTTTGTTTGATATGGAAAGAGACGATCATATTTTCCACTGTTAAAAAGTTGTTATTGCTTTCAATTTCAATGTGCTGCTGCGAAAAATTGCTAGCGGCAATTGAGGCGCGTGAAGAGTGAGTGAGAAAGAGCGCCAGGCGCGAAGTGTCAATATTGAAAGTTTTTTCAATGTTCTTGGTGCATTTTTCGATATCAAAAGAAAACTTTTAAATTGCAATAATGACTGTGAATGTGTTGAGAAATTAAGTTTGTTTTAAATGGGAAAATTTTAATTAAAGCAAATTGAAACAGATGATTGAAGAGATACGAAATTTCGAGAGTGTGGAGTACGCAAGGGGGGTTTGGGGGTTCAAACAGGCCAAATATCTTTTTGTTACAAACATTTTGCGTGGCAAATATAGTTTCAAATGGTATTGAACTTAAAAGATGTGTACGCAACCTGCTGCCCTCAAAAATGAAATGATGTGTGCGAAACTGGTGCCAGCTGATAAGTTTCGGTAGTAAGGATCGGTAAGACAGTGTTGCCAGATCAGGAGATTTCCTCCTAGATTTAGGAGTTTCTTGGCCTTTTAGGAGAATTTTATGGGGAGAAAGTTTAGGAGATTTATAGTTTATGTTAGGGGATTTTTCGGATACTTAGTGGATTTTTGGGAAATTTTTGGATAACTAAGTATGGCAACAAAACATATTTTGGCAACTATTTTAATAGTCAAAGCACCCCATTGTGTTAAAAATTTGTAAGTTCACAAAATGTAAGCTCGTTCTATCTCGTTCTCACTTATTGCTGTCACAATGAAATCCCGCCAAAAATGGCACTTTTTGCTTGATTCATTTGTTATATGTTTTGATTTTGTTAAGTTTTTGTTGTTAAGCTGAAGATGAATAAAAAATTCTGCATTAAAAAAAATTATATGTCTATATATTTTTATTTTTTTATGAGAAGTTTAATTCCTTTAAAATGACGCAAATTATAAAAAAAATTTAGGAGATTTTTTTAACTTTTGGGAGCAAATTTCAGTATTTTTTTTTAAGATTTAGAAGAAAGTCGTTTCAGGTATCTGGCAACACTGCGGTAAAACATTCTTGGTTGAAAGCTGATTTCGACTGCTTTATTGGAGGTCATTTAACGCTAGAAAGATTGCAAGGTTTTCAAACATACAAAGACTACATATTATATCCGTTGATATCTCGAAAAGTACACATCGGATTTGGCTAATTGTAATTGTGGAACCCTAATTGTAGAACTAATTAAAAAATAAAAATAAAAAATAAAATTCCTCAAAGCAAAAGTTAATAGAAATACTAAAGAAAATGAAAAACCGTCAAAATGACCGCAATGGTCTTTCTAGTGTTAACATAGACCGTTAACAAAGTTGAGGTTGACAATGGTTTCCATTGGTATGGTTTTGGAAAGCAAAACAGAAAACAGTTCAGTTTATATTGAGTCACAAGTTCGCAGGGTCAGTATTTATATTCTTTTTTGGGGCTCTTTTCAACACATCTGCCACTTTCCAACATGCTGAGAATACACCTGAGATTAGGCTTCCCAACCGTCCTCCTTTGAGGAGGACAGTCCTCCTTGAACAGAAAATGTCCTCCGTCCTCCTCAAAGGCCAAAAAGTCCTCCTCAAGCTCAAATTAAAATTCAATTTTTTTAAAATTTTTTTTATTCAAACGAAAATTGCCACATTGTTGCCAATCAATTAATGAGGAAAATTTTTCTAATTTGTGTCCAATATTTCGATGCTGCTTTTCGTTGAAAATCCGGATGAGTCTGCTGCTGGAATGTTCAACATGTTAATCATGTTCGCCGCATTGGAAAAATTAGACTTAAAAGTAAAAAATGGTGTGTGCCTAAGTGCTGATAATACGAATGCAAACTTTGGTAAAAATAATTCCCTTTTCGTTTATCTTAAGAATTCAAACCAAAACATATTAAAAGACAATTGCCACGCGCACATAATACACAATGAATTAAAAAAGCATTGTGTGATCTCGATGTTGATATTGAAAATATTGTTTGATATTGTTGATTACAGCCGCAAAAATATGCGTTTTGTTTTATTTTTGAAAGTGGTTAAAAAGTTAAAATTTACATGTGCTTTTAGGTTATCTCTTTTTACACTTGTATTTTCTAAAACATGGTGAAATATTGAAGGAATATGATGTCCTCCTGAAACAAAGTAGTTCCCATATAAAGTCCTCCTCAAGCCAAATTTTGTCCTCCCTAAACCGTTTTAATAGTTGGGAAGCCTACCTGAGATGTACCAAATCTTGAAAGATTGCCCAATGGACAGACGAGTGAAGTGGCGCAAATTTTGAAAACAATGTCGCAATGTCATTCGATCTTGAAGCCTTATATATTATTACATTTTGCAAGCATTCTTTTAATTACTTATCTACGAAAATCTATTTCAGGTATGACGCATTAAGCAGAACTTTCGATGCCAATTTTGGCCAATTACTGAGCCAACATTCGTAATGATTTGTTCAAGTTCGTTTATGTAGGTAGAGCTGCAATTAACGTAGAGTTCTTCACCCATTTAACGACTGATTGGCTCAGTTTAATTAGTTCGCCACAGTAACTTGTGGCCATGCAAACGTTTACTTATGCATTTGAGCTGCTCGCTCGTTACGCTCCATAAGGACACTTTAGCCGAATAGTCGTTACTTACAGGGAAATGAATTTTTTGTAGGCTCATTACGCTGCTCGACAGTCAGATTGACCGCAAACAACCTTTTTCGACATGTTTCGCCTTCAGCTGAAAAATGGTCATCTCATGGAATTACTTCAAACATCATTGATTTCTTGTTATTCTATGCGGCTGTATTGAATTGCCCATATGCCAGACATATATTGACCACTCTGAAAATAGCCAGAAGAAGAAGAAGAAGAAATAACGTATAGTACATACGAATATATGAAAACAACAATGAATTGAAAGGAAATGCCAGCAAGCACACATCATCGTAATAGCTCACATGCCACACACACACACACACACACACACACACACACACGCAAGGAGCGATGGGTGTGCGGCTATCGGTTGTCTATGAATCGATTGTATGACATTCTATATAGCAGATTCATGTGGGCTCTTGATGGGTTTGCTTTTTCGTTTTTGCTTCACTGAACTCGAATGACTCTTGGGCGGCAGTTTTGCAATTTTGCACAATGTACGAGCAGACGGACGAACTGACGAACGGAGCGTGCGGCAGTGAGCGGCAATGTTAAAGGACGGCAAAATTGCTATCATTGAAAATGAGAGCAAGTGGAAATAAATTTGAAGACACAAAAGTTGCACGAGTGTTTGCTATGCGTTTGACTGATTTGTTGAGTGGCGATAGGCGATCGATAAAACTTGGGCCACAAAACATAGACAAACTTTAAAGTCAACAAAACGCGCTTAAGGGGGTGAAATTTTAGGAATTTAAATCGATGAAGAGGTTGTAAATGAAAATAAACTTTAGAATGTACAGTTTAAGGTAAAGGAAACGATTTGCAATAACTAAGAACTATGATTTTTTTTTAATTTTTATCTATGTTTAGTGCAATGATTTATGCTGCTCCACTGTAACCTTTACTGACAATTTTCATAGTTTCGTTTATTTTTGTTTTGAAATTTTTCAGCTCAATACCTGAAAGCAGCAACCATTACAATTTCTGTTAAATTAAAGCAAAAAAAAAATACCAGTTAAATTTACTCTCTGGCTACATGGAGTTAACGTTTTTTCGCTGCAAATAACCAAATATTAAAATATTCCCATAAAAAGGAATCAACACTTTGTTGGAATTTGAAATGTGTAAAAGCCAAAGTAAACATTGAAACGCAGCGTGAAATTTATTCGACCATTAAATGTTGATTTTTCGATTCCTTCCACACTGCGAATTCTTTCCTCTGTGTTCCTTTCGTTTTCACTGGACGCCAACTTCGTTTACCTTTTAATTTAACACGTTCAAGTGCAAACAGGTTGGCGAATAGCCACCAGCTGCTGACAATCTGCAGCCAATAAAACTTGGCCGACATTCAATGGCGCAGGACTTGGCGCGCTCAAGTGCTAACAATTTTTGGTCAAGTTCACTGCTATGGTGTTGTGACTGTTTAATTGTTGTTGTAACATTTAAAACGAGCTTTAATGCGTTTGTAATTGTTGCGTTGTAGTAGAATTTTAGGTTAAGGCGAACACTGTGGCTCAATGGTCGATTTATAGGACCACAAGTTAGAGTATTGGAGGTTGAAATGTCTAACTAACTAAAATAACTAACTACATAACCTAACCTAGCTAACCTACCTAACTAACTAAATAAATAAATAAAAAAAATAAATAAATACGTAGGCTGCCTTTTATAGTTTTTCAATAGGGATGGTCTAGTACGTTTTCGAAAAATCTGCCATTGCCATTGAACATTTTGTCATTTTTTACCATAAACGTGCTTAGAATACTTTGATGTTCAAGTGCTATTTGTGTTGTTTACACTGACTTGAAAAATTCATCTCGGTCAAAAAATAAATTTAACTCGTGAACATTTTCGAGCAATAATTTTTTACGATTTCCGAAGTGAATTATCTCAACAACAGTGCTTCGATCGCCTTCATTCGGCATTTGGTGATGAAGCACCAACCCTCAAGACAATTTATAACTAATTTAACGAATTCAAGCGTGGTCGCTGTTCGCTCCAGGACGAATTTCGTGAAGGTCCTCCAAAAACGGTCATTGTGCCAGAAACCATCGATGCTGTGCGTGAACTGATAATGAAAGATCGTCATGTGACATACCGTGAGATAGAGGCATCCTTGGGCATTAGTTCCACGGCCGTGCATTCGATATTGCATGAACATTTAGCTGTCAGAAAGATTTGTTCTCGTTGGATCCCGAATAATTTGGCAATCGCTCAAAAAAAGGCTCGTGTCGATTGGTGCAAAGAAATGATGGAACAATTTGATCGCGGTACTTCGAAAGACGTTTATAAGATCGTGACAGGTGACGAATCATGGATATATACGTATGAGCCCGAAACAAAACAGCAATCGACCCTGTGGGTCTTCCAAGACGAGCCAAATCCAACAAAAGTTGTTCGGGCACGCAGCACATCAAAGCAAATGGTCGCCTGTTTCTTCCAAAGGCCAAGACCAAAGAATCGATTTAATGGGTCATTCCCCATACAGCTCTGACCTAGCACCCAATGACTTCTTTTTATTCCCGCACATAAAAAAAAATTGCGTGGTTAACGATTTTCATCGCCAGAAGATGCTGCTGGAGCATTCAAAAACCATGTTTTCGAGGTGTCTCAATCGGAGTGGAAAAAGTGCTTCGACAATTGGTTTGAGCGCTTGCAAAAGTGTATAAATCTTCTAGGAGAATACTTTGAAAAGCAATAAAACCATTTTTGATGATAACAAAATGCATTTTCATCCTTTTTGAAAAAATATAAAAGGCAACCCTAGTAAATAAATAAATAACAGTTTTAAAGCTCTCAACACGTCATAGTTGATTATGTAGTTTGTAGTGGTTGAAATCATCACAGGAAGAAGAAGAATTCTGACATGAGAGTATTTTTTTTAAATTCGAGAAACACATTGGACCTTACTGGCCTCTTAACTCGCTGGATCAGGTAGAAGAAGAATACTGACAAGGGGAGCTTTCTATAACCCGGGCAGCACAATGGTCCTTACTGGTATTTAATTATGGTAAATCTCTCAATTCGCTGGTTCAGGAAGAAGAAGAATACTGACAAGGGCAGCTTTCTACAATTTTTTCTACAATTCAAGGCCTTACTGGCCTTGGAGTGATCAAGCTGGACCGGCCGACTACCTACTATTAACCTAACCTCTAAAATAGTTTTTGGATTTTTTTTTTAATTTTAAATTGCCAGCATTTCTTTCTTAATACTAGAAAGACCATTGCGGTCATAAATACTAAAGAAAAAAACAGATATTTAAAAATGAAAAATCGTCAATTCCATTTTTAAATATCTGTTTTTTCTTTAGTATTTCTATCAACTTTTGCTTTGATGACATTTATTTTTTATCGGGCCCTACAATTAGATTCACACAGGGACTTAACGATTATAAGTTTTTTAAGAAAATAATTGCAATTTAACTATTACAATGCAACATAAATTTGATTATGATTATTATTTGCGACAATTAATTTTTACATTGCGTAATAACTGTTATGAGAAACAAATATTTTTTTCGTTCTCGATAATTATTATTTTGGAATTTTTGTTTTTCACGTTGCTTCATAACTTTTATTTATGATTTTTTGGTTATTTACGTTGCCGATAACTTTTATTTTGAGAAATTTTTTTAACATAACTTTTATGAAAGAAGTTTTTTTTTAAAAATCAATTCATATCCAAAATGTGGTAATTCAACGTAAACAATTTTTTTTAAAATAATAGTTATCGGCAACGTAAATGAAAAAAAATCATGAATAAAAGTTATGAAGCAACGTAAAAAAAAATTCTCAGAATAATAGTTATCGGTAACGTAAATTAAAAAAGTCATAAATAAAAGTTAAAAGCATTAAAAGCAAAAGTAAAAAAGCATTGTAAAAAAACAAAAATCCCAAAATAACAATTATCGACAACAAAAAATATACTTGTTACTTATAAGAGTTACTATGCAACTCAAAAATATTTATTACATAATAATAGTTATGGGCGACGTAAAAATTTTTTATTGGGAATAATTATAGCAATAATTATAGAAATTTCTTAAATGAGGGCAATTTTTTTATTCCCAAAAATATGGATAATAATTATTTTAGGTCCCTGGTTTCACAATTAAAGTTCTACACTTACAATTAGCCAAATCCACATTTAAAAACATAACCTCACAATTAATGTTTGTGGAACATGTTAAAGAAGATTTAGTTGAAAAGCTGTTTTGATTGATGATTTCGTATTCAGTTCATAGGATTTTCACATAAGTTCCCATATTTTTGGAAAGCCTACTCCTACAACCGTTTATAACTTTTTTCCTCGCAGCTCAGCTCGTTGGCCGTCATTCCATATATTTCAATTGTAGCTGCCAAGAGAAATGTCGGTTGTTGTTGTGGTTGTTGTTGTGCAGCTCTGGTGCTGCCGTTCTCGTTGTGTTATATATGGTTAAAGTTTTTCCTATTACTCAGCCATAAACGCATTAAAACTTCAAACTGCAACAATAACAAAAACAAAAAACAACCACATATTACCGGCGAAAAAATAAAACCGACACGATTGAAACAAAAACGAGCAATAAAACTATGATAAAGTGCACCAGCGCCACAACGGTCAAAGTCATTAATAGAATTTACGCTCAGACAATAACAACGACAACAACAACAACAATGCAAGAACAGTTTGGTCCAAGCACCTAATCAAACTTTTTGTGCGACTTCCGCTTGACGCGCTGCGTCACCGTCACAGTCACTGCCAGCCGCCGACCGGCCTCGCTGAGGGGTGGAGGTGGCAGGTGGCAAATGGCTCCTTTAAATGGTCGACATTAAGTTGAACAACAACGTCATAACAGGCGGAAATGATGGTCATCGTTGGGCGGGCACACGCGCCGCCACATTCTTCCACGGCGAGTGGCTGAGTGTAAAGTGTGACGTTGCGGAAGTGAGGACTTAGATTAATGGGTGAGCCGGAGATGAGGGGCGGAACGGAGGTGCAGACAGCAGGAAATACGGCAGGACGGGCGAGAGAAAAACGTCAGCAGCACAGATGTCATAATAACTTACGAGGATACACGGGCGACATCTGCGACCTGTGTGTGTGTGTGTGTGTGTGTGTGTGCGTTCCTTCGTTTTAGTTTGCCAACTGAAATTAATTAAATTACCTTTCAAATTGGACATGAGCTTTACACATGGCTAAAAAACCAACAAAACCCAACAACAACAACAACAATATCAAAAAATATGAGCAACTAGAATAAAAACAAAACACGACAGACATGATACAACGATACAACGAGAACGCAAAGCACAACGGACAGCAAAATCAGAGCGTTTTACAGCAAAATAACGAATGACACTTTGAGTTTGCATTTACATGACTGAGACCGTTATTCCATACACATATGCACGTGTGTATGTGTCAGTGTGTGTGCTCATCTATCCAACAGCCAAATTAGTGGGTTGGTGGTGCCGCTGGCTCTGTGGAAAAGTTGCCCTTCAACTATGATACAAGTCCGCCATTTTGTTTACTAAATTCGGGCAACAATAACACCAAACAATTCCGGCAACATATGCGCATAATTTGCTGCATATTAGTGAGGTTAAATCGCCAAGAAGTTTTTCAACGCACGCACAACAACAACTTAATACATTGTGTGCGAGTGTGTGTGTGTGTGTGTGTGGTGGGAGGAGTCGAGCGTTCTACATCAAAACGTGTGATTTATGTGCTGTTAAAATGGCCACTGCCAAAATTTATGGCCACAAATTTTGCCATGACACAATTTTGTCAAATTAGCACAAAAGTTCTGCCACACACCAACACACCCTTAATTATGAATTAATGATAAGCTGCGCTGAAGCGATTGCGAAAAACATTGCCGACAATGAAGCCGGATTTTGCGCAGCGATTAAACATGCATTACGCAGCGATCGCGATCGCTGTTGTTGGCATATTTGAAGCTGAACGAAATAAGCAAATGTGAAAATAATTTGGCAAAACTTTTGAATTTTTAACAAAATCAATTTATATGTAAAATGTTTGAATACTTAGTTTCCAAGCGCAAAATAATGACTGAGAAGATTAGTTATGGAAATGGAAATTGAACAAAAACTAATTTTACAAATCTTCTATTTATATATATAAAAATGAATCTTGGTTCGTTCGGCTTCTTAAAACTTGAAAACGGCTGGACCAACTTGGATACTTCCTTCGGCGGGTTTGTTTGTAATTGCTACGCGAAGATTTAGGAAAAAAGAAAAGTCGGGAAAACGGAGCGTGGCACCACTATCATACATTTGTAGACCATAACTTCGGAACCATAATTCACACATCAATTAAATTTGGTACGAACTTACTATTTAGTCATGTCCTTCGATAGAGGGAATGGGGCGAGTATTGAACGAAGGGGGTGTGGCACCGCCCATACAACTCAAATCTTTTATATGGAATAGCTTCGGAGTTGTAAGCCGCACAGCATTGAAATTTGGTGTACCGTCGTTTCATAGATGTGTCATTGTACTGATGAGATTTGATCGACGTTGGTCAAAGGGTGTGGCACATTTTTTATGATCCAACAGTTACGCAGTACACACACACACACACACATCAGTGAAACTTGGTACGAACTTTCCACTTAGTAGCACAATTCGACTAGAAGAAAGTTGTGAGCATTGGACAAGGGGGCGTGGTACCGCCTGCTTTTTTATATACATAGATTGTTTGTCCTGACTGATTTCATTTTTCCGAATATTAAAATCGGACGGGGTCAACGAAGGGTTAAAAGTTTGTATGGCGACACTGTATACAAATATGAATTAATGGGGCCACTGACTTCAAACTTTTTGAAAGTACTCTTAGTGAGAAATAATTTGACACGTGTTTTTCACTTTTTTGAAAATCAAAGTTTAACGGGGTCAACAATGGGTTAATAGTTTGTATGGAGAAACACGATTTATTGGGCCTTTTGACTTCAAACTTAGACAAAAAGTACTTCAATCGGGAAATAATTAAAATGTGCTTTTCATTTTTTTGAAAATCGAAATCTACCGTGGTAAACTAAGGGTTAAGAATTTGTTTAGAGTAAATGTGAAAACTCATGATCTAAAGAGCCTTTTGACTTCAAAATTTTTGGAAACACTTGAAATCAAAGATAATAGACATATGTTTTTTTTTTAATCAAAATCTGACGGGATCAACAATGGGTTCAGAATTTGTATCGGGGGAAACAAGAGAGCTAGCAGCTAGTATATATGTATATTGTTGGACATAATATAACTTATAGAGGATTTGTCTATTAAGCTTCATGAGAAGCTTAAAATGTTTCAATGAGTGAGCCATCGTATGCTCGACTGCATTTGGTATCACAATTGGCCTTCATGGCTTATTTAGGCTCCGCCAGCCACACCTGCCTACCTTTGGCAAATACTCAATATTTATCGATATTGTTGCTTGATTCATAAAACTATCCATTCTTTCTTTTTCTAGTTTCCTATGTTTATGAAAACCATAAAAATCTGCCCGCCTTGAACAGCAGCCTTGACCGAAATCCTGCAACGAACTATTGCGAAAAGTTCTATAGGTGAAGAAGTGATAACCTCACTCGTATATAACTATGATTACAACTTTGAATATACATTCATTCATATGCAAAAAATGACTATCATATTTATAGCTGTCATGCCTCATGAGTCATAACGTTCCTATTAAACAAAATTTTCCAAAGTCCACCTTACTTAGTCGCATCAAATGTCCGTTTGAATAATAAACGCAAACTATTCGAATTGTTCTCATTCGAGTTTTATATCAAACTGACACTGGCAGTGAATAGTTTTTCTCTGCTCGTTAGGTGATTATTTGCTCAATAAAAGTTTTATGCATAACTTAAAAACACAGATTGGCATATTTAGAGCAGAAATTAAATGTCTACATGGGATTTCATTAAAGCATATAAAAAATTTAATGATAAGCATTTTTTGTTTAGAAATCAGCAATTCCGTTGCTGTAGTCAAATATTGCAGCAAAATTTGCCAGTGCTGCCATGCGTATTTATTATACGCATTGGTTCAGGGCCGCTATTCAGCATCGACGCTGATAACTTTGACGCCCCGCTTTAGTGTGAAAAATTTAATTTTCCTGCTGCAACACGAAATCGAAATTGAATTTACAACTTCGATTCGGTGCACATTCGGCGCGGAAATACGCGCGGAAATGGCGTCGGCGTTGGCGGCATTTGCAGCTCAACTGGCGTAAAGTCATAATGGCCAACAATAATGGCCGACAATGCAGCGGAAACGTTGCACTGCGTCGCGCAACAAAAGCGCCAGCCAGGGCGACACAACTGTCGACACTGTTGTCGAGTGTAATTGCGACACTGTCATCGTGATTACAAGTACAACAGTGGTGTCGGCAATGGCAACGGCAGCATTGTCATTGCTGCAGTCATTGTTGTGATTGTGGTTGTTGTTGTTGCATTGAAGCAATAAAATCAAA
The DNA here is from genome assembly GCA_964056695.1 of Melieria picta. NCBI lineage: Eukaryota > Metazoa > Arthropoda > Insecta > Diptera > Ulidiidae > Melieria > Melieria picta. The sequence continues at coordinate 21,361,298 of OZ057398.1, read as the reverse complement.
GCTCAAAAATTGTGCACTGCACAAATTGCTGTATTGATGACGATTGTTGCGTTGTGCAGTGGCGGCAATGTTGGCAACAATGGCGTCGATTGCGGGACTTTCAACGCGCGCGCAATTATGAACCGTTTTGGCAGTGGTGCAACAAAAAAAAAAGCAAAACTCGAAGCACCAGGAATTGAAAATAAACAAAAGCACAAATGTGAGCAACGAACGAACGAACAACTGAATGAACTAATGCGCCTTTCAAATGCAGTGAATGGCGGTATTCACGATCGGCGACAAGTGCGCTGAAAGAAGCCAGCTATAAATTAACATATTGAATCATATTGTGACATCACACTAAGTTATCTAGAAATTAGTTGTGTTTTGGCCTGCATTTTCATTGGTCAAAATTTGTTAACCCTTTCGCTATTTTGTTGTCATATGGCAACATGCTACTTTGTGGACGTCTGCATCCTCTATGGTTTCAAGAATACATTTTTTGTTGGTCTTTAGAAAAATTCGAAGTTTTAGCAAAAATTCGAAATTAATAAACTGAATATTTAAGTGTAAAGAAGAGAAGTATACACGTTTTTTGAATGGTATATCTTGTCATAGTAAAGGAAGAAGAAGCAGAAAAAATTAGAGAACTTTTTAATTTGACGTTTTCTATCAATTCAGATACTTTTTTTTTAAATTTTGGCTGTAGTAAATGAAGAAATTTTTAAATTTTGGTTATGCGTAAAAATTTATGTTTAAGTAATTATTTCAGCCACAACGATGTGGTTGTTCTCATAGAAAAACACTCTAAAATACAGGGTCCGAGTATAAAAATTAAAAAAGTTCTTATGGAATCTTGCTAATATAACCACATAGAAGCCTAAAACGTAAAATTTAAAATTTTAACTTTCCCCAGTGAAAACCTGTAGTAAAAGGATTAAAGAGTTTTCTAAGCGCAAATAAAATAATAAATAAATAAATAAATAGTGACAATAAGTTGCATATAATGCAATTTGCTATTGTTTAGTGAAAACTTGTTCTTTTGTTATGTTGTCACGTATCGTGAATACCGCCAATGTGAATATTGAAAACATTGCAGCAAAAAGTGAATTCGTGTGGGCGCTATGGTGCGAACCAAAGACACACTCGTACCTTTTGTTGTCACGGTTCTGTTTAAGTTTATTTGGAATTTTGTTTTTCCTTTGTTTTGTGTTTTGTTATACACTTCATTGTGGTTTTGGGGTGTTCACAATTTGATTAACTTGAATCGTTAGTTTGTAAAGCTTAGAGAGAAACATTGCAGTATCTCCAGGAGAATCGATTTAACTCTTTCGCTAAAAATTTTGAAAGTCTTTTGTACATATTTGATTTTCGACTTTTTGGGGATTCTTTGCTTGAGTTTATAGTATAAATTACGAGTTTCAGGGTCAACTGAACATGATGTGGTAGATCAGAGCTATTTCGTATGAAAGGGTTAAGTAACAAAGCAATGGCTGTCCTTATGTCTGTTGAATATTTCGTCTGAATATTTCGAGATGACTTTTAATACAGACATTGTAGGTGTTTCAACTAAGACAGGGGCGTGGTTCCTTCACTTTTAAGCATGTTTGCCAAATACACTTAACTCAAATATTTATCTAATAAAGCTATTACCTTCTGCGTGTTTTCGACTGAAAATTAATGTGACATATTCCTTCCCGTTCTTCACCTATGAACTTCATTATCCTACCTGATTGATATGATATATTCCTTTAATTCCTTGGCATAACACGCACATTTGGTTGTCTTGACAACAGTGAATAAGTAGCAAACATAAAGTTTATGTAGATATTAATACATTTTTAATCATCAGCAGAGCTGCCAACTTTGTCATTGTTGTCTTAAGTGATATTTGGTTATTCCACAGTGAGAGTGTAGGGCACGCCCAAGTCGTTCGAAACCGACTGAAAAACACCTACTTCTTGCTAGTTTTTAGTCGCATTTGCCACGGGCCATGGCACGCATTGGTGGCGCCAAAGTGTCCCGCTCGCACAAAGTTAACTAATGCGAAATCGAAGCGACACAATGGCAAACAAAACAAAAATGAAAAACGCGAAAACTTTCATCGAAGTTGGCAAAAGTGTGGCAGAGCATTTAGCAGAGAGCAACCGATAACACGTTTACGTGCAGATCGCATTTACGTGTGTGTGTGTGCGAGTGTGTGTGTGTGAGTGGCCGGAAAACACAAACGACGCGCATGACATTGTGTTGACCGCGCAGTGTGGCAACGCTTAGTTGTGCAGTTTTGTGTTGGCCAGTTGAACGTTGTTCACTTTTTCAGTTGTTCGTTGTATTTTTTTGTGCTAATTTTCCTGTCTTTTCTCTTTTGGTTTAACTGCACGTTTGGCTCAACTCGGTTGGGGAATTTTTCACATAGTTCAGTTGCCTCACAGACACACACACACACACACACATGTATACAAGGCTGGCGCAAGACCTGCTGCGTTAACTAAAGCGGCGGAGCGCAACGCCACTATTAGAGAGTGGCAACAGAAGTGGGACCAGTCCAGCAAGGGGAGATGGACCCACCAGCTAATACCCGACATAGATCGCTGGGTAAACAGGAAGCATGGCGAGCTCAACCATCACCTGACCCAGATACTCAGTGGGCACGGGTGTTTTAAAGAGTATCTGTTTAGGTTCAAACACGAGCAAGACCCCTTTTGTCCTTTTTGTCCGGGAGTGCCAGAGAATGCGCATCACGTGCTGTTGGAATGTCCGCGTTTTACCGAGGCCCGTAGCTCGCTGCGATCGGTATTTGGGCAGTGTCCCACAGCGGCGAACCTCACAAACCACATGTGCGACACACTGGAGAAATGGGAGGCGGTAAGCTCCACGTCCGTCCGAATTATGAAGGAGCTGCGCGTGATCGAACGCCAGCGTAGAACTGAAGCAAACGCTGCGAACAGTGTCTAATGTGGTAAGCGCTTAGCTGCGCCGCAACTGCTAGACGTGAAGTAATTTTTGACAGAAAGTCCCGCGCTAGCAGGTTAGGAGAGAGGGGTTTTTTAGTGGGTGTTTCAAGTCCCTCACTTCGGCTTTCAATGCTTTTTCCCCTCTACAAAAAAAAAAAAAAAAAAAAAAAAAAAAAAAAAACACACATGTATACACTTCATGAGTTCGCGCAAGTGATTTCGTGTGTTGGTGAGCTTATCGAGTTTTGTGGTTTATGGAGTGAAATATCGTTGAGAATATTTGCGTGCAGAATTTTGCAGGAATTTGGGGATTTCTGTTGTGTGTGTGTGCAATCAAAAATTTGAACGAAAAGAAAATTGAGCGTTTCATTTAACGATTCTTGGAAATTTTTTGACGCATAATTTGTCTATGCATAACTAAAGTTTGAATGTAGTAAAGCTGCAAGCTTAGTTTTACTTCAGAATTGTAGAAATTTTCTTAAAAGTGCTCCAAAATTTCTGTAATATGTTCGAAAAAAGAAAAATGATGCAAAATGTTAATGCTGGCATATAGTTTTTTCTGGATTTAATTGAACTTTTGTGATTGAACTTAACACTAGAAAGACAACTGCCGTCATTTTGACGGTTTTTCATTTTTAAATATCTGTATTTTCTTTTGTATTTCTATCAACTTTTGCTTTGATGACTTTTATTTTTTTATCGGGTTCTACAACTAGTTCTACAATTAGGGTTCTACAATTACAATTAACCAAATCCGATGTGTACTTTTCGAGATATCAGCGGAAATAACATATAGTCTTTGTAGGTAAGGATAACTTGCGGTCTTTCAGTTCTAGAATTATCTGCAGAGTTGAAGAATCCTCGGTGCCCTCGAAGACCAGCAATCTACAGTCTGATAAGTTCTATCAACAGCTTCAAGTAGTTCACATAGAGATGGAAACCGCATACACAACCGTCTTGCAGGCCTTAGGTGCCCCAACTGGGGACAGCAATTCAACCTAACCTAAAAGAGTAACTTTTGGAATACTACATCTGTCCTGCCTGTAAACACATTTATTTCTTTCTACGCAGCCTAAATAAACATTTTTTTTATATAAAACATTGCTTTTTTAAACACTCGACTACAGTTCCATATGAAAGCGTTGACAATTTCCTAATCTTTTTCAGTTCTGTTCCATGTGCAATTAACTGCTGCAAGAGTAACAGCCATGAAATTTGGCAACACACAAAAAACAAACACGAATTGCAATTAACTATTTGCGTTGTGAAGTTGTTGTGGCAACATTGAAGCGCAACACGCCAAGGAAAGTTGCGCGTCGAATGCGTAAAGGAAACATTTCGCGGCGGTAATCTGCAATGCCGGCTGGCGCTGCAGTTTGTTGCAATTAATGCGCACATTTGTTTGCAGAGCACTACGGCGAAATTACAGCGGCCAGCTAAATGATGGCGGCAAAAAGGCGTCAAGTCTTACGGCGCAAGTGGCAAAAGTGGTGAAAACTTGGCCTAAACTTTGCCAGCGCCAACCAACCATTCTGCTCGAATAGCGCCAACAGCAACATTGCTCAAATGGCAACAGCAAAAACAACATGAACAGTAGCGTCGCGTCATCGTCATCGTCATCAGCAGCTGCAGCAACACGACTAACGCGCGGCATTAGCAACAGCAACAGCAGCAGCCACTCACTGGTTGCGCGCGCTCTTCACTTTTGCTGGCAACAACTGGCAACTGTCAGCCACTTCCGTATCGTATTTATGTACATTTCTCAAAGTTTATTTTCATTTGTGCTTTGCGTATTTCCTATGGCGCCGCACAGCTGCTTGGCGGCTGTAGAAAGCTTCGAGAATGCGTAGAACTTTTCATATGCATTGCAGCAGCGCCAACAAAACTTGACTTGAAATTTCTTGCATGAGAAATTTATTATTAAATTTGCACAAAGCTTAACCCTCTACTGCCTCAATTTTTTTTTAAGTCGAAAAATTGTTCACCATGTAGTTTTAGAATCATATAAGATGGGAAAATTTTTAAAATAAAAAAATTTGCTTCTGTGTGGGCGTGAAACCTATATAAATTTTCGTGCCTTAAGGCCGTACTGGGCACATAAGCTAAAAAATTGAACTGATGAACAGTTTCACGTTTTGTTGATTAGATACACTACTCGATACGAAAAATGCACCTAAAAAGAAAAGTGTTTTCTAGACTAACTTTGGGCCGCTGAACACGAAACTGAAAATCAAAAAATTTTTTTAAGAACAGTTTTTTACCTATTGTTTCAGTTATGAGCACATATCTCGTAAACGAATCATCCGACTAACACAAGCGGACAGAAGATAGAAGAAGATGAAAGTTGTAAAAAAGTGAATTTTTCGAACATTTTCAAAATCATAAATTTTTGAATGATTTTTTTAAGGATAAAATAAATTATCTGCTCTGGTTTTAAAATTTATGATTAATTATATATTATTTGAGCAAATATTAAGCCTAACATCAATAGAATCGAAAGAAAAATGACAAAGTTATGAAGCAGTCAAAGTTGTGAAGAGGTCATTTATAATATCCTCGCATAGTCAGTTTTTCATTTTCTGACCCAAAGTCCTTTTTAAAGGACTTTAAAATTTTAAGGACATACCTATATATTTAAAATATTTTTTTATAATATTTATATAATATTTATAATATTTGCCGTTGCGCAATGACGAAGATATGGGTATCAAATGAAAGAGGAAGAATGTCTCCTTTTAACTAAATTTCCCATTTTGAACTTTGAATCTAACATAGCTAACACTTCATTAACGGTTTCTTCATCAGTTTCTTCGAAAACATCGGAATCCAAGTTTTCTAAAACTTCCTGTAGTTCTTTGTCCCATAAAACCGAAAATTTTTTTTTAAATGCCGATTGATATCTATAAAACGGAAACCACATACAGGTATACGTTAGTGACCAAATGCATTAAATCTTTTCGCTTTGGTGCCTGATGCAGCCTAAAGCCAGTCTGCTTTCCCAAGCCGAAAAAGTTACTGTAAATCCTTGTTTTTTACTATAAAACACTTCAAATCAATAAATTACATTACAAGGTACGCACTCATAATTTTCTTGTTTTAATCTTTTAACGAAAAGTATTTTTAATAATTTTTTCTTTTCTTTACTTTTCACGAAATAATTATTTCTACTAATTTCCACAAAGTTCAAATTTCAACTGATAATAATAGGAAACATGTGATGCTTACATCCGTGCTACATTAAAGAAATGACAACTTAATTTATCTATAACATGCCCTAAAAATTTCATTTAAAAAATTAAAATTTATTTGGACTTTTCTAGGTTTTTGTGGACCCTGCCTTAAGGCCGTAAGGGGCAGTAGAGGGTTAACTTGGTGCGAACAAATTCACACACACATACAGACAGAGTCATAGGTTTGTGCGTGAGATGTGAGTGCAAAATTGGCCGAGCGTATATTTGTGCCCAGTAGGAAAATTCTAACTAAGTGCGTAATCGCATTAACGATTGTGAAGTGGATGAAGAGTTGACACTAACATATAGTAAAAGATTATACTGATTAAAGATTATATGACCGATCACAACTATTTGTTTAGTTCTTACTATTATGATTCTAAAATCTCAACTAATTAAAATGTTATTGTGTGCACTTCAATCATTCTGCTCATTGGAGTCTTCACAGGACAAGAATTGACTCTGTCTCTCTTCTTCATTGATAGCTACGGCAGCTGTGGTGATGAAGTAGCAATAAGGAAGATAGAATCTTACCTATGCAGTTATTCAGACCTACAAGAATACAGCTGTCGCTTTTTCGGATCTAGCTTCCTGTCTAGTGTGGGAAATATCGGAACTGTTGAAATTTATTAGGAGGTCTAATTGGTTCATTCATTGAAATTGGTGTTAAGAGATATTTGAATAGACATCCACCTACTCAAAGCGACTCACAATGGGATTTTTCAGCCCACGGAGTGGAACAGCTTTTGTAATCTAACCTGAACTATAGTTGGTATTATAAGTTTGACAGACGAACGATAAATACGAATATGCCCAGAGATAGGTAGACGCACGTTCGGTTGATAATGGCTAAAGTTCTTAGAGACCTGGATCTACCGAAAGAAGGGTCGTAGGAAGGGAAGGGATCGACGGTTGATTGTTGAAGGTGTAGTCAAAATTTTGATGATCTTAAAGATAGGCAGACGCACGAACAGTTAAATATGTCTAAACCAATGTCCTTGAAAATCTGGCTCCACCGAAAACGAGGTCGTAGAAAGACTCCTGTGGACTTGAGGCAATGATTGAATTACATATCGATTATCTCGATGGCCAAGGAAGTGGTCAATGATAGGCAGATGCGCGAACAGTCAAATATAGCTAAACCAATGTCCTTGAAAATCTGGATCTACCGAGAAAAAGAAGAGAAAAAGTCCTGTGGACTTGAGGCAATAATTGAATTACGCAATGTTCAAGGAATTAGTCCACATTTGGATAATATTAAAGTACCTCAAAAGGTGAAATGGTATTATCAAACATAGCCAATGCACTGACAGATGCGCGAACAGTGAAATATGGCTAAACCAATGTCCTAGGAAACCTGGCTCTACCAAAAAAGGGATCGTAGAAAGACTCCTGTGGAGTTGAGGCAATGATTGAATTACATAACTCGATGGCCAAGGAAGTGGTCAATGATAGGCAGATGCGCGAACAGTCAAATATAGCTAAACCAATGTCCTTGGAAACCTGGATCTACCGAAAAAGAGATCGTAGAAAGACTCCTGTGGACTTGAGTAAGTAAGTAAAAGAGTTACTAAAATAAAAACGTATGGCAACAGTTAATCAAATTTGATTTTTGGTTTTTCATATTTTAATATTTTCTCCTCCATATTATTTTAAAATACATCAACCAATGTCACTCGAAACAACGCCCGAAAGCGTACAACACTAACTCCAATGCAAACTGGTAAATGTTAGTTTCGCAAGATTTGTGTGGCATACCTTTAGGCGCCTAGTTACTAGTTGCATTGTAGAACATAAACGTCAGAAATGCTGCCAACACAACTGTGTCGAGTTAATAATGTTGGCCAATTGAATTTATTGCAAATTCAGCGCGCTCACTCTGCAGCCGCTTGTCACAGCATGTAAATGGCGACCGGCGACCACACCCACACATTAAACGCAGCCACAGAGGCGTACTTGTAAATTAGGCAAAGGCACTTATAATTTATAAGCGAACGACATGGCCCGCAACCGCAGCTAATAAGCTGCCAATGCCGACAACAATGCGTTTAAATTATGATTACAAATTGCGGCAGCGTTTTAGGCGTATTTGCGCTACGCCAGCTGCACGAGTGCCAATAATATTTAGTGCGCCGACCAACCGACTGACCGACACTTGAACAAGGCAAACAGCGATTTGCAAACAGCGGCCGGATGTGTCCGCGAGTGCAAAGATTATGTCAAATGCCACGAGGTCGCATTAAAATTAAAAGGGACCACCAATTGCGCGCCACATACCACACACACACACGCAAATAGTAATCAAGCGAGCGCCGCTGGCCACAGCGCTGACACAGTGCACTGCAATCGCTACTGATGCCTGTGGCATTGTTGGAATAGCGAACAGGGGGGCGTATACGCAACGCGATTGGTGAAATCGCGAAATCGCATTTGTGTTCGAGCATTGTTGCCGCATGTGGACAATTGTGCGCCTATTTGAACGCTGCTCATTGCTTATGAATGTTGTTAGTGTTGGTGTTGCTGCTGTTTTACTTGTACGGGTGACGATTGTTGTTGTTGTCACTGGCAATACTTGTCGAACATATTGTATGCATTTATGGTCGGTTGCTTTGGTGCGGTTCGCTGTGCGTCTGTGCGCCTTGCAGTATGCAATATGCAGAAATTGCACTCAAATTGCATTTGCGTAAGTGGCAGTGAAGCGTGCTGCGTCTTGTGCTGTCTGTGGGCTTTGAGAGTTGTGTAAGTTAGTTAGTTGTATGGGAAAATTAGTGAGGCGTGTGTTCTGGTGCAATGTTTTCAAACACTGGTTTTGGTTTAACACTAGAATGCCCGACAATCTGACCTACCTAAAATGCCCATATGTAGTCATTTTGACTACATTATTGTTTACTGACTTTTTTTAAAATTTTATTGGTTTTTAAGTAGCAAATATGAATAAATGTACACGAGATTAAACTAAAATAAGCATTTAGTTTTTATTTTTTTATGGTTTACAAAGTAAATTCATTTAAATAAAATAGCGTACTTTACACATAAATGGGATAAAATGGAATGAAATTTGGAATTTGTGAATGAATTTTATGATTGAATTTTGAATTGAAAAACTTGGAAATTGTCACAGCCTACTATGATATTATTATTTTTAAATGTTTGCAATTATTTGAAATTTTCATATTTCGCAATTGAAGATGCATATTTGTCTATTTATTAGTAAGATTTGCTGAAAACTTAATATAGGTAGTCAAAATGACTACTTTTGGGCATTTAAGGTACATTTTGCAAAATTGGGGTAAACAATTTTTTTACAATTTTTTTAAATTTATTTATTTCATTTAGCTTTAAAAATTAATACAAGTCACGTAAGATATTTTTTTAGAAAGCGATGCAACAAAAGTTATTTACAATAAAAGACCTCAATGTAGTCAAAATGACAACCTTGGGCATTCTAGTGTTAACCTAATTGCTGTTCAATTATGCATACAATTCTCTTTAATCTCTCTTAGTTCATAGTTGTTTTCGTTCTTGTGTCGAGGTGAAAAAAGCTATCAACTATCCACGACAAATGAATATAATGAATAGACGCATGAAAAATGCCGATTAACCGAGGCGGCACGGCAAATTCAATTTGTGTCGCTGTTGTGAACGCTTGAGTGCATTTCAATTTTTTTCCCCGCTTAGTTTTCGCTTTTTATTTTCCCTATGTTTGCATTTTTTTGTTTACTCTAATTATGCAAAATCCTTTCACAAAGCCACACACACACACACACAGACACACTCTACGCACACATGCACGCAGCCGTTACCAGCTGCACGAATGCAATGCGGAACAGGGAAGCAAAAAATTGCTTCAACGCAAAAAAAAAAAAAAAATACGCAAAGGAAAAAGTGCAAAATTCCACTTTAATCCCACACAAGTCGCTTTTACAATTTTATCATCTGTTCAAATCCTCTGCGCTTCCTGGCCGTCGCGTCGGTCGGCGAGTGCCGTCGGTGCGCTGCCTGTTGGCACACATATGTCCGATGTGCGTATGTGTGTGTGTGTTGATAAGTGGCGTGTGTTGTTGGCGTAAATGTGTCTGTCGGCTTACAGACTTTATGGGTTTTTTATTCTGTTTGCACAAGAAAACATTAAAGGTAAATTTTGCCAGTGTGGTAAGCACTGGAAAATATTGCATTCGATGGCAGAGTGGAAAGTTGTGCATTCTGACACTGTTGTCAGTGCATATTTGGCAAATAAATAAAGTAAAAGACATTATGGAAAAGAAATAAAGGTTGAATGTTTTTGCTAAAATTCAAAGATGCATTATTAAAGCTTGTTGCCTGTGACCTGAGAAGAAATAACTATTTTGAAATTCAAAATTTGTTTACAGTTGCAACTTAAATATGCAAGTATGTGAACAGAATTTATCAAAGAATTTACTACCTTGGAATCAAAATGCACAAACATAATCTACTTCAAATATTTATTATGAGAAAATATGGCTAGCTATGCAGTCGAAAGAGACTGTCGACAGTGTAGAAAGAAGTCACACTAATTCCACTTGAATTTATTCGAACCATTGAGAATATCATATCAGATCAGGGGCGGATTCAGAAAAATATTTTGGGGGGGTTTTAAAAAGTAATTCTTTAATATTCATAGAATGCCAAAAAATTCCTTTTAATTTGTATGTAGTTTTAAAGTCGACCCTAATATTTCGGGGGGTTTCAACCCCCAACCCTCGTCACCCCCTGAATACGCCAAGTTGGTCTTTGAAGCGTCACCAAGCTGAGATTGGTTATAATTTGTAGGGAAGCCACACATGTAACATTGTGATACCACATTGGGATAGTCACATTGGAATCGGTGCATTCTTACGATTCTGAAAACTATGAGGATTTAATCGGATTATCGGAGGAATCGAACTATCTTCCTGATAGTAAGAGTTGAAAACTGAGAAAGACTAAATGACTAACTATTACACCGTGCGACAAAAATTAAAAAATGTTTCACACCGGAAAAAATCCATATGGGCGTGAAACTAGAGACCAAACATAGTAATACTGCGTACTCAGTTTTTCATTTCTACATCCTTTGACCTTTTAAAAGGACTTCAAAATTTTGAAGGGGATAAAAAATAAAAAAATATAAAAAATACTTAACCTCGTTAGAATATGGCGATATGTATATCAAATGAAAGAGGAAAGGCTTAAGAATTGAAATAAAATTGATTTTTTAATCTATTTGTAAAAAAAGGATATGAAAAAGGTCCTTTGAAAATTTTAATCCTTTATATCCTTGAAAATTTACATCGAATTTTCTTGAAAAGTAAGTATGTGAAAACCCAAAATCTCCTTGATTACGTGTCAAAATTTCATTGTTCTCGCTTCATTGATTTTGTATCTATTTATTATTTAAAATACTGATACGCAAATAAATTAGAATTTGTGTACTTCATTAGAATTGTAGCTTCCGCCTTTTTTTTAATAACTTTCGAACCAATAAAGTTAGAGTAATGAAATTTTGACACGCGATCAAGGAGATTTTGGGTTTGAACATAGTAAGTATGTTTCAAGAAAATTCGATGTAAATTTTCAGGGATATAAAGGATTAAAATTTTCAAAGGACCTTTTTCATATCCTTTTTTACAAATAGATAAAAAATCTGTTTTATTTAAATTCTCGAGCCTTTCCTCTTTCATTTGTTATACATATCGCCATATTCTAACGAGTTTAAGTATTTTTTATATTTTTTATCCCCTTCAAAATTTTGAAGTCCTTTTAATAGGTCAAAGGATGTAGAAATGAAAAACTGAGTACGCAGTATTACTATATTTGGTCTCTAGTTTCACGCTTATATGGATTTCCCCGAGTGTGAAAAATGCTGTCGCACGGTGTTATCAAGGATTGAATTTGAATTGTAGGATATTTTTCGGATTTGGCTAATTAGCTTAGATTGGGTATTGGTCTCTGTATGAGACACACTTAGGCCTTTATGGTCTGTTGTGATACCACAATTTCACCCGTTCAATATATGTTACAACACACATTTCAAGCGACGGGGGAAGGGGGACCTACGGGGGAAGGAGGACGCCGAATCTGAACGGCAGTTAGTAGCTTTTCTTTCACACTTGGCGGTTTTGTGCGTTTTTCATAAATTTCATCGATTTCTTTGATTTCTTGTGAATAGGGAATTGGATTTCTTGGGAATCGAACCTAAAGCCTCTGGTATGCAAAGTCAGCGTTCTATCAGCTGCACTACCGAGGCCGACAATTTGGCAGACAGAGAGCCGATTGGAGGACGTGAGACGGCGAACCACTTTCTCTGTATCTGCCCCACGTACGTCCGAATCAGGTTTGAGATGTTTGACGGTGATGTGTTGAGAAGCGACCACCTTAGCTCCTTGGCACCCCAGTATCAATCCATATTTCTCCGGAGGTCGATTAGATTCAAAACACATTAACAGGGAGCCAAAAGATCGTAACACTCACACCTAGTGTAGTGGATGATAGGATTTATAAGGGCGTTCTTTGATTATCACTCACAGTCCGCCTATTTGCCAGTCATTGAATAAGCCTTTGCTATGTTGGAAGGGGTCATCGGGTCTATGTGCCTGTGTCAGGAATAGTCTGTATGTTAACATTAACACTGTTCCCACACTGTTCCTTTAACGCATTTTCATTCTTTAGGGGAGTTGAAGATCTCACTGTGTTTTGTCTCAACGTTAGTACAGATGCTTGAATATTTTTTTTTGTTCCTTGTTCACTCCTCTCTGGAGCATAGGGCCTCCACAAGACATTGCCTTGTGTTGGTTACGTTAATCGGTTGTGTTGTTCTGCCAGGGTAGGTGATTGGCCTGCCGCAGGTAGTCCTAAGTGATGGGGCTGCCATCAAACCCCGCTTAGGGCGCTGTTATGCAGACGGTCAAATGACCGTCGGTCACGATACTTTTTACGCTCTCGTTTTGTTTTTTCTACTCTGTGCCAAAACCCTGTTATGCAGACGGTCATTTGATCGCCGGTCACCAGTACACTTTTCGCTTACTTGCAGCACTTTTTCCGTACTTTTTCAATAATTGTTTACCACTTAATTTGCAATTTTCCTCTTTATTTCCTCTTTTTGGAAAGCCACGTACAACACAAATGTAAACAAATGATGAGGGTTGCTATGAACCATTTTTTCCATCATTAGATACATATTTTCGCGACAAGTGTGCCATTTTGCTCCGAAAACACATGTGTTGTGAATAATTTCACAACGCAACACTGTTTTGATCGCATGATTTGGCATCGAGAGCCTCATCATTTTTGACCGACGCGGTCAAATTTTACTCTCCCGCTCTCTCTCTCAATTTTTCATTTTACATTGAAGCAACAACAACTATCGTGACCGACGGTCATTTGACCGTCTGCATAACAGCGCCCTTAGGAAACTCGCCTCCGTTATTTCGAGCTACCACTCGTAGCGCCATCTGTTGTGTGCGGAGGTTACAGCAGAATGGTTGGGGACTTCGCTAGATCAATTAAGTTGTATTGGTCTATGAAGTTAGTAAGGGAAGTCCAGCATTCCAAAGACGCTTCTAAGTGTAAAATGATAAGAATTCCAATTTTTTCTCCTTGCTTACTTCGCTTGTGCCTCGTGTTGATTACGTTAATCGATTCAAGTTTTTCCAGGGTGGGTGATTAGTCTATCACTAACAGTCTTAACCCTTTCGGGACTACTGGGATAATACGTCCCAGCAAGCTTTTAATGCCCCTCAAAATAATTATTAAAATCTTACGACCCACGCAAAATATTTTCTCGATTTCGGTGTTCCCGCATAAAAGGATGATTTCAGAATTTGTTAGCATCCAATATAATTTTCTAACCTCAACATTCATAGCATGAGAATATTTCTACTGAGAGTATTTTGGATTTCAAAATTAAACTCCGTCCCGAAAGGGTTAAGTGATGGGCTTGTGATCTGTGGTCCCCCAAGTGAGACGTCTCCGCATATGAAAGTTTACTACTGGGTTGTGGGGGGGTTGTAGGGTTTGTAGCAGTTTATTACTGGGTTGTGTTGTTTGAAAATGCAGAGGTTGGTGTCTTTGATGATTTACGCGCTACGACATATTTCCGCTAGTCCGAACTGGCACTGCTAGTGTTGTTGTTGTTGCGTTAGTACGGCTTCTAAATATGAAATTATACTACGAGCTACTCATCACAACTGATTCAAGTGGAAAGGAGAGCAGCAGATAAACGATTTGATTGAGTAATGCCAAAGGAATGGGAAACAATAAGAAAAAAGGAAATTTTGAAAAGTGACATACTAAGTCAGGTCACAACTCTCGACAGGAATTGAGCCCACGATCTCGGGGATAGGAATTAATTGTACTTCAGGCGGCTTAGAAACTATTAAACTAATCAACTCATCAAATCAATTGAAAAGAGTCGATTGCTCAAATTTTAAATTTTGACTAAATTTTTGCTAATTTGAAAAGTCACTAATATCTATTAAAATTCGCTCATTATTGTGATGCTTTCACCTTCGGACCAGCTGTGGTCTCAGATAGTCTAAAAAGCAAATCTAGTGGGATCAGAAGCTGGATTCAATGATAAAGCTGAGGTGAGCCAATGGCCAAAGTTTTTTTACTGTGCAAATAAAGTAAAATAAATAATAATAATAAAAAATAAAATAAGAAAGGCTGGAGCCATTCGAAAGAATGATAACTATGGAGTATGGTTTTAATGTCCCTCAAAACATATTAAAACATTATTACATAAAGAACTTTTTTTTGGTGCTTTATGTGTTTCAAAAATAAAAATAAAAATAAAAGCATCATTTGAAAGGGAAGCACTGTTCTGTCAAATAAAGTAAAATAAAAAAAATTACAATAAAAAATAAAATAAATAAGGCTGAAGGCATTCGAAAGAATGATAACTATCGAGTATAGTTTTAATGCCCCTCAAAAAATACTAAAATATTTTTACATAAAGAACTCTTTTTTGGTGCTTTATGTCTTTCAAAACTATGAAATAGAAATAAAAGCATTCTTTGAGAGAAGCACTGTTTCAAAGAAAAACTACTGAAACAATTTATTTGTACAAAGTTTGCGTTTCTTTTTTTCCCACAATCGTACTTACCAAAAGTTCTCCCAAATTTAAATTACATGCAAATCTGAAAGTTTATTTTTTTTTAAATATATCTCATTTTATTGATTTCTTTTGCTTCTCTGCTGGTTTCTTCATTTTCATCATTCATCTTTTCGAACTGTTCAAATTCTTGTTTTTGTTTTTTTTGTTTTATTTGCAATATGAATTTGAAATTCCATCGTTTACACAAAAAGATATACGTAATTGTTCATTTGTTTTGTTTTTGTTTTTCATTATTTTCATTGTATCTATGTGTTTCAGTTTAGTTTTAAATTTTTTAAATCAATTAAAATTCGTTTATTAATATTTATTGTTATTTGTTTGTTTGTTTGTTTTTCTTTCAATTTTACTGAAATTCTATTCATTTGTTCGGCCAAATGTCTTTCGCTTGCAGCAATTTTCTATTTTATTTGTTGTTGGTTGCTTTGTTGTATTTCTAATGAGTAAACATTTACAACTAGTTTAATGCTTTTCGTGTTTGTGTGTGTTTGATCCATTTTAAATGTTCGAGTGGCCAGTTCTCATAAATGTTTAATCAGTTTTATCAAGTTTAACAACAATAAAAATTTTAAACTTTTTGCTTTGCCGTTGGCATGCTGCTTCTTCTTCTTCTGTTAGGTTTTCTAATTTTTGTATCTCTTGACATTTCATTGAATTGCAACATTTTCCTTCCGTTCAATTAAAGTTTGCTGCCTTTCAAATATGCAATTTCGATTTGGCGCTCTTCTGGCTTAGTTATTTCTTTCATTTGTTGTTGTTGTTTTAAAAGAATTTTATCTAAATTAGTTGTAACATTTCATTTGAAGATTTTTACTGGTTTTGTTTTGTTTGTTTTTATTGATTTTGCAGCCTTGACGACGACTTTTTCTTTAAAGAATCATTGATTTCTCTTTGGGGGTTTTCTTGAAATATTTGTTTATGTTTTAGTTTTAGTTGTTTTGTTCAAGGTACTACGACAATATTTAGGTATTTATGCACATCTACTAGATTTGTTTTGGTTTTATGTAAAAATAAAAATCCTCTAAAACGAGATTTTTTTCCGCTTACATTCTGTGTGGTTTGTTCGTACGCCTGTTGTATTGTGTTGTTGTTGTTATTGTTTCAACAAACTTTCCATGACTTTGTCTGTCCGATGCTCAACGCGCTACATTGTCTACGTTTCCACTGTCAGCTGCGTGGACGCGCAATCTGACACTTTCATCAGCTAAACGAGTATTTACAAATTTGTTAAGTTTAATTACTTAAAGGTTTTTCATGACTCAATTCACAGGAAGGTTGACCATATACAAAATAGAAGATTTGCTACTTGCCAGCCCTCTGAGGTCCTTCAACCTGCCGCCGACTTCTGCTTTCCGCTCGTAAATATTTGTCTATGTTTGGGGTTTCGTTTGGTTAAAGCTTTTGCCGCTTCGCATTAACTGTGTTCGTTTGTCCCTTCGCACGCGCCCACTTTCACACTCGCTCGTTGTCTGTCGCAGTCGCTCGTCCACTTCTAAAGTTTGCCCCCAATCTCGAGTTTCTATTAGCAAATTAGCGCATCGCAATAAAATTTGACACCATTTATTATTACAATAATATTAATTTTTTCAATTATAATAAATTTCTATGATTCTCAGTATTTCTTATTTACACTTTGTACAACGAGGGGGGGAGGAGGGGGAGAAATGGTTGATTCGTTTCAAGTGCGGCATTTGAGATTTGAATTTCCTATGAGCCTGAAGTGGGGTTTCAGAACTGAAGTGTGAGTCTAAAAGTATGCTTTGAAAAAGCGAACTCAAAGCACATACGAATGTGCTAAACGCCCAAAAGTATGCCACAAAAATGCAAATTATGTGATTAACATTGAGTGTGGACTTGTAACTGACTTTTGATAATGTTTTGATATTGAAATGTCTTCATAATTTATTAAAAATAGGTGGAAAATGAATAAATGTAGCACCAAAAAATAAGAGATATTATTAGGTTCGAATAATGGGTAAAGAAATGTACACTTGGGGCCCTTACTGACCATTGTGAGTGCCCTATTTGAGTTAACTGTTTTTTTATATAAGGTAAGGTTATGTTAAAGTGGCATTCTTCTTTGGAAAGTTCAATGAAACAAAAAGATATCAATCGTTTTAATACCAGGTTGGGCTACTACAACTTTTAGGTACTGAAAACTACAAGGATTGCAATATCTAATTTATTTATTTATTTATTTAAGCCAAGCGAAATACAAAATATCTACAGGCTAGAAAATAAACAAAATGAACATTACTTAAGAATTAGACTAACAATTGGACTAAGTATAAAACATATTAATTAATTCTTTAAACTTTGGTTTTGAAATGGAAAAATCGACATCATTGCTGCAAGCCAAATTATTAAATTGCATTAATGATCTAACAAGCGGTTGATTATAAGCATAATTCGACTTGTAATGCTTTACTACAAATAATTTATTTGTGCGAGTAGTTCTGATTGGGACGAAGAAGTTTATAAGACTAAGTAAAGCAGGGCACTTGGTACTGCCACAAATGACGTCATAGACGAATAATAATGAATTTACCATGCGCCTCGATTCTAATGATTTCAAATTTATAAGTAAGCAACGTGACTTATACGAAGGAATCGGTTCGTGAAAGTTTAGTGAGAATAGGGCAAATTTTAGAAATTTCTTCTGTACTCTTTCGAGGCGATTAATATGAACAGCATAGAACGGATTCCAAATAAAAGCAGCGTATTCTAGCCTAGACCTCACGAAAGCAGAGTATAAAAGCTTGTATGTATAGGGGTCCTTAAAATCAGAGCAGTTTCGACGTATAAAGGCTAGCATAGCATATGCTTTAGGGATAATATTATTTAGGTGATTGACAAACGTCAATTTGGAGTCGAGCAGTACTCCCAAGTCTGATATCTCATTAACATTTTTAAGGCGATTATTTGCAATGGAAAATAAAGTGTGAATATTATTATTCAATCTAGAAAAGGTTATGTGAGAGCATTTTTTAACATTAAGAGCTAAGTGATTTTTAAGGCACCAGATATTCAAACTATCCAAGTCAGTTTGAATACGCGCCACATCACTAACACAGCGAGTTCTAAGAAAGATTTTAAGATCATCTGCATACAGCAGGAAATTTGTGTTGCGAAAGCAAGACTCGATATCGTTTATGAACAACAGAAAAAATAACGGCCCAAGGATGCTTCCTTGGGGAACCCCAGATGTGGCAGCAAAAGACTTCGACTTTATGCTATCCACAACAACATGGCAAAGTCTACCACATAAGTAAGAGTGTATCCATTTCAAAAAAGAAGAATGAAAACCAAGCCTTTCCAATTTCAAAATAAGAAGTTTGTGTGACACTTTGTCAAAAGCTTTCGAGAAATCAGTGTAAATAGTGTCAACTTGAAGTCTCTCTTCAAAAGCTGAGAAGCAGTATTCAGTGAAAACAGCTAGGTTAGTTACAGTGGACCGGCCAGCGATGAATCCATGCTGATTAAGGGAAATAATTCTAGAGAGAGGAAAAACTAAGTATTCCTTCACAATTACTTCAAACAATTTTGACACGGTTGAAAGTTTCGAAATTGGGCGATAGTTTGAAATATCATTTTTGCTCCCATTTTTAAACACTGGAGTAATATGCGCAATTTTCCATCTTCCAATGAAGTCACCAGAAGACAAAGAGAGATTAAAAATATGACACAGAGGCTTACAAATTGTAGAAGCACAGTTTTTAAAAAACAGAGAAGAGAAGCCATCACTATCAGCCTTAGCCGAAAGCTTTAGTTTTATGATACCTGCCATAACGTCACCTTCAGTGATTTTCAAAGATCCAAACTCAAACGACGAGTGAATATTGTCTAATATGGAGCTGTCAATTGACTCTGAATCCGCTGCGAAATTTGACATGAAGAAATTAGCAAATAGGTTTGCGATACCAAGCGTAGAGTTCGAAGAAACTCCATTATAAGCCATTAACGAAGGAATGTCCGAATGCGATTTTTTGGATTGAATAAACAGCCAAAAGGCTTTTGGGTTGCTTTTAATACTAGATTCAAAGTTTAAGATGTAATTATTAAACAAAAATCTGTCGAGAACAGCGAATTCCTTTGAGTAGTTTAGGAATACGTTTTTATCATTTGCGTCATTTGACGTCTTGAAGCGATTGTAAAATTTATTTCTTAAATTCTTCAACTTTTTCAATTCTTTAGTGTACCAGGGTAACTTGTAAACTTTTGGTTTGACCAAAGGAACCCATCTGCAACAAGCGTCATATAGATCATTGCAAAATATATCAAAGCAAGAAGCAGTATCAAAGTTAGTAAACTTATTAATCCAATCAGTACTACCGATAAATGTATTTAGGATATCATAATCACAAATTTTAAAGTTGAAATTCCGCCTGTCCGAAGAATTTGGTAATTTTAAAAATTCATAAAATTCAACATGGAGCACCAGCGGCACATGATGCATGTCTGATGGAGATATCGGGAACATACATTCAACCAGAGTGTGTTTGACAGCGTCACTTAGGAAAATTAAGTCTAACAAACGATTCAGTTTGTTAAAAAATTTATTAATTTGCACAAGGTCAAAGCAGCAAAAACTGTCAATTAGATATATCTCATGAGCAGCAGTCACATTCGATGGAGTTAATTTATTCTCTGCGTCAGAATAGGACCACGAGAGTTTACTGAGATTAAAATCTCCCAAAACACAGAAGTGCACGTTTGCTTTATCTAGATCCGGCAGATTTAAGATATTATTAACATGGGCTGAATATAATGAGTCAGAGCTATTAGGCGGAATATAAGAAACACAGATAACTAACTGCTCAGGTGAACCAGAAATAGAAACACATAGCTGGTCAAGCAGGCTATCATTATCAAACAGTTCGTGCGCAAAGGAGCGCAGCGTACGTTTAACCGCAATAAGTACACCACCACCTCTTTGGCACCCTGTTTTTACTGAATCTCTATCCTTACGATAAACTTGGTAAAGTGATTGGTTGAAAAATTCTCCATCACCAAAGTCCACATTTAGCCATGTCTCCACCAGAATAATCACGTCATAATCCATATGAGACGTGGCAAGAAAAATCGACTTGGATTTAGTCCTGATACCAGCGACATTTTGGTAATAGATTTTAAGAGTATGCCAATTTAAATTATGAATATTTGATACAAAATTCGTTTTCAAGTCCCTTGCTTTGGATTCACCGGTTTTTGAAAAAATTCAAATGGGCGTATTTTAACATTTGTTGGCCACAGTTCAGGACTAAGCAATTTATCAACTAAGTACTCGGGAATACCTAACTTAAAGTTAATACGCTTTAAAGTTTCAGTTGGCGCATCTTTTTTAACGAGACTGTAACACAAAATGCCATTCTTCTCAATATTTGCATGCTTTGAAACGTAGTCGATGATGTTATTAGTAGTGACCGTTGGTAGAAATGATGACAAGTGCAGCCACTTTAGACGAACAGCAACGCCGAGTTCGGAGTTATCATTGGATCCAACAATGCGCTTATGTTTATGTGTTTTATTTTTCCTCACCGCAGCAGAGTCCATCGTTGGCAAAGAGACGGCAGAATCCAAAAAACGAACAGCAGCCGCATAAGAGCATGGCGCATCAGCAGGAATGGCAGAGAGAGCGTGATCAGCAACAATACCACGATGTATATTCGAAGCGACAGTAGCAGCCGGCGAGCATTGGGCGTTCAGAGTTGCAGTCGGAGCAGCGGAGAGAGCGTGATCAGCGACAACAACATCACGAGGTGCATTCGAAGCAGCAGCAGCAGTAGCAGCAGGCGAACATTGGAAATTCGGAACCGCAGCCGGAGCAGCGGAGTGAGCAAGAGTAGCAGCATCCGGGCGAGGCGCCTTCAAGGCAACACCTGCATTGTCAGAGAGAGCTGCACTAACGGGCATAGCGCTACCAACACAAGCGCTGGATGTCGAGAGAATGTTCGGTCCCGGCTCATTTTTATTTACGAAGCCATGTAATTTGCGTTGAAGGCTCTTAATATCATTAGAAAGAAGCAAGATAGCCGTGGTAGGATCCTGTTCCGAAAGTTTACGTTGCGTAGATTGAACGTCAGCTTGTAAGTCTTCGAGTTTTTGGATTAAGAGTTTGTTTTCAGATTGCAGAGAATTAATTAAAGTGAGCGCCTGGGTATTCACAGCTCTGAGGGCAACGACCTCATTATAGACAGCATTGAGCGAAACCGTTTCCTTAGAAAGCTTTTGTTGCGCGGGGAGAGTAGGCTTAGCTCGTTGTTGCGTTAGTTGCTGAGGCACAGGAGCACTCGATTTTTTGCTTTGTACTAGGTGTGGCGATTGAGCACTATTAGCAGCAGAGATCACCATGGTAGAGTTGACATTAAGCGGTGTACTCTCTGCCGATGGCGGGGGCGAGCGAATAGAATTCCGCCGGGACGCCGCGCAATCTTTGCAGTGAAAAGGCTTGTTCGTATTTTGCAAGAATTCCAGATCCGCTGGCAAAATGTTTACACAATTCAGATGAAACAGCTCATTGCAATTAGCGCATTGCAACTTAGGATGACTTCGGTCAACCCTTTGGCCACAGCCACAAGGCATTATAAAGAATGAATTAGCGAGAAAAGGGCCAAAGTAGAACGATCGCGAGAAATTGGGATAACGCTTCACGCTCGCGCAAAAATGAAAAACAGAATAAAAGCAGAGCTTAGGTTGAGAACACGACCGAACGGAAGGAGCTCAACTGACTGAATGATTGCAATAACTAATTCTGATATTAAAGTTGAAGATCGGTTAGGCTGGAGTTAAATGAGCAGCTTAGGAATTCTAGTCTTCTCCTGGCCGGAAATGGACATTGTCATATAAAGTGCAGCACAGTTTTTTCGAAAGGACAACCACGACAAAAGTCGTTTTGTGACAATTCTAGTCTTTCTTTGACGGCTCCCTGGGAGCACAACAGTTGCAGAGCTCATGGAGTTTCAATCCTCGAAGTTTATAATATATATAAAGTCTTCCTCTCGCCAGGGAAGGACATTGGGACCCAAAGTACAGTACCGCTTTTTCTTCCTCTTCGGACAACCATAACATAGAAGTAGTTTTTTTGTATCTTGTTCAGAGTTAGGCAGATTTGTCTGCCATTGCTGCTGATTTGTTTCTCTATTTTTTCATACAACTTCAAATGGTTCTCTTGTATGACATTAGCAGCCTCAGAAATGAAAGGTTATGGTTGTAGCTTTCACCTGGTTGGGACTAAAATTGTTTACATTTTCGTTCTAAATTTTCATCTGAAAAGTTATGAAAATTGCAAAAATTAAGTAATAATTTCTCGGCGATTTGAAAAAATCTAAAGATCTTAAAAATATTAAAAAAGAGATTCGGTACAGTGACAGATATGCAATTTTTCATATATATTCATTTATTTATATATATTCATGATATTCATGTCACCATTTTGAACATAAAAATTGTTTTCAGCATTTTCAGCGACTTTGAAAATGCATCACAAAACTTCCAATTTTACAGAAAATTGCTTGCTTAAAAAAATTTCACAAGCTACAACGCGAAAGAATGTTAAAAGTGAACAAAATAGTCAGTAAACATCAGCTCAAGTAAATACAAATTGTTTATAAAAATTCCCACTTTTGTGGTATACTTTTCGGCTTACTTTCAACAGTAAAACTTGTGAGCAGCCTCGTTGCTATTTGCCATTTTGCATAAACTCTTCAAAATGTGAACTTTTTCCTACACTTTGAGTCTAACTTTTTGTTCGTCTCTACTTCAGGCTCGTCGGATGTGTTGATTCACTTTTTGGGATGCTTGCAAAAATATGGAAATTTCTCATATCAACAATGCTGCACATACATCTTTCTTATTGTACTGGAGGGGGGAATATTTTTTTCTGTTCTCTTTCTTCTGCGGCTTTGTACAAGAAGTGGGTGTGTTTGTGTGTTTACAGTTACCATCTTAGCTACATTTAGTGTAGTTGTTTGTATGCAAAAAAACGGTTTAACGCAGTTTTAATTGTAATTGTAATTGTAGTTGTTGTTGTAGTTGTAGTCTGTGTTATGCCATAGGAAACTGGAAACCTATTGAATAGTGTTAAAAGACTGACAATTTCTTTCGTTTCTTTATAGTTGGTTTTTAATGCTACAAACAAGTATCTGAATCCTTCAAGTTCTCACAGTCGACCAGTGGACATAGTCGACCAAGTTTACTTATTCGCTTCGCTGAAACACTTCTCTAAAAATATGGTAAATAGTTGCTAGTTCTAGACTTCTAGTAAGTAGATTAGGATTAAAATGTCTTGGTTTGCTGTTGGTTGTTGCTTATTGTTTTAACAATTTGGACACCGTTGCGATTCTGAAAGACAAAGAGAGAGAGAGCTGCGGCTGCTTTCTCGGTTGCAGTGCGATTTCAAAAAGCTTTGGATTGAGTTTCGTTCTAAGGTACAAGAGTTCTACTATCGAGTTTTGCATTTGGATTTCGTTACGCAACTCAGATTTTATATAAATTTGCGTAAAATGAACGATGTTGCATTGCTTTGGTTCGGTAGAGCAGTGCTTGCATTGGTTTGTTTGGATTGGTTCAGAGTTAAAATTTTTATACCGGAAGACTACAATGTACACATAAATACTTTGACATACGTACACATATATAGATTAGATAGTTTAATTGATAGTTGTATGTAGAGATGTGAAAACTGTTGTACGAGTGTGTAATGTGCAGGTGGAATGGAATGGAAATCGCTGGGTGCTTGAGTACTTTGAGTACCGTCGGTAAGGCAGTGTGGCGCCATAAAGCACCGAAATGTTGTTAAAGCGATTTTAGTGTTTAAGTTGGACTGAGTGTTTTGTTGCAGCTGAGGCTAAAATTGGTTTTGGGTTTTATAAGTCAAACTTGCGACAGGGGAAAGTTGGGCTCAAAATTCAGGGCTGTGGAGTAGAATAGAGTTGATTGTTGTTACAGCCCATAAATTATAAATCGAAAAAGTCCATGAATCAGAAATTCATGAATCAGAAATCCATGAATCAGAAATTCATGAATCAGAAATTCATGAATCAGAAATTCATGAATCAGAAATCCATGAATCAGAAATTCATGAATCAGAAACTCATGAATCAGAAATCCATGAATCTGAAATTAACCAAATCATTGCTTTTTTTTACAAAAAGTTATCGGATAAAGAAAATTATTATAGGATAAAGTGTTATCACGGCGCATGTCGACTCAATCAGAAAATTCTGGAATGAAAAAAATTAATCTTTCAATTTTCTAAAATCTCAAAATACTTTGCTTAAGTTACTCATAAAGTCTCAGGTATGTCATAACTGATAATTAAACTGATGGAGTAGAACAGAGTTGATTGTTATTAAAGCTCATGAATTAGAAATCGAAAAGGTCCATGAATCAGATATCCATGAATCAGAAATTTATGAATCAGAAATTCATGAATCAGAAATCCATAAACCAGAAATCCATGATTCAGAAATTAACAAAATCATTGCTTTTATTTTTACAAAAAAATATCTCTATAGGATAAACTGTTATCACAGCTCATGACGACTCAATCAGAAAATTCTGAAATGAAAAAAATTAATCTTTCAATTTTCAAAAATCTCAAAATACTTTGCTAAATCTAAACTAAACTAAACAGTCTCAGGTATGTCATAACTGATAATTAAACTGATGGAGTAGAACAGAGTTGATTGTTATTAAAGCTCATGAATTAGAAATCGAAAAGGTCCATGAATCAGATATCCATGAATCAGAAATTTATGAATCAGAAATTCATGAATCAGAAATCCATAAATCAGAAATCCATGAATCAGAAATTAACAAAATCATTGCTTTTATTTTTACAAAAAAATATCTCTATAGGATAAACTGTTATCACAGCTCATGACGACTCAATCAGAAAATTGTGAAATGAAAAAAATGAATCTTCCAATTTTCTAAAATCTCAAAATACTTTGCTAAAGTTACTCATAAAGTCTCAGGTATGTCATAACTGATAATTTAACTGATGGAGTAGAACAGAGTTGACTGTTATTATAGCTCATGAATTAGAAATCGAAAAAGTCCATGAATCAGAAATCCATGAATCAGAAATGCATGAATCAGAAATTCATGAATCAGAAATCCATAAATCAGAAATCCATGATTCAGAAATTAACAAAATCATTGCTTTTATTTTTACAAAAAAATATCTCTATAGGGTAAACTGTTATCACGGCTCATGTCGACTCAATCAGAAAATTCTGGAATGAAAAAAATTAATCTTTCAATTTTCAAAAATCTCAAAATACTTTGCTAAGGTATAATAACTTAATAATAATTTAATTTAATTTTGATTTAGCATTTGATTGCCTTCTCGGACCTCAATAAGGGTCCAATGTGAAGACTTTCTTGGTCTCATAGCTAGAATGAATAAGTAATTTATTGTTGTTTTATTGTAACTGTTGAAATTCTGTATATTTTTCGGACCCTTTCCAGTAGAGATCAAAGATTGAAAGATTCATGTAAAAGTCTCAGAAATATGTAAAACTGAAACAAGATGTACACATCGACTCCATAGCCTTGAATGCCAATTTTCCGAAAACGATCAGCCACTGCTCACAACAACAAACTAACCCATATACCATAAGTACTGATTCGTAGATGAAAAGATGATCGAAGAGCAAAGTTAACACATATAACAAGTTAATAGTTAAACATCATCGAAACCTATTGAACAAGTCTCCATACATGTACATACAACTTTGAACGTTTTATTGTATTAAAAATTAATGTTGCTTGTGGTCCAATGAGCAGTTTGCAGCTTTTGATAAGATCGTTTGTTGTTGTTTTTGTTTGTCAATTACATTTAAATTTCTTTAAGAATCGCTAATAGTTAATGTAACAATTTGATTTGCTTGAAACGATTTTGCAAATGTTAGATATTAATTTTGTTGTTGTTGTGTTTTCATTTTTCGTTCAGTAGTTGTGTAATTTACAAAGTTAGGCTTTCGTTTAGCAAAAATATACAATAGTATATATATATTCATGTATGTGTGTAATTCAAGTGTAACACAATCTGCTTAAAAGTTCATAGATATCATCGAGTTGAACGAGTTGGCTTTGTTGTTGGAATTGGTTTCATCTAACACTAGAACAAGTTTTTAGTTCGTGGATTCATCTTTGCTTACGCTTAGTTGCATTGATTTACAGTTTTCCAGTTGGAAATATAAAAAAATAAATTTTGGTATGTTGTGTTTAGTTTGTGGTGCGCAAAAGTTTCAGTTGTTCTGATTCAGCTGACCTATTAAAAAACAGAAAAACAGTTTTTTAATTTGTATATCAACAACATTTCAACAACTTTTTGCAACTCTGGCAGACAGCTTGAGGCCTTCAGTTTAGGTAGAAGATGGTTTGAAGAAAAATTGTCTACAATTTGGACTAATTTCTGGTAAAAACAACTGCATTTGTTTTAGTGACAAAAGTGCTACTGTCCGCATGAAGAATGCTTCTCTGCAATGCTCAACGTTTGGGCGTTGTTTGGGTTTTAGTTGTGCTTTTCCAGTGTCATAGAAATGTTGCATGATTAAGAAAAAAAATATAAAAAAAATATATTTTTCGTTGGCCACATTTACTAATTTGTTTTACCAATGCCAATTGGTGCAGAGATTTCCAAAATGTTCACAATCCAGTCCAATGAGCTCCTGACTGACTAAATTAACTTCTAATTAGAAGGTTTTCTGTCTCACAAAAAATGACTAATGGAACTTTGGTAAACATGGGCTCTGCACTGAATCAAAGAATCTCAAATATTTTCCACTAACATAGAAACTGTCTGCATCACACTGTTGCATGCCCACAAATGTTGCAATGCTTCACCAAAGTTTGCCACGTTTACCACCAATTTGCAGCGAGTATACACCATAAAGTTTACACTAAACTTTACAGCTTGAGTTCGCCTCAAAGTATGCTAAGGAGGTTAGGTTAGATTAGATCAACACACTTTGGCCACATTAGGCCACAAAAATAACGCAAAGTAAAACTTTCCAAACTACTTGTTCACACCTATTTACGATTATGTCGATGTTGCAAAGGTGTCATGTTTTGTGGCATACTTGTAGGCGCCAACTAACTGCACTGTGCACTGCCTTGTGTCAGTTGTAGTGTTTGGTCAGCTTTTCACACAATTTCCTAATAAAAGTCCTTAGCTAACATTTATCTACAAATATTTCTAATTACAACAACAATTTCATACAATTTACAATGTTCAATTTGCACTGACAGCGGCTTAAAGATTTCCAATCCGTTACAGTTGAGTGTTTTTTTCAATTTGTAATATCTAAATTTCAACACATCGAATTTGACGTTTCAATTTCAATATAATAATTTCAAGTTTTTGTTTTGTTATTTGGTTGCTAAATGCTTTGGATCTTTTACAAATATTCTTGTAAAATTTTTTGACATGTTGCAAGTATTTGTCGCTTTAATTTTTTATTACATTACATAGTTTTAAAGTAAAGCTTTCGTTTCGTCATTGCAAGAATGTCGCAAAGTTGTGCTAACAAAGCAAAGTTAGAGATTAATAAATAAATAAAAATTATAATAAAATAAAACAGAAAAGTACAGCCATTGTTAATTTTGTGCCTGTGAAGTCAGCTTTGGTCTCTTTTAATCGAACTAACTTTTTAGTTGTGTTCCGTCTCCAAGCACTTCTCTTGGCCCTCGGAGTGCAACCACATACATAAAAATGTGCGACAAATAAAATCCCTTCTTCCACAAAACTTTTCTGAACTGATGCCCTTTGAAGGGTTTTCCGGTAATTTTCATCATTTTGCCTTTGATCAATGCGCCATGGCACAAAATTTCATCATACTTGTGCACACAATTTTAGTTAATTTGAAAAAGTATAAAATTCTAAAAGAAAAGTATAGAAGTGCTTACAAAAAATTGTTATAGCACATCCGATTTGCTTTTTTTCATATCTCAGTTACAGTCTGTGTGCAGTTTTACTGCCTTCAAACATTTCCACAATAACTATTTAAAGTTATTCTTTAAAGGACAATATTTCGTATTCAAGGAAATGTTAAATGCTGTATTTGTTGTTGTTGTAATTTGTTTGTATGCATGAACTGTGTGTGTGTGTGTTTGTTGGCACGTTTTTGCTCCTGTTTCCTATACAATTCGCAGACCACAAAATTTCTACCAATTGACTCACATTACCATTGTTTTTAGCTGTTGTTATACACACTACACATTCATACACACATACACATAAAGTATATGTACATACATATTTATATATATTTGTATGGATTGAATGAAAGCAGCAGCAACGTGCAATTCCAGCCAATCACTTTTCATTATGTTTTGTATTTTCCTTCCAATAATGTGGCAACCTTTCATAATGAGCTACGCCCATTTGGGCGTTTGGATGTTTGGCGCTAATGTGTTGTTTTTTTAATTTATTATAGTTGTTGTTGTTGTAGCGATTATTGTTGAACATAAATGGCAATGCGTGGATGTGCGGTTTGCGTGTGATGTTGTTGTGATTGTTTTGATGGCAATGTTGTTGTTGTCGTTATTGTTGTTGCAGTTGTTTTTGTTGTTGTTGTTGATGATGACAGCAGATAGCACGAATGGTTGGCATTGGAAATGAAAAGCAAAAAATGTAAGCAGCACAAATACAAAGAGATCGCATAAAAGAGAAAAAAGACGGAAGAAAGAGAGAGAAAAAACAAGAAAGAAAATATTTTATTTATTTGTTTTCGTTCCATTGACATGTGATTGTACTTCTTTTCTGTTTGGTTGTGTGGCTTTTGTTTTCCTATTGTTGTAAAAGTTTTTGATTGTTTTTTTGTTTATGTGTAAAGTTAAGCATTCAAGAATTGTTCAAACGCGAAACGTGCGAAAATCTAACACAAACATTGTAAATATTCAAAGCAGTCAAATACACACACACAGCACTGACTTTCGATGCTTCCCTCGTTGTTAAAGAAAAATAACAAAAATAACAAAAAATATATAAAAATATCTGAAAATAAAATGCAGTTAGAAGTTGATATTAAAATTAAACCTATGCGACTTTTAGGCTCGAATAATTAATTTTTAAAACTAAAAGATTTAGAAATCAAGAGTAATTCAAATAGTAATTATTTGGTTCGAACAGTTAGAAAAGAAGCAGAAGAACCAGTGACCTAAAAGACGATAACGGGTTGTGCTGGCGAGTTTCTTAGAACTTCGTGAAATATATAAATCATTGAAGCTTTAACTTTGAGTCTCAATTGGGTTAAAAAATTGAACTATGAATTTATATTTAACCTCAAAGCACAAACAACAAAAAAATCCAATCATTAAGTTAGGTTAGGTAAGACAGGCAGCTTGCTAGTTGCTCAGCCAGTAGACTCGGAGGCCTCAAAGGCGCATTGTGACGGCCGAAGAGAGTGTAGGCAAGTCCCTGTAATTCTATATTCGATGTTGGCTGGTTGTTGCATCAATCTGGCTCAAATTATTTAGAAAGGTAGCACTTCAAAAGTTAGTATCTAAAAATGTTTGTATTACTTCAGTTTTCCCTAACTGCAGCTAACCTATCGCAACACACACACACACACAAACAAACACACACACATACACTCGTACGCACGTTGACACGTTCGCTGTAATCCTAAACCAAAAATCAACCAATAGTTTGATAAATATTTAGATACGACAGGACTTTGATTATTTGCACCGCAGTCAACTTAACAGCGACCGCTCACGCTTAAAACATACTAAATATATATGTACGATATTGTACATACATATCTACTTATACCTCTCTACAAGCACTCATCCCCTAAGTATTTCTCAGCGACAAATAAAATCATAAGGAAGAGGCTGAAAACTAAAAAAATTATATTCCATACAACCACTAAACATTTTCTCACTGAGAACTTTGAGCGTTTTTAATCTTAGTTTCAAAGTTTCCAAATGCATTGAAAACAATTAAAATTTGCAAAAAAACAGAAAGAAAAACTACTGAATACTTTAGAATTTGTGATTTTTATAAAAAATATTTGCATTAGTTTTTATTGATTGGCCAATACAATACAATGTTTGTTGTTGCTAATAAATACCATCAATCAGTTTTTGCGCTCCACCCACATTTAGCTATGTTACAATTAAAAATTCTATTGTTTATTATTATTAATTAAATAGTAATTAATTAAAAGTACTTAAATAAAGCGAGAAATAAAATTTCCACTAATTGACAAATTATCATTTAACGTACACAAAACGAATTGTTGTGAACCCGAAAATGAAATGTATTGAGACGATTTGTGTCACACTCTAACAGTTGGAACTTAAACATAAAGTAAGTTAAAATGTTTCAGTCGATATTGACCGACGAATTTTACTTTACACTATAGACACGCCCTTTGGTCTGTCTACTGTCATGGGAAGCAGGAATTCATGTATAAAAATTGATAACAACTTAAAATGTGATGCACTAATATGGCCCAAATAGCATTAAGGAGGAAATATTTGACTGTTATGATCCATAATGGGTTAAGAAAGCCACTAGTTATGCAAAAAATCTTTTATTGAAAAATTTGAAAAATGGATTTCGACGCCTTAGAAAACGAATATCGTAAGTTCCATTGAGGTTAGTAGCACATACGACATTTATTTTCTCAGTTGACGATTTTTGTCATGGGTGCAGCCAATTATGTCCAAACAAATTGGTTGCATATATCTATGACTAAAAGACGTTTTCTTACCCATTAACGATCATAAACAGCCATAGAATGTTTTTTCTAAATACGAATGAAATCGCCATACTTTGTGAAATATCTTTTTACGACAGACCGTTGCTATAGTAGAGCATAGCAATTGCTTATAAAATTCACTCAATATTTATAAGTTGCTATTAAAAATCCTCGCTTTGCAGACAATATCCAGCAAACTGACAGACAGACAAGTGATCAGGCATGTCTCACTTATTTTCTTATATACGAATTTAAATATCGAAAACTGTACCGTAGCGCAGGGCTCCAATTTTTTTTCTCTCATATTCTACACGTTTAGGCTTTCTTGCTTTAAGATTAAATTTAAATTAATTCAATTTCCCATCACTACTTAAGCTGAAAACATTTACTAATTCCTGTCATATCTAGTGACACAATTCCAAAATTCATCTTCTTCTTTTTCTTCGGTATCAAAGATCCATAACTGCTGGTATCCCATTTCTTTAACAAGTCGACACACACACATTTGCATGCTTCAAGTTGCCGGCAAATGGCGGTTTCAGTTTGTGGGCTGTGTTGTTGACTTTGGTGGTGATACTAAAACGAAATAAAATTGAACGAAAAAATAGTTATGAATGAATAAAAATTAAATTTGAATATGGGAATTGAATATAAAAAATTAATTACTAAAAATAGATTTACAAATAATAAACCATAAGTACTTGAAAAATATTTTATTTTTATTTTTAAAAAGATATAATATTCTCTAAAATAAAGTATTGGAATCCATAACAGACAACGCATGCGTGGAGATTTTGTGTTACAAAGGTGCCATTATTTTTGGTCCAAATTACTGAAACGGCTGCACATTACAGAGATACGAAGTAGAATCACATAGAGAGATGTGTCCAAAAATAAAAGGTGAACGTTTGGAGTATTTCGCTTTGAGAGATGCCGAAGGAGATTGTGTGATTCTGGCTACACTTAAAGAATTCCAGGCTATAAATGAGTTTTAAGGTGTCGCTAGTCAGTGGCGCAAGCTTTTAGGAGCTTTTTAGGGGTTGAAATACCTACAAAACATTTGGGTATAAAATATGGTTTCAACTAGTAGTACTGGGCCCAAAAGTTGTTAGCAGAATCGACCCCTAAATGAAATCATGTTTGCGTCACTTTGGCTAAACTAAGCTCATGGCCAAACTAAGCTTTGGTCTCATAACTCAAGAGGCGATGGTACTTCATACAATTGTTTGATTCCTGTATGATCCTGTATGATCATAACAACTCTGAGAAAAATCTCACTAACTACTATTAGGACAACTTTATTATATGACTGAATCGTCTGTAATCGAATGTATGACGACGTCTTTGGTTGGATATCCCAGAAGCATGGACCCTATCACAAAACTTTATATGAGTTAACGTTTGAGAGCTAAATCGGGAACCCATTTGCATACGAATTGTTGCTTGAATTGTATGAACTGTGTAACGATGCTAAAGTTTTTAAAGCCTCAGCGGATATTAACCCTTTCGCTACAGGTTGTTACTGGGGAAAGTTAAAATTTTAAATTTTACGTCTTAGGCTTCTATAAGAAATTTTTTAATTTTTATACTCGGACCCTCTATTTTAGAGTGTTTTTCTATGAGAGCAACCACATCGTTGTGGCTGTAATAATTACTTAAACATAAAACTTTTTACGCATAACGAAAATTTGAATATTTCTTCATTTACTTCAGCCAAAATTAAAAAAAAAGTATCTAAATTGAAAGAAAACGTCAAATTAAAAAGTTCTCTAATTGTTTCTGCTTCTTCTTCCTTTACTATGTCAAGATATATCATTAAAAAATCGTGTATACTTCTCTTCTTTAAACTTTAATATTCAGTTTATTAATTTCGTATTTTTCCTAAAACTTCAAACTATTCTAAGGACCAACAAAAAAATGTATTCTTGCAACCATAGAGGATGCAGACATCCACAAAGTAGCATGTTGCCATATGGCAACACAATAGCGAAAAGGTTAAGAATGAGGACGTTCCTTCAGATGGAAGAATGCAGTCGAAAAATTGGCATTGCTTGGTGTGACCAGAGCGAGAAGTAGCGCAGAGTGCCGAGGCACCTGAAGACAGTTGTTGGAGTAGAAGAAGACGGACATTCGCTCAGATCAGTGATGACCATTCTGCTGACATCGAAGCTACTCGCGCGTGTCGTAATGGTCATCACTGTTGTAGATGAGAGAATGAAGTAAAAATATCATTGGCATCGCTTAGTGGGACCAGATCGAGAAAATGCAGCAGAGGCACCTGGAGACAGTTGCTGAAGCAGCGGACATCCGTTTAGATTGTTGTTATTTTTGTTACGATAAGCCGAGTAGGTAATGAAGTCCATTACAGCAAATGACTCTGAACTTTAGAAAATTGGCTGACAGATCACACAGTTCTTCCTAAATGAAGGATGATCAAAGTGCCAACTTCCCAATGCACTTCAATCCTCAACAGGTCGACTAGTCTTTTCCATGCGTCATTCACAACAAACCAAATACTTTCAAACAAATTTCGCAAGCACAAAAGTATCTAAAGTATTGAATGCAGATAATTCAAGAAAGCTGCAAATTTTCTTGTAGTGTTGTTGTTGGTGGCGACACATGTCTCTGACTTGTGTCTAACTGTCGGTGTATTAGCAGGAGACGCCCTGCTTGGCCACCGTGTACCAGGTGCACACCTTAACCAGCGACGGCGAGTCCGGCGTCGTTGCTCGGTCCGGCTGCTGCTGTTCCGTTTCGCTGGTTGCAGTCGCTGCCTCCGGCAAATTTTGCGGGCTGTGCGCCGTGTCGACGACGGTTGCGTGCGCAGGACTCGTCTGGCGACTGCTGGGATGATACGTTTGCGCTGTTGTTGTGACAGCTGACAGTTGGGGCGCAGTTGTTGTTGTTGCGGCGCAGCAATTTTCGGCAGTTTTGTCGCGCAGGTTTTGATTTTGATTTGGCTTTTGATTACGTTGCTGCGATTCGCATTCGATGGTCACAGTGGTGCATGTGGCATGGCTGTTGTTGTTGTTGTGCTGACAGCGACGATTGTGGCGTTTGTGCTTTTGTTGCTGCTGCGACGTCAGTTGGCTGTGTGGTTGATGTGGCTGCTGTAGTTGTTGTTGCTGCTGCTGCTGCTGCGCGTACTGATATTGCTGCAGCAGTTGTTGCTGCTGATATGCGATTTGTTGCTGATGTTGCGGATGGTGAAAGTGCATTGGCGCCGGCGGCACGTCGCGGCCCATCTGTGGTCCCACTTGCGGGCAGCGAAAGCGAATCGCCTGCTCGTTGGCCGCGTTGAGGTCGCGCGACGAGGACGTCGCCGACGGCAGCAACACGGTCAGCGCCAGCTCGCGTTCGCGCTCGTCGCGACTGCGCGCCGCTCGGCGACTTTTGCTGCGCTGCTGGCGCGCAGCCCGACTCTGCTGGCGCTGTTTGCTGCGCTTGCGCCGTTGCTGCTGTTGCTGGTGGTGTTGTTGCGTTTTGCTGCGCTGTCGCGGCCGCATGTAGCGCAGCCGCAGCTCGGACTGCGGCCGCAGGCAGTGACGACAGAAGGACGAGTCGTCGTCGCTGTTGCTGTTCGCATCGTCGGTGTCGCACGTTGTGCCGGCAGTCGTTGACGTTTCGCTGGTATTCGATGTGACGTCCGGCGGCGCGTGTTCGACCGACGACGCTGCCGCCGCCACGATCGCGCTTCTACTACGCTTCTCACTAGCTACGCTACTATTTGCTAACTTTTCGCTCTTTTTGCTCTCTAGTGCCGCTGTCGTTGCTGGCTGCAGTTCTTGTTGTTGCTGTTGCTGTTGTGTTTGCTTTGGGGTTTTTTGATTCGACTTACGTTTGTCCGGAGTTTTACATTTATCACGTTGCATTTGTTGTCGTTGCTGCTGTTGTTGTTGTTGTTGCTGTTGCTGTGATTGTTTCTGCTGCTGTTGATATTGTTTGTGTTGTTGCTGTTGTTGTTGTTGTTGCTGTTTGTGACTGTGCCTTTTACTGCTGCTGACGCCGTTTCGGCTGCTGCCCCGTGCCGACGAGTGCGTTCGGTGTTTTCCATTGGTGCCCTCTTCCCCACGGTCCAGCGGATATGGTCAGAATGCTGAGTCAAAGACGGACATGGACCTGGAGATGGCCTCATCGTTTCGGCACGCCTCGAGGAACTCTTCCAGCGTCACGACGCCATCTCGATTTATGTCCATCTTCTGCAAGTAGATTTTGTGAAGGAGAGGAAAAGGAGGTTTAAAGTTTTTAAAGAAATATTGTAGATTTAAAAAGATTTTCTTGGATATAGAAACCAGTGGCGCACAGGGGGGTTTGGGGGTTGAAACCCCCCAAACACAAAATTTGCTTATACAAAATATGATTTCTATGGTATTGGGCTCACAATTTGTACGCGAAACCCTCCGCCCGCCCCGCAAAATGAAATCCAGTGTGCGCCACTGATAGAAACACTCACGAGTTAACCAGAAGTTTCTATATTTTTTTTGGATCATAAACCTGTTTGCACAGTGATTCGTTCCATAGACAAAATTCAAAAAATGTATAGTCTCAGAATTTAATGAGTTTGATGTCATTTGAAAGGGAAAACCCCAAAAAATCTGTGCGAAAAAATAATTAGTGGAAGTGCAAAAGTGGCTCAAAGTCGGAACTTTTTTCACCAAAAATTGTAAACACATATTTTCTGTTTTTTAGTCTATTAAAAATACATGGTTACCGAGAAGTTGCTAAAACTTTCATTGTAGATTAAGTAATGATGTGGCCATTTTCTCTTTTAATGGTTTCTCAAAATTTGCAAAGCTGAAGCTTTTACTTCACTTTTAATTTAAAATATTTTTCTAAATTAAAAATCTGAAAATTGGCAAAACTTAGCGGAAAATATCTTAAAAGTATGTGAAAGTATGTTCCTGGATTTTTTTTAATTTTAAGAAGCATTCTTTTTTTGTCGGATAATGTAATTACATCCTCCGATATCTTCCGATCTCAGAAAATAATTCAATTTGAAAAGTGGTCTAAACACCTATTTTTCTACAAAATTTATTTTTTTCATCCCTAAAAGTATGCAATCAGCATGAAAAATCCTGCACAAATGCAAAACATACATCTACTTTTATCATTTTTATTGCAAAACTAAAGGGTCCTAAAACAATTTCTGTTACTCTTTGCAATTATCAATGTTGATGTTACCGATTAAATGTAAAATCTGAAAAATCTAGCCAACACACTCGTTGCTATAGCTCACCAAAAATGACGAAAATTGCAAATTTAAGTCTCAGACATTGCCAAACTACAAAAGTTTAAGAAAAACGAAATGGAGATTTCAATTCAGCAGACCATGATTAACTAGTACACCAAATTTTATGAAGAACGGACCACTCCTTCTAATTTTATCCCGCGGTTGTATGGAGTCGAATCACTGTGGATTGGAACGAATACAGTAAAAATTATACGGTTATCTTCTGAACTAAAAAATAGCATCAACTACTCAGATTTCAGTATGAAAAGCATATCAGCCGATTTTATGTGCCTGCTCAGCCTTCTTTGATTGCTTTATGTCTATGTTTCATTACTGCTTTTGTTAGATATCGTTGAAATCCTTTTCTAGTCTTATTATGGCACATAGAGTATTTTTTATTTGTCTGAAAGACGAAAACACCTGAGTCCTTTGATTGGATCAGAACTGCTGACTTATGAACATTACAAGCTCCTTGGCAAAGTGAATGTACGCTGGAACATTCGTCCCAAGTGGAGCATACAAAAAACTGTGAGTAGTTGTCAGTTGCTACAATTTTTATTATAAATCATTGTCATACATTTAGAAACCAAATTTGATCAATTTCAAACCATTTCCCTATTTTCCCTGAATTGCTTTTTCCTCGCCTCTACCCAATTCGTTCAATTCGTTTCATAATTCAAATGCCGCTCGCCATCAAATCCATCTCGCGCCGCGGGCCTAAAAATTATTATTGCGCAATATTTTATGCATCGCAGCACACACAAACAAAAGCAACGGCCAACGGCAAAAAAGCCGAGCCAATTAACATGAAAATGCCGGAACTCAAAAACGCTGCGCGTTAGAGACAACGCCGCCGACTTCCGGTGTGCAGCTGAGCGTTCCGAACGCAAACCGACAGGTCGCTGTCGCTTCTTGTTAAGTTGTCTGCTTATCATTTCCGTTCTTGATTTTTCGTTTTTGGTTTTTCACATTTTTGTACCCACTCACCTGAAATATGTGCTCGACTTTTCCTTTGATTTTCTCCTCCTCGGGACACTCGTCGGGCAGGCGTCCCATCAGTTCGTATATGGCAGTCACAATATCAGTCATTTCGTCGCGCGTAATAAAGCCATCGCCGTTGATGTCGTACAGCGAGAATGTCCAGCGGAGCTTCTCCTCGACGGAGCCGCGCGACAATATCGAGAGTCCTTGAACGAAATCCTGCGGAATGGAAAATCAGTCAGCGGATAATAAATATGAGCGATGTAAAACGTTCAACATAACAAAAGTATGAAAAAGAGAGCACATAAATAACGCAACAGTGAAGTTTTGCACGTTGTGCGGAATTTCGCCAATTTCAGCTAATTTTTTATGACCGCTGAAGGATCGCGTGCTGGCGGTTTAAGTGTGCCATTTATTTTGTAACTTTGCAACGGTGGCGCAGATTATAAATGTATTTTCTGTGAGAGCAAAGTGAAAAGTGGCAATAGAGAAAAAAAATGGCGTTCCAGGCATGGGACATTTGTGAATAAGTGGTAACACTTTCAGTGAAGTGTGGAAAGAGTGAGGTGAGGGATGGCAAATGAGGAATGGAAAATGAATTCACTTGGACTTTTGAGGTTTTTATGGAATTTTGAAAGACTAATGTGTGTTAGTGCATCAATGGTTTTGGTGTTATTTATTGAGAACATTGTCAAAGGCTCAGATCCACCGGAACCGAACTGAGAAGCCTCTACAAATATTCGAAATTATTATTGTGTCTTAGATTTATTATTGTGACTTGGATTTACATTTACAAGTAGATAATAGTGAGGCTGTTGTACACTGCGATCACTATTGAAGTCCCTACTTGCTACTAGGGGTCGCCAATTAGGCCCACAGCCCTAATTAAAATTAGAAGTTCTCGTGGGCTAGATGTTTGGCAGAAAAATCCATATATGCGTGAAACTAGAGACTAAATATAGTAATACGGCGTACTCAGTTTTTCATTTCTACATCCTTTGTCCTTTTAAAGGGACTTCAAAATTTTGAAGGGGATAAAAAATAAAAAAATATAAAAAATACTTAACCTCGTTAGAATATAGCGATATGTATATCAATCGAAAGAGGAAAAGCTCAAGAATTTAAATAAAATTTATTTTTTATCTATTTGTAAAAAAAGGATATGAAAAAGGTCCTTTGAAAATTTTAATCCTTTATATCCTTGAAAATTTTTAGAGAATTTTCTTGAAAAGTAAGTATGTTACTCTAACTTTATTGGTTCGAAAGTTATTAAAAAAAAGCGGAAGCTGCAATTCTAATGAGGTACAAAAATTCTAATTTATTTGAGTATCAGTATTTTAAATAATAAACAGACACAAAATCAATGAAGCGAGAATAATGAAATTTTGACACGTGATCAAGGAGATTTGGGAATTTAACATACTTACTTTTCAAGAAAATTCTATATAAATTTTCAAGGATATAAAGGGTTAAAATTTTCAAAGGACCTTTTTCATATCCTTTTTTTACAAATAGATTAAAATTCAATTTTATTTAAATTCTTTAGCCTTTCCTCTTTCATTTGATATACATATCGCTATTTTCTAACGAGGTGAAGTATTTTTTATATATTTTTTTATTTTTATCCTTTTCAAAATTTTGAAGTCCTTTTAAAAGGACATAGGATGTAGAAATGAAAAACTGAGTACGCAGTATTACTATGTTTGGTCTCTAGTTTCACGCCCATATGGATTTTTTCCGGTGTGAACAATTTTTTTAATTTTTGTCTTACGGTGTAATACATCGCAAGGTCGAAGAAAATAGAGGATGATATATTCCGGTGTTTCCTTCGCATTTTTTGGCTTAGTTGAAATTTTATTATGGCTCTGTTTTAGTATTATTGCACCCTGAGGTATACATCGATTAGGTTACTGCTGCATTGAAATACAGATTTTAAATAATTAACTAAACATTTCGATTTTGTTGGTTGGATAATGCATTCTATCAACGCAAATGAAGTTAAACAGAATGCGCATCTCTTACAAGCGCAACCATTCTATGGTGGGTACAGCTGATAGCAACCTGTGTTATTAACAGCAGAACCCTCTGTTAACACCCTCTGCTCACAGTATTCTATGTTATTGACAGCAGAACGCTCTGCTACTAACAGCAGTATTCACTGTAACTTACAGCGGAACAGAAAAATGTACTTATTCTTTGATTCTTATCATTTCGTTGTATTTGAGTACTGAAGAAACTTTGAAAATTTCATTTTTGAGATTTTTTATGAAACAATTTTCTGAAGTATAAAACATTCTATTTGAACCAAAGCTGAAATAGCTCCAAAGAAGAGCTCCATCTGCTTCGTCTTCTCAAAATGATCTCGCAGCTGCTTCTGAATGTCGAGCCTGTGATGAAACAAAAATTATTCAATTAAAAGTTACTAAAATGTTTTCTATTTCCAATTCAAAAATTTGAATTTTCAATTCCCCAACCCAAGTTTCTATTTAGATTTTAAAATTTTGGGGTCCAGCGCACTAACCGCCCC
Source organism: Melieria picta (assembly GCA_964056695.1). NCBI lineage: Eukaryota > Metazoa > Arthropoda > Insecta > Diptera > Ulidiidae > Melieria > Melieria picta. Next base: position 21,321,566 of record OZ057398.1, on the reverse strand, counting down.
CCAATATGCCACCAAGCACTAATATTACACACCAACGAGTTTTGATGGATGACAAAAATTTATGAAGTGCAGTAACACGGAAAACCTTATCAATTGGTCTTTCGAATATTGCAGTTGGTGTACCCCATACACTGTGAATGTTATCGCGCAGAGCAAACACTCATTACGTCGAGTGCATAGAGCGACTTGTGACTTGTCAGTCTCGTCAGTGAGTTGGCGTGCTGACTGCGGCGATGTAACTAGTCAGACAAGTGGCACTTGGCTCTTGTGTCGCGTGTTTATGTGTAGCAACACACACACACAGACACAAACGTCAATGATAAATGTCAATAATTCGCTTTATTGCTTTGATGGAGTTACTTGTCAGTCCGTCTGCCCCTCGGTCATTCCGCTCGCATTAGTTTGTTAATTTGCGCTGCAAACGATTTTGGTCTGAAAGCGGCGAGAAATCGGACGCCAGTCGGAATACGTTGCGCTGTTGTTGTTAGATAATGTTGTTGTTGTACGCCTGTGGGCATGGCACAGCGGACGTTCTTCTTTACTGAAATTCACTAAAGTGCCGCTTAATTTTTGCTACTGTCTTTTTCACGTGCAATGTTATTGCAATGTTGTTGTCGTTGTTATTGTAACTGCCACTTTGGCGCTTATGCCATGAAAGTGAATTAAATTAAATTATTTACAAAGTGCTTAAGTACTATAAAATGAAGTAGAATTGTTTGCGTTGCGTCATTCGCTGTCTGCATGTTCCAGCCACCCCGCACCGTTCACCACTCACCACTCCAACACCTCTCGTTGCTCTGTTGTTTCTTTGCTTGGTGGCATTTTTGATTGCACGTAAAATTACATGCGACATTGAGAAATTCAATTTTGCAGGTGACACTTCAGAGAAAGTTTGTTGTTGTTGTGTTACTCATACAAAATACATTTATGTTTTGATGTAAGTATATTATAATTATTGTTATTGTTGTGGTGTATAATTGTGTTGACATTGCTTATCTATGTACAATGTGTGTGTAATGTTGCTTCAAAATAATTGAGTAATGTTTCGAAAGAGAAAAATAATCAGGACTTAAAATCAATTTGCCGAAGGACTGAAGTGATAAAGAAAGAAGGAGATAGATGGAAGGAGAAAGGCAGGGCAAAGCTACGGAAGAAGTGATGTATAGAAGAAACACATGAAGGAGATATTAAGAGCAGGCAGAGGAAGATTAATGAAAAAAGTATGTTCAAAAAAGAAACGAGTAAGGGAAAATACTTAGTGGGGGTATTAAGGATGAAAGAGAGGAAGTAACAAATTGGCAAAACGTGGAAGAACAGAGTGGTGGGAACAGAGTATGAATGGAGATATGGCGGAAGATAGAACTGTAGGTAGGTTCTTAGAAAGTAAGGTATAAAGGAAGGTTGGAAGGAAAGAAGGGAGGGAGGAAAGAAAGGAAAACAAACAAAAAAAAACAAAAAAAAAAAACAAAGGGATGAAGGAATGTGGATCGGAAGGTGTGAAGGAAGAGAGCAAGGAATAAGAGACGGATTGTAGGAGGTAAGAGAAGAATAAAGGTATGAGTGAAGGTATGGAGGAAGGAAGAAGGAAGGGCACAAAGAAGGGTTAAAGGAATCTGGCACGGGAGAAGGAAGGAAGAGAGGTAGGAATGTGAGACGAATGGTGGGAAGTAAGGTAGGAATGAAGGTATGACTGAAGGTAGGAAGGAAGAAAGACAGAGAGGAAAGAAGGGATGACGGAAGGGGACAGAAGGAGGGAAGGAAGGGAGACGGGAATGTAAGACGAATGGTGGGAAGTAAGGTAGCATTGAAGGTATAAGTGAAGGTAAGATATGAATGGAGTATGAAGAAAATAAGAGAAGAAAGAAAAGATTAAAAAATACGAGAGGAAAGGTGGGGCGGAAGGTGGGAAGGAAGGGAAGTCGGAAAGTTAGACGGAAGGTGGGAGATAAGGTTGAAGTAAGGTAGGAAGTAATGTGAAGTTCGGGAGGAAGGTTGGAAGAATGGTTAGAATAAAGCTATAAAGGAATGTGAGACGTAAGGTGGGGAGGTATAAATAAAGCTAAGAAGTAGTGTAGGTGTGGAGGTGTTGTGGAAGGCTGGAATAAAAATGGCAAGAAATGGATAGATCTGTTAAGAAAGGAAGGACAGAAAAAGTATAAGTAGAAGGCAAGGTAAGAAGAAAGATAGGAGAGCTCGCTCCCAAATGACAATATGAAAGAAAGGAGGGAATAGTGTAGGAAGGTAGGAAAGAGAGAAGAAACGAGAGAAGCATGGAAGAAATGAAGTGCGGAGGGAGGGAAGGAAGGAAGGAAGAAAAAAGGTATGAAAGAAGGATAAAAAGGCGAAAAACAAAATTAGAAAGTTGGAAGGCAGAAGATAAAAGAAGGGGTGGAAAGGATAAGAGTAGAAAGGAAAGTAGAAAAAGCTATGACAAGAAGTACTACAGAGAAGATAAAATGTTAAAAAGGGAGAAAGGGTGAAACGGAAGGAAAGACGCTATCAAAGGAAGAAGGAAAGAGGGTACATAGGTAAAATGTAGGAAATAAAAATAACGATAGGTAGGAGAGCAGGAAGAAAAAATGAGAACGGGGGGAAGGAATTTGGGAATGTAGAAAGGTGGGAAGAGATATATGCAGAAATGTGGAACAACAAATGATAGGAAGACTAGCAGGAAAGATAAAAATAAAAGGAAGGAAGATGAAAAAACTGGGGAAGTATGGTAAAAAAGAAAGAAAATAGAAAGGAATGCAAATAGTGAGATAGGAAACAACAAGGACAAAAAGGCACAAAGGTAAGACAGATGGAATGTAAAAAAGAGAGCAGGAAGAAAGGACTGGAGGTGTGAAGAAAGGAAATACATTAAACGAACGAATGAATGAAATAAGTAAAACATAAACCAGTAAAGGAACGAGCAATGAATTTAATTTTTAAAATTGGTTCCTGATCACTCAGGAATAACTAAAAGGCTTCAAATTACCTGGGGCACAGAAACATAGGAGAAAGGCGAACGAGTGATAAAGAAACAGACAACAATTAAAAACTGTGTTGCTTGAATATTATTCACAATTCAGAAAATAAAATCGTGAAATTAATTATTTTTCAAATATGTTAAAGTTTGTAATTTAAAAATATTTATGATGAAAATCTTAATAAACAAAAATATGTATGATTGAAAGTAAAAATTGATGGACCATTTTCGACTCAACAAATTTATATTTTTTTATGTTCATATTTATTTCTTTTTCGTCTCATTTTTCAAAGTCATTCAATTCATTCTTTGGCGCGCACAGATTTCATTTCATTCAGTCAAAAAATGTGTTTTTCTCGTTAAACGCACAAATTACATTCTCCATAGCTAATATTTGCTTGTAGCAAATGCCAACTGTGTAATGTGGGTTTTTCAATTAAAAATTTTCAAACATAAAATTTCAATTAGTGCCGCGCAATTTGCACAAATTGCATTGCATTAAAGAATCGCGCGTAGGAAGCAAGTAGAACCAAGGAACCAGAAAACAAAATACAAATCAGTGGCAGCAAGTCTTGGGGGGCGAGGGGGGCAAACACAGGCGCAGAAATTATCATTTCTAAGCGATAAATTTTATAACTTCATATCGACAGGCAGCAATCTCCGGCCAGTCGGCTGTGATCAGAAGTGACGGAGCGGCAGCGACTGTTCTATTGCCTCAGATTGGTCGAAGGTTTGCAGATGTTGAGTGAATTCTTGAAGCGAAAGACGCCGGAGGGTGGGGCGAACTGTTGCGGGGCCGCGTGCCAAGAAATTGTTGACGCTGCCGATGGCGCTGCTGATGGCCATAGGCGTTGATGACTGCGGGCAGTTGCACTGAAAATTGGCAACGCCAGTTGGGCAACAATCGTTGGACGGGCAGTGGGTGAAAATATTAAAATTAATTACGTGTAGCCTATAAAAAATGCATAAAATCGAAATGGATGGGCTTCGGTGGGAGTGAGAAATGTTTTTAGCTAAATGCTGTGATTTTACGCTTGTCTCAAGTTCCATGAAGTGGAAAAAGTGGGACAGTGCCAATTTTTAATCGAACTTAAGCGATTTTCACAGCATATGAATTGCTTAAATTAAACATAACCCAACGCCATTTGTTGTACAAACTTTGTGCGATAAGCGGCGTTGATGAAAAGCGCCGATAAGGAAATGACAAGAAGCTGAGAGAAGGATTTTGTAGTCGCTTTCAGTTTTGACACATCAAAGGATTTTTAAACGAAGCACATAACGAGCAAATGAATGACTGCAGCACAGAGTGAAATGAATAAATTGCAAAGGTAAATGTTGGCGTCAGTGAAATATGGCGTTGGCGATGACGCGCGGCGACGTTTGATGGAAGCATTTGCGGCATGAATGAAATTTGCATAAGGCTGGCGTACGAACGTGTGGCAGCAGCGCTTTGCGTGCGAAAGGAGCGCAACAGCAGCGGATTTCGAAACGGGTGACAGTTCATAGACGGGGGTTTTGGGGGGTAATATGCTTTTGACAGTTTTTAAGATTAATGAGCGCCAAAAAGTATGCCCTAAAATGTGCTTAAAATGCAACGAACAATTTTAGGGTTGGGTAGTAATGGCAGAGTAAAAACTTTCTTATTTGAAATGTAATAAAAAAGATAAAATTTTAAGTGTAGAATATGAAATGTGATATTTTGCGTATAAATAGATTAATGAGCGCTAGAAAGTATGCTTCTAAATTGAACTTAAGATGTAATGTGTGCAACCAAAAATGCTAATGGTAGAAGTGATAAATTGTGTTGCATAATTTTAGGAGTTGTATAATTGTATAAAATAAAATCATATAAGAAATATATAATAAAAAATGAAAGAAAATAAAATAAAATAATATAAAATAAAATACATAAACAAAATAAATAAAATAAAATAAAATAAAACAAAATGAAATAAAATAAAATAAAATAAAATAAAATAAAATAAAATAAAATAAAATAAAATAAAATAAAATAAAATAAAATAAAATAAAATAAAATAAAATACAATAAAATAAAATAAAATAAAATAAAACAAAATAAAATAAAATGAAATGAAATAAAATAAAATAAATACATAATCAGTTTAGACCTTGACCCGACACTACACGCAATAATCCAAAAAGCAATAATTTTAAAAACAGTACAAATCACAAAAAATTTCATGCAACAATAAAAATTAATGTAAATAATTGTAAATAAATATATAATTACGTAACAACTTATAGATTAACAAGTAAATAATCCATATCTGTGATAAATTACTAACAGAAAACAAACACAATAGTGCTGAAGTGGCTTGCGGTTCGCTTACTGCCGCCATATTCAGTTGTAATGGACCCCACCTCGCGCGGTATGTGGGGGAGAGAGGCCGTGGGGAAATAAAATAAAATTAAATTAAATAAAGAGAGAGGCCGTGGGAAATAAAATAAAATAAAATAAAATAAAATAAAATAAAATAAAATAAAATAAAATAATATAAAATAAAATCGCTTACTGCAGCCATATTCAGTTGTAATGGACCCCACCTCGCGCGGTATGTGGGGGGAGAGAGGCCGTGGGAAATAAAATAAAATAAAATAAAATAAAATAAAATAAAATAAAATAAAATAAAATAAAATAATATAAAATAAAGAGAGAGGCCGTGGGAAATAAAATAAAATAAAATAAAATAAAATAAAATAAAATAAAATAAAATAAAATAAAATAAAATAAAATAAAATAAAATAAAATAAAATAGAATGAAATAAAATATAATAAAATAAAAAATTAAATAATATAAAAATAAATAAAATAAAATATAAAAGACTTTAGCCCATTGCGGTTTGTATTAAACAAGTTCTCTTTTGACTGAAATTTTGTCCAGCCTCGAAAGACTTTCACTTACTGTTGTTCCACCCAACCATAGCGATCCCTTTAGCAGAAAACAGCTGTTTCCGCCCTGTGTTTCCCACTAGTGTCAGTGTGTGCGTGTGTATATGTGATCTGTAAGTATGTGTCTGTGTGTGTGTGTGTGATGACCTCAATGCCAGCGTGGGTTTGGCACTTTCAATGGAAAATTGGACGTACATGTCAAACGTCAAAATTCTATAATACTCAACGTTGAGCAGGCGAAAAGTAGAGACACGAGATTGAGATTGGGAATGCGACGAGGACGAGGACGCGATAGGGAGACGATTAAGTGTCAAAGCGTATGAATCGCATAAATCGCAACGTGCCACACTAAACGTCATGCAGCCATTGTGCAGAAATGTGCGAATATGTGCCGCTTACATTTTACATACAAAGTCTGTCTGTCCGTTTGTCGATGTGTCTGTCGGTCTTTTCGAGTGCAAGCCAGACTAAGCCGACGCAAATTTGCTGTCATGTAAATCGCACATAAATTGCAGCTCCATCGAGTGGCGACGACGATGGCGGCAGCGGTTTGCGACAGTGCCGGAAGTTGGCATTGTTGGCGGCGTTCGAGGCATGTCCGTGTTTTGCTGCCATTATGTAAAGTCATTATTCAAAATGCGACCTCAAAGTGGCAGAGGCAGGTAGAGCGAATGACAGAACAACAGCAACAAAACAGTCAATGCCAAAAAGCAACTTCAAGTCCCAATCGCCGCAATCAACGCAGCCAGCAGCGATGTCACTGCTTGGCGTTGACGCTGTCACTGCTACGTATTGTTCTCGAAGCGTGGCTGCTGTTGTTGTTGTTGTTGCTGTTGCCACAATCGAAGCGTTAAAATCACAATAATTCATCACGCTGATAGGACACGTTTTCCGATGCCGAATTTCATTTGATTTTCCCCTTTATGCGCCTTTATTTATGCAGCAAACGCTTTGACAGTAGCAGTCAATCAAGGGCGTGGCTTAGCTGAGCTGAGCTGGGTTGGGCGATGAGGTGCTGTCATTATATGTGTCTGTGTGTGTGTGGCAAATTCATTGTTTCGTGCGCGCGAGCGCGCAATAAGTGAAATAATTTGAAATTTGCATACATTAACATTTTTCACACACACGCGCGCGCACACAGGCACACACACACATGAACAAACAACGTACTTGGCGAAAGGTACACAAATCGACAGCACCGACTGGCAGCAAATTTTTGTTGTCTTTCTTGCTGGCACAATGAAATTACTCAACAGTCGACCAGTTCCTGTGCGCGTTCGGGTGATTGTGTTTTTATTTATGAGCCGATTGCGTTGGTAGTTTGTCCAACTTGCACCCGAGTGTGTATGTGTGTGTTTGTGGAGAGTGTTGGGTGTGCTCGTGTTTGATGATAAATTCAATTAAATAAGAGTTGCCTTTTCATGTTATATTTTGCAAGCCATGTGTAGCTGAGAGTTGGGGAAGAGAGTCGTGGAAGATTTGATTGAAAATTGGCGGTGTATGATTGAACTTCTGCATATTGAAGCTTTTAGATTAAACTGGATTTTACAGCAGTTTTCTTGAAATACTCTCAAACTTTAAACTTTTAATATTTTAGTCTTTGAATAAAGGTTCTTGACTAGATATCAAATCAATGTACGACAGTTTAAGGCTAACAAGCAAAGGCTTTTGTAAGCCGGAGAATTCAGTCTTTGAGTAGAGGTTTTTGTAGACTAGATATAGATAAATCAATAAAAGATAACTTAAGGCTAAAACGAAAAATTTCAATTAATCTATAACACTGTGCGTGAAATTTACCCTCAAAAATTCAGACATGAGGGGGACCTACAGAGGACTTTTTTATAGGTATACTGAGTTGAGATCCACCAGCCGTTTGGCTGGATTGGCTCTAGTTTAAGAGAAATCCGACTTTGAAGTTTGCTCATTTTAGTCGAGTTCGTCGTTTAAGTCTTCGAACGTTTAAATGCTAATAGGTCCTAAATCGTTCCGAATATCGCTTTAATGTCTTCGGCAAGTTTGTAGATATTTTAACGACCAACAAATTTGCTTAAGACACCAATCCATAAAAAATACATTCAAACTGTGTTTTCGACAAAAATGTCCAAAAACCCCACTTTCGTCGAGGCATAAAAACAGTATAGCGAACCCTCGTGGAAAAATAAATTAGTATGCTTTTATATAGAGGGTTGGCTCCTGCATCTAACAAACTAAAAATGTTGCCTGGGAAACGCCCATAAAATGCGTGGCTCGGCGTCAAATTTCAAAGTTTTTATCAAAAAACTCAATTAATCTCCAACTGATTTACACGATATGGGTATCAAACGAAAGGTATTTTTCATACCTTTCTTTTGATGTGCAACATTAGATACGTAAGATGTACTAATAAAAAGTTTTAAGCGAAAAAAACATTTTTTTATTAAAACTTTTTGTTAACGGATTTTTTTATCGAAAAAATCCATTACCTACCATATTGTAGCCTGTGAAATTCCCTTTACAATAAAATATAAAAATGAATACTTTTGTTTCTTCTGAATATATTTTTAAAATTTTTTTCTAACTTGACTCTGGGTCCAAAGCCATTTCATATTCACCTTCGCAATCAATTTAATGTTAAAAAATTTAGGTCCCCCCCATGTCTGAATTTTCGACTTGCACAGTGTAATTTAATATATAACTTAATTTATTCATAACTTAATTTATAAAACTCAAAAGAAGTTTAAAAAGTGTTTGAATGATTGCTGTGTGGGCTCATTGCATTCATAACTCATTTTGAAAAAGGTCATCCTGGCTGCGAACATTGGTTTTCCTTACTGAACACGCCTCGTCCTGGGCGCTATATATATACTGAAAACCCTTATATTTCCAGGCGGTTGAGTGAAATTGCATACAATTGCAATGGCAGCAATTCAAAGGAGGCAATTCAGCGTTCGGTGCAAGCAAGCGAAATGAAAGTCAATTGCCTTGCAATTACGAGTGGCGGCACAAAACGCCTAAAAGGCTGCAACTGAGTGATAACGTTGTGGCAGCAAGAAATGCATGTGTATGTGAGTGTATGTGTGTGTGTGGCATTTGGCGGCATTTCAAGCTGAAACCATTACCAATTTGTATTTCCAACGAAGCCAACGACAATGACAACAACAATGACGCGTCAATTGACGCTAAAAACAAGCAAATTGAAAAGCGAGTTTTTCACGACTTGCATGTTGTCAGCACATTCGTGTTTTTGCTTAGTTAGTTGTTGTTCCCTTTGGTCGTTCTGATATGCTTTGTTTTGGTTTGTGGTTTATTTTTTTTATTTTCCTCTTCGGCTTTTCAATTTTCCGGCGTTGTAATGGCATAAAAAACGGCGCGTCGAATTTGTATGAGTGTGACATATATACAAATGTATTATATATATATATATATACTAGTTTATATGTATAGGCGTATGTATAGGTGTGTATTTGTGTGCCTGGAAATTAATCAAAAGTCATTTGGGCATAAAATGGACGGCCATAAATCTTGACTGAGTGCGATTGCAGCATTGCACAGTGATTCGACTCCATACAACTGCGGGACAAAATTAGAAGGATTGGTCCGTTCTTCATAAAATTTGGTATACTAGTTAATCTTTGTCTGCCGAATTGAAATCTCTATTTTGTTTTTCTTAAACTTTTGTAGTTTGGCAATGTCTGAGAATTAAATTTGCAATTTTCGTCATTTTTGGTGAGCTATAGCAACGAGTGTGTTGGCTAGATTTTTCAGATTTTACATTTAATCGGTAACGTCAACATTGATAATTGCAAAGAGTAATAGAAATTGTCTTAGAACCCTTTAGTTTTGCAATAAAAACGATAATAATAGATGTAAGTTTTGCTTTTTTGCAGTTTTCTCAATTTTTCATGCTGATTGCATACTTTTAGGGATGAAAAAATAAATTTTGTCGAAAAATAGGTGTTTAGATCACTTTTCAAATAGAATTCTTTTCTGAGATCGGAAGATATCGGAGGATGTAATTACATTATCCGACAAAGAAAGAATGCTTCTTAAAATAAAAAAAACCCAGGAACATACTTTCACATACTTTTTAGATATTTTCCGCTAAGTTTTGCCAATTTTCAGATTTTTAATTTAGAAAAATATTTTTAATTAAAAGTGATGTAAAAGCCTCAGCTTTGCAAATTTTGAGAAAACATTAAAAGCGAAAATGGCCATATTATTTCTTAATCCATATTGAAAGTTTTAGCAACTTCTTTGAAACCATGTATTTTAAAAATTTTTTTTACTCAATAGACTACAAAGCAAAAATGTGTGTTTAAATTTTTTTGCGAAAAAAGTTTCAACTTTGAGCAGCTTTTGCACACACACTAATTAATGTTTTGCACAGATTTTTTGGGATTTTCTTAGTTGGAGCTTTACCTTTCAAATGACATCAAAATCATTAAATTCTGAGATTATACATTTTTTGAATTTTGTCTATGGAACGAATCACTGTGCATTGGGTGGACGATAGTGAAAAAGAGACAGTAAGAGAGAGAGCGGAAGAAACACTGCTGTGTGATAGGTCCATGCGACGGCGCCAAGCGGTAACGGCTGTCCGGCAGCAGACTCGTAAACTTCCGCAACGCACTTCCGCTCAATGCGTTCTCACTTGTCAGCGGCGGTCGGCCTCGCCAAACAGCAGCAGCAACATCGCATGAAGCGCGCAGATGCGGCATTTAGTTTTTATGGATTGCAACCGACGCACCGTTCAGTCGCCGTAACCATTCGAGCTCAACGCTTGGCACAACTTTATTGCGTTTGTGTCTGCAGTGCGCTGGTCTTTCTTTGGCGCCGCAGAGCGTCGTTAACATGTTCAGCAGCTCATTTGATGCCGCTGATGTGGCTGTTTATTAGGTGTTTAGTGGGAAGAGCGGCGCGCGGACTCACAGGTCAAATGGCAGCGTAGCCGCGAGCGGCTGCGGCGCAATGAGCGCAACGCATCGCTGCCGCACTGACTCGAATGTGGCTTGAAGTTGGCCGCCCGCGGCGTTGGAGTGAACGCACCATAATCTAATGAAGCTTACAGTGTGCTTTATGCCGTTGGGCATTTCTTGTTGTTATTGTAGTTGTTGTTGCCGTGCAGGCTTTTAGTTTTTTGGACGCTTTGATGGGGGAAATTCGCTTTTATCTTTTGTGCGTCTCATTTCATTTCACTTTCATTTTCACTTTCGTCTGTTGTATAGCTCACATTGCTGTTATTGTTGTTGCTATTATTTTTCTCCTCTTCTACTTCTTTTTGAGGCTGTAATTTTTTTCGCTTTTAAGCCCACTTAATGACTTTTGGCTCATAAAAATTGCAACAGCGCCAATTGTTGCTGTTGTTATCGCGCTTGTAACTGTTGTTTACGCGTGTCAGCGTTGTTGTCGTTGTCGTTGTCAACGTTGCTGTTGGTGTTGGTGTTTTTTTGCAGCCATCTTAAATGGTTGATGTGATTTTCGTAAATATCCACACTGGACTTTTTTTTGTGTTTCCTTACACTTTCATCTCCTGTTCGGCTTTTAATGTTCTGCAGTGTCCAATGCTTTTCGTTGCTCCACTTGCAAACCAACAAACTGGCTGTCATGTTGGCGTTTTGTGGCCAGCTGACGGCAAGTTATATGTTTATGACCTCGTTTGGTTTTTGGTGCCTTTTGAAGTTGTTTTTGGTTTTTAATTATACTGTCAGTTGTTGCTGATGTTTTCATTAGCACAAATTAGTTAGCAATTTAACAGTGGCTCGTCTCTCTTTTTCGGCATTCTTTGTATAATAATTTGTTCCAATTTTTCGCCAGAAGTGCTTTCAGGCTTTGCCTTTGCAAGTTACATAGTGGAACTAAATAACAAATTATGTCAATTTGCATAAAGTTAAAAAAAAATAAGAAATGAAAAATACGAGTGCAAAGAGCAATTAAGGCAACGTTGTAATTAGCATGGAAAATACTAAAATGTATCACACAGGGACCGAGAATAATGTTGATAGTTTTTCAACAAAAAATGTTTATACTTGTATGCGATATATTTTCGTATATTTATATTCGGACTATAAAATTGTCAGAAAACGTCAAACTTGCTATATGTCTTGTCCTGGTGTGGGATTCGTGTTTTTGTAACTTTTGTTTTTACGGGCAAACATTAAAGGTTGTTCAAATGTCTGCAGCTATAGGAACAGAGTAAAATATATTAATCAGGGACCGTAAATAATTATTATCGCAATATTTTTAATCAAAAAAATCAAGATGAAGGAAGCATTGCAGATATATAAATAGTGTAGTAGTGCAATAAAGTGATTGTTTTTGAAAGCAGTTATCAAAAAAGCAATAAACCAAAATTTCTCGATTTTTATTTTCCGCTCACCGAATAATAATAATTTTTTGATTTTTTTTCGATTAGAAAATAAAAATTATTTGTTGAGTTTTTTTTTTTGGGAAAAATAAAAATTATATGAAAAGTATTACTCAGAAAATAATTTTCAGAATACAATTTGAAAAATTGAATTTACCACATGAGGCTTATTTTTGAATCAAAAACAAAAACTCGTCCGTAATTTTTATTTTGTGATGAAAAAATAAAACTGAAAAATAATTCTCATTCTGCAAGTGAAAAATAAAACTCACCGCATAATTTTTATTTTTCCCCAAAAAAAATAAAACTCAACAAATAATTTTTATTTTCTGATCAAAACAAAAAAATCAACAAATAATTTTTATTCAGTGAGCGGAAAATAAAAATCGAAAAATAAGTTTTATATTTTGATTTTTATATTTAGCTCATAATTTTTACGGTCCCTGATATTAATAGATAAAACAGCTGGGAAGAGATCGAGAATGAACTTCTGCATAGTACGATCCAGGTTTTGTTTTGACTGTCAAAGGTTTTGTTGACAATTCAATAACGTTAAAACAGCACGAGAGGTGGATTAGAACTATTGTTGTGGGTTAGAAAACTGTTCACAATCTCAAATTGCGTTAAAGAAGTCATAAGGCAATGAAGTCGAGAAGGTTCTAAACTAAGGTAAGGGCTCCGTTTCGAGAGACTCCGTTCGAGTCCTTACTGCTACCAGATGGACGTGCTAACGTTAACTGTAAATAGTAACATTGAAATAACCGTAAAAATCCATCAATATACGAGAGCCTTAGGACACTGGAATTTATATTCGGTGCCTCCTCCAGTCTCTCAATTAGCAAAGTATCTAAGTGAGCCAATTATAATTTCGAGAGTACGAGGCAGAGTCAGAGCGCCTCTCACACTATACTCTCCGCATTTTGTGCATATGTCACTGTCGATGATGCCAAGCTTGTGGGCATGGACTTCCACCAGGCAGTAGCCCGTTAGTAGTTCCATGTTTGAGACGTTATTGGAGAACTCTTTAATCTCTGACTTCATTAATTTCGAGACATTGAACTTTTAGAATGCACTTGGCATGTATCAAACTCGTTGAGAAAATTACCAAAAGACTACGTTTGGAGGACAACGAGACAGCTGAGCACATAATGTGGTAGTGTCAAACTTTGGTGGTCAGAAGGTTGCGCAAACTGGGACAGACATTGCTGAAAAATGTGCCATTAGGTTGAAAATCTATGAGATAATGCCCGACACAACTAATTAGAGTAAGATCTGTTAATACGGCAGAGCATTGGATAACTAAAAATGCATAGGGCAACCAGAACCCACTCACAACTCAACTCAACCCAGAGACCCACTGGATGGGCTACCTTGACTTGTACGCCACAGAATAACAGGAGATAGTTTCTGCTGCTAGAAATAGAAACTAATTCAATGGTATTTAAGAAGATGACCAGCGCATACGAAACAAAAAAAAATATATAAATATGTATGATACTATACGTCAAGGCAAACTGTGAGCCATCGGGGCGTATGAGTAACTTTTGAAAAAGTGCGGTGCCAAATCGTTCCATCTAGTAATTTTTGTTGGAATAAAAAATTTGTTTAATTACGTTGAATATATAAAAAATTGGTATAATTTTGTTGCATAATTTTTAATTTGTTTGCATAATTAAAAAATATTGCATTTAAGAACTTTGTGGCTTTATTGTGAGTTTGAATGAAATGGGCATCAAAACAAAAACCTATTATTCACTCCACTTGAGAGCAAAGGCTGTGCTGGTTATGTTAATCGATTCAAGTTCTGCCAGCGTGGGTGATTAGCAGTTCTGTGTGATGGAGTTGCCATCTGTTGTCTCTTAGGAGAAACGCCTCCGCATGTGAGAGTTTATTACTGGTTTGTAGGGCGCCCTGTGAAGATTTGAACTGTTCATCACCACTGATTGGAGTGCAAAGAATAGAAGCTTGTTCAAAGGTAAAGAATTTGACTTACAAAAGATTCTAACAAGATGTCAACAAAACGCGCGAAAACCGCGTAAAGCCTAACAACGAACAAAAAACAAACATCGTTACGCAGCGAAATCGCAGCTCTCAGCGTCCATTATGATTCGTTTGTAGTTTTTGTTTGTATAATTTGTTGCCTTTCCTGCGCGACAACATTGTTGCCAATCAGCCGAAATGCCAACGAGCAATGTTCTAGTTGCCGTACAAATTCCGGCGCGATTTTCTCAGCTGCCATTAGCATTTTGTGCTGTGTTTGTTGTTGGCTTTAATGGAAATTTATGCAAGCATTCGATTTGCGCAGTTGGCACTTTTTCTGGGAATTGTTACATTTCTCTTCGACAGCGTTTTGGGAAATTGCTACAAGTTGTTGCTGTTGCTTCGTTGTGTTGAAAATTTCGAAAAGATAACAATACAGTTTGAAAGGCGCAGATAAGCGACATCAAGCGGCCTTGTGGGAGATGGAGAATATGTCCAAAAAATGCGACCAGCACAAAATTTGTTTTGGTTTGGTTTTGTTGGAATTTTTGGGTTAAATTAAATTAAAATAAATTGTTGTGTTTGCATAAATGGCGAGTAAATTTAATTAACTGTGAGAAAGGATCATGTGTTGTCTGTTTGCGTGAAAGTGAATTTTCAAATTAAGATGGAAGAGTTAAGAGGCAATTTGACTGGTAATATGAAGTTGAATGGTATTTGTTGAAAAAATTTGTTGAAAGAATTTAATTTTATTATTTTAATTTGTTATTTAATTTTATGGACTTGTTGTAAAAATTTGGGCGAAATTTTAATCTAATTTTTTTGTAACTAACTGAAGTATGAATGAGGAAGGGAAAACACATCAACTTCTAGGCACTTGTCCTGCTTTATTCAGAAGAACGATGAACTACTTAAGCAACTTCTTCTTCGATAGTCTTTCGGATCTAACCGATAAGATTATTCGCTGTCTACTAAGCTTTGTGAGAAGCTCAGACTGGTTCAATGCTCAACTGCATGTGGTATCAAATTGGGGCTTCACACATTGTAGACAGCCACTCCTACCTAACTGAAGTGTGTCTTACTAACTAGCTAAAGTAACAAAAAGCTAAAGTAAATTTTAAGAAGTATTGACTTTTTTAAAAAAATTCAAAAGTTCCTGTTCCCAAGACAGAAATAAAGTAAGTTCAACAGAGCTAGCCAAAAGCTAGTCTGGAAAAGACAGAATCGTCTAATGTATATACAAATATGAACTGAATTTGGCGATTCAATGTGCTCTCTTATGATCAAATAAATTTCACAACTATTTGTTTTCGACTCACCTCAAAGCTAACGATGCCGCTGTGATCCTGATCGAGCGTGTTAAATACGTAGTGTGCATACAGGGTCGGATTGGCTACTGTCCATGAAAAAATGAGGCGTTTCCAGCAATCAGCGTTGTTGAACATAGAGTGAATATAGTGTAAAGAAATAAAAGTTGATTAGTCTTCGTTGACGTGGAGCTCAAGTGTAGGTGTACAAGTTTTTTTAGATGTAATTGGTTATAGAAAGTTCAAACGGAACAGACATTACATTGTGACACATTTATAAATTAATATATAATTCTAAATTGTATGTATTAATTTTAAGATTATTATAATTTTTTCTTCAGCAGTAATAATAATTGAAAACTAACATCTATTACTTTTGCAAATCATAATCACAAATACACACGCATGATTAAAAAATACACACAGTTTTGGGAAAGCAAAAGCATTCATATACAATTTTTGGGCCTCTGGTTCATTACGCATTTCTTTTCTGAAGCTCAAAAGCAATTAGCTTTAGAAGAAAACAGTTATTTTTTAAGACCATGAAAGGCGAAGAATTTTATTTGAAATGATCTATTGATCGTCATGTTCAACATTTATTTAGATTTAGATTTGTTTAGATTATCTGGTGGACCATTTGGTGTCTAATTCGGAAATTAGGGAGAAACGTTTCTGGTAATATTGCGTAATTAGCCACGCTATTTGTAATACTTACATATACTAGATTAAGCACCTATTTACATATGTAACAACCAGACACTTGTGAACATAAATTTGTTTTAATTTAGTTATTTTCATGGCAACAAGGTAAAGGTTACGTATACGCCAAGTGGGTTGAGATTCTGTTGTTTTTTGTTATAAGCAAAATTACAGCAATTTCAAAGTTAATCACTTTATTCAACATTAGTAGATGTAATTATGGAACTTGTCACATAATTTTATTATTTTCAAATAAATTTTGAAAACTCTGTGAACCAAAGTTCTTATCTGGGAATCAAGGAACAACGTTTCCGTCAATCTTAAGCAATTAGCAATGGTAATTTTAAAGCTGTCATATACCCACCTACGAATTCAGACATTTGTATACATACATTTTTTTAAATTTACCTATTTTTATGTCAACGAGTTGAAGGTTACGTATACGCCAAGCGGTTCGAGATGCTGTTGTTTCTTTTGTTATAAGCGAAATTACAGCAATTTAAAATTTAATCACTATCTTTAACATTAGTAGATGTTATTATGGAATTTGTCTCATAATTTTATTATTTTCAAATAAATTTTGAAACTCGGTGAACCAAAGTTCTTACTGGGAATGAGGGAACAACATTTCCGTCAATCGTAAGCAATTAGCAATGCTAATTTTAACCCTAATTCCCAGAAGTGAGCCTCACAGTCTCACTAAAGGCTTCAAATGGCGATAAATCCAAAAGATTTTCGATTCCATTATTTTATGTAATCCTCTAATGGAATGTTAGAATTATATTGCATTTATAAATTTAACATTTTAGACAGTTTTTGTACTTTTTAAACAAATGTTTTCAGTAATTTAGCTCATATAAGCCTCACAGTCTCACTTCTGGGTTTACGTTACTTTTAAAATTCTGGGCATTAGGGTTAATGCTGTCATATACAAACTTACGAATTTAGGACAGCCAGACACTTACATAAGTAAATTTCTTTAAATTTTGCTATTTTTATGTCAACGAGTTGTAGGTTACGTATACGCCGAGTGGTTTCAGATGTTGATGTTTCTTTTCTTATAAGAGGAATTACAGCAACTTCAAAGTAAATCAATATATTCAACATTAGGTGATGTAATTATGGAATTTATCACATAATTTTATTATTTTCAAATAAATTTTGTAAACTCGGTGAGCCAAGGTTCTTATCTGGGAATGAGGGAATAACATTTCCGTCAGTCTCACGCAATTAGCAATGCTAATTTTAAAAATTTCATATACCTATCTACGATTGTAGGACAGCCAGACACTTACATAAATAAATTTGTTTAAATTTTGCTATTTTTATGTCAACGAGTTGAAGGTTACGTATACGCCAAGTGGTTTCAAATGTTTATGTATCTTTTGTTATAAGTGAAATTACCGCACTTTCAACTCTTTTTAAAGAATCTTGAAAGCATTAGACTAAAGAGATTTGAAATGGTTTGCATAGTCCTTCAAAATCACAACTATTTGCCCCCAAAGCTAACTTACAAAGATTATTCAAGAATTTGTGCAAGCAAAGCTTAACCCTTTCGGGACTACTGGGATAATACGTCCCACCAAATTTCAATCACTCATATTTTCTTTATCATCAATACCCCCGCCGAGTTAAATGTTCCTAACCGTAAAAGTAACTATATATTTTGAAATGCAAACAAAAATATAACGGTACATATAAGTGTATAGACTCCAGCTGAGAATAAAAATTGCAGTGTGGGTGGATTTCAATTAGTTTTGATCGGTAATTTGCTGAAACCACTCGTAAAAGAAGCGTGATTTACAAAAATTGTATTGAATTGTGTTAAAAAATATTTGATTTACCAAATAAAATTATTTAGTAGTATTTTGTGCTAACAAAAGGTAAGTTATAGCTAATATTACAAAATCGGGACACATAGTCCCAATACGCTTTTTACGTGGGATTAATTGTCCCAATACCCATTTTAGATGACAAAAAGGAAGCTAACCCCAGAGGACCTTCAGCGCATTTTATGCAAAGAGTCAGATTCGGATATCGATTTTGAGGACTCTGACAGTGAGTATTCAAGTGAGAGTTCCGACAAGAGCATGATTTCCGAAGGAAATAAAAGACGTACGACGATGCCACGACGCCAGGGGGAAGAACTCCCAAGCGCCCAAAAACTGATAGACTCAATGTTGGCGATCACTTGCCAGTAGAGCAAGAAAAGCGTTGTCGCTGCGTTCGCTGTACCTCACTTGGTACTGAAACGCGGACAAAGATGATATGTGCAGGCCGCAACCACGCATTGTGCTACAAATGTTTTGGACCCTTTCACTCGAATCAATAACTACATTAAAATATTACTGAAGAATAAATAAGACAAATAAATACGAAATTTTATTCAAAACTAGCTATTCTCCTAATTTTTAATCTATTTCTGAAGTTTATATGGCGCGTCAAAAACACTTATTGGGATTATATGTCCCACGGAAAATGCTTATTGGGATTATATGTCCCAGGATAAAAGAACGATTTAAGAATTTGTGAGTATGCAGAACATAATTTTTTAGACCGATCTTTCAAAATAAGAACTGATTTCTATGACGAGTATCCCGGTTTTCAAAATAAAACTCCGTCCCGAAAGGGTTAAACCTATTCATACTTATATTTTTGCATATCCAAACATAATACAATACGTACATATATAATTAAGCGTTCTGCACATAACAACGCTTAGAGGTCATTGCATAAAACTCACTGCTGCTGGCTTATGGTCGCCTTTAGAGAAAGAAGAAGAATGCTTCACTCAGTCTTTTCAGCGAATCGCTTGTGGCCTTAGCTCGACAACATGTGTAAATGTCACTTAGTGGCACAAAGCAACCCCTCAACCCGTCATAGTTCACACAATCGCTACACGCTACACTCGGCATTTGCATTGTGTTGCGTTGTCGCGTCGTTTTGTATGCAATTTTTCCATTTACACTTTATGAGTTTTGCTTTTGCTGTCATCAACACCAGCAACAACAACAACAACAATAAATAAAAGCGAAAGCAAATATTTCGCGCCAAATGCATTGCCGACACATGTCGCTGTTGACATTTGTATGTGTGTGCGTGTGTGCCATGGCATTTTCTATGCCGTGTTAGTGGCGCATTTTTATGTCATAACAATAACAACAACTCTGGCTGCTTCCACACTGCCGAGCGTGCGAAAATAATGAAGTGCACTTTGGACCGACGAGACAACACAACGTCACTCAAAACCCAACCGAAAGACGTTGTGTGTTGCATGCTATAAAAAATGTAAAAAAAAAATTCCACAAACTTGGGAAAAAAGCAAAACAAAAACACGCATCGTCTCTCAGCGTCGCCGTTCGTTGGGTTTCTTTTACTTGAATTTTTGTGCTGTGTCCTGTTGGCTCTGATTTCAAAAAGTTGCTTTGACTCGTTTGAAATTCCCGCTTGCTTTCAACATTCTCTGCTTCGCATGTTTGTTTTTTGCTGCTCTAATGGCAGCCAAGTCCTGCCAGCACAGCTTAATTAAGGTTATACAGCTTCAATTTCCTTCTCATTTTGTACTTTTGAGTAATGTGTTTCGGGCTTTCTGTGCTACCGCCCATACATCTCAAACTGTCGGTGTATGTGTGTAAGTGGGTAATTGACTGCTTTTGTGCCGTTGCTCTGTAATGGAACTTCATACAGCGAAATTAAGCAGTTTTTATCTGCTTTGCGTTGTCGTTGCTTACGTGCAGTGGAGTAAAATTTGATTGTAAACATTTTTGAATGCCGACAGATAGCACACACATCAAAAGTAGCTGAACTTTCATTACACAATGACATCTGTCGAACTTTTGTGCCGTTTCCACATTACAGATTTGATTGTTTTTAAAATATTCATAGCTTACAGTTCTTTACTTTGCGAATAAATGAAAAATTCTTCTTCAAAAATTGCCAAAAATTCTCTTTTGATTCACACAGCAGTGAAATTTGAAAAACTTTCTGCACAAATTAAACATTAAAATGGCAAACGAATAAATTCATAGCTTGGCTATGGCTTTCATGGAATTCATTTCACAGTTGAATTATTCACATAAAAACATTGGCAGGAAATATCAAATGAAAAGGTCTCGATGAAAACAACAATTTCCATGTTCGAAGTGAACATTGCGAAATAAATTAAACGGCATCGATTTCTTCCATAAGCAACACACACGGCCAACCAATGTGAATTGAATATTTTTGTTTTCTAATCGAAATCAACGGAAAGAATAAACGTTGGCCCACGCAAGTCTTGAACGACTATCGGCCGCGAACCATCTTTGGGTGCGTTGTTGCTTTTCGGATTGTGCTGTAAGCAGCAACAACAACAACTACAGCCACAACAATAAGTAAAGGAAACGCAAAATACGCAAATAAAACGTAAACAACGCAACTAATAAACGAACAAACAACCAAAAGAAACGTCTTGAGAGGAGAAGAAATGAATGTAAGCAGAAAATATATATAAATCATCGATTTCGTGTGTAATGTTTGTGTGGTATTTATTTGTTGTTGTTGTTGTTGGAAAGCTGCTTATCAGTATAAAAAATTATTTCAATATGTTTATTTGCCAACTGATGGAAAGCAAACAAGAAATGCCATTTTGTATTTGAATTTTCACAGAAGCGCAAATAACCAAGTTTACAGGCACAAAAACATACACGAAAACAAAACTGTATATGCACATAAGTAGGTATATGTTAGATGCATGTAAAATAAAGGGAGAATAACAAGAATTTGTTTCTTAATCAGGAAAACTCAAGAGGCCACAGATGCAATGTGTGGTCTAACATTGACAGAAAGTTCCTTGAGAATACGAATTGAAGAAGGTTTTTTGAACAAGAAGTGCACTTAGAGTGAAAAGTAGTTATTTTTAACAATGAATTTCTGAATTCAATAGAATTTTGAATGAATTTCACAAGAACTGATTTCGAAAGAACTAATTGAAGGAGGCCTCTTGAAAAAGGAGAATAAGAAGAGAGACATTCCTATTTTGGTGCATGGATGTGTGATG
Organism: Melieria picta; assembly: GCA_964056695.1. Classification (NCBI taxonomy): domain Eukaryota; kingdom Metazoa; phylum Arthropoda; class Insecta; order Diptera; family Ulidiidae; genus Melieria; species Melieria picta. The sequence goes on along the minus strand of OZ057398.1, from coordinate 21,300,320 downwards.
AATGTAAGGAGAGGAGCGAGTTCTCTTCTCATAAGAATTGAACCTGACGTGTACTTCAGAGAATATTAATTGCAGAAGCCCTCTGGAACAGAGAGAAGAGACACATTAATGTTTTGGTGTATGGATGTGTGGCGAATGGTAGGAAAGGAGCAGCAATCTTTTCAGAAAAACTGAACCAGACAGGTGCTTGCATCTACCAGAAAAGTTTATTCATTCATATTTATTTACTGAATGGGTTACTGTCGAAAAAACCAATGTGTTGGATAACCCAGAGCCAGTCAAATTAATACAACAGACGATGTTGACCTCAAAACTGGTTTTCGAAGTGAACAAGTTGGCACGAGGCAAAATGAGTTGGCAAAAGGAGACTTTTGAGGATTCGATTTAGGAATTGAATTATACAATTCAACTCTGGAAGGCCTGGTTTACATTTGGTTAAACTCAACAGCTGGGTTAGACAGACAGCTAGCCGATTGTTCCACTAGTACACTCAGTAGTAAAGAATTCACTAAGCATCGAGGCCAAAGCGGACTTTTAATTTAAGTTGTGGATCTCTGAGATTAATGCCTTTATTAATGACATCCTTTAGTCTCCTTTAGTTTCAACCTTTCTGATGAACAAAAACCTGAACAAATTGCTAAAAGTACGGCGAATAGGATTCAGTGTCAGTGCTCGGATATGGTTAATAGAAAAGTGGCTATTTGGTGGCTATTTGTGGCTATTGGCTATTTACAAGAGAGGATGAGTTATGAGCCATCAATCGCAAGGATCAACTTGAGACAGTAAAGTGCATCGTTATTTGGAGAAAAGTCATTGATTACAAAAGACCTTTGGATGGTTAAACACAAAAGAGGCCAACGTAACTGGACCAAATCGATAGTCCACCTTAACAAATTGATAGGTTTAGCTTATAAGAATTCGATATGTTGATGGATAACACCGTGCGACGAAAATTAAAAAAAATTTTCACACCGGAAAAAAATTCATATGGGCGTGAAACTAGACATCAATCATAGTAATACTGCGTACTCAGTTTTTAATTTCTACATCCTTTGTCCTTTTAAAAGGACTTCAAAATTATGAAGGGGATAAAAAATAAAAAAATATAAAAAATACTTAACCTCGTTAGAATATGGCGACATGTATGTATATCAAATAAAAGAAGAAAGGCTCAAGAATTCAAATAAAATTAATATTTTATATATTTGTAAAAAAAGGATATGAAAAAGGTCCTTTGAAAATTTTAATCCTTTATATCCTTGAAAATTTACATAGAATTTTCCTGAAAAGTAAGTATGTTAAAACCCAAAATCTCCTTGATCACGTGTCAAAATTTCATGACTCTAACTTTATTGGTTCGAAAGTTATTAAAAATAAAGGCGGAAGCTGCAATTCTAATGAACAAAAATTCTAATTTATTTGAGTATCAGTATTTTAAATAATAAAAAGACACAAAATCAATGAAGCGAATATAATGAAATTTTGACACGTGATCAAGGAAATTTGGGGTTTTAACATAGTTACTTTTCAAGAAAATTCTATATAAATTTTCAAGGATATAAAGGATTAAAATTTTCAAAAGACCTTTTTCATATCCTTTTTTTACAAATATATAAAAAATCAATTTTATTTAAATTCTTGAGCCTTTCCTCTTTTATTTGACATACATATTCTAACGAGGTTAAGTATTTTTTATATTTTTTTATATTTTATCCCCTTCAAAATTTTGAAGTCCTTTTAAAAGGACAAAGGATGAAGAAATGAAAAAATGAGTACGCAGTATTACTATGTTTGGTCTCTAGTTTCACGCACATATGAATTTTTCCCGGTGTGAAAAATGCTGTCGCACGGTGTCATCGGTGTTTATGATTTTCCATCATCAAAAAGCCAAACATTAAACCATAACAATCGTCGATATCGATTCACTCAACAAAAGTTTTGTTGCTAACTTACATTCGATACTATGAACCTGTGCATGTATTGGTAAATGATTGGTTTAAAGAGTTCCCAGCACAGTAAATTCAAATTGGATCACTCTGTACTTATAGCAATGCATATTTCTGTATCTTTATGCTTGTGTGTCTGACTATGTTGATGTATGTTGGCGTCGCCATACACTACGGTTTCTATGAGAGGAATGAAAGAGAAAAGTGCGTCGAGACGTAGACGTGCAGCAAATTGAAGGCCAAAAGCCGCCTACAAAAGCGATTACATTGTGTGCTGTGGCAGTTCCGTCTTCAGTCACAGACAAGCACAACAGTAGAACATGGCAGTAGAAACGTATAAATATCATTGTGTATGTGTGTGTGTGTGTGTGCCAGTGCGTGTGAGCTGATTACAGTGCGTCTAATTTGTGGGAACCATTGTACGCTTCCGCTGATATGTGAGTTGTGTTGTATTTGAGTTGATGTTGTTTTTGCTGTAAGAAGCTTTGACCGACGCGTACTTATTTGCTTCTTTACTTGTACTTGTACTTGTAACTTCTGTCATGCATTCCGCATCACTCGTTTGGCGCAAGAACGGCGGCATATTTTGAGTGCCGTAATAAAAGTGAAATAGCGCGCGGCATGGCTGATGTCGGGCGGGAAATTCACATAATCACTTATTTTAAGTAGGATTTATGGCATTGCCTACTTACAGGCGTGCAAGCGTACATGAGCACTTAAGAGGCGTCGCTGCCACATACGCATTTGTGGCCGTTCATGTGCACAAATGCATTTGTGTGCGAGTGGGAGTGTGTGGGTGTGTGAGTGCTTTACAGTCGTCGTTGTTGCTAATGAATTGGCACATGACACAACAAATTGTCTTTGACTTGCTTCGGACACAGCAGCCAAATTGAAAATGTGCGTCAAATGACTTAATTTCACTTTTTTGTGCGGCATTTTTCGTGGACCCTTTGTCGACTTTGAAGTGTCCCACATACGGTCGACACATACAAAGCAGTTATTCTCAAATGCGTGTTCGTGCTAACTATTTGTTGTTGCCGTTGTCTGAAGTGTCATTATTTGACAGCTTGTACAAGCTTTTGCTTTTTGGTGTTGCGCTTTTATGACTCACTCGGCATTTGTCAACACAAGAACAGTTACATGTGCAATGTGTTGCGATGAGGAAGCTTAGATTCTTTCTGGGGTTTTGAGGCGCAAATTGAGATAGAAGGACTGTTGTATAGTTCACTTTAATTTTATGTTGTACAGGGGTTTCTTTCACATGGCATGGAAAACATGTTCTTTCGGCAGGTCTCTTTAGGCAGTTTCAAGTAGGCAAATCTTCACCCTTTCTGTAGCAATTTTTTTTCTTCATTTCCGTTGCTTCAGCTGCTCTCTCTGTTTCCTCTTCAGGCCGTTTCAAGTACGTAGAAATTCCTTCAGTTTCTTTGCTTCAGCTTCTGCCTATCTCCCTTCTCTTCAGGCCGTTTCAAGTACGCAAATCTTCAGCTACTCTATTGGAATTTCTTTCCTTCAGTTTCTTTCTATCAGTTTGTCTCATTGACTTTTCCGGCAGTTTTTTTGTAGCAATTTCTTTTCTTCTGTTTCTTTGCTTCAGATTTCTCCTCTTTCTTCTATTCAGGCAGTTTCAAATACGCAAATCTTCAGCTTCTCTGTAGCAACTTTTTGCTTCAGCTTCTTTCTTTTAGCTTGTTTCACTGTTTTCTCGTCAGACAGTTGCAAATTTTCAGGGTTTCTGTGGAAATTCCTTCAGTTTCTTTGCTTCAGCTTTTCTCTCTGCCTTCTCTTCAGGCAGTTTCAAGGACGCAAGCCTTCAGCATCTCTGTGGCAATTTCTTTCCTTCAGTTTCTTTGCTTCAGCTTCTTTCTGTGCTTTCTCTTTAGGCAGTTTGAAGTATGAAAATATTCAGCTTCTCTATACAAATTTATTTCCTTCAGCTTCTTTTCTTTAGTTTCTTTGCTTCCGTTCCTCTCTCTGCCTACTCTTCAGTCAGTTTCAAGGACGTAAGTCTTCAGCTACTCTGTAGCAATTTCTTTCCTTCAGCTTCTTCAACAAAGCTTCTTTCTTTCAGTTTGTCTCATTGACTTCTTTTCCGGCAGTTTCAAGAACGCGTATCTTCAGTTTTTCTGTAGCAATTTCTTTCCTTCAGTTTTTTTTTTTCATGTACGCAAATCTTTAGCTTTTCTAGAGCAGTTTCTGTTGCACAGTTTTCTTCTTTTTTATGTTCTTTAGTATTTGAATAAAGCTTTAAACAAAGCTTTTACAAATGAATCTTTTTAGTATTCTTGAAATTTTTGTAGAAACAATTCTCAGTTCTCACTCTTCCATTACAAAACGCTGATTCAATTCTGAAAATTGGAAAATCAAAGTTGCTTTGCAAATTTCTTGAAATATTTCCAGCAAATGATTTCTTTGAATTTGAACATTTTTATTGGAATCATCAATCAACCAAACAAAGTTCAAAAGCGCACAAAATTGGCTCTAAGACTGACAGAGTAAAATAAAAAATAAATAATAAACCATATATTTAGTTTCTGTTGTCATAAAATGTGAACCGAAAATACATATCCAATGCAGTTTTGTTGTCTAGAAGATTGAGCAAAGAATACGAAATTTCATATGAAGCAAGAAGAATACGAAACTTCATATAACAACTTTTATTTATATGGACGGCAAATTTTTTCCGCTTCGTTCTCTCTGCTTCGCTGATTGCTGTCTGTTGTTGCTTGTAGTGTGGCTATTGCTGTATTGAAACTTAAATTGTTAAATTGCACATGTTGTCATAAATTATGGCTTCGAATGAAAAGGCCGAAGCCAGTAATTGAAGACTCACGCAATTGCGGCTGAAAACTGCAAATGGGAATGAAAGTACACGACTCGATAGTGGTTTTTGGTTGTCTGTAATTGACCGTAGACTGGTTGGTTGTTGCTTATATATTGTGTTGTTGTATGTAACATTGTGTGTGCGTGTGTGTGTGTGTGTCATATGGACCAACCCAGGCACACGTGTGGTCATACGGCTGTAGGCATAATTGACGTGATGACTTTGGTTATGGCAGTTGAATACTTCAGTAAATTAGAGGGATTTGTGTTTGAGTCATGAACAAAGTAAAACAGTAAGAAAGCAAACAAGTAGCTTATATGAATGTGTGAGGCAGATTTTAAAGCAAATTTTAACATAAAATTTAAGTCAAATTTTCTTGGTCTGTATTATGAAGAATTTCTCGAATCACATTTTGCATGACTCTCTGCAATGATTTCAAAAAGAGTTCACTATCAAAGAAACACAAATTATAGAATAAAATTTATTTGACTATCTTGGGCAGCAATATTTATGTGTTTAACCCTTTCGATACAGGGTTTTACTGGGGAAAGTTAAAATTTTAAATTTTACGTCTTAGGCTTCTATGTGGTTATATTAGCAAAATTCCATAAGCAATTTTTTAATTTGTATACTCGGACCCTGTATTTTAGAGTGTTTTTCTATGAGAGCAACCACATCGTTGTGGCTGTAATAATTACTTAAACATACAACTTTTTACGCATAACGAAAATTTGAATATTTCTTAATTTTCTGCAGCCAAAATTAAAAAAATCTAAATTATCTAAATTAAAAGAAAACGTCAAATTAAAAAGTTCTCTAATTTTTTCTGCTTCTTCTTCCTTTACTATATCAAGATATACCATTAAAAAACGTGTCTACTTCTCTTCTTTAAACTTAAATATTCAGTTTATTAATTTCGTATTTTTCCCAAAACTTCAAACTATTCTAAAGACCAACAAAAAATGTATTCTTGAAACCATAGAGGATGCAGACGTCCACAAGGTAGCATGTTGCCATATGGCAACAAAATAGCGAAAGGGTTAAATGAATCAGTTCATATGTTATCATTGAAATATGTGAAAACCACTGAACAATAAACCGACTTGACCGCAGCTTGAAATTGAAAAACCCCTCTAACCACAAAGTTGCCGTTTTGAGCCAAAAATAATACCTGAGACCAATTTTAATGCAAAATACATTAAAGTGAAATTCCATTTTGGCCGCAAATCAAATAAGTTGTGCATTATTAAAGTGTTTGCCGGCACATAAACATGTTCGCTGGCAAGAGACAAAGTCTCCAAAAGGCTCACACACACACAAACACAAATAAACACAGCAACTCTCGCACAGTTCTCGCTCACTTTGCGGGCACATATCCATTATTAATATTATAAATGAACTGCTGCACGTTGACAGTGAGAGATAAAAATAAGCCGGGTTGCGCGGGTAGCCGAAGCCGGCAAGGAAAACCTGACAGGATAGGACAGGACGATAGACGTTGGGCGCATATTATGCGGCAAGTCAAGCGGCGAAGACTTGCGCAAGGACCTGCTGGGTCCTAGTGGCGGTGCTCGATGTTGACAACGTGCCCATTACTGAGTGGGAATATAGCTTCTAACTAACGGTAGTTTATGTTCAGGCATATGTATGGCTGCGTGTGCGTGTGTGTTTGTATTTGTGTAAGTGTAGACGAATGTTGTGTTGCGCATAAATAACCAACAGCCCCCACACATGCAGCGCACTTATTTATGTATTTACACTGTTTGTATGTGTGTGCGTGTGTGTGTGTGTGTGGGTGCAGGCACATAGCCTCCCCGCACTCGCATTTGTATGCACTTGTAGTAGCTGTGACGTAAGGACACTTTTCTATGTTTGAATGGCAAATGGGAATGTAAATGAGAATGGAAATCTATTTGTTTTTTTGTTATTGTTTCCGCTGTCGGTAGCAGGGGCGTAGCCAGAACTTGGTCATGGGGGGGGTTTTAAAAAAATATTTTTGCCAGTTTAGTATTACATGTTTTTTAAAGTAAAGTGCACTTTCCAAATAGGGCATTTTGTTGTGGCTTATGTGACTTAATGCATTACAAACTAAATTTTTTCCGTGATTTTTAGTAAAAAGTTCATGAAATTTGGTGGACTGAAAGCGAAGTTATTGCATCTGAAGTGGAAGTATGTTTGTGTCATCGTACAAAAATGTGCATCGAACAAAGATCCAATATTAACTACTGTTTTAAAAATGTTTAAACTTTAACCGAAGCATTTAAATTGATGAACCAAGTTTATGGTGATTTTTGTTTATACCGTGGTGGAGTTCATAAGTGGTAAAAGTGATTTAAAAACGATTGTCAGAACATAAATGATGACCAAAGTGTTAGCCAACTGAATCCGCGATCACCGTAGATCAAAACTGGGCGGTAATTCATAAAAGATTAGCCAAAATCTTCATTGAAATTCTTGAAATTGGATTTAACCTTCGCTTTACTTATACCCACCCGGGTGATCTTTTCAATATTCATGTTTAATATCTGCACAAATTTTAAGGTAATTTTCAATAACATGAAAAAATATTTTTTTGGAAATTTTGTTCATGGTTAAACTTGTAATTTTGTAATTTTTTATACAAATGTGCCTGGGTGATCCCAGGCGCTTTCGCTACCATTTTGATTAAAACTCACGACAAATTTTTTTTTTTGCGTACCTCATTATGTGTTCAATAAACCCTCTGGAAAGAAATCTTCTAATATTTTCCATAGTCTCAAAATAAATCATTAAAGTTAGGCCTTTTTTCGAAATAGGAACTATCGCCAGAGGAAGATACTAAATACTGAAGTATGAAAAAAATTTATAAATTATTATATATTTATTGTGAGTTTTACTCAAAATCGCGGCGGAAGTGCCTGGGATCATCTTTAGTAAGGCGAAGGTTAAGCATCTCAATAGCATAAATTTATTGCATTTTAACTGAACATTTGGCTATCGAAGGATGCCATCCCATCTATGTATTGACACTTGTTTTGACTGTTTTTTTGTTTTCACATGATGTGGCACCGTGCGAATTTCACCTTTTCAAAGAATGCATTTGCCGATGAAAAAAAGCGTTTTGAGAACGTAGAAACCACCCAAAAGGCTTGTACCGACATCCTGAAGGACATTCCGGTCGACGAACTAAACTACTCTTTAGACATGTTTTTAGAACATGGAAAACGCTGCATTAAGACTAAACGTGGCTATTAAAAAAACAAATTAGTTTCGGTAAAAAAAAAGGGTTTTGTTAATATTCTTTTAAATATTTAAAGATGAAAAGACTTTTTGCTAATGTGGGAACGTACATACGATGCATAGTGATTGAAAATGTTGACAAATTATAGGCTATGGGGGGGTTCTGACACCCTAACCCCCCCCCCCCCCCCCCCGCCTTGGCTACGCCCCTGGTCGGTAGTATGGCTGTTGTTGTTTTCGCATTTGTTTTGTTGCCATATGACAATCCGGTGATTTCTCATGTGGTTTACGCAAATTGCTTCACACATTGCCTATTTGTGTGTACACATGTCTGCTGTGTGTGTGTGTGTGTGTGTGTTTGTATGCCTTTGCGTGCTCTGTTTATATTCAGCTGTCTGTCTTTGCATCTGTCGTGCTGTCTGTTCGTGTGTCTGCGCTGCTGGCCGCCATCACTGCGCTCGTCTATTTTAGTGCCTGCCCTGTGTTTGTGTGTGCGTGTGCTTGTGTGTGTGCTTTGCGTCCTTCCGCAATCGATAAATCAGTGAGGTTTGGAAATGCGTCCGTCCATTGCTTGTCTCATTTGGCTTTCTTTCCCTCTCGGCCGCTTCGTTTCGAATGTCTGCTGTGCTTCGGTTCGGTTCAGCTCGATTCTATTATTTCTCTCTATTTTATTATGTCATTTGCTTTTACCTTCATTTCCCAATTTGGCAACATTTTGTTGTTGTCATTGCGTATTTATAACCAATTCTTTTCAGGTGTCTTACTGAAGCTGTTAACGGATTTAACGTGCGCATACAAATTTGTTCTTGCCACAATGTAGTTTTCTTTCCTAAATTGCTTTTGTTGGTTGCCTATTTCATTTCCCATTATTTGTTGCTGTGTCTTATGCTACACTGAACACTTGGTGAATATTTTTACTTTTTTGTGAAGTTTGGTGAGGTGTAATAGAAAAATATTTGTGAACCGCGTCATCACGAATAATCGAACAAAAGTGTTTGATGCGGTCGTTGGTGGTCAGCGACGCAGAGGGAGGCGGCATTTTTGTTGGATGGATTACGTTGAGAATGCTCTATCAGCTCTGGGCATAAGAAATTAGGATTAAGCGTGGCTACCTGTCAATTGGGAGGTGTAACGGAAGGCTGTCATTTGGTAATGAGTTTTCATAGTCAGTTATATACATAAATAATTTACGTATATATATAAATTTCATATATATAAATTACAAAGTGAACGTTTATGTCCAAAATAAGACTGTCTGGTTTGAGTTTGATTGAGCCTTATTTTACAAATGGAAGCAGATGATTCGCTGGAAAAGGTGATCAAACTAATTTCGACATGCTCAAAGCCATTAAATGAGAAGATTATGGCACAGAAAGAAGCATCGGTTTGAGAAGATCCTGTTACAATTGAACTTAGAATCTGCTCTAAAATTAGCTCGTGGCGTCGATAAAAGAACCAGGTTGAGGGGACCCTGTCCTATATTAGATCGATGAAGTTATTGCATGATATTTTCTTATTGAGACCAAGAACTTTATGCTATCATTGTGTTGGTTTTACACGGAAAGTTAGTTTAAGTGAAAATATAAAGTTGGAGGAGGAACTTGCGAGCAGCGCCTTTCATTTACCGATGTAAAAAGTGACAGGAAAAACGTCCGCAGTGAGTTTGTTACGACTGAGAAACGAACGCTCCTTTTAGTGTACTTTTTAGTTCTGAATGAAGTTCAGGATACTCTACCCTACTCGTCTTCTATAGGCTTTATCAGACGATTCTGAGTGCTGTCCAGGATACTCAACTCTTCCCTACCCTACGTTACTCGTATTTTATAAGCCTTATCATATGATTCTGAGTGCGGTCCAGGATATCCTACTCTTCCCTACCCTATCGTCTGCTACAAGCTTTATCACACGATTCAGAATGCAGTCCAGTCCTTTTCTTCCCTACCCTACCCTACCCTACTCGTCAGGATACCTACTCTTTCCTACCCTACTCGTCTTCTGTAAGCTCTATCACAGGATTCTGATTGCGGTCCAGAATACTTTACTGTTCCCTAGCCTACGTTACTCGTCTTCTAGAAGCTTTAACGCACGATTCTAAATGCACTCCAGGATACTCTACTCTTCCCTACCCTACGTTACTCGTCTTCTAAAAGCCTTATCACATGATTCCGAGTGCGATCCAGGAAATCCTATTCTTTCCTACTCTACTCGTCTTCTATAAGCTTTATCGCACGGTTCTAAATGTGGTCCGGGATACCTCTTCTTTTCCCTACTCTACCCTACTCGTCTTCTATAAGCCTTATCACACGATTCTGAGTGCGGTCCAGGATATCCTACTCTTCCCTACCCTATCGTCTGCTATAAGCTTTATCACACGATTCAGAATGCAGTCCAGTCCTTTTCTTCCCTACCCTACCCTACCCTACTCGTCAGGATACCTACTCTTCCCTACCCTACTCGTCTTCTATAAGCTCTATCACAGGATTCTGATTGCGGTCCAGAATACTCTACTGTTCCCTATCCTACGTTACTCGTCTTCTAGAAGCTTTATCGCACGATTCTAAATGCAGTCGAGGATAATCTACTCTTCCCTACCCTACGTTACCCGTCTTCTAGAAGCTTCTACGATTCTAAATGCAGTCCAGGATACTCTACTCTTCCCTACCCTACTCGTTTTCTATAAGCCTTATCACACGATTCTGAGTGCGGTCCAGGATATCCTATTCTTCTCTACCCTACGTTGCTCGTCCTCTAGAAGCTTTAACGCACGATTCTGAATGCAGTCCAGTCCTTCTCTTCCCTACCCTACCCTACTCGTCAGGATACCTACTCTTCCCTACCCTACTCGTCTTCTATAAGCTTTATCACACGATTCTCAATGCAGTCCGGGATACCCCTTCTCTTCCCTACCCTACTCGTCTTCTAGAAGCTTAATCGCACGATTCCCTACCCTACGTTACTCGTCTTCTAGAAGCAGACGAATGCAGTCCAGTCCTTCTCTTTCCTACTCTACCCTACTCGTCAGGATACCTACTCTTCCCTACCCTACTCGTCTTCTATAAGCTTTATCACACGATTCTCAATGCAGTCCGGAATACCCTTTCTCTTCCCTACCCTACTCGTCTTCTAGAAGCTTTATCACACGATTTTGAGTGCGGTCCAGGATGCCCTATTCTTCCCTACCCTACGTTGCTCGTCTTCTAGAAGCTTTAACGCACGATTCTGAATGCAGTCCAGTCCAGTCCTTCTCTTCCCTACCCTACCCTACTCGTCAGGATACCTACTCTTCCCTACCCTACTCGTTTTTTATAAGCTTTATCACACGATTCTCAATGCAGTCCGGGATACCCCTTCTCTTCCCTACCCTACTCGTCTTCTAGAAGCTTCACCGCACGATTCTGAACGCGGTTCAGTTGGGTTCGTGAGGCTTTTGGCCATAAGCGCAAATTGAACTCCTTTTTTGGTGCATATCGGTGATGTAAAATAGAGCCGAAGAAGTTATAGAGTGAAATATTTCTAATTCCTCTTTAGGAAGCCACACTGGGAATATAATCATTTCAACTTCTTATAGAAATTTTCAAAACATTCAGTGCTTCTAATTCGGCGACTCCCACGCCTCCCAGGTACAAAGAGAAATGGGGAAGTTTGGAAGCTCGTCTATGAGATAACAAACAACACTGAGTCTTACTGAGTTCATATAAATGTACTAAGACAGTTGACATTAAAAAGGAGGAATGAAGTGAAACTATAAGTTACCACATTAAAGTTTTTAAATTCACTATACGTACATATCTAAATATACTCGTAAGTATTATAGAGTTTACAGATACAAATACATAAATACCATGCAATGGTGGTATTCACAATATGTGGCAACAGCTTGGCACAAATTATGGTTTCTGGTTTCATTTCGAACAGAAATAATATTTATTATTATATTTATTTATATTTATTTATTTATTATATTTATTTCGTGAATTTGGCTGAAGTTTGATCAAAATCTACTCGGGAACGAAAGCAAACAACTTTTACTGATTTTATAAGAAGGCACCAAGAAGTCCTTTCATTGAATTGGTTTGATCAAACAGAACAGCGTTGCAGTAGTTCGAAATCCTTTAATGGGTTGTTAGGCCCCAATTGCCACACATTGTGAACACCGCCATCGAGTCACATAGCTATACTCATACATTTCATACATAATAAAACAAGATTCAGTCAATAATTTAAAAAATCGAATACTACTTAAATAATTTTTTAACTTAATTTTCTTATTGTTTTAGTTCATTCATTCCACATTTACAAATATGGTTTGAATTATTCATTAGAGTAATAATTTGTGTTTTTGGTTTGCAAATAAAAACGCACAACAACACTGATAGCAGCACAGGCACATGTAGGTAGGCAGATACAACTTGTCACTACAGTTTTCTATAATTTTTTTGTGTTTTTTTTTAATGCACACAAATGGAGCGAAACGAAGGCAACGGAATGAAATGGAAAGAAAGAAAGAAAAACATGTTTTTTTTTGTTTTTTGGGCAAGCGTTAGTAAGATTCTAGTTCATTGTCAAAAGTGTTAACAAAACATTTTATACTGTACCGCACGAACCTCCCTGTGGGAAAAATTGCGAATAGATAATTTTAAAGGTGTCCTCCTTGACAACGCCCGACGGACATTCAGCCTTAAAACCGCGATAAATTCGTTTGATTTCATCCTCGGTGAAGCGTGTGGCACGACTGAGGGCACTTAAGGAATCCGGGCGATAACGTGCTGGCGTCTCAAACTCCTCCAATTCGGAATCTGTAAATTAAACAAAATTTGTTAGTTTTGTGGAATTTTTCAATAAAAATAAAAAATAATAAGAAAACTTAATTTATAATTTTTACATGAAGAATAATCTAGAAAGAAATCTAATGTTTGGTTGCTGAGCAAATTCCCGTGTGTTTTTTTTTGTTTTTGTTTTGCTTGCATCGTCCCCTTGACGATGCATTAAAATTTACAACCAAACTAAACTAAATACGAGCTCGTAACATAGCATTCCTCTCTCTTTTTCGCTTCCCTGTTTTTTTTAATTTACAAGCAAGCATTTTGGTTACTTTTTTCCAACTCTCCAGCTCCAGCTCCACCGCATTCCCGGCCCTTGTCAAGTTTGTTGCTGCCGGCAACTTTACATGCCTTTATCTGTACTATTTGCAACAACAACAACAATAGCACAAACGCCAAAGTAGCGGCAAAAATGTTCAACTTTTCTGTCACTGCCACTTTTTATTTGGTCTCCGGTTGGCTCAAACCTGCGGGGCAATTTTCTCGACTGTTGCAGCTGGCATTTGCTCAAACGCTCACACGCTATGTATGTACTTATACATATGTATGTATACGAGTATATGCTTGACTGTATGATTTTTATCTCCTGTCACATGTCTGCTGTGTATTGAAAAATTAGTTGCTTGTCGCGAGTCCTTTTTTCATTTTTTCATTTCTTCATTCACTTTTTTCAATTCTCTATTGCGTCTAAGTATTCTTTGATATGTTTGTGTGTTTGTTTGTACATATTTTAATCTCTGACTTTATGTGATTCTCTTCTGACTGATGAACTTGTCAAAGTTTAAGATCGCTTCAAGGAACAAAAACAGCCAAAAAACGGCTTTTACGGCTTAGGCTTCGACGTGGTTATATTAGCAACATTCCATAAGAAATTTTTTAATTTGTATACTCGGACCCTGTATTTTAGAGTGATTTTCTATGAGAGCAACCACATCGTTGTGGCTGTAATAATTACTTAAACATAAAACTTTTTACGCATAACGAAAATTTGAATATTTCTTCATGAAGTAATCAGCCAAAATTAAAAAAAAAGTATCTAAATTGAAAGAAAACGTCCAATTAAAAAGTTCTCTAATTTTTTCTGCTTTTTCTTCCTTTACTATACCATATATATACCATTAAAAAACGTGTATACTTCTCTTCTTTAAACTTAAATATTCAGTTTATTAATTTAGTATTTTTCCTAAAACTTCAAACTATTCTAAAGACCACCAAAAAAATGTATTCTTGCAACCATAGAGGATGAAGACGCCCACAAAGTAGCATGTTGCCATATGGCAACAAAATAGCGAAAGGGTTAAAAGGTTATAATTTTTTTTAGTTGTAAGCTGTTCAACGTTTTGTTAGCAGTTTTCAGTTGTGGCGCTTCTTTGATGCCCAATGGGCGCCTTTATTGATTGGTTTGTCTTTATGGCAGAAAAGCTTTCAAGTGCGAAAAATTGAACATCTTTAATGAAGAAAGAATTGATTTTATTGACTAGCTTCCGGCTTAGTTTCAAGGAAGTTTGAATTATTTTGTAAATTATAAAGTATTTTCCAAGAAGAGTTTGAATGAATCGATCATCGCATTGTCGTTGTAGAGATTACATTTTCATGAAAAATACATCAATAAACATGGGTTTCCTTTTTTGCATTACATGTTTTTTTCATTAAAATTTTGAGATTAAATCTTCATGAAGAATGCATCAATAAACATGGGTTTAATTCAATTCATTACATTGTCGTTGTAGAGATTTAATAGAGATTGAAGACTACATCAATAAATTGTCATTGTCGTTATAGAGATTGAAGAATACAATGATTCACTGCCAATTCATGTTCAAAACTCTAGACAGCTCAATGTGTGGCAGATAGAAACTATTACGAATTATTGCCCTCAATTCAATAAATCCTTCTTTAAGGCAAATGAAGCTCAAAGCCAAACGACTGCAACATACACGAAAAATGAAGGAAAGCTGGCAAAATGAAATATTGCGGCTGAGTGGTTGGGCTGCAGCTAGAAAAAAATCATTCACAATATGAATGAATTGCCTCGTTGTGGGTTCATATCAAAGCAAGCAACCTAAATCCTGCATGCTAAATGGAGAAGCGCACTAAAAACGAGAGGCTAAAGGCGCTCGGCCCTAACAAGCAGCCACCGGAATCGGAGCCAACAAGACAAGTGTGCAAGTGGTGGCTGGTTAAGTGGGCCCACTCGCTCCGCTCCCCAACGAGAACACATCGTGACGCGCACAAGTAGCTGCGCGAATAAAATGCAATTAATTAAAACGCGGCCACGGCTCGTGTATGGCGAGTGTCCTTGGCTGAAATGTGATGCCGCAGATGGATGGTCGCGCAGCGCTGCCGAGTGGCGAGTGGCGAGCAATGAATGCCGCAGAGTGCAGCAGACGTGCTCAAAGTGCCCAATTGGCGCACTGTGGCCGCATGCTTTGTGCCTTTTCGGCTACGAAGAATAACTGCTGGATTTTAATTAAAAAAATATTTTCACTTAAAGCAACACAAATGTACGCGATTTTTTTTTGCATCGTATTGGAATTTTGCTGTCTTCGAACAATGCGCTTTGAGTTGTGACCTCTTTGTGCTAATTAACCCACACAGATAGAGTGAATAATAAAAAGCAAAAAAAAAAACAACAAAAAAGCTAAAGCATGAAATATGTAGAAAACAGCAAAAAGCAAACTGAAGGGCGCCACTCAGTGAAGAAGTGCAGGGCCAAAGGGTTGTCAAACATGCTGTCAGACTGTCGCCTTCAGAGTGCTTATTTTAGTTGCAATTGTTGTTGTTGTTGTCGTTGTTGGAATGCAACATTACACTGCATTTAACTTAATTGCAAAATGTCCTTTTTAAGTATTTTCTATTTAATCGTTGCTGCGTACGCGGGAAGCGGGGCCGGGGCTGAACGTTGTACGCGACAATGTGCACTGCGTTTTGCCATTGTTTGTTGTTGTTGTTGTGCAGAAGCATTTCAGTTTGCTTAGAACTTGCAGCGACTGCAGCGCAGTGTTGTGCGTGCATCGCTGCATGTCCTGCCGCACGCCAAACTAACTAATGATGATGAATCTGGCCCATTGTCTGCAGCGGACGCTGCGCGTAATAATGAGACGTTTGTTGCTGCCGCAGCTGCACTCGATGTTGCTGGGTAATGAAGTTGCTCGCTGACGATGATTAAAGTGCAATTTTTGTGCTCAGTAGTGAGGTTAGGGCGGAATTCGAAATAGCCCAAAGGTCAGTGTTGAAGTTAACCCTTTAGCTGCCAATTTAATTCATTTCCTTAGAGAAAATCAGTCGATTTGTTTGTTAAGTGATGAAGCAAAAGATTTAAAAGTGTGTTTGGGATCATTTCTGGCAATGATTGAAGTACAATTTTCGTGCTTAGTGGTGAGGTTAAAGTAACAAAAGTATCACAGCTGAAGTTAACCCTCTATCTGACAATTTATTTCTTTTTGTTAGAGAAATTTAGTCGACATGTTTGTGATAAGTTGAAGTAGAAAATTTTAAAGTGTATTTCGGATCATTTCTGGCAATGATTGAAGTATAATTTTTGTGTTCAGCGGTGAGGTTAAAGTAAAAAAAAGGATCACAGCAGAACTTAACCCTCTACTACCAATTAATTTCATTTTGTTAGAGAAAATCAATCAATTTGTTTGTCAGGTAATGAAGCAGAAGATTTAAAAGTGTTTTTGGGATCATTTCTGGCAATGATTGAAGAACAATTTTTGTGCTCATAGGTGAGGTTAAGACAGAACTCAAAGTAACAAAATGATCACAGCTGATTTAACCCTCTAGCTGCTAATTTTTTTTTAATTATGTTAGGGCAAATCACTCTAATCGTTTGTTCAGTGATGAAGCAGAAGATTTCAAAGTGTTTTTGGATAATTTCTGGCAATGATTGAAGAACTTGTGTGTTCAGAGAATTTGTGTGTTCAGCAGTGAGGTTAGGGCTGAACTCAAAGTAACAAAAGGATGAGAGCAGAAGTTAAGTGCCAAACTTCTCATTTTTAGTTTTTGTTAAAGAAAAGATTTTAAACTGTATTTGAGATCATTTGTGGCAATGATTAAAATTTTATTTTTGGGCTTACTCGAACTCGAAATACTCTTTCACCCTTCAGTTGCCAATTTTATTTAATTTTGTTTTTGATGTACCGAAGTAGAAGAAGATTTTGAAGTCTGTCTGAGATCACTGCTGGAAATGAAGGAAGTAAAATTTTTGTGTTCAGTGGTGAGTTTAAAGCGGAAATTTAAAACACAAGAAGGTCCCTATTGAAGTTTATCTTCTAGTTTTCAATTTCCAGTATTCGTTAAAGAAAACCAGCCAAAATACTTCTGTTGTGTTGAAGTAAGTAGAATAAGATTTTAAACTATGAAAGGAAACTTTTCAACTCAATCGAGTTCCCGCTATTGCTGCAAATGTTTACAAAGTAACGGTCAGGCGCCCTTCTAGATTAGCAACTCCGCCCCTGTCATTAGCGTTGAACGTTGTTAAACTTGTTTCGTGCTTTTCGCCTTGCAATCTTCTGAGCAGCGCATCTTTTTTCATGTTGTTCGCAGTTCTTCTTCTTCTTCTCCTCACTTTGTTTTGTTGCTGTTGTTCACTTGTGCTGTGTTTCCTTGAAAAAAATGCCACATTGCGTTCTTTTTGTGTTAGAATGGTTTTCTTCATTGTTGTTGCTGTTGGTTGCAGCTTCTTGCAACAATGCTGCATGGAAAGCGATTATGTCGCAGTTGACGTTGTCGTCTCGCATTCCGCGGGCCCGAAATGAAGCAGTCGAAACGTGTTGACGGCATTCATGACTGTCGGTGGCAGTGCGCAGCGGGAAGCGGCGAACTGTTGAAGTCGCTTAAATGTTGGAACGCTAAAAGTGTCAAGCGGATCTAAGCTAAAAGGATTGTTGCCAGCAGGCGCTTGGTTGCGAGTGTGTTAGCAACGTGCAAGGCGTGCAATTACAAATTTATAGAAATCCATATTAAAAGTATCTTCAAGTTAATTAGCTGGTATTATGTTGTACAAAGTGTTTGTAAGTCGGCACACACTCAGCTTGTTGCGGCATTTTGCTGTGGGCGGTAGATATTTGTGACTCTTGCAGGTGTTCAATAGATTTTGGGTCATTGCAGTCGACTTGTTGTTGGTAAGAGCAAAATAATTGCAGAGTGGGGCTAACGAAAAAATCGCCTGGCGTCTACTACACCGTGCGACAGCATTTTTCACACCGGGAAAAATCCATATGGGCGTGAAACTAGAGACCAAATATAGTAATACTGCGTACACAGTTTTTCATTTCTACATCCTTTGTCCTTTTAAAAGGACTTCCAAATTTTGAAGGGGATAAAAAATAAAAAAATATAAAAAATACTTAACCTCGTTAGAATATGGCGATATGTATATCAAATGAAAGAGGAAAGGCTCAAGAATTTAAATAAAATTGATTTTGTATCTATTTGTAAAAAAAGGATATGAAAAAGGTCCTTTGAAAATTTTAATCCTTTATATCCTTGAAAATTTTTAAAGAATTTTCTTGAAAAGTAAGTATGTTAAAACCCAAAATCTCCTTGATCACGTGTCAAAATGTCATTACTCTAACTTTATTGGTTCGAAAGTTATTAAAAAAAAAGGCGGAAGCTGCAAGTGAAGTACAAAAATTCTAATTTATTTGAGTATCAGTATTTTAAATAATAAAAATATACAAAATCAATGAAGCGAGAATAATGAAATTTTGACACGTGATCAAGAAGATTTTGGGTTTTAACATACTTACTTTTCAAGACAATTCTGTATATAAATTTTCAAGGCTATAAAGGATTAAAATATTGAAAGAACCTTTTTCATACCCTTTTTTTACAAATAGATAAAAAATTAGTTTTATTTAAATTCATGAGCCTTTTCTCTTTCATTTGACATACATGTCGCCATATTCTAACGAGGTTAAGTACTTTTTATATTTTTTTTATTTTTTATCCCCTTCAAAATTTTGAAGTCCTTTTAAAAGGATGTAGAAATAAAAAACTGAGTACGCAGTATTACTATGTTTGGTCTATAGTTTCACGCCCATATAGATTTTTTCCGGTGTGAAACATTTTTTTAATTTTTGTCGCACGGTGTTATTTTTGGAAATGCTTTGACATTTTACTATCCATTTGCAGGTCACATTAAACAAAAGTAGAAACAATATCTAAAGGAGTAAATACTTTTGAATATAATCGATTTCTTTCCAAAATATTTACTGTGCATTAACCATTTGTGGAAAATGTCAGAAAAACTATATGAAAGAATTTTATGTTTCGTCATCAGCGAATCTTCACCATCAACCACACTCCATTAATTTATAAAAAAACGAACAAATTTAACAAATTTGATGCTCACCACATAAGCAAGAATCCTTCGACTCGTAATTGTGCGCACCGCAGGAGATTTTTGTGCATTACCAGAAAATGCAATGAAAGTGCGCACACATTACGTTTTACTACCCGCAGTTTTATATTCATGTGTCATATTTATGCAGATACATAAACCCACACACACACACACACACATACACCACACAGTTAGTGTATGCACGCATATAAAAAACACCGACTCTGACAAGGCCAAAAGAATTTGTTTATTTAAAAATTGTGCGCACTCCTTTAGTTCGTCTGTGCAGCAGACTGGCATGCGAAGCGAAATTTGCCAGCTTGAATGATTCCTTCAGGAATACGCTGCGCTCTGTTGCGAGCTGACTCGGTGTCCTTGCCGCGGCCAACTGGCAGCCGTACACTGCTGTCTCTATCTCGCAATTTCTTCATAAATTCTTTCCCTGTTAGTTTATTTGTTTTTTTTGTTTTGTTTGCCTTTTTTTTTAAATATTCGTTTGAATGTTTTTCTTTTATTATTTAAAACATTTCAATTTTTCGGTACAAATGTCGACGGCAGCAACGCTACGCGTTTCATTAGAATGCGCCGCTGTGTCGGTCTGTCAGTCTTTCACCGAAATACTTTTCGCTGTCTTTGTTCGCTGCGCCGCTTGACGGACATTTGAGCAACAAAAAAATGCAAAATATTTGGTTGACTTTGAGGCGCAAAGAAAGTTTTCGCTTGTGTACATTTTTTACTTAAGCAAACTTGGACTTTTTATTTCTCCTCTCAGCCGCTGTCGCTGTTGTGTGTAGTTTTGTAATGAGACAACATGATGCACTTTCCGCACTTTCTTTCTTCACTTTTTTCTTTGACTCTTTTTTGTTGATTTTGTGTATTTTGGCACATTTTGTCTGATCGTTTGTGCTCGCGTTCTGTTGCTGGCGGGCACGTCATAAAAACGACGTGGAAAATGTCAGCGAGTAAGAAACAACAATAACAACAATGGCAACACAACCAATGCCAGTGACACGAGGCACAATTATTGTTATCTTTATGCCATATTGACGGGCTGAAGAGATGCCACTTTATGACAGTTTGGCATTCACTCTGTTCCTTGGCTGCGTCTGTGTTTTGGCGCTGCTGCTGGATGCGGCAATTGTTTGTATATGTGTGTGTGTATGTGTGTGTGTATGATATGAAATGTTTTTGAATGGCATGTTGAAGGTTAAAGTGAACACTTGCGGAAAATTCGGGGCACAAATTCAGCTTTTTTGACGCTGTTGTTGATTCAGTTGATATATCCTTCAAAAAATCATAAGGCAGAGGCACTGAAGAGCATTTTGTAGTTCACTTAGAATTTGACACATGCAAGTTAAATTTCCAGAAATGTTAGTAATACTTTGTAGAGCTGCCTACAGATGCTTAACTTAACCCTTTCGCTACAGGTTTTTACTGGGGAAAGTTAAAAATTTAAATTTTACGTCTTAGGCTTCTATGTGGTTATATTAGCAACATTCCGTAAGAAATTTTTTAATTTTTATACTCGGACCCTGTATTTTAGAATGTTTTTCTATGAGAGCAACCACATCGTTGTGGCTGTAATTATTACTTAAACATAAAACTTTTTACGCACACCGAAAATTTGAATATTTCTTCATTTACTTCAGCCAAAATTAAAAAAAAAAGAAGTATCTAAATTGAAAGAAAACGTAAAATTAGAAAGTTCTCTAATTTTGTCTGCTTCTTCTTCCTTTACTATGTCAAGATATACTATTAAAAAAACGTGTATACTTCTCTTCTTTAAACTTAAATATTCAGTTTATTAATTTCGTATTTTTCCTAAAACTTCAAACTATTCTACAGACCAACAAAAAAAATTTATTCTTGCAACCATAGAGGATGCAGACGTCCACAAAGTAGCATGTTGCCATACAAATAGCGAAAGGGTTAAGTAATGTTAGGTTAGATTGGGTTAGGTAAGGTTAGGTTAGCTTAGGTTATAGAAGGGGTGTGTGCGGCATGCACTTCCACTCAACGACTCTGAGAAGCTCTTTGATGTCAATACTGGTGTCGCCTTGTATCTGTTGGGCTAAATGATGAATAGTAGCGAACATTCTTCAAGAAGGGATTTAATAAATTTCAGTCCTTAGAGTGGCCAGAAGTGGACATTAAATAGAGATTTTATATAAAGAATTAACTTCAATGAGTTCAAACTTTCAAGTAGTTAGATTTGCTTTGTCAGAGTTCTTCTGAAATTGTCCCTCAAAATTTATGTAATAGTAGAGTTAAAAGTGGCAAATTTAACAGCTTCCCAAAGGAGAAGAAACCCGGCTTAAACATGTTTGAACAGTCGTGCAATCGATATGATTGCCTGATGCCCAGCTCTGAGCAATGCATCACAGCTCTGAAATATGCCTCACAGCTTCAACTTCTCTTCTATCATTTGATGGCTGTTCCTCTAGTCATGCAAAGCTCTGAACTATGCATCACAGTTCCATCTCTTTCTTCGACATTTGATGGTTCTTCCTTTACTGATGCGAGCTCAGAACAATGCATCACAGCTTCAACTCTTCTTTTATCATTTGATGGTTCTTCCTTTACTGATGCAATACTCTGAGAAATGCATCACAGTTCCATCTTTTCCTTCGACATTTGATGGTTCTTCCTTTACTGATGCGAGCTCAGAACAATGCATCACAGCTTCAACTCTTCTTTTATCATTTGATGGTTCTTCCTTTACTGATGCAATACTCTGAGAAATGCATCACAGTTCCATCTTTTCACAGCTTCAACTCGTCTTCTATCATTTGATGGTTCTTCCTTTACTGATGCAATACTCTGAGAAATGCATCACAGTTCCATCTTTTCCTTCGACATTTGATGGTTCTTCCTTTACTGATGCGAGCTCAACTCTTCTTCTATCATTTGATGGTTCTTCCTTTACTGATGCAATACTCTGAGAAATGCATCACAGTTCCGACTTTTCCTTCGTCGTTTGATGGTTCTTCCTTTACTGATGCGAGCTCAGAACAATGCATCACAGATTCAACTCTTCTTCTATCATTTGATGGTTCTTCCTTTACTGATGCAATACTCTGAGAAATGCATCACAGTTCCATCTTTTCCTTCGACATTTGATGGTTCTTCCTTTACTGATGCGAGCTCAGAACAATGCATCACAGATCCAACTCTTCTTCTATAATTTGATGGTTCTTAATCTACAATCAACAAACTGCTGTGTGTTGGTCAAAGAAACCATTTTGCATAGTTTAAAACAATTTTAAATTTTCCAAAAGTTTTTGTCATATCAATCATCACACTGCTCGCATCACACGCTTTCAATATCTTCACAAGCAGTTTCCTCTAAAAAATCATTTTCCAAGTTGTGTTTTCATACGCCAACTTCTCAATCATTATTTCAAGCATTGGCGTTTTGTTGGTAACGTCAAAACTTTTAAACGCCGCTCTGGCACTGATAGAGTCGAGTGCTCAGTCGCTCAGCATTGTGTGACAAAACCATTCAAATCATCAGCGTTAAGTAAAAAATTTCCTACAACAAAAAAGCGCCCATGCCAAAGTTTTATTGAAAAAGTTTGATGAATAGGAAATTACCCACCGGTTTTAAATGAGTTTGAAATACTCAACGACACTGCAACACTTCAGCGGCAATGCGCCAAAAATGCGTCCAAGCGGTGCGGCATTGAATTAAATCGCAAATTTAATTCCATAAACTAATAAAATTATTTCGTTAATCAACAGCATCCTTTGGTCGTTTGGGACGCTCAAGTGCCATACGCGGCGCATTGTCGTCATTTTAGAGCACAAATGACTGTGGGCGGGTAGAAAGTTTTTAGTGCTGCCGCATTGCCTCTGAAATTGTTGAATGGCACCGCAACGCAACGCAAAGCAACGAAACGTGGAAATGGAGGGCAAACAAAAATTTAATGCCAATGACAGATGGTATCGTTGTCTGTCGAATTCAATGCAAGCAACGAAAAAAAGGTAGAACGAAACATATCGCCGCGCGTACGTGTTGGACCTTTTTATGCAGATTACGGCTGCAGGCGGCGTCATTTCCGCTGGGTCGCGATTGCCGCGTTTCATTTGAGTGCGGCAATTGGCCACAAGTGCCGCACAAATGGCTGTTAAGACACGAAGGGGGAGCGACAGAGAGATAGACAGAGAGTAGGAACAAATTACGAGCGCAATATGGATCGAGTGTGGAAGGTGACGAATTTAAATACGGTCGAGCTTAAAGTTTGTTTAAGTATGAGCAAAGAGCTTCAAATATTTAACGCTCAAGTTGTAAAACATTTCAGGCAATTTCTGTGTGAATTGAAGGATTTTGTTGGTGAATCGATTGAAGTATATAGTAGAATTGTTTCCTACTCCACGGAATTTGTTAGCAAAAAGAAGGAATTTAAAGAAAGAAGGAACTTAAAAGCGGAGTTAAAAAAGGAAAGATGTAATTGGTGGTCTTTGCCCCGTTTCTTGTCCTCTTATGGGTTCATATAGTACTTTATTCTGGTGTTTTAATAAGTAGTTTTGTAACAACGTACCCACCGAATGGACCATAAGAAGCAAAAGGAGGAGGTGAAGGAGGTAAGCCACAAGTATTTCAAGCTGTAATCATTCATAAACTATCAGATTTTCGTACTAAATATTGAAGTTTCAAGTTGTAGTCATCCATAGACTATCAGATTTTTCGTAATAAATTCTGAAGTTTTATTGTTTTCCTGTTATATGACCATTGTGCCTAAAATTGGGCGGATCACGCGCCGAAAAGTATTAGATCTCATTCATAAATTATTAGATTTTCGTACTAAATATTGAGGTTATGTATTTGTTTGAATCCTTTTATATGAACATTGTGCTTCAAAAAGGACGAATCATGCCCCAAAAGTATTAGTTCTTAGTTGAAGAAGTATTTGAAGTTGAAATCATTCATAAATTAGTAGACTTTCGTACTAAATATTGAGGTTATGTATTTGTTTGAATCCTTTTATATGAACATTGTGCTTCAAAAAGTACGAATCACGGTCCTAAAGTATTAGTTATTAGTTGAAGAAGTATTTTGAATTGTAATCATCCATAAACTGTGAAATTTTCGTACTAAATATTGAGGTTATGTATTTGTTTCAATTAACTTATATGACCATTGTGCTTAAAAAAGGACGAATCACGTCCCAAAAGTATTAGTTCTTAGTTGAAGAAGTATTTGAAGTTGAAATCATTCATAAATTATTACATTTTCGTACTAAATATTGAGGTTATGTATTTGTTTGAATCCTTTTATATGACCATTGTACTTCAAAAAGAACGAACCACGCCCCAAAAGTATTAGTTCTTAGTTGAAGAAGTATTTTGAATTGTAATCATCCATAAACTGCGAAATTTTCGTACTAAATATTGAGGTTATGTATTTGTTTCAATCGTCTTATATGACCATTGTGCTTAAAAGAGGACGAATTACGCGCCCAAAGGTATTAGTTCTTAGTTGAAGAAGTATTTGAAGTTGAAATCATTCGTAAATTTTAGATTTTCGTACTAAATATTGAGGTTATGTATTTGTTTGAATCCTTTTATATGACCATTGTACTTCAAAAAGGACGAATCACGCCCCAAAAGTATTAGTTCTTAGTTGAAGAAGTATTTGAAGTTGAAATCATCCGTAAACTGCGAAATTTTCGTACTAAATATTGAGGTTATGTATTTTTTTAAATCGTCTTATATGACCATTGTGCTTAAAAGTGAGCGGATCACGCGCCTAAAGATATTCTAAAGATATTCTGAGTTGAAGAAGTATTGAATTGAAGTATTTGAAGTTGAAATCATCCATAAACTGCGAAATTTTCGTACTAAATATTGAGGTTATGTATTTGTTTAAATCGTCTTATATGACCATTGTGCTTAAAAGTGAGCGGATCACGCGCCTAAAGATATTCTAAAGATATTCTGAGTTGAATAAGTTAGATTGGTTCTTATTTAAAGTTCTGTGCATACGTAAATTGTATCTCGATATCCCGCGATTCAACAGACTGACTTACGAACGCACAAACAGAGAGATGTGCATTACTAAATCGATTCTCCGATTGATTCTGTCCTTGTTGGTTATTAATTCTTCATATCGACAACGCTTTCTATACATATACCCCAGTAATTTATTGTAGGTTGTAACTAGACTAGAAGATATAAACTTCTGCTTTTCTTAAACCTTTAAACAGATTTGTTGTTCTGTTAGATTCTTGCAAATGCAACTCTGACTCGTCGCTTCTGGCCGTCCAATGAACGATAAACATTTACTTATTCAAAAGTCGTTTAAACTGCACACAAACTACACAGCGTTGAGCAAACTTTTGCTCAAGTTCTATTAAGTCATTCTACATCTACTTAAAGGACCATTTGCTGCACATTCATCCCGGGGCGAAAAACTTCTGCTTTTTCTACTTTACTGTGCATGCAATTTGGAAGCTTGGCATAAAATTTGGCAAGCTTCTTATCTTTACGGCCACGCCTTCAGCATGCCAAATAAAGCGTCAATATTTTCTCGGCCGCATCATCTGGGAATTGCCAAAGTCTACTTGTGCTGGTCGAGCGCAGCGTTTGGCGCATTTTATTACACTTTAATGCTACGCAATTTTAATTGAACTATAAAAGGAAATGCGCAGCATGCAAGCGAAATGCGCGCTTCGGGCGGCAACAGTGACACATTGTTGCACTGGCAAGTGGCAAGTGGCGCGTTGTTTGCCAATGTTGCATTATCCTTTGGCAGAACGATGGGAGGAAATTCACGAAAAGGGAGGACTTAATTTTTTTATGCTGCAAAGAAAATGCGTGGCTGCCATCCGGTGCAATAAAATGTTATTGTAAATAAAAGTAAGAAACTCGATGAGGGGGCGAAAGCATTCGATAAAGTTTATTGCAGTGAAAAATGCGAAACGAAAACCAAATGAAAAGCGATCTATGTAAATGAAAATGGATGGCATGGCTAGTGACGGCGAGAGGAGAATTGAATGTGGCAGTTGAAAGTGAAATGTGAACATGAAAATACATATATAAGAAATACTACCTCTGGTTATTGCGAGTTCTTTAAGAAGTCAAACCTGAATCTTCTGTTGTGGCTATGAGCTACAATTCTGTACTCTCTAAGCTTTTGTAGGATTGATCCAATGGGACTAGAGCCAATAATTGGCGTCACCGCTGCAGCACTGCTCTTTACAATGGATCAAGAACCAAGAAAGCATTGCTTATCAATGGAGTGAAGTAGAATCCTGCAGAATCGCAAAGTGTTTTTTAGAGACCGGATTTTCATCATCGACTGGAGAGGCAGAAACTGCAACTAATGATTGAAACGATCACAGGGCATATGTGGCTAACATGCGAATTATCGATGCAAATCCTGCCTCAAGGACGTCAACACAATAGAGCATTTCATCTGAAACTATCCAGTGTTCTCGAGCAGAAGGCACATATTAATAATAATTTCAAACTACCTAAAGTGGGAACAGAAATGGATAAGAATTGTTTGTCTTATAAAGGTCTGAAATGCTACAACGAATTGCCTGAAGAACTGAAACTTTGTGAACAAAAAGTATTCAAAAGGAATCTCTACAATTATTGTAAGACCCTAGCAACAAGATAATTTTATATTTTATATTTACAACAACAAATTTAATATAAATTAGGCCTAAAATGAGCCGTAAGAAATGAAATAAAATAAATAAAATAAATATATATTGGGCAGCGATGTGTTGAGTATGAGCGACCTAAAAGAAACCAGAAAGTTCGGGATGAGTGAAGACCCCTAATCGCTCAACAGAATGAACTCAGTTCTATGAAAGGTTTGCAGTCTTCCTGTTCACACTCACATCAACAACAACAACAACATTAAGCTTCTGTAGAATATTTTGTTAAATGAATGTTCAGAGTTATTTCTTCATACTTTTTCTGTACCTTTTATGTCTTTTGTTGGGCATTATTCACGACATACCAAAACAAATACTGTGACTAGTAGCTCGCATAAGGTTTCCTCAAAGAGAAATGAAGTAAATCATAATGAGAACTAATTCAATTCAATAAAATGTGTACAACAAAGAGAATCTCTGCAAAAATTTTCCAAAATATAGTCAGCATTTTTTTGGACTTTATAACAAATACACAAAATCATTATTAACAAAACTTTAATTGACAACTAATTCAGTTCAATAAAATTTTGTAAAGCAAAGAACGCCTGAATGAATGAACCTTTGTGAATTTCTGTGAAAGTTTTCCAATATATTCTGCATTTTTTGGAATTTATAACAAAGTTATTATTAACAAAACTTTAATTGACAACTAATTCAGTTCAATAAAATTAGAACAACAAAGAGAATTTCTGCAGAAATTTTTGGATTTGGAATTTTTTTTTGGACTTTATAACAAATACACAAAATCATTATTAACAAAACTTTAATTGACAACTAATTCAGTTCAATAAAATTTGTAACACAAAGAGAATTTCTGTAGAAATTTTGCAAAATATTCTGCATTTTTTGAAATTTATAAAATTCAACTAAACTCGAATGACAACTAATGCAATTTAATGAAATTTCTATAGCAAAGAACACAAAGAATTTTCGTGAAAATTTTTCAAATCTATTTAAAATTTTTTGAAAATGACAAAAACCAACAAAAAGCAGTAAATAAACAAAAGCATGCAATGACATTGGCACATGTGGCACAAATGTTGTAAATTATTGTGTTGCAACATTCAAATGAATGCAAATTAACGTCCATTGCCGACACCAAACTAAAATGTGCTACAATAACAACAACGAGAGTAGTAAAAACAATGCAACACTATTATTTTCAGTCGGTCCAATGCAGCGCGGCCGCCAGTGGGTTTAATTGAATTTTATGTGCAGCTGCAGCAGGCCGTGAAAGCAGCAAACGAAATTGAAAACTGCCGACAGAGAACAGTAAAAACTGAGCGCCATTTAATGTGAAGAGAAGAGGGGGCGAGCTGAAGGCAGAACGGAGGTGACGGCCGTTGGCGCAGGCGCAGCGCATAAAAAGTGCAGTGAATTTATTGTGCGGCAATTTGCTCGCCACTGCGTTGCGCGTTTTTCATTGAATGCGCTCGCCGTTCGCTGTTCGGCCGCTTTCGACTCGTTAACCTCTGCGTGTAGTTGCCATCTTGGCGCAATGGCCAATAAAAATAAAATGCACTCAACGCAAACAAAACAATGCCGAAGTAAACAGCGGAAAAGGCGAAAATAAAAATGGAAATGGCATGAAATGTAGTGAAATTGTTGGCGCCTGTTTTGGACATTTCGCCGCGTGCCAGTTTTTTCGCGTTTTTCTTTAACGTTTGCGTTTTTTATGGATGTGCGTTTGTGTGTGTGTGTGTAGTAGTTTTCGTGGGCAGCCATTTAGTGAACGAAATGCACTGCGCGCACTTTTAACTAATCGATTTGATGGCGTTTATTCACTGTTGCAGCTTTGCAGCTGCGTGTGCGGCACTTAATTGGCTCCGTCCATTTGAAATGGTAATTTGGTCTGAACGATGCTGTCGCTGGCATTTGTTGCCGTTAGCATTTCTATTTATTTTAGCTGATTCGACATTAATGAAATGGCTTGAAAAACTAAATGAACATTTTAAATATAAATGGGAAAGTATTTGTTTTATAAATAATGCGCGCTTGTAATTGCGCTGCTGTTAGTCGTAGCTTTCATTAATTTGAAGGTATGGAAGGAATTTAGTTTTTGTAAAAGAAAAAAATTTATGTGGAATTGGCTCCTGTAAGACATTTGGCAACCCAACGACATGCAGTGAGGTTTTCTATGGTTTCATTAGCTAAATAGTTGGATTAGAGTCAGATGAGTGTTAAGAGTTATGGACGATATGAAAGAAGATATCAAATATAGTTTTGAAAATTTTTTTTCTCAACCGTTATTATTATTTGATGTTTTTTTCCTCAAAAATTTTTACTTCTGCTCAAGCAGATTATTATTTATTTATTTCTTTTGCTGTTAAAGAACAAAGGATAATTGTTTTTCTTGGATTCTGCTTGGTCTTAATTTTGTACTTAACTCCATACTTAACCCTTTCCGGTCAATTTCCACATTTCTTGAGATACAAATTTTTCCCTCAAAATATTGACTCTTATTGAACATTTTAGCAATAAAATACAAACAAATCATTTTGGTTGAGAATTACAGCTTCATCGATTTTGTACGATATATCGTACAATGGTCCGCAAAGGAGTAAAAATTAATGAATTTTTGGTTTCGGTTTTTTAAGTTTTATGAACAATTCATTGATTTTTTTATAGAAAACATAAATTATAACAACAAAAAATCAAAACGTGATTTCATTTTGATCGAAAGTTATATAATAATATATATAAACAATTGATTCACATTTATTCGGCCTTATACAACCGTTTTTGTTGTTGCAAAGCCCTTTTCCTCCCAATAAAACACAGAATCAATTAAAATTCGTATAGCTTTACAGAAAGATACTGATTATAGCCGATTCTTATTATCGTAGTGGGAGTGGCAAGTACGCATGTCTAACCTTACATGACCCGTGTCTGCCCAGTAAAACACAAAATCGTCTGGTAATTCTTATTTTTAATCGAAAATTGCCGAATAGTCGAATTTTATTAGCCACGTGGTTTACAGATGGGCGTGGCAGGCATGCAAACGCAAAAAATCTGTTCCCAAACCTATAACTTTAAAAAAGTGCAAACATAACTTGCAACCTTTGCTTTCCATTTGTACGATATATCGTACAAAGCTTTGCAACCCTTGTCGTCATTTGTACGATATATCGTACAATTTTTTTAAAGACTTGGGGAAAATATTTAGACGCAAAAAATGTTAAATTTAATAAGTTCTATAAATCAACTGAGATTCAAACTTTGAAATTGTTTCGCTTTTTGGTACCAAAAAGTACTTATTACATATTTAAAAATTCCTACGCAGAAGTACCGTCATTTGCTGGTTTTTCAAATTCTTGCAAAAAGCTGCTTACAAAACGCACTCATACTGTGTAGCCACGGCTATTATGATTAATATTTTTAAACAGAATGATACAACACAGCCTACTTAATGAAAATTAAAAAGCTGCTGCACAAAAAGGGCGTTCGCTGTCAAATAAAAAATCGTCGAAAAAATTGTACGATATATCGTACAAATTTCCGGAAAGGGTTAAGTCCACTCAATACATATTTTAATTTATTTATGTGGTAGTAGTACCAAGCATAGCTGAAAGAGACACCTTGTATAAACATTAAACATAGCTTTAAACATTGAAGAGTAACAAATCAAACATTGAGAGATGATTAATAAAGGAACACTCATCTAAGTCGAATGTATTTACATTTAGTTTTGATGCCACGAAATTTGGGTCTGGGAGCACCGTAGTTTCCTTGGTTGGGTGAGGTCCTTAAGTTTGATGTCAAATCACTGCTAAAATTGGCTAATTGCCTGCCAAGAGCGCACTTGTGCGACTCTTGTAATTCTCATCTGCTAACAACAATTCAGTTCAATAAAATTAGTACAACAAAGAGAATTTCTGCAGAAATTTTGCAAAATATTCAGAATTTTTTTTTAATTTATAAAATTCAACTAAACTCGAATGACAAATTCAATGAAATTTGTATAGCAAAGATCACAAAGAATTTTTGTGGAAATTTTTCAAATCTATTCTGAATTTTTTGAAATTTACAAAAACCAACAAAAAGCAGTAAATAAACAAAAGCATGCAATGACATTGGCACATGTGGCACAAATGTTGTAAATTATTGTGTTGCAACATTCAAATGAATGCTTCATGTGAATAGCGATAGAAGTAGATGAGCGTTTTACCAGCCCGAGCTAGGAATCGAACCTAGGGCCTCAGTATGAGAAGCCACCGAGCTACCCATTGAAGTGTCGAGGCCGGCAAAAACAATCATTACTTCCAAAAATTTTTATTCAGCTTTTAGGAAATTCATCTGGTATCGCTAGGGACCGAACAGCGTCTACCGGTGGTCCATTCGGCCAACCAGCTTAACCTAACCTAATGTTTTTGTTGGTCAAAGATCTCTTTTAAAATACATGAAAATGAGTGCACCACAACAAACTGACAGCATCAAAACGTCAAAATATGCTGACGAAATTCTTTAGTATGCAAAGCAACATTTTAAAGGCACCTGGCAAGAATTTGACGCTGTCAGCGCGTCAAGGCGTCACTTCAGCTGCAAACCGTCAACACCGCACCCACTCAAGGTGTCGCATGAGCCTGTGGCAGCAGAGACAATGTGAGAGTAGAAAGAACGCGGCTTGAAAGCGACGCCGGAAGCAATTCAGGCCTGACGCTGCGTTTAAATCACAATTTCCGTCTTGTGTGCAAAAATGTTCAACCCCACAACAGCTAAAAGTGCCAACACGTGCGTTTTCCTTGCGAGGGGATGTAATATGTGCGTTTTCCGATTTGCATGTGCGTTTGTGTGTTTGTGTCTGTGCAAGTGAGCGTACTTGCAAGTGCACTGGCATTCATGCTGCATTCAAAATCCGTCAAGTTTAGTTGAGTTCGCTTGAGCGCTGCCACTACGCGTTGCCACTGTTTGAGTGCAACTGTTGTTCGCCCAGACCTGGGTTGGTATCTGTTCAGTTTGCGTGGCTTTTGCCCATTTAGCAGATTTAGCCGGAAGGCCACAACCACAGCGCAAAGCGGCAACGTACTTGATGCTGCTGCGGGTTGTCATACAGTCACAGTCGACTGTCGACTGTCGACAATAGAACATATCACTCAAAACCAAATTGTGCTTGCAAGGAAACTGTCGGCGACAGGGGAGGTAAATGGCGTTTTTGGGCAAAGCATTGTTGTTGTCAGCTGCTTCAGCAAATCGTTTTCTAAGGCAACGTAGAGAGACATTAAACTTGTAGTTTTAGTTTTAGGTTAGGCACGATTTTCTGCGTCTTCTTCTTCTTCCTCTTCTAGTTGTACATGTGTTGCACTTTCTTTCTTTTCATTTGTAGTCATTTTGAACTGTTTTAGTGGTTTTCTTTTGCCGACAGTGAAAAATGTCATAGCTTTGTCTGCTGCTGCTCTGCAATGTGTGTCTTGTTGCATGACAAATGCATTGCACGTTACTCGATTTTGCTGCTCGATTGTGACTGTCTGGCTGCTGCTTCAACCAGTGCTCGTTCGACTTGTCACAGCTGGCTGCACGTATTTGGACGCAAATCGACTGCAAGACTCACGTCCCACTGTTGCATGTTTATTTAGATGCATGCGATACAAATTGTGTTTCTATATTGTAATAAAAACGTCGGATATATTTGGTTTGTAGTTGTTTAGTTATCAGCTGACAGTTGACTAATTTTTGTTAAAAAATGATTAATTGTTTTATGGGTATGCAAAATAATTTGCAATATGCAGGAACTTCACATTCTATGAGGTTTGATGCATCAATGTGTAAGGCAAAAATGTTGGCTAGGCAAAGTCAGGGTAAGAGACTTCACAATTAGTTAAGTAGTAAAACAACATTTTTTTGTGGGGAAAAGTCGATGGCTTTAACTTAAAAAAGGATTCCAGAACCATACAAAAAGCTTAAAAAATACTTCAAAAAAGGTCCTAAAAAATTAATAAGTTGGCCCACAGCTGCTCAGAAATTTCTCTCAGATTCATACCATGTACGATGGTCCTCAATATGTACTAAAGTGTTCTTTATCTACACATATATATATAAAAACTAATGTCTGTTTGTTTGTTTGTCTGTTTGTATGTGTGTTTGATTGTTTGTTTGTTGGTCACACGACACCAAAACTCAAAAACTAGACGGCCGATTGAGCTGAATCTTTCACGGAATGTTCGCCTTGACTGAATCTTGGCAAACCACATAGTGCGAATATGACCCGACAGGAGGGCGTGGCGCCTCCCATACAATCTAAATGTTTAATATGGAATATTTTCGGAATGAGAAGTCGGACAGCACTGAAATGTAGTACAGTGTCATGACTTAGACGTGTCGTTTGACTGGCAAATGTTCATAAGGCTTGGACAAGGGGCGTGGCATTTCTCAAGAGACCCAAATGTTTTGAATAACTTTGGAAATGCAGGTTGCACATCGATGAGATTTGGCCCAATCTTAGGATTTAGACTTGGCCTTCGACAGAGGGAATGGGGTGGGTATTGCACGAGTGGGCATGGCACCGTTTATGATGGGCGTTGGAATATTTTTTGTGACTCAAATTTTTCGCGCAATTGTGGAACTGTAAGTCGCACATCAATGAAACTGGGTCACATCCTTCAACTGGCAGAATGGGTTGGGCATTGCATAAAAGAGGCGTGGCACCGCTCATACAACTCAAATATATATACCTATAATTTTTGGTCCTGACTGACTGACCGATTGACTAACTGATTCATTACCGCCACTAAAGCTACAAACATGAAATTTGAACTGAAAATACATTTAAGAAAATAAACTTCCGCTAAGACGAAATTTTTGAAATTTGGGGTCCAAAGGAGCATAACTTGGGTTTAAGTTTTGTATGAAGAAACTTGATTTATTGCCCTCATTGACTTTAACAACAAAGCCGCGGGGCTCTGCTAGTTTTCTATAAATTTCTTAATTGTTTACACTTGAATATTTTGTTTAAATATTAAGCCCCAATTTTTTCAAAGTTCCATTAATTATAATAAAAAGGTATTGTTTTGCATTTAATTCAATTAAATAAACAATAATAATACCCAAGTGACAGACTAATGTGCACTGCCGTAAATATCAAAGAAACTCACAAAATACTCATAAATATAAAATAAACTCATAAAATATTTTTTTTTACTAAAATGCAAAACTTGCCACGCGCTTTAAATTCGTTTTACTTTGTAATTGTTTTACAAAATTTATATGATTGCATAAAATTCACACAAAATATATGAAGCTCTAAAAATCGATTCAATGGATTCGCGTGGGTGTTTAGTAGAAATTGTGGAATTGTTTGCTATTAATTTAGGCAATGATCAAAGCAAACTTTTATGGTTTTAATATTTACTAATTGAAATTTTTAATAGAAATTTTGTAAACTTTTGCATTTGCTGTTTATGTGCGCGTTTCCGCAATCGCAGTGGCCCACACGCTGCGAACAATTGAAAACAGCTCAAAGTGCGATGAGAGCAGAAGAGGAGATGAGTGGCCGAAAGCGAGGCGTTTGCTTTTATTGCTTTGATTTTCATTTTATATCTCTCAAAATGAGTGAAAAGAAACTGTGAAGATAGTGATTAAAATAAAAGGGCTTCATTCATAAAACTTGGAGAATTGAAACAACAGAAAAGAACACAACTCACACCATGGAATGTTGTATGCGCACTATGCTGTGATGGAATCAGTGGGTGGGCCAATTAATGAATCAACACAACAATAAAACCGCTGGAAACCGTTGAGCAGAATTATTGATATTGCATTATTTCATTTAAGACGAGCAATGTTGGCTTCTGGCCCGAGTGTCGTTTGTGTTGAAATTATTCAGACTGGTATTCTCATCGAGTGGGTTAGAAGTGGATGTAGTCAGTCAAATAAGAATTTGTAGTACAATACTGCAGCTGATGTATGGACAACTTAAGGGTCGGTTGGTTAAGTTTGAGGGGATGCTGATTTGAACTAAAGAAAAAGAAAACTTTAGCCAATACTGAATGTTAAGGCCGATTAATCGGTTATTTGACTACTAGTAGATACAAATTTTGTGCTACTACATTAAAGACATTATTATTTCTATACATATAATTATTTGTCTTGACTGACTAAATGACTGACTGACTTATTCATCAACGCCTAGCCCAAACCGCTAAAGCTGCAAATATGAAATTTAAACTATAGATACATCTTGAAAAACGAACCTCCGCTATGACGGGATTTTTTGAAATTCGGAGTCTAAAATGGCAAAATATGGGTTAAAGTTTTATATGAAGTAACGCGATTTAATGGGCCTATTACTTTCAAATTTAGTGAAAACACTTCAAATAAAAAATAATTTGACACGTGTTTTTTATTTTTTCGAAAATCAAAATTTAACGGGGTCAACAATGGGTTAAGCTGCGTATACGGGAAGACTGCGAAAAAACCTGAACCTGATGAAAACACTTGAAATCAAAAATAATTTGACACGTGTTTCTTATTTTTTTTGAAAATCAAAACTTAAAGGGGTGAACCAAGGGTTAAAAGTTTGTATGAAGAAATATGATTTTTTACGCCTTTTGACTTCAAACTTGGTGAAAGGACTTAACATGTGAAATAATTCGATACGTGTTTGTCATTTTTTCGAAAATAGAAATTTAACGGGGTCAACAACGGGTTAAGAGTGAAGTAAACTGTGAAAAAAACATGAATTAATGGACCTATTGACTTAAGAGTTTGTATGGCGAAATATGATTTAAGGCTCAAATTTACTTCAAATATCGTCGCCTCAGAAAACGAATGTCGTATGTTCCATTGAGTCTAGTAACACATACGACCTTTGTTTTCTCAGGCGACGATATGGTGAAAGCACTTCAAATAAAAAAGAATTATATACGAATTTTTTCATAAAAAGGATTAAGAAAAACGTGATTTTTTTGTAATTATTATATATTGTGTTGAGTGTCCATTAGACATGATTTAGTGCAAGATTTTTCGATTTAGATGCTCCGCAATTTCTCATTTTATGCGGTTGGGTGAAAAAGTGCAAGAGCCAAACAATTTTGGGGCTAGAGTGGGGCTAAATGGCGTCGCATCGAGGTCAAAGTTCACAAAAAAGCTGGGAAATTCGACAAATTGCTCCACAGCTGGTCAGAAGTTGCTCTAAGAGGGTTAAAATCTATGACTGACCTCCACTAGTTTTCTCCACTGAATATTTTTTTCAAACATATTTATACCCCATCTCCAACCCTTAATGGGGTTCCCATACAAAATGGTCGTTTTCACAAAATAGGCTCCCACTGCTCCCAGGTTGCCCCAGATGTGTCAAATGTATGACAGACACGTATTTATTTTCCCTTCCGAATGTTTCTTCCAAACATACCTACCCGCTATGTCCAAGTCTTAAGGGGGCTGCCATACAAAATTGGCTCCCCACTTGTAAATTTAGTAGTTAAGTAAGCGAGAAAACATCGTATCTCGGAAACTACTGAACCGATTTAAATGTTTTATTCAGCGATCGCCAACATTCTTGAGTACAAAAAATACAAACTTAATTAAGGTTCAGAAATTCACCACCAGAGGGCGTCTCCCATACGATCGGAGTTGTGAGGTTGTCAACTTTTGGGTTTCTACAAAGCAAAAATCAAAATGTACTGTCGAAACCCCATTAACCTCCCCATTTCGAATATAATTGCAGGGTTGTATTCCCTGTTAAAGAACTGGTTTGAGTTTCTAACGAAGCCAAGTAGACGTGAAGTGAATGGTCGAATCGTCCTGATCGCACAGGTTGTCTAAGAAGAACTCATCAATAAATGAAAAGTAAAAGAAATACGTTCTCCTTCTTTTCCTCATTCATGCAGCTAGTGCAGAAATCATAAGAAAATAATTCAACCTCAGTCTTTTTCGAAAGTCGACCTTATTGCAGATGATGCCACATTGCTTTTAGCCGAAAACCAATTATCCAACTTCATGTTAAGAAGTCTGTAGTGGTGTCTAACTCAAACTGTTCACGCTACTAATTTTACGCTCAAACATTCCAGAACTGGCACTGAAACTGGCAAATAAACACCGCGAGGTGCACAATGCCATTTAGCCAGTTAGCCAGTTAGCGCGTCGCAGAGGCTGAGGCAAAGCGAATAAATGCATATTCGCGCATAGAAAAACGCGCAAATATTACAAAAAGCAACAGCAACTGGCACAAGTGGAGAGTGGCGAAGGGGAAATGCTGCATAATCCCGGCGCATTTAATCAGGATAAACACGACAATGAAGCTTAATTGCGCATAAATCATTTTTGTAGCGAAGCGATAAAGCCGGACGGACGGATAGATGAACGTGGCGGCTGTTGCTGCCACAGCAGATAAAACGATCTCATATCATTACACACACAACATGTATGCAGGCATTTATGTATGTATATGAACACACATACACACACACACAAATGCGATACATGCAGCCAAGTCAAGTATTGTGCAAACAAGCAATTTATATGTGTGTGTGTGTGTGCGCTGCGGGATGTGTTGCATGTAGTTAGGCGCCGAGACAATCCAACGCCACATATCAGTGGGAAATACGCTTCGGTGCTCTGATGATAACGACAGCAGCGACAGCGGATGAGTGGTTGAGCGGAAGGGAGTCTGAGTGGACAGACGGACGGATGAGCAAATGAATGGCTGGTCTTAGCATAGGAAAGTGACGCTATGTATGCAGTGGGGCTAATGGAAAATTGAATGGGTGTTAGCGAAGCCGCACATTCGCTGACACACCAATACATACAGAATCCGAGGCACAGACGCAGGGCTGGTGTGTGTGCCACATATGGAAGCAAGTAAGCAGCCTGGCAGATGAGTTCAATCAGGAGCTGCAGCTGTTATTTTTGTTGTATTTAGTTGACAGTTACAATATTGGGGTTCTGGCAATGTTTTAATAAAATACGCAAAAAAATATGAATAAGTAAAAATAGAAAAAAATATAAAGTGGGAACATGGATTCGAGTTGCAACAAAATCTGTGGCATGCAAATTATCATATTTGCTTTTTGCTTTATAATTGGAAATAATAATTAAGCAAAAAGCAAATGTGGAGCATATGGTTTGGGGCTTAAAAGTTTAAATTAAGCCTAAAAGTATGCAATAAATATGGAGTTTTGCGGTTTTTAGGGTAAAGCATGAGGAAGATTATGAAAATGAGTCCACGGTTTGGGATTTAAAGTTGAAATTAAGCCAAAATGTATGCAATAAATAAGGGGTTATCGGTTGAAAAATTTTTGGAATTGGTTAGTTAATTAATCATTACTTAGTTAAGTCAATTAGTTAGATAGTTATGATAATTAGAAACAAGTAAGTGAGTTAAATAGTTAATTAGCATTTTAAAAAATTAGTCACATTTATTGATTATTTTGCTTTTTATTAGTTTTTTAAGGAATTATATTTGTGTGTCTGTCTTCATGGAGAAGCTATGTTTTGTTTTTCACTTTATTTTAAATTTAATTAATTTTTTATTTTGTGATACTCATCTGATCTCAAAAATAATTGTACCTCAACACAAATTACTTAAAAATACACAAATAATTTTTAAAAATATATACGGTGCGAATTATTTACAAAAAAATGTCTAAGTATAATTATATAATGAAATTGGAGTTTATACGATTTCGAATTCTTCCAAAAATCGGAGTTGAATACGACTTCGTCGAATACCAACAACGTACGTAAAATATGATTACCCTTCTAGGGTTAAAATGACTAAATTTTAAATAACTGCCCCTTAACACTGGAATGCCTAAGAAAGTAAATTCGACTGAATTGAGCTCTTTTATTATTTTGAAATGGTTTGAATGGTTAAATTAATGACATCGATTTCACATTTAAGCTCTATGGGGCTAAATCGAGAACAGTGAGAGCCCACCTTAAAAAAAAACTAATTTTAAGTGGAGACCCTTTGAATTAAACTGCCAGTAGATGCATTTGTTTGAGAAAAGTGTTAGAAAGGAAAAATTTGGTTGGGGCGAACCTACATTTTATTTCTTTAGGATCACTTTTCAAGAAACTGTGGTTAACCGTAGACCTACGTTGGGGTCGTTTTCGACCAAATTTGTTTTTGTACTTCTAATATTTTTTAAATTTGTTATTATTTTTAGCTGGTTTTTCATGACTTTCTTACTAAGACTATTATCTATCGAAATCAAACCGTTTTATATTTAAAAACTAAGTTGGCCTTGCATTTTTTGTAATTTGTGTAATTTTTGTCAATCTGGGTCGTTTTCGACCCGCTATATGCCGAAGCTTTTTGTATTAGAATTTCATCGTGATTTCATAGCAAATGTAAGTAAAAATGTAAATTATAATTTATTTTAAGTATTTCAAATAAAAAAGTTTTTGCTGGAAAAAAATTCTAAAACAAAAGAAAATGTGCGGATGTCTAAAAAATATCTGCAAAAATAATCACAACCGCAATATGTGTGTAAAATGCCTTGAAAGTGTTTAAAAACTACAAATAAATATTTCCATTGTATTTTATTTTAAGTTTTTGAAAAACCGTACCAAAAAGTTTTTTTAAATAAACGTTAATTTTTCTACTAACTCCCATGATAATATATATGAGGGTCGAAAACGACCCTAACGGAAGATTAGTCGTTTTTTAACGTAGGTCTTCGGTTAAGTTGTCGATTTTCCTCGCACTTATACTAAATTTTATTTTTTTAAGGAATAATTTTTAACCTAATTTAAATTATACTAAATTTTATTTCTTCAGGAACAGATTTTGGGCAGTTGTGGATAATTTGTCGATTTTTCTTGCATCGATTCAACTCTCCTTACTTTTCGCCTTACTTTCCTAGTTATTTTGTTTTCATAGGCCTCGTTTTGGTTGTATTTTCTCATCAAACCTATTTGAAAAAATGTACATAACATGGCACCTGTAGCCAGTCCAGTGTGAAACTGCATTCTGCTCTCCACATTTAAGCACTCAACACTTCAGTTTTGTGCCAGTTTTATGCTGCCGGTCTGCTGGCCACATACCGAGGCACATTACCTGCTGATAGCCACTGTCCAACCGATTGTTTACGCAACTCATTACGCACGACACAGGCACCAGCACTGCCAAAATGGCCACTCAGCAGTGTGCCTGCTTTATCTGCGCCAGCACGAGGCAACAATTCACACAACACAACTCAACAATTGTGCCATTGTTATTACAGTCTTTGGTAGCGTTATCGGGCGGTGTTGCCACTTTTCCTGCGACAACAAATGCATAAACACACCTTGAACTCTCGGACGCGCTCCCAACAACACCGATGGCAGCAAAGCGCCATTCACGGTCAACTATTTAGCAATTTGTAGCACGGCGTTGCCACTTGTCACTTGCCATCTATTACGGCTGGCAATGGGCAAATCGGAAAATGTTGGCGATGCAATTTGCATTTATTGCATTCGCTTTGTGTGCACAGGCGTGCGTGCTGTGCGTTTGTGTACACACATCATATCACAACATACATATAGATAAAAATTTACATACATATGTTTGTACATAAGCATGCAGCAGGCACTTCATAATGTGTTCGCTTACTTCTTGTGCCACACAACGTGCGTCGACTGTTTGAATTTTAAAACCAAATTGTGCAGTTTGTTTGATTTTTGGTCAACTGATAAACACTGAACAACGCCGCACCGCAGTACAGCTGTGTGTGTGTGTGGGTGGGTGTGGGCGTTGCTGCTGACAGCTGCAGCACAACCGCAAAAAACAACAATAAAGTTCAGCATGACCACAAAACGAAATGAAACTGAAAATATGCAGCTCACAGTTGTGTGGTTTAATGCAAGAAATATTACTGCATGAAGGACACGTGTGACGATTGGCGGCGGTAGTGGAAAAAACTCTATAGTGGTTGATTTTTGTTGTTG
The DNA here is from genome assembly GCA_964056695.1 of Melieria picta. Classification (NCBI taxonomy): domain Eukaryota; kingdom Metazoa; phylum Arthropoda; class Insecta; order Diptera; family Ulidiidae; genus Melieria; species Melieria picta. The sequence goes on along the minus strand of OZ057398.1, from coordinate 21,259,629 downwards.
TTATTTTTGTGCGCTGACACATGCACAATGCAATTTTTATGCGCATTTTAAACAACAAAAAGGCAAATATTTGCATTCTTTCGCAGTGGAGTGCACGGGGCGTATACGTAACATTTGGTTTGGTTATTTGAGAAAATAAAAAAGGTTGAGATTTTTTCTTGCAATTTTCAGAGAATGTTCAGCAGGTGTGACAGTCAAGTGAAAAGATCTTTGGGAGAATGTCCACAGGTGGGCAGGGTGCGGTGGAAGGCTACTTTATCTTATTTTTCGTTTATTTTCAAAGTAATATAAAGTTGATTGATTGATTGATAAAAAAGAATGAACAGCAGCTATTATCCTCGCGTTTATTGTTTTCTGGTTTTCATTTTATAACTTTTCTTTCCACACGTGTGGTTGGCTTTGATATGAAAGCTAGGGAACAGTGCTGCCAAGTACACTTGAGAGAATTAAGCTACGAAGGGTCTGTTGACTCTGAACATAAAAATCTGGACCCTGCAAGAAAGCTTTAGAAAGAACATCACAGATGAATGGCTTGAAAGAAGGCGATTTCATCTTTTTAATTGAAAAAATTCACATACTTAATTTTGGGTATGGACACCGTACTTGCGTCAAGGCCGAGACCCATTTACGGTAAATATTTATGTTACTTGTTCGAAGAAAGTGCGAAAACAGATTCGTTGTGCATCGCTCTGTACTTTCCATTTCACTGAGCGTGCGCCTGCACAGTCCACCCACACAATGCAATGCCAATTTGTATTGAATGCTCATAAACATTTGTCAGTTGTAAATTTTCAATTTATTACTTTGCCTCATTTCAATGTGTTTGCAATTTCGCAGAGTGCAGCTCATTACATTTGGCATTCCACCGGAAACGGAAAGCGAAGGCGCATTTGAGATATTTGAAAAAATGAGTTCAGTGGGTTGCTGAATCACCGCTGAAGACCGAAAATTTCATTTGCTTAGCTAAATTGGTACTTTTGCACCTGCCACATGCCGTCAGAAATGTGGAGCAATGTGCCGTTTGTGCTCTCATGAAAGATTTGTGACTTGTTTGTTTATTTACAAACATTGTTGTGCGTTTGCTGCACGGCGGGGGGGTCGGCTATATAAACAACATTTAATTAGATTCTGTTAACAAATGCAAAAACAAAATAAACAAACAAACGCAGCCAACGTGGCTGCAGCTAATTTCAAATGGTTTATGCTTTCATGTGAAATTAGTTGCGTGGCATGAAATCAGAAAATTAAAGGACCAGCGAGTTGAAATGCGGCAAAATTGCGCTGAATTTCACGCTTCTGCATGGACATAATGCGATTGGGGTTGTAGCAGAAGGATGCCAGAGAAGCGAGAAATGGCAGAGTGAGTCATGAACATCGATGGTTGGATGGATGGATGGATGGTGGGGAGAGCAGCGGAGCAGTGTGTTGAGGGTGGATGGCACAAGCCCCAACCGTTGCTTTGTTTGTCAGAATGAGTGGGTTTTATGAGGCTATTATGAAGTGCTGCGTTGGGCACGTCGTTGCCACATAAATCAAGTGCACATGCGACAAGGATATTCATAAAAATTCCATTCCAAATCGACATAAAATGCTTTTTAGCTGAGAATTAGTTGGTAATGTAAGAAACAGCGAGCAAAGCAATTTAGCAGATGTTAGTTTACAATTATGTGCGTACATTTATAAACATAAATACATGGTTCATACATGTTGGGAACTTTATAATTCAATTGTAGGAATTTGCCATCATTTTGCATGGCTTCCAAAGACAACTGGGAAGCTTCTACATGAGTAATAATGTTTTTATTTTCAGTTCCGAAGTTATCAGTAGTCCTTGTTTGCCATGGGTTCAGTTGAAGTTAGTATTTTCCATGTTTCCTTTTTCCGCCAAATTTCATACAGAAGTCTTTTTGTTGAACTGACTCAATACGATGAGGGAGACAGTTGAATATTCCTCCATTTATAAGTAAAAACTCACAGTGAGTTTTTTTCCTGGAAGTTCTGACACAACCGAATTTAACTCTGCGCCTAGCAAAATTAACTAAATCAAAAAATACTAGAAAGAAAAGATATGACAAATCTGCTACCAAAGTGTTTCCTGGTGGTTTATGAACTGTTTGATCTTTCGCAGAACAGTTGCCACAGATCCAAAAAGATGTAAATATTTCGTAAACTATTAACTAACTACTAACTAACTTCTATTTCTTTCTCTTACGCTGATTTTAAATCACTTAAAAACTCGATCTTATTACTATAAACTATAACACCGTAATACATAGTACTACATACATAGTACAACATAGTAATACTGCGTACTCAGTTTTTCATTTCTACATCATTTGTCGTTTTAAAAGGACTTCAAAATTTTGAAGGGGATAAAAAATAAAAAAAATATAAAAAATACTTAACCTCGTTAGAATATGGCGATATGTATATCAAATGAAAAAGGAAAGGCTCAAGAATTTAAATAAAATTTATTTTGTATCTATTTGTAAAAAAAGGATATGAAAAAGGTCCTTTGAAAATTTTAATTCTTTATATCCTCGAAAATTCATAAAGAATTTTATTGAAAAGTAAGTATGTTAAAACCCAAAATATCCCTGATCACGTGTCAAAATTTCATTATTCTCGCTTCATTAATTCTGTATCTACTTATTATTTAAAATACTGATACTCAAATAAATAAGAATTTTTGTACTTCATTAGACTTGCAGTTTCCGCCTTTTTTAATAACTTTCGAACCATTAAAGATAGAGTAATACAAATTTGACATGTGATAAGGAGATTTTGGGTTTTAACACACTTACTTTTCAAGAAAATTCGTTATAAATTTTCAAGGCTATAAAGGATTAAAATTTTCAAAGGACCTTTTTGATATCCTTTTTTACAAATAGATAAAAGATCAATTTTATTCAAATTCCTGAGCCTTTCCTCTTTCATTTGATATACATATCGCCATATTCTAACCAGGTTAAGTATTTTTTATATTTTGTATCTCCTTCAAAATTTTTAAGTTCTTTTAAAAGGACAATGGATGTAGAATAGAAAAACTGAGTACGCAGTATTACTATGTTTGGTCTCTAGTATCACGCACATATGGATTTTTCCCGGTGTGAAAAATGCTGTCGCACGGTGTAACTTAGAGGCGCTTGGCTTACCCTATAAGTTTCTCCTACAAAGTCTTTGTCTCCTAACTCTTACATTCTTTCGAACGGTATCTCTTGTCTGCTCGCAAACAAAAACAAAAACATACCTAAATACAAATTTTAATAATTCCCACTTCTATTCTGTGTACTTGTTTTTCGGTAAGTAATGAAATCATTTGTTCACAACTATCACTTTTTCTACTCCGCCGTATTTTTGATGCCTTCGACTGGCATCCGCTTACCATTTTGTGTTGTACTGCCTTGAAACAAGCTCCGTAAATAGCTGATCAGTCGCCGGTGCAGCGGTCGATGTCGATGTCGCGACACTTTGCGACACTGGCCCTGTTCGACATCGTCTTCCGCAGTGCTGCCGCACTGTGTGGCATCCACAATGATCTCGACGCTGCGCCGCGAACTCGATTTGCTGAGCGACTGTTGTTGCTGTTCTTGTTGTTGTTGTTGCTGCTGTGCAGCTGAAGGAACAATTAACGCATCGCAGACACTCGGCCCCGGGCCGGCTATGCTGACGATATTGGCACCGACACTGGCGCCGCTCAGCGGCTGATGTTGTATGACAGATTGGCGGCTGGTGCTCGGAATGGCAACGGCACCGGCTGCGCCACCGCCGCCACTGCCGGTGCCGCATGTGTCGCCGTAGGTGTGCGCATTGGTGCCGCGATAGATGAGCTCGTTGTCGCTGGACATTTGACGCAGTGCGTGCAGGCCGGTGTGCGAGGCGCTGGTGGGGATGCTGTGGCTGCCAGCGGCCCCGCCGCCGCTACCGTTCAGACCGGTGTAGTAGGCGCTGGTGGGTCGCTGGTGTTGCTGCACTTGTGGCCCGGCCATTGCGGACGAATTGCTGAACGGCGGCGAAGCGATCTCCGTTGTGATTCAACTTACGAATTAATGGAACACAATTTTTATATTTGAGTTGGGATTTTTTTTTTGGTTGAATTTTTGTATTTATTAATTTTTCATTTAATTTAATTTGAATTTAATTTTTCATTATTTTGTTATTAATTTAATTAATAATTTTTTGTTGCTGCGTAATTCGCACTATTTGCACTGCTGGTGCAGCTCAGCTCTGGCGCGGATTCAGCTTGTGGCTGCGCCCGTTCAACGCCCACAGCAGCAGCCAGCACATTTTGTGACAACTTTGCTTTGTGTTGTTGTTGCCATCAGAAGACATTGATTGATTTCCCGACCACACTGCACTACATTGCGCTACACTACACTAGACTACACTACACTAGACTACGTTACACTACTTTACACAACGTTACACTTTTGGCACGATTCGCGATTCGCTTCGGGCTTCGTTTCGCGCGTTTGTGATTAGCGCTCGCTTCCGCCTGGTCGCTGCACAAACTTAAATTACTATCGATCACGCTTTGCGCACACTTTCGCCGCGTCAGCGCGCGCACACACACACAGACGTACTTTGCACAAATCGCGGACGCTGGTCGTTGCGCCGGCCGCGCCGCGCCGGGCCGCCTTCGAGAGCGGGAGTGGTAGACGCGTTGGCCCGTTCGGCCGTGCGCTCATGGCATGTCGCGCGTACAATTTGCCTGTGTCACTCAATGTGGCGCTGACAATTGCAAACGACAGCGGCTGTTGTTATTGCTGTTGTTGTTGTTGTTGTGTTTTGGTAGTAGCAGCAGCAGCAGCGGCAGCTGTAGCTGTAGCGGTAGCAGTAGCAGTGGCTGTGGTAGTAGTGGTAGTAGCAGTGGTAGTGTTGATATTTTTAGTAGCATGATTTAGTACGTTTCGCTTGGGTTCTTTCCTTGCGGCGATCTTTTCAACTCGCACACGCACATTCGCACATTCGCACATTCGCATTTGCTTTCGCATTGGCCCAGGCGTGCCTGAGAGCAGCGCCTCAGCAGCGGCTACCGCATCGGCCGCAGCACGCGCGTCGACTGGCGCGTCGACGTCGTCGGCCGAGTTTCGCGTGGCGGCCGTTGTCGGCGGCGCGGTGTGCGCGCGCCGCACTCGCTTTCGCTTTCATTGGGGCCGACTGTCGGCTTGACTGTGTATTTGGCGATTTGGCGTTTGTTTTGCTTTTATTTTGGTTAGAAAATCTGCAAGTAAAGAGAAGAAAAACAAAAACACATAGTCACATTTCTGTTTGTTGTTGTTATTGAATTGCAAAAGCAAAGTGCCAAACTTAATTTGGCCAATTGATTTAGACGTATTAAGGGGGAGAAGGAATGGTAGTAGGTGTTAGTGTTGTGGGTTAGTGGCAAATTTTTAGCGTTTTGGCAGTGAGCAGACGTCATAGAAACACACTGACACAAATATGCTTTGTTGGCTATGTACATAAATGCATGAAAGCAATGAAATAATTGAGATTAATAAAAATAGGCGATTTCTTACTTCAACGTCATTGTATTCATAATAACCAGTGACGCACGCCAGGGGGGTTTTGGGGCTCAAATCTCAAAAATATTTGTTTCTTACAAACCTTTTGGTTGGCTAATATGGTTTCAAATGGTATTGGGCTCAAAAGTTGTGGGGCGAAACTGTCCCTCTCCCCCAAAGTGATATCCTGTGTGCGCCACTGATCAATACCACATATATCAATTTTCGATTTAAATGTCTGACTTAGGCATCTAATGAGTTAAAATGCCATGTTGCACTCATTTTACGTTGTATGCACCCATAAATGATCAACGAATTTTGTAGGTCATATGAAACAATTTTCAAAATTTCAAATTTTATTTATTATATATCCCTTTCCGGCCAATTTCCACATTTCTTGAGATAGAAATATAAAATAAAAATAAAAATATATATATAAATAATAAATATTGACTCTCATTGAACATTTCAGTGATAAAATACAAAAAAAAATTAAAAAAAACATTTATGTTGAGAATTACAAGTCAATCAATTTTTTACGATGTATCGTACAATGGTCCGCAAAGGAGTAGAAATGCTTGACATTTTTATTTATTTTTTTTAAGATTTATGAACAATTCATTGATTTTTTTTATAGAAAACAACAAAAAATCAATACGTGATTTAATTTTGATCGAAACTTATATAAATTATATGTATAAACAAGTGAGTTAGATTTATTCGGCCTTATATAACCGTTATTGTTGTTGCAAAGCCCTTTTCCTCAATAAAACACAGAATCAATTAAAACTCGTATAGCTTTACAGAAAGATTTTTAATCGAAAATTGCCGAATAGTCGAATTTCATTAGCCACGTGATTTCCAGATGGGCGTGGCAGGCATGCAAACGCAAAAATTCTATTACGAAACCCATAACTTAAAAAAATGCAAACATAACTTGCAACCATTGCCTTCCATTTGTACGATATATCGTACAAAGCTTTGCAACCCTTGTTGCCATTTGTACGATATATCGTACAATTTTTTTAAAGGCTCGGGAAAAATATTTAGACGCAAAAAATGTTCAATTTTGCAAGTTCTATAAATCAACTGAGATTTAAACTTTGAAATTGTTTCGCTTTTTGGTACCAAGAAGTATACATATTTAAAAATTTTTACGCAGAAGTACCGTCATTTGCTGGTTTTTCAAATTCTTGCAAAAAGCTGCTTACAAAACGCGCTTATACTGTGTAGCCACGGCTATAATGATTTATATTTTTAAACAGAATGATACAACACAGCCTACTTTATGAAAATTAAAAAGCTGCTGCATACAAAGTGCGTTCGCTGTCAAATTAAAAATCTTGGAAAAAATTGTACGATATATCGTACAAATTTCCGGAAAGGGATTTATTTATTTATTATTTATCAAACATTTCTAAAATACTCTCATGTTTATATATGAAAACTATGTATGAAAGTGCGCGCCTTAGAATCATAAAAAATTTTTTTTATTTTAATTCACAAAAACAAATTTGTACCTGTATACAAAAAAGTAATCGAAAATAATTACGCATACGCACCGTTGTGCTATTTTTGGATCACCCTGCAGCGCGCCCAATCTGCCTGGGCAGCGGCAACAAGGTGTACCGACAAAACTGTCACCACTGCCTGAACACGTAGTGGCGCAACGGCTCTGCGTCGTTGTGACGCAGCAGTGCGTCAGCGTGGCACAAAACGCACATTTTTGTGTGAAGAGCTACTTTTAGCTTTGCAGGTTGCGAGCAGGCAGCCAACTAAATTTAGCTGAAATGCTGTAGCAAGTGCAGCATAAAACGTGAGCATTTTGTAAATGCTGAAAATAAATTTTCGCACGCTGCATCTACCACAAGCAATAATACGTACGAATTATCGTTGAGCGCATTTTTCAACCAGTCATTCGTTGGGGTTTTTGCAGCTCAGCTGTTCGGCAAATGCCACTTGAATCCAATTGAAACGCTTGAAACGTGCCGCACGATAACAGTGTGTGCCATGTTCGAAGGATCCAGCGATTTGGTTCTGTTTTTCTTTTGTTGTTTTGCTCAAGCAAAATGAAAAGTTGCAAATGATTTCGTGATGAATATGCAATTTATGAAAAGCAGCCACTTGTGCGTTGCCAAGGCTATCGCTGTCGTTGTTGTTGTTGTTGCTTTTTGCACAGTTACTCGTACAGTGTGCTGCAAGGCGGAAAAAATCGCTTGTCGAAAGTTGGTCTTCAGACGAGCTGATAGCGCAATCGAGCAGTTGATGTCGCTGTAAGTATGAGCAGCAGCAGCTGGCGGCCGTTGTTTTCTTGTGTGCGCTGCTAGTGACGTGTACGCTTTTGATTAATGTCTTCTTTATTATTGAGACGAACGCTAGATTTGGCATTTGGCCAGCAGCGCAACGTAAGAAAGAACAGAAATATGAGCAGACTTGAGAAAAAGACTTGGAAATACAAGACAAGCACTACTCAGACGCGCACTTTACCTGTATTTGGGTCATTAGTTAGCAAAAGAAATGCACAAACACATTTTGCTGGCATGTGTGTGTGTGTGTTACGTTTGCACTGCGCTGTGGCCTTGAGCAGTTGGCAAGTATGTACAACGCACAAATTGAATTAGTGTGCTGAAGCGGAATTCACAACTCGCTCTGCGATTCGTAATGCAGCGAAATTATGCGTCGAAAATTCAACAGCTTTCATTGTGCATTGGGTCAGGGAGAAAGTTTTTGAAATTCCCAGAGCCCGGGCAGTGCAGTTGCGTACATGCCGTCCTACGTGGCGTATGAGTGACATGCGGGGAAAATTCAATTTCACTGTGTTCCTTGGCAGTTTTGTTTTTTTTTCAAGACGACAAAAAAGTCATTCGAAAAAGCCATTGAAGAGAAATGCAAGCAATCTTTTTGCCTGCCACTTGAATATTAATGAAGAAAAATATGCACAGGCAGATTCTGCCTGAATGGTTATGTTGTATGCAACTTGTTCCTTACGTTCGGTGCGTTGTGGCAGTGTGTGTCGTGTGTGTGTGTTTGTAAGTGTGTGGTGCCAGCTGCCAGCGACGAGATGCAAAACCAGTTTCAGTTGACGTTAACTGCAACAACAGATCGACAAATCATAATGCATTAAGAACGAAGCAGCAGCTGCTGACTGCTCTTTGTTGGTTGTTCGTGAATTTTATTCTATTCAAGAAGAAAATGTAAGCGAAAAACCGTACAAATAATACATTTAATATCAAAGGTAACAGAAGTAAGAAAGGGAGAGGTGTACTTAAATTACAAAGTGGCATAAGAAATGAAATAAGAAAGCCCGAAGAATGAAATGAAAAAGCATGAATAACATAAAATTCTACAGAATTAGCAAAATGCGGGGCAAAGTATTTAAGCGCATGAAAACTAGTTGAGGAAAATTGCTGAAGAAAGAAAAACCAGCTGCAGAAAAAAATGAAGAAAAATATGCATCATAAATAAAAAGATATGAAGAATGAAAGAACACAAACTATATGAGGGATAATTAAAAGAAGGTGCAAAAAACCTATAAAAAAAATCACAAATCGATATGAAAGAGAACCAAAGTAAAGTTGTGATAGTACAGAAAAAAGTGTGATTTATGAAAATGTTCAAATGAAAGTAGACATTTTCTTGAGTTGATCTAGAATGTAGAAAGTTAAAGCTGCCAACGCAATATGAAAACTTGCTGAAGGTTTGAATCTACTTGTCTCCTAGTCTGTCCTGGCAGTCATTAATATGTATGAAAGCGCATAACTCACTGTTGCAAAGAAGAAAGACGACTAAAGCAATGTTCACAGTTTGTAACAAGAGAAAACCCAAAAAATTCAAAGAAGGCAAATGCTTGAAAAAATGTCAGCGAAAATGAGCGCAAAGTGGAATACAGCTGCGAATAATTAATGGTGTGAAACGAGCATGAAAAACGAGGACGAAAGAAAAACAAGGCTAGAAATAGACAAGCGAAAATACGCCAAGAACAAGTAACAAATTTAAGAAAAGGAAAAATGTCAAATAATCTACAAAACTAAGATAACATTTAAGGGTTTGGTAAAAACTGAGAGAACTGAGAGAACTTTGAAGAGCCAAAGAAGTGTAAAGACTTAGATAAGCAAATGTACGAGACTAATGAAGTCCCAATTAAGGAGTTAATGCGCTGAATACAAATTTTGTAAACCAAGTGATTAGTTTTACATGCAAACAAGAAAATGCAGGTTCCATGACAGTGGCAAGAAAAATTATAAAAATTATTTAAATATTAAAAATATTTGAAATCAAGGCAACTTCAATGCTCAAATGTCTCAAATATTTAATAGAGAGAGAGAAAAACAATCTCGGTGCAAGTTTTCATATTTTCTTATGAAAAATTCTTCTTTCGATTTCAAAGGGATAAATTCCAATAATGTTTATTGAATAACATGTTAAGCATTCTTCCACTCAAAATTGATATCGTAATTGGTTTTAAGCATTTCATTGAACCAGTGAACAAAAATGTAATTCCATTCAGACCTCTCAGACCTTTCAGTTTCTCTGTGTGCACCCTTCAACTTTACATACAACGTTGCGGCTGTCTACCAGCAGCTCAGATGTACAGCATCGTCAAAGCGAGCGAGTCAACAAAATTCTGTTTAAAATTCATTTCACCATTAAATTTGTTGTAAGCCCTCGTGTTGGTTTTTATGGAGTGCACAGTGCGGTCGGGTGTGCGTTGAATGCTGCAACGAAAAATGACTGCCGGATATTTTTAATACAACCAACGACAAGAATCCAATTTCCGACTACTTTCCGGCACTTGAGCGCAGAGGGCAGTGCGGCGCGTGTGAGTGCGTTTTGCAAATTTTACTACGGCCGTACTCGCCTCTTACCTGTGTCCAATTGGTTGCTTGTTGTTGTCAGGACAGTGCGGCTGCCGGCCCATTTCGATTGTTGTGCGCGAGTCGAAAGTTGGGGCCATTGTGTGCAGCACTTGGGCGCATAAAGCAAATGTGGCTTAGCTGGTTGGAATAAATGCGACAAAGCGCACACATTTTTCAAGTACATAGTAGAGGAAGAAGAAGAAGCAGTTGGGGGACGCAGAGGTAGACAGCGGACGGCCAACTAAATGGCTGCTGTGAGGCGCACTGGGAGAAGGCTGACAAGGATGTTGTAATTCAAAGCTGGGTGCGTTCGCGCCATTCAGCCGTTTCGGGCCATTTCTTTGCGAGATATGCAGGACTAATGGTCCTGCGGTAATGGTCCTGCGGTAATGGTCCTGCGACTTTGATATGTATTTATAGTACATGTATATGAAATATCTTCTTTTTATACGCTACAATGGCGCGCAAAGGTAAATGCATAGCCGTATGCAGTTTATAACACTTGGAATGAGAAGTATGAACGAAAATGTTGGGTGTGGTCAGGATGATTATCCTGGATAAGTAGTTATGCACATTTATTCATCTGAGAGTCTTTTGGCTGCTACAGCGAGCAATGAGTGATCTTTGTCTGAAATGTGGCCCAGCTAATGTTGTTAACTTCTTATTGTTCATAAGAAGAGCTATCATAGATTTACGTTTAAATTAAACCAGCTATCCTTACTGAATACTGTAAACCCGATTGCCAGAATACATTCCAGAAATTTCTGAATTAACTTGCTGGAACCAATTTGTAAATCAATCACAGTCCAGAGCTGATATCAGAGGGTTGGTGTCTTTGGTGAGCTCTGCATTGGTTTCAGTTCGTTTGCACTGGTACTGTGTTGTTGTTGCGTTCGTACGGGCTCTGGTAGGAACTTGCCACATGTTAATAGATTAGAATGAATAATGTAGGTAGGCAGGTGGCGCCCAAAGGGGGTTTGTGGAGGTTCAAACCCGCCGAAATACAAAAATTGCTGGTACAAAATATGGTTTCTTAAGTTATTGGGCTCAAAAGTTTTACGAAAATCCATTTTCTTCCCCCCAAATGATATCCTGTGTGTCCCACTGGTAGGTAGGTGGTAGTAGCTGCCTATATATGGGTCTATATGGTCTATATTAGGTCCATATGGGTCAGTTGTAATACCACAAGTTTCACCCGTTTAAAATGTGTATCCAATACTGTTTTTTAAGAATGTATTACAACACACATTTCAAATGGATCAGGGAAGGGACCTACGATTTAATGTCGAATCCGACAAGGGTATTGGATAATTTAAATAGAATGGAATATGGGTATTAGATAATCTTGATGGGATGGAGAAATTATTAAAAGAAAAAAATTAAAAATTGAAAAAACCGGAGGCCAAGCTTTAATTGGGATTTGAACCCACGACCTCTGGGATGGGAGCCCAGTGCCATAACGCTGAGCTATCAAAGCGGCATAAAAAAATTAAATTATGTTTCTTATATTTTTTTTGCAACTGCAAATTCAACAAAAACATCGGATTTTCTTTACTCGACAATCATATTCTAGCTTCAAAGCTCTAAATAAATAAATAAATAAATAAATAACTTCGACTGCCTCATACTCAAAGTTTTTGTATAGTGCAGGACATTAGTCAGTCGCTCAATGTCCACTGAAACGTCTCTGGTTTGTAATTTTACGTAAGGACACGTTTTCAGCTTCCAGCTGCCAGCTGCCGGTTGACTAGAATAATTTTTAATATCGCTGCGACCGGGCCAGCTAATGTACATTATGTACATACATTTGTACACGCATTGTATGTGGGTGAGTGTGTGTGTGTGTGTGTGTGGGTACGCACACGTATTTGTGGTCTTTTCATTGCCAGAAGTTGTAGTTGATTTTATTTTCATTTCGCTTCGATAATAACGCTCAGCCTCAACTGAGAGAGAACGAGAAGAGTAAAGTGTCTGTTTGTGAGAGAGAGAGAGGGAGAGATACTTTAGAAGTGGCTGCAAGGCAAGCAGGACGTAGTGAAGTGGCACGAAGTTTTCGCTTTTGTGTAATGTTCACGATGCGGGCGCCGTAAATTGTATTTCCTGTTCATTATTTCATTGTTGTAATAAAGTTCACTTTCAGTTTCTTTATTTGTGTGTGTGTGTTTTTGGTGTTTTGCTCGTTGAATTTGTGGCTTTGAGGTGTTCGCCTCGCACATTTCCTTCTCTTTTCTGCACTTTCAATAAAATATACAATTTTTCTGCTTTTTGTTTTTCTCTCCACTGCCGCAGCGCACTTCGTTTGCATTTGTGCACCGATAAGCAGCAACGGCAGCGCAGAATAAAATTCATTTTATTTCTACTTGAGCGATTATGGCATGGAAGTTACTATTGAGATTTATGTGTGCTGAAATTAGAATGAAGCAGACGGTTTTCTTTGCCACATTGCACGTGGAGAACGTACAAGAAAACATACACACAAGGACATTACATAAAAATTATACGTCTTGCTGCCAGAATACAAATGTTTTACAGTTAAATCTGCCACAGTGGGGAGTTAAGGAAAATATGATTTTTAAATATTTTCCCCATTGAGCGAAAGAAATTATTAATGAAGATTGAATGGACATCGTTTAGTGAAACGATATGAGACAAGATGAGCGAAAATGTCAATTTTCTTGGTATTCTGTTAATAATTTTTGTGACCAATTTTAGAAATTGAATGCTTTTAAAAGTAGCATTGGGAAACTACGTGCAATTTTATTCAATGTTAACCTTTGGTCTGTCTAAAATTGTTATCGGAGGCGCACATAGGACTTCATGTTCGGGAGGAATTTCCGTACATAATTTTTAAATTCTCAAGTTAACTGATTAGGCAAAGTCTTGGTAGGGTTTTCTAGAGTTGCCTAGTAACTTAAAATAAAAATTTCAGTTACTAATTTTTTTAATGTTTTCAAACAATATATTATATTTTTATATTATTGGTTCCATGGTCTGGAAAGTAGGTAAGTGCGGCGGCCCCAAAGGCCCATTGTGATACCACATGCAGTCGATCATAAGATCGTTCAGTCAGTGAACCAGTTAAAGCTTCTTAAGAAGCTTAGGAGACAGCGAGTAGTCTTATCCGCTAGATCCCGTAGACTGTCAAAGAAAAAATTGCTTAAGTAGTTCATCTTTCTTTTGGGTAAAGCTGGACAAGTGCATAGAAGGTGAAGTGTTGTCTCTTCTTCCTCGTCCATGCATGTGCGACAGAAGTCCTTCAAAAACAGCCCAAAATCTTCTTGCGTGGGTGCCAATAAAAAAGTGACTAGTTAGAACATCAATCATGGTTCTGATCTGGTCTCTGTTTAGTGAGAGCAGCTTATAGAGCGGCGAGGGTTTAAGGGGGGAACTACCTTTAGACACTTAAAAAAATCGATTTTTTTTTTATTGTTTTAATCGATAGGTATATTGCCTTAGAATATCGTGTCAAAGTTTCAAAAGGTAATTCTCGAAATTGTGGAAGAGATGCATCCCGGAAATGACTGGCGCCGAGCTCGCCGAGCGCGCCGAGCAAACTTTAAACGGCATTTTCTCGAAACCATGTTTTTCAAAATTGTGTAAGTGATAATAAAATTACTAATGAACAGATTTTCATTATCTAGCATTCATTTTAAAGAGCATAAAAAATTGTTCTATCTAAACTAAAGATTTAAAAAACAAAACATTTTTAGACATTTTTTGACTGCATATATAACAAAATTTCTTGTGAAAATCCTAATTTTTTTTTGTGAAGCCTGTTTTAGAGGGTTAATTTTCGAATTTCGTAAAAATTTTAGTTCATCGATGATAGAAAACCCTCTCGAGTAAGAAAATGTTTGGTTTTTTAATTTCAGACTAAAATTGCGGCCAGCATCACTTACACAATTTACGATGTCAGCGGCGATATGACTTACAGAAACATTGAAAAATTTGTTAAATTTCTGTTTTCACTTTTACAAAAATGTTTTTTTTTTACCTCAGACATCACTGTAAATATATATTATATTGATTTGAAAAGAACTGTTTTCATTTCCCTGTAAATCGACTGTAAAAATGACCTTTTTTTCGGCCTCTAAAGGTAGTTCCCCCCTTAAAGTTGGCCAAATTTGGTGTACAGAGAGACTTTAAAATGCTTCTTCAGCGATAAAAAGTAAAAACACATCACTGTGGTCCCAAAGTTCTGTCAGCAGTTTGCAGTTGCAGGCAAAGGGGGATGCTTTGTGTTTAAATAACTTCAGCAAAAAATGTTGTTAATTTGCTGCAAAGGTTCAGCAAAGAGAAGAGAACGAACTTCTCACAAAACATTGAACCACAGTAAAGTTTTTTATTTTTAATCACAATGCTTTCAGTCAATTTAAGTAACTTTATATAAACAAGAACTGGCTATATCATCAAATAATATTTTCAGTTTATGACCACTTTTTATGTGCAACCACGACACTGTCTGCCAAAGTGGTTCATTCAAGTTTTCTTCTTGGTCGCATTTTGTTGCTAATAAATGGTTTTGGTTAATGTGCAGGAAATTAAATACGACATTAAATGTGTTTCGGGCAGTGTGGGCTGTGCTGAGTGTCCACCAAAACTGTACTTAGTCTTAGTCTTTGTTGCAATTATTTCAGCAAGCATTGAGTGAGTGGATGTCAACTAAACTTAGAGAACCGAAAGTAAGAATTTCCCTATAAAACTGTTGAAATTCGGTGAAACGATATAGAAATATTATTGGTGAAAAAACAAGCATATAATTTCATAAATTTCAGTAAAAATAATTCCTTAGTATTCATTCTTAAGTACGAAATATTGCGAAATAAAATTCCTTTTGATTTTGCTATACCAAAGAATTTCTCTCTTTTTTGCGCAATTTGTGTGTGCGTTCAGTTGTGTGGCTGCACGCGTTGGACTTTTGTTTGCTTCAGTGCGCATTCCAATCGTCTCTACTTGCACATCTTCAAAGCCATAAAAACCCCCACACATTGCCTCAATTACTCAACAAGTATTCAACATTTCAATACGACCATTAATTTTGATTACTTTGCTAATTGTTTTTATTGCATTTGCAGTACGGCTGCCAGAAGCGGCAAAACCCTATCAAACTCGAACGGTGTATTTTTCTTAGAAATGCTATAAATATGGAAATGCAACTGCAAAAAATATTTACGCAACAACAGTTGCCGCAAGCTGCAAATATGCTGTCAACCGTTTGCAAATTCGTACGCACGACAACACGACAGAGGCGGTGCCAAATGACAAAAACGTTGCCATATATATTTGCATATGCATTAAGTGAGTGTGAGTGTGTGTTCGTGTGTGAATCGTTTGCACCTGCACACATGTGCTGGCGGCAAACAATAGGCGACAACAACAAGAACAACAACAACACAACAACTGCGGCAGATGGTACTAGTTGGAGAAGTGGCGCTCAGCTTGCATCGCTCGAAGGTTGTCGTTTATATTCTTTCACACAATAGCACCAACAACTGTGCGTCGATTTTGTTGTTGTTGTTGTTATTGCTGTGCAGCTGGTGCTGTTGAACACACAAAAAGCGAATGCTGGCTGCTTGTAGTTTATCTATTCTATGAAAAATAAAGAATTTCTAAATTCAAAGCCTGCAATCTTGGCGAAAACATACAAAAGTAGGAATGGGTTGGTGTTGTTGCTGTTGTTGTGCTGCTCTTTTGCACATCACTTGCGTTAGTTGCATTGTTTGCAGCACAACAAAACAACACCTTCAACGTCAATGATACTTCTTAGTGTCCAAAGTGGCACTTTATATGTAGTTGAGGCGGCTTTGGCATATTTATTCAAAAGTATATCAACGTTCCTAAGTGTAATGATGGGCAAATGAGTTTTCAAGCCATTAACTCAGTGTTCGAAATATTGCTTTTGTTGGGCAAGTATTACTAGACTTGGTCACACTGGGCGTATGAGTGATTCACATTGAGGTATGAGAGAAATTAGTAAAACAGGAACGTATAGGTAAACATATTAATTACAAATAACTGTCTATTCGATTCATAAAGAAAAACCAAAATGGAAGAAGAAGCGCAAAGTTAGTGAGAGTAAAAGTTATTGCTACTGCAATCGAAACTTATGAAAAAGAAAAGTACTTAAACTTTCCATCTGAGCGTATGAGTAATATTTGCCTAAGTCAAACTTTTCCTTTATCTCTTTACTAATTATTTCGATTTCTTATGTCTGACATTATTCTTTATCTTTAGTTCAGACGTTGTTCTTACAATTTTTCTATTTTTCCTATTTTCATTTTGCTTGTCGTTTGCTTTCACTTCCACTCATATTCCTCCTCTTTTCCTGCCATTACAACTATTTCACAACTAAATACAAAACTGCTTTAACTTTAACTCTTTGTATTGCCATCTTCCTCTACTGTCGCCTACATTTCACAAGGCATTTCGCAGTCGCTTAGTATTATCGTCGGAAATGCGATAAAGATCAGCTTTAGACTCTCGTTCGAGCGCAATTATGAGCTCGTTGGCATGCAGTGCGTGTATGAATGCTGATTTGTGCGATTATCTCTTTCCTTCCTTCAGCTGAGGCCGAAAACTTTTCCAATTAAAGACTGTGTATGTGTGTGTGTGAGTCGCACACGCCAAAAAGACACAATTGATTCTTATAGACGGCGACAATGGCAGTGGCAGCCAATGCATACAAATTAGCGCAACTTTTGCCGTCTATCGTCTGCTAACTACGCGGCAGCGCCTATTTGGCAGCCGCATTACATAATTTAATAGTGCTTAAAAGTTTGTGCCGCTTGTCGTGTACGTACACACGCAACATAAGCCAACAGTTAGCAGCGGCGATAATGTGCCGCCCATTCCATTCAAAATGCCGCCGCTCAAAGCATATTTCTTGCAATGATTGTGCGGGCCACTCTGTACGTACGTGTATTTGTATATTTATGTCTCGTTAAATTATTGCAAGAAAATGTGTTCGTAATCATTTTGTACATTCCATTAATGCCGCAGATTTCCTATCGCCGCCCACACCTTCCGCCCGGCTTCCGACGCGCCATCGAATCGA
Organism: Melieria picta; assembly: GCA_964056695.1. Lineage (NCBI taxonomy): Eukaryota > Metazoa > Arthropoda > Insecta > Diptera > Ulidiidae > Melieria > Melieria picta. The sequence goes on along the minus strand of OZ057398.1, from coordinate 21,242,215 downwards.
AATCAAATTCAAATTCATACGTTGCAACGCCGCCTGAATTAATTATATTAAAAGTTATGAAAACGCAAAATGTTTGCACACCTGATGCGGGTCGCAACGGTGCCGGAGAAATGCCAGTGACGTGGCGAGCGCAGGCTGCTCAAGTTTTTCTCCTCACTGTATGCGTATTCGCGCAGCTGTTGTAAGCACCGGCACACGCACTAATACATACATAGATGATTTATATGCAGCACTCGCAGCCAAAGATATTCATATGTATGTGTGTGGGTGTGGGTGTGTGTGTGTGGGTGTTTATATGTATTCATTTTAGTTTATGTTGTTGTTTATGTTTGTGTTTTGTGTGCCTGTTTGATGTCTTTCGCATGTGATTTAATAAACTTAATGGATATCGAATGAAAGCGGCAAATGAGTGCCGCACGTGGCTGCCGAGCGCATTGTGCGCTGCTAACGAGCGTGTTTCCGTAAGTGTTGAAGTGTCTAAGTGATTTGCATTAGAATCCTGCGCAGCCAATGCTGCAAATTAGGCTTCAGGATATGCAAGATTAATCGCCATGGCGTCAAGTAATTTCTGCTTCGTTGAGATTCATTTTTGCCGCGTTTACTTGAAAGCCGATTCTTCTGTGAGTCAAATATTATTTATTTTTATTTGCAAATATTATTTATTTTTATTTTTATTTTCTAAATTTTAAGTCCAAAGTGCTGCTGCAAGTTCTATTTTCTATATTTTTCTATATACATATATTCTATATTATATACCATCTTATAAGTTTTAAATTCGATCTTCTATACTATAAGGCAAATAGTGTGATATATTTTCGTTACCCGGTATTCTATATTCAATTTTTTGTTTCTAGTTTTATATTTGATATTCTATGTTTCAATTACTTGCCCTTCTCTCTTTCGATATTCGTTATTATATTTTTTGTTTGTAATTTTTTATGAGATGTTTAATGTTCCATAAATTTGCTTTCTCTCATTCGATATTTGATAATCTAATATATATTCAATCCATATTATAATTTTATATTCGATATTCTATCTTCCACCAACAATCTTCTTCTCTCTTTCAATATTCGGATTTCTATATTCAAATTTCCTTTTTCTTATTTTTTTTAGTTAAGTATGTTCCATTAACTCTATCCATATTTGATAATTTATATTAAAATTTTTTATTCAATATTCTATCTTCCACACCTATCTTCGTTTCTCTTTCTCTTTCGATATTAAATATTCTATATTAGATTTTATGTTTCAAATTTGATATTCGATATTCCATCTTCCATCAACCTGTTCTTCTCTATTTTCTGTTTTCGGATTTTGTTCTCTCATATCTTTGCTCTACTATATTTTTATCTTTATCTCTACTTTTTATGTTATATAGCATTTTCTACGTTCTCGGTGTGGGATGTTCCTTGTTATTAATTAATTAATTAAATTAATTTTTCATGATTTATTTTTATTTTTCTTCTACGTTCGCTGTATGGGATGTTCCTTATTATTAAATAATTAATTAATTAAATTAAATTAATTTTTAATTATTAATTTAAATTTTTAATTTATTTTTCTTTTCGATGTTTTACTCTTTATATTCGATATTCTCTGTTCCATATATGTTTTCTTTTCTTCTCTTCTCTTTTCTATTTTTCTTAATCTCCTTTCTATTTTTTTCTTTTCTCATCCAGGTTTTGTCTTTCTCTTTACTCTTCTCCCTATTATTATCATATCATTCCTTTTCTCAGCTACGTGTTATTTTATCTACTCTTTCTTCTTTACTCTGTAATACTTTTCCTCTATGTTCTTATTTTTTTCCCCGCTACTCTTCTTTTTTTCTCGTTTTTTAAATTGTTCTTTACTTTAAGTTGTTTACTACCAATTCTTTCTTTACTGGTACGTTCGTTTTTATTTCTTCACTTCTTATTTTATTTTGCTTTTCTTTTATTTTTATTTCTTATTTTTCTTTTCTTATTTTTTCACTTTCATATTATTAATTAATTATTAATTTTTTTATTCTTTATTCCATTTCGTCTTCGCCTTCTCTTCTTTCTTTCCCTTTTCCTTCTTAATAGTCATGCACTACGATTTCTCTGCCTTTCCTTCTATTTCTCCACGTATCTTCTCCACGTATTTTCTTCCCCATTTGCTTTGTACTTTGGTTTCTTTTTAAATGTTTCTATTTTCTCTCCATTTCTTCTCCTTCCTTGTCTTTTCTTCTTCACGTTTTTATGTTTCCCCTCCTTTAATCTTAGCTACCTTTTTAAATTTCTCTCCCTTCTCTCCGCTCTTTCCTCGTATCTCCTTTTGTCTTTATTTGTCTTAATTTTTTCTTTTGTTAACTGTTACCTTCTTGGCTCTCTATTCACAATTTCCTACATTCTCTTCCATCCCTTCTGCTTCCTCTCTTTTCTTCTTTACTTTTTATATTCTTCCTTATTACTTTCTTCTTCTTAGCTACCTACTTGCACTGCTTTGGCTCTCTTCCTTCTTCACTCTATTTCCTCGTATCTTTTATTGTTGTTCTTCACTCCTTGCTTTTTCCTTCTTAATTCTTTTTACTGCAATCTTTTGTTTTCTTACTTTTTTCATCTTTTCTTCCCATTCCTTTCCCTTTCAAACCCCTATTCTCCTTTTTCTTTGCCATCTTTTCTATTTTTTCTCTCTATACTCATATCGGTCTATTCCTACTTTCTTCATTTTTTCATTTACAATCGTTCCCTTTAATTTATCCGTTACTTTCGATTTTTTACTTCTCACTCTTCTCTGTTCTCCCTCATCTCGTTTCCCTAAACTTAAGCCCCATCTTCTGTTTTCTTCTTATTTTCTCTTTTTTTATTATCTGCAATCTCTATATTTTTTCCTCTTCATTATTCTTTCTACTCTTCGTTCTCTTTCCCCCTCTTCTACAAACCACAATTCGCCATATGCGCAAATATCCTTGACCAATGTTGCCAACTGGCAATTACCATCACATCATAATCACAAGCGGCATTAGGTGGAGGCAGTAAAAGGGCAACAAAAATAAAATTTAAAAACAACAAGATGTAAGAATAACGAACCGTAAAAATTCAGTCGTCACCGCAAGGACACAGCAGCACGAGGCAGCGGCAGCGGCAGCGGCAAGCGGACGTTTTCGCTTTGAAATTACGTACGCAGTGAAGAGCGCACCGGCAAAACGCAAATGGAAAACTAATAAAACATAACGGCAGAGTGAGTGAGTGAATGAGGCACTAAGTGAATGTGAGTGTGTGAGTGTTGGAACGGGGAAGGACTGGCAATGCGGCAATAAAAAAAGCAAATAAAGAGCAGGAAAGCAACACGAATGGAAAATGAAATCGTGGCAAATAAAAAAAAAAACAACAAAAACAAAAATGTATGTGCAGACAAGGTGGCCAACACAGTTCGGCTACAAAGCGCCACATTGTTGTCGATGTTATTCGCAAATTCCGGATTCTGTTGGTGTTACGAGTATTTTCGCTGTTTGCCGGGTGCGTTCGTGCCAATGCGGTTTTGACGACTGCAACGGCAACGACAACGACAACGACGAGAACCATTGCCAATGTTGTTGATGTTGATGTCGAGGCTGTTTCGGTTGTTGTTGCTGTTGTTGTTGTTGAAGGACATGACACCGAATCGAGGCCAATGCACGGACGTGGTTGGAAATTGCAAAAACCGTCTTGCTGGGCCGCGCTGACGGCTAGCGATGAGTGGGCGACGAATGTTACTGAAAGTCGAGAGACCGGCGCGCAGCGTCAGTGAGCTGCCCGAAGACGCTTCAACTTTTAGTTGAAAAATGAAGCGAATGTTTGATGTATGTGGACTGCGGTGAGTGGTGCATGAGTGATGTCATGGCCATTGCCGTTGTTGTTGGTTGGGTATCTGTGTGGTTGTGAGCGCAGCGAAATTGAAAGCTGATTTAATTATTAAGCGTGATTGTGGTACAAGAGGCAATAGAAGGAGGAAGTGGGAAGGAATAGAAAAAGAAGATAAATTGTTGTGAGAGAAAGTCATGGGTAAAAAATGGAGCAGATGAAAGCGGATTCATAGAAAAAGGGTTAACAATCTCAACGATGGATAAGTGATAAGACAGACCAGTGGAAGTGAAAGCAAAGTTTCTGAATTTGGACAATACGAAACGAGGAAGCGAGAGAGAGGAAAAGCAGCAGCTTGCCATGAGTAGGGTTGCCAAATGATAAAAAATACTAAAGCAAGCTATGTGCTCGCTGTTCATTAAAAATTTAAATTTTCTACTTTTTGGCGCACATGATTTTTTTTTGGTATTTTTAACTTTTTAGGTTTAAACTTTAACAGTTGTTTTATATAAAATTCTGCTTAAATCAGTGTTGTAAATTTTGTTGTAAATTTTGTTGATGTTTTGTCGTAAGTTTTAATGGTTTGGAATTTACTATAAGTAATTTTTGTATTCGACTTATACGAATACAATGTATATACATATATGAGTTATGAATTTTTTTTATGCATTTATTTTGAAAAGACTAATTTCAATTATTTTTAATTTTTTTTCAATAAACTTTGTCTTTTACTGTCTATTTTATTTTTTATTTATTTTGAAAATACTAATTTTTGATTAGTTTAAGTGTTTTGCTGTATTTGTTTTAATGATTTTTTTCCAAGTGAAACCAAGCTTTTATCTAATAATCGAATTAGTGAAACGAAATAATTTTTAAGTGCAAATGAGTAGAGAATCATACAATTTCAATAGCAAAAATTCCTCAAAATTTTTTTACTGACCGAGTCGTTTTGTTTGTTGCCTCTGGGCTATAGCCTTCCAGTGAAAATAGAGTTTTGGACATTCAAACCGCTTTCAAAATATCATATTTTCAAACATTTTCGATAGCAACTTTGGTTTGAACTGGTTTTGGGCTCAAAGGTTGTAAAAGGATACCCTCCTTCCTCCTCAAAAATGAAATCATCTCTACGCTATTGTTGCCATCTGTACTAATGTTATTTTATTTCCATTTTCCTTGCAATCTCTCCACTATTTTCTTACGCTTAGAGCAGATTTTGCTATATTACAATTTTTGTATTCTCTTTCCTGCATCAACCAGCCATTTGTCTTTACTCACTCTGACCTTGTTGCACTGCCAACAAATTGAATTATAATTTGTGTCTTTATTCAATTCAAACAATACCCAATTTTCTCATATATTTGCAACAATGCTTGCAAGAAGCCGCAACGAGCAGCAGCTGAAGACATATCAGAAATCATCAAAGAAGCACAAAGAATGCCGCTTATTGTTGCTGTGATTCGCTGCGAATGTAATTCATTTGTAATTACATTGCTCACCTGGCTTTAATAAATGTTGCTGCTGGCGGCATTAAAAAATCATTAAAAAAGATTTCACTTTCATTTGGAAATGCCAGGCAAATTGGGTTACTGCTAATTGGATTTTTGGTGCTTTTGATGGGATAATAATGCGAAATTGCTCATGGCTGTAGCAGCTGTTGCGTGACGGGTTTCAATGCTGCTCACCGCCTCTAACTGGCCTTTAGCTGCCGAATGAACGTGGGAACGCAGTTGCTGCTTGATTGGCGAAAACGAAGGCTTTTAATTTAAGTTGGCATTTAAATTTGTGTATTTTTGGGTAAATTCCGGTTATTAAGTGTGACCGCCAAACGTTTGTTGTGTAAGTGGTCGATTACACCGTGCGACAGCATTTTTCACACAGGGAAAAATCCATATGGGCGTGAAACTAGAGACCAAACATAGTAATACTGCGTACTCAGTTTTTCATTTCTAAATCCTTTCTCCTTTTAAAAGGACTTCAACATTTTGAAGGGACAAGAATTTTCTTGAAAAGTAAGTAAAACCCAAAATCTCATTGATCACGTGTCAAATTTGCATTACTCTAACTTTATTGGTTCGAAAGTTATTAAAAAAAAGCAATTCTAATGAAGTACTATACAAAAATTCGAATTTATTTGAGTATCGGTCTTTTAAATAATAAAAAGATACAAAATCAATGAAGCGAGAATAATGCAATTTTTACACGTGATCAAGGAGATTTTGGGTTTTAACAAACTTACTTTTTAAAAAAATTCTATGTATATACATTTTCAAGGCTATAAAGGATTAAAATTTTCAAAGGAGCTTTTTCATATCCTTTTTTTACAAATAGATAAAAAATCAATTTTATTTAAATTCTTTAGCCTTTCCTCTTTCATTTGATATACATGTCGCCATATTCGAAAGAGGTTAAGTATTTTTTATATTTTTTTATGTTTTTTCCCCTTCAAAATTTTGAAGTCCTTTTAAAAGGATAAAGGATGTAGAAATGAAAAACTGAGTACGCAGTATTACTATGTTTGGTCTCTAGTTTCACGCCCATATGGATTTTTCCGGTGTGAAAAATTTTTTTCATTTTTGTCGCGCGGTGTTATCAGCTCCACAGGGCGTATGAGTAATCATTTTCATTTTACACGTTTCAGTGTGTAGCCAAGACCCAACCAACATTATCGCTGGCTACTCTAAAGTGTTGTTTTTTGTTAATTAAAACACTTTGTTGTTTGTATTATTGGCCATAAAAAGCAGCCATAATTGCGTTCTGTGGCGCCATTTAGCAAATTAACATTTAACACCATGAAAACTGTTGCAGCGACACTTGTTGCATGGACACAATTAACAAGCGTTGTTAGTTGTTGTTGTTGGTTTTTGTCAAGCTAGTTAACTAACACCTTACACCGCAATGCAATTAGTGCTATTTTTCATAACATTTTGTTTTTTTTTTGTACTGAATATTTAATTTATGCGGTTGTTACGTGTCATTTCACGTTGCATGCTAATAAAGTTGAGTTGCCGCTGACTGGTCACTGGCATGCAATTTTGTAATTTTCTTGTACATATTTACTTGCGTGTAGCTGAATATGTGAGCGTGAATATGCATGAGTTGAGGTAAGTTTAGTGAACATGGTTGATGGCGTGCGTCATACATTCAACTCGATACTTCAACTCACACTCACACACACATTCAAAGTTTGCAGTCGATTAAAGTTGGAAAATTCTCAACAGTTGCCACTTTATGTCACGTCTCAATACACAATTCAAGTGTTGCGCTGACATTTGAATCCGCTTAACTTGACAGCTGCTGGCGGCATGTAGCAGCTGCTCAATCCAAGTGGGTAACTCAATGTTTATGGATAAAGAATATATAAAGTCGATCAGCGACAAGGCAAAACAAAAAAGAAATATAAACAATACTAAGAAGAGAATACTCTAAAGACAAAATATTTCAAGGAAAAGCGTAAAGTTTGAGCGCCAAAAAGAAATCAACGAAACGGAAACAACAAAGCCGAGTTGTCGCACGATTCGCGTACAAAGCGGCCAAAGTTTGCTGATGGCTTTTGCGCGTTTTCACTGTCAACGTTGAGGCCACCGCCAGCCACAATGGTAGTGTGCGCAAAACAAACAGCCAACCGCCACACTAACACACACACAAACATTCAGCCAGAGCTGGGTGTCCTTCGGCTGAAGCGTTTGCGGCACACAGTCACGTTTTTGGATGGTGTGCGTGCTTTTGACAATGTCTGGGTGCGTTTTAGCTACTAACTATAGACCGCAACGAAAACGCGCTTCAAGTGCAACAACAACAACTGACGAATTTGCATATCTGAGCAGCTGAGCGAAAGCGATCGCTTATGTCAGCAATTACGGTGACAAGCTGAAAAGTTTTTGCATTTAAAGAGAGAATGCAATCTTGAAAACCTTGAACTGAAACTAAACTAACAAAACTAAAAAATTTTAAGGATTTTTAAGCATTTTTCGAATAGTTTAAAATGTGCTTCCAGACTGTTGCTTTAAATCAGTTGGAAAATTTTTTAGTTTTTTAATTAAATTTTTGCTTTCCGCACATAAATTCGCGCTCGCCACAAAATAAGACAATTGGGCTCAAGAAAAAAACTCTAAAATAAATAACCCGCATTTGCCGTCGCACCAGCTGCTTTCTTCGTTTTAGTTAATGTTTTATGTGTGCGTGTGTGTGTGTGTGTGTGTGCTATGAGGTTTTTGCTCGTAAATTTCATTTAAACTGGCTGCTCATTGTGCCACATGGGTGAGTGCAAGTGTGTGAGTATGAGTGGGGCGTCTAATTGTATGTGCGAGCGATAAGCCGCTGGCAGCTGTTCGCCGCACACACGCAGCAGCTGGCGTACTTTTCCAAACAAGTTAACACAGTGCAGTGCAGTGATTTCGCTGCCGTTTTTCCCAGCCAAATGTCTGTGCGGATTTTGTTTTTAAGTGCGTCGCTGGTTTGTGCCGTTGCATGCAGCAAATTGCAATGAACGCACAGCGCCCCACATCGACCCCGGCAGTATAAGTGGCAGGCAGCTGACACTTTGTTGCATCAGTGGCAAATTAAAAATAAAGTTTGCAAAAAAACTACGAGTGGCAAAGCAAACTAACTGGTTACGAGTACATAAAAGGTGCAGTGTCGCGCGTGTTGTCTGTGCCGAGAGCGGCGGGAATTTGTTTTTTTTTAATTGCAAGCACACAAATTACGCAAATAAAACTACTCGAATGATGAGGTGTGGTATTTACGTTAAATTGGTTGTAAAATCCTCTGTGCGTAGACTGCACAATGACGAGGTGAAGGCTTGGAGTGAAAGAGCTGCAGCTGAGCTCTTTGCCAATTTGTCTGTGATTTCAATTAAAAATTGATTGAAAACGCATTTTGCTGCACTGAGCTGATGCGGCAGGCGATTAGTCTGGACTCCTATGCTCGCATAACGAAGCGAAATTTCGTTGGAAAATAATAGGAAAAATCTTTTCTAAGTCGAACCAGTTGAAGCTCTAACTTTGATGCGTATCTCGAATTCGGAGGATGCACGTTGGTCCTTGCTTGTGGATACACATATGTACATGTACATATATAAACCCATGCATATTATATATACAAGGCTAACACACTGATATATTGCATGAAAGTGAGGTTAGGTTACCACCTCGTTTACTGCTGACGTCATTGCTGGCACTTTTTGCGCGAACGGCTTAACCCGCATGTTCTGGCTCGGAGCTAGAGTAGTTGATGTGCGTAGAAAGGCCAACGGTATCGCTCTCACACATACACACACAAACACATACAAATATCAGTAAAAAACGGTATAAAAGGTAAAGAATGAATCAGCAGTCAAGGAGGTAAACTTGGAAAAATGTTTAAGCTGCTGCAAACTGACTTTGAATATATTGAAAAAGGTTTATCAATACACACACACACACACACACACACACACACACACTGATGCACTCAAGTACGCTGGCGCTTTTATCATAAAAATGTTCAATGGCATTTATGCAGAATTTAATGCGCACGTACGCACAAACGGTAAACTGTTTGTTTCTGTGTATTTGTGAGTGTGTGTATATGTATGTATGCCAAGAAAAGGTCAAAAGTCAGTGTGTTTAATGAATGTAGAACGCAATTGGGCAATGTGGGGGCCGAGCATGCGCTGAATGCTAACTGAAACTGTAAAATGTGGGTTTATTGGTGAGTGTGTGTGTGCGTAAATATTTTAGTAAAAGAATTTTGCCAAAACTTGATAAAACTGTTCACAATGGTCATATAAGTGTTTTGAAGTGCTGGGTTAATAATTTGAGCTTTTGTAAATTTGGGTGAATTTTTACTATTGGAGTGGAAATAGTTGAAAAAATTGACTATTGAAAGCGTTGTTGTTGGGCAGAATTTCGACACTTTGAGGCATGAATGTAGCCATGACAAACATTTTGCCGAGCCACTTAAAGTTGGTACACATTTATACTATTTGAAGTGCAAATTAGTTTGGTCTGTGTTTTGGGTCGAAAATGCATTACTTTCAACACAAAATAAATGGATAGATTAATCGAAAAATTTTCCATTGCTGGTTACTAATTTTTCCCATCTCTCAGGCAATTTTCGAATTTCATCTCGAAAAAAATGTCCCGTCTTTTGAGCTCATCCAAGTTAGAAGCTTATTTTCGATGTCTTCGATTGGAAGTGCAAATTAGTTTGGTCTGTTTTTCGGGTCGAAAATGCATTACTTTCAACACAAAATAAATGGACAGATAAATCGAAAAATTTTTCATTGTTGGTTACAAATTTTTCCCATATTTAAGGCAATTTTCGAATTCCATCTCGAAAAATGCCATCCATCAAAAAATGTCCCGTCTTTTGAGCCCATCCAAGTTAGAAGCGTATTTTCGATGTGTTCGAAAAAAGTGAAGAAGTGAAGTGAATGAATGGACAGATTAATCGAAAACTTTTCCATTGTTGGTTACTGATTTTTTCCATATTTAAGGCAATTTTTGAATTCCATCTTCAAAAAAATATCTCATCTTTTGAGACGATGCAAATTAGGAGCATATTTTCTATTTCTGCAAAGGAAGTGAAGCGTCCATTGGAACAACACAGCTACACAACTACAACACAGGTTTGCAGATTAAAATCTTGACCCAACCAGAAACTTGTCAGTTATATTAGAGAACATTGGCTGCCTTAAGATATATTTTCTGGCTCTTATTATCCACTTATGGAATGCTCCCAGCACTTATTTCTTCGGAGTGTTCGCATCAAGTATTCACCAATTCTTGCTACACAACCTTGTCTCCTAACCTTTCCGTGCTTCCATAAGCAACTAATCAGCATTTTTTATTTCACCAACTAAAAAATATTAATAAACATTTGTAGATATGTACTTTGTCAATTAGTTAATTATTCAATTTCATTTATTTCGCATTTTCCAGCTCATTAATAATTCATTTCTGCTTTTTAATCTTTTCAATAAACACAAAAATTTCAGTGCACAAATAAGCAAATTACAACTTAAAAAATAATAAAATAAAAATAAGAAAAACCTGCTAAAAGGCCACACAGCCAACAACGGGACGAGCTAATTAACAGTGTCCTGCTGGTAACATTTTGATGACAACAACAAAGCGTTTCAACCTTCGCCATCGCCCAAAACGATGCCACTCGTAACCACTTGAGAAATATTTTTGCAATTTTTACGCTCATATTTTTTAATGACACTGCAGAACATGTTGGCAATGACGATGAAAGTGGCCAAACGGAAACAGAGAATAATAAAATGCTATAAAACCAACTAAAAACCCAAGTAAATGCAAAGAGCAAAAGTGAAGCAGCAAACACAAAAACAAAAAAAAATGCGAAATACGGAAAAATAAATGAAATGAAAAATATACATCTGCATAATGGACCAGAGCGACGCAACGTTGGCGTTTGAACGGAAACAGCAGCAAAATGGCAATGAATGGGATAATGATGCCAACAACGAGGGCAGCCGTCAGCAGCACAAACACAAAGGATATGCAGCGAAAAAAGGCAACGAAGATGATGAGTTCACACTAACACAAACACACGCGCACAGATATGTAATACAGTTATTCATATGATTTGCAAGTGCATGTGTGTGTGTGTGTGTGTGTGTGTGTGCTAGTTTAACGCATTTAAAATTGGCTCTGCGTAGATGAACACATCCAAACACACACACACACATACGAAAAGCGAAAAGCGCTTAAGGTTGCCATAACCAGGAGCAAGAAGGCGTGCTTTCAGGACTTGCTGAGCGTGGTTGACGAAAACCCATGGGGCAAAGCCTATCAAGTCGTCATGAAGCGACTTGCAACGTTTTCCCCACCAGCACCGGTCTCAGCCACATTTTTGGAAAAAATAGTCCACTGCCTATTTCCAAATCAGCAGCGTCTAGCGGCCAGTGACGGCGCCGCGTTAGCAGTGAATGAGGAGGTGCAGCAGGTGACTGCGGACGAAATTATAAAGGCGTGCGGAAGGATAGGCGACCGCAAAGCCCCGGGCTGCGACGGCATTCCGAACCAAGCGCTGAAAGCTGCTATACGCCTACACCCACACATATTTGTGCAAGCGTACAATGCGTGCCTACAAGAGCGTGTCTTTCCGGATTCTTGGAAGATGCAGAAGCTTGTGCTGCTGCCGAAAGGTGGAAAGCCGCCAGAAGATCCATCAGCATACCGTCCAATTTGTTTGCTGGATACAGCTGGCAAACTATTGGAGCGGCTTATTGCAAATAGGTTGGAAGCAGCAGTTGAGCTGTCAGGCGGGCTGTCGGACTGCCAATTCGGCTTTAGGAGAGCAAAATCGACAATCGACGCGATCGGGCTGGTGGTAGAAACCGCCCGAAATGCAATCAGCGGCAAGCGATGGCTGGGTGGCAGCAAAAAATATTGCGGGTTGGTGACGCTGGACATCAAGAATGCATTTAACACTGCGAACTGGAGGTGTATTCTGGAGTCCTTGCGTCGTAAAAGAGTACCAGAGTACATAAGCCAGATCATATCGAGCTATTTCGAGAACAGGCGTTTGTTTTACAACTCAGACGAGGGCGAAAAGGTGCACATGGTCACGGGTGGTGTTCCACAGGGGTCAGTGTTGGGCCCCATGTTGTGGAACATCATGTATGATGACGTCCTGCGGCTGGAAATACCGGGCAGCGCAAAGATCGTTGGCTTTGCCGACGACATTGTAATCGTCGTGACGGCCAAGGTCATACACGAGCTCGAAAGTGTCTGCAATGACACAGTCGGAAGGGTCCAGCGCTGGCTCACTTCGGTCGGTCTGCAGCTAGCCGAGCAAAAGACCGAGATGCTACTGGTGTCGAGTAGGAAAAAGATGGAGCAGGCTAGTGTGAAGGTGAGTGGCCACACGATAACGTCGAAACCGGAAATCCGGTACCTGGGCGTCATATTGGATGCCAGGCTGTGCTTCAAGCAGCACATACAGCACGCAGGCGAGCGAGCAGCGAAGGCAGTGGCCGCGCTGGCGAGGCTCATGCCGAACATCGGCGGCCCCAAGCAATCGACGAGGCTGTTACTAGCGAGAGTTGCGACCTCCATCATACTCTACGGGGCGCAAATCTGGGCCCCCGCCATGCACGTTAAGGCGTACAGGAGGAAGGTAGAGAGCATCTACAGGCTAAGTGCATTGAGGGTGTCCTGCGCATTCCGCACGACATCCTATGAGGCGGCGTGTGTGGTAGCAGGAACCATACCCGTAGACATCCTGGCGCAAGAGGCCCACAGGAAGTTTAGCGACCCGAATGGGCAGCACCGTAGCCAACTGCATAGGCAGCAAAGCCTTACTGAGTGGCAGAGAAGGTGGGACAACACGCCTAAGGGTAGGTGGACCCATCGGCTAATACCGGAAGTAGGTAGCTGGTTCAACCGGAAGCACGGCGAGGTCACACACTACCTAACGCAGATGCTGACAGGTCACGGCTGCTTTAGGGCCTATTTGCACCGTTTTGGCCACGAGGACAGCCCGTGTTGTTCGGAGTGTTTTGGCGAGGACGAGGACGCCGAGCACATCATGTTTACGTGCCCCCGCTACAACCTTGAGAGGGAGCAGCTAGAGGCTGAACTGGACCACCCCGTTAGGGCGAACACGATCGTCCAGCATATGCTCGACGACGTCGACAACTGGGCCGCGGTTTGCAATTTCGCAGCTGCGGTGATGACGGAGCAACGACGCCAAGAACGCGCACGAAGGGCACAGGAAGCCAACAGCAGTGTAGCGCCGCACTAAGGCCAAAACCCGCCCGGCGACGCAATGCTGATCGGCAGTTCCGCCGGGGCTACGGGTAGGAGACAGGGGGTGGTTTTTAGTCGGTAAGAATCCGGCATACAGTCGAACTCGGGTCCGGCTGTATCTTTCGAAGATTTTCCACCTCCTCCGTAAAAAAAAAAAAAAAAAAAACACACACATACGCACTTATGACTGGCTGTTTGTATAAATTTCACTCGCTTGATTATAATGTTAATTAAATTGAATCGCCTTAAGCACTCCCAGCTGTACTTAATATGCGCGCACCAAGAAACCGCGTCGTCGTCGTAGTCGTCAGCGTCAGATTGACTATGCTCGTCAGTAGCCTCGCCCTCGCCTTCATCAACACATTTTTGCACAACGATGAATGACAACGAACGACATGTTGGCGGTCGCTCTTGACTGTTGTGCGTGAATGTGTGTTCGCTTGCGTCTCTTTTAATTATTTTTTACACACTCACACGCACAAATACTCTCGTGGTGCTTACACGCCGAGGCTGACAAGTAAGTCAGCCAAAATGATGTGAAAAGTAACTGCTGCAGTGTGGCCGGGGTCGCATATGCCACAGTCACATAACGGTGCAATCGCTACAGTCGCCGTGGTGTGGTGAGTATATTTTCAAAGAGTGCGCTGTAGGCTGAAATGGGCGAATTAGCTAATGCGTTGAACCACAAATGAGCGATTAGTGTCGACTCAAACAACAACTATTTTTTAGTCAACTTTTTTCGCGTATGAAAAAATTCTTGTTTTATTTGGCTGCCAAGAAAGTCATTTCGGTTTTGTGGTGTGAAACTGAGTTCTATCTCAGTGGATGAGTAAGTTTTATCTCAATTTAATGCAGAAGCTAAGTTCTATGTGAGTGAGTGATTGAGTTTTATCTCAGTTTGTCACCGAAACTGAGTTTTATCTCAGTGAGTAAGTGACTTTTGTTTCAGTTTTCTCACAGAAACTGAGTTTTATCTAAGCGAGTGAGTTAGTTTTATCTCAATTTAATACAGAAACTGAGTTTTATCTCAGTGAGTAAGTGACTTTTATTTCAGTTTTTTCACAGAAGCTGAATTTTATTTCAGTGAGTGAGTTAGTTTTATCTCAATTTAATACGGAAACTGAGTTCTATCTCAGTGAGTAAGTGACTTTTATTTCAGTTTTCTCACAGAAACTGAGTTTTATTTCAGTGAGTGGCTTAGTTTTATCTCAATTTAATACAGAAACTGAGTTTTATCTCAGTGAGTAAGTGACTTTTATTTCAGTTTTTTCACAGAAGCTGAATTTTATTTCAGTGAGTGAGTTAGTTTTATCTCAATTTAATACAGAAACTTAGTTTTATCTTAGTGAGTTGGTGAGTTTTATCTCAGCACAACAGAAACTGAGTTCTATCTCAGTGAGTGAGTGAGTGTTATTTTAATTTAATACAGAGACTGAGTTTTATCTCAGTTTATCACACAAACTGAGATTTATCTCAGTGAGTGAGTCAGTTTTTTCTCAGTGAGTGAGTAAGATTTATCTCAGTTTATCACACAAACTCAGATTTATCTCAGTGAGTAAGTGAGTTGTAGCTCCATTTATCACAAAAACTGAGTTTCTCCGTGAGTGAGTGAGTTGTTTCTCAGTTTATAACAAAAACTGAATTTTATCTCAGCCAGTGAGTTAGTTAAACTCAATTTAATACAGAAGTTGAGTTCTATATCAGTGAGTGAGTGAGTTTTATCTCAATTTAATACAGAAACTGACTTTTATCTCAGTGAGTGATTGTAGTTTGTCTCAGTTTACCACAGAAACTAAATTCAATCGCAGTTTATCACAGAAACTGAGTTCTTTGTCAGTGAGTTTTATCTCAGTTTATCATAGAAACTGATTTCTATCTCTTTTATATACAACAGATGAAGTTTAGTCAATGATATATTTTCTAATTTGCGCAATGACCTTTTGTAATCATTCTGGAAACTCTGTGATTCCGCACTTATAGAACTTCTGTTCCTTATCATCAACAAACTGAACCAAGTCAAATTAATTGTCATCACCATTACTGGAATTTTTACCATTCATGCCACATCAATTCGCCAAACAATCTTCAATAATTTTCTACAATTCACCACAGATGTGTCAGGCCTTGAGTTATGGTTATGGTTAACCTCTTTGCAATCTCTCGCACAGTCTAGTCTAGTCTAGTCTAGTCTAGTCTAGTCTAGTCTAGTCTAGTCTAGTCTAGTCTAGTCTAGTCTAGTCTAGTCTAGTCTAGTCTAGTCTAGTCTAGTCTAGTCTAGTCTAGTCTAGTCTAGTCTACATCACTGTCTGATAATTATTCCCAGCTGAAGCCAAAATCATTGCTAATGTTTCGGCCTCATAAGTTTCGATTGAAGCAAATTTAGCCGAATATTTTCGAATTCTTAGTTTCAGTGTTATTCAATTAAAAATCATACAACTACGATGTTTTATAAATATATATAAATTTTTATATACACATTTTACATATATTTTTGTTGTAAAGATTTGAATGCACATTCAAAAGTTCAAAAGTTGCTCAAAACTCAAAACGATTTTTCAAGATCTACTAAGACTACTACTCTACTCTCTACTAAGATTGACTCTTTATTAGAATTCAATAAAAAAATCTTATAAATTGGATGAAAAAGCAGAAGAGTAGCACATTGCATCTCAAAAAGCCGACACTTTTTAAAATTTTAATATTTTTGAAATACTGCTACAAGCAATTGGAATACTTTTAGCCATAAAACTTGTTGTTTCATTTGTTTTCGATTGCTAGAATAACACCAGTCGTGAACACTTCTGCGAGACTGAATGACTGAATGGAATTCATGATTTTTGTATAAAATTTGTTATTTTTTCAACTAAAAAATGCATAAAGACATAATAAAAAAACTATAAAAGCAAATCTTGTACATCATTTTCCCATACAAAATTCATTAAAATAGTTACAATTCTGCTTCTCTTGACTACAAAACCCCCTTAACTCAAAACTCTTCTTTAGTTCAGCTATATTCATGTTCTGTGCTTCGTGCTCTCAGCTTCGAATGCACTCAGATTGAATTCACTACAAGCACACAACGTCGGAGTTATTGAAATATAAATTAAATATGGCATAATTGCCACTCTCGATGGCCGCAAACCACAAACGCCTTGCACTGCATTCCATCATGTCGACTAGTCATTGATTTTCTATCAACATTTCGAGCTTGGCAATTAATTAAATATGCCGGCGCACAACTGGAACGCACTTTGGCATCTATTCCGCACCCACGCACACTGACACTCACACTAATACACCCACAGCAGCTCAGGCACTCGCATTCGCTTGGGTCGATTTGTGTCAGCCGGGAGTTGTCAACTCAAAGTACTCATTGCTCATTGGCCAGGGAGGGCAAATATTGAATGCGCTCATTCAGCATCCAATCAGCCGGCGCCGACATGACATAAATTGGCATCATCAGCGGCCATGATTGGCCCCGATGCGATCGGCAGTGGCGCTGTGGCCTTAAGTGTTCGCCTGTCGCTCGTCGCTCGTCAGGCGTGGGCCGTAAAGTTAATTAAATTTATTTACACTAATAGCAAAATAATGGGCATAATCCTGCCAAATAATGCCAGTCATTAAATGCTAATGTGCAACGTTCGTTCGTTCGTTCGCTCTCTCGCTAAAGCAGTTCGGCGCCTCGGTGCTTGTGTGTGTGTGTGTGTGTGCGCATTGGCACAAGCACAGCAGCATCGGAAGCCAACGCCGCAGCGACAATATCAATAAACATGAAAGCAGCAATAACAATGACAGCCAGCGCAGCAACAGAAGCAGCGGGATCACCGGCAACAACCACTACAACAATGCACGGAACAACAGCATCGTTCAACGAATTTAGCCAATATTGGTGATTTGTCGTGTCGGGGGCCAATCGCTCAACATGCGCTAAATCCCCGCAGGCCGCTCAATGATTTCGTATCATTGATTTTTGTCGCCGCTACGTACCAACCGACTTCTCTCTCATTCGAATGCCAGTCACATAGAATTGGATTTCTTGCTATAAGAACGACGTCTGCTGCTGGCGGGGCTGCTGGTTGATTGTTGGTGCCAAAGTAGCAAAGTGGAGATTACCCTCACTTTCAGTGGAATGAAGTAATTTTCGTTAATGTTGGCCTATGGATGCTGTCAGATTACAGGGTCCCACTGCAATGCATCAATAAATTGTGAGCTGTGATTGATTTTAAAGCAAAAGGAGTTGAAATGTTACGAAGAGAAATGCAAGGAGATACAAATCTGTTGACGAGGGTTCAAGTAGAAAAATGTTCAAGTTTAAAAAAAGCAATATCGATAATTTTAGACTCCTGAACATTAGTAAAGAAGAACTCGGTGCAGATGTGGTGATTGATGCATGGTTTACTTTGTGGTTTTGGTACTAATAGGAAGTATCGACACATGCAAGAATCGAGTACTTCTTTTAAGTATCGAGCATTATATTTTTCGAATATCACACCGTGCGACAACACACCGGGAAAAATCCATATGTTCGTGAAACTAGAGATCAAATATACTAATACTGCGTACTCAGTTTTTAATTTCTGCATCCTTTGTCCATTTAAATGGACCTCAAAATTTTGAAGGGGATACAAAATAAAAAAAAATAAAAAAATACTTATTCTCGTTAAAATATGATCAAATGAAAGAGGAAAGGCTCAAAAATTTAAATAAAATTGATTTTGTACCTATTTGTAAAAAAAAATATATGAAAAAGGTCTTTGAAAATTTTAATCCTTTATACCCTTGAAAATTTATATAGAATTTTCTTCAAAAGTAACTATGTTAAAACCCAAAATCTCCTTGATCACGTGTCAAAATTTCATTACTCTAACTTTATTGGTTCGAAAGTTATTAAAAAAAGGCGGAAGCTGCAATATTAATGAAGTACAAAAATTCTCATTAATTTGAGTATCAGTATTTAAAATAATAAAAAGAAAGCGAGAATAATGCAATTTTGACACGTGATCAAGGAGATTTTGGGTTTTAACATACTCACTTTTCAAAAAAATTCTATATAAATTTTCAAGGATAAAAAGGATTAAAATTTTCAAACGACCTTTTTCATATCCTTTTTTTACAAATAGATAAAAAACAATTTTATTTAAATTCTTGAGCCTTTCATCTTTCATTTGATATACATATCGCCATATTCTAGCAAAATTAGGTATTTTTTATATTTTTTTTATTTTATATCCCCTTCAAAATTTTGAAGTCCTTTTAAAAGGACAAAGGATGTAGAAATTAAAAACTGAGTACACAGTATTACTATGTTTGGTCTCTAGTTTCGCGCACATATGGATGTTTTCCGGTGTGAACAATTTTTTTAATTTTTGTCGCACGGTGTTATATAATATTTTCCCCCAAATATCCGTTTGTTACAAACATTTTGGGTGGTAAATATGGTTTCAAATGCTATTAGTTTCCAAAGTTGTTTATGGAACTTCCCCCCAAAGTGACTGTGATGACGTCACTGTGTGTGACCTAATGTTTGGGACCTAATCAACCGAAAGTGTGCGTATCAAAGCACCCGACATCGCTTGTGGCTCACAGCATTATTGCTCCACTCTTCTTCGATAGGAGGAGCGGGGGTGGTAATTTAGAACCCCTTCTTACCAATGCAATTGAGTCAGCCTTGACTTCAAGCAATAAATTTTTATTTGCAAAAATTCTCAGCCTAAACTATGAAATGTTGCTGCATAAGAAAAGTGAATCCCACACTTCTTCTCGTCACCTCCACAATGTCGTTTTTTTTGTCAGATTTTACACAATCGGCCGACGTTTTGCTTGATGTGCTGTTTGATTATCGCTATAAATCAATAAATAGTAATAAATGAAAAAATACAAAACAAAAAAGAAGCAGAAAAACCTGCAGACATTTGCTACAAAATATTGCTAAAAGTAATCGATGCGGCTGACGCTGAAATTTTGACATCTGACACCACAGCACTGTGAAAATTCTGAGGCGACAAGTCGAGCGGTTCGCAGTGCAAAAAACTCAAAGTCAATGAGCACAAAAATGCCACACAAGTGTCAGCAATGTGCAAACAATCGAAATACGAAGCCATAAGAAATTGGCGAATTTTTTTTTAAACGTTGAAATGTCTGTGGCGAATTTTGGCAGTTTTGAAGAAATACTATCAAGTAGAACAAACTATGAGACCACAAAGGAATTGCAAAGAAATTAGTTTTTAAAGAAGAAGAAAGAGAAGGGTCTGGTAAGTGCAGGAAACTAGTTCACGGCGAAGCTGTGAAATGAAGTTAGCGTCAGGAGTGGGTGTGCTAATTTTTATAAAGAGTCTGAAAAGTATTTTCGTAATTTAATTAGTCTGAAAAGATTGTTTATGGTTGAGGAATCAATTCACCTTTGAGCTTATTTAAAATTGGATTGTTTAGAGAAGGAAAGGACTATAGGTAGTTTAGGTCTTTAAAAGCATTTTAAAACAAAATATGGATACAAAAAATGTCAGAGTTCTCAACATTAAAGATAGTTTCTACGAAACTAAATGTATTCTTACATTGCAAACTTTGCTCTTAACACACTTACACTGCTTGCAAGATAAGTTAGGAAGATAGAAGTGGTAGGTTTGTAAGAACAGAGACTGTAGGCAGCTGGTCAGCTTAACCCTTAAATGCATGGCGTACCATATATGGTACAATCCTAAATCCTTCGTACATCTGTTGAATCAATTTAAATCATGTTTGTGCTTGTTCTAGATTGATTCGAAAATAATTGCCCCATGCATTTAAGGGTTAATGACGGGACATTTTCTATGGGCAAATCACATGGAAAAGGTGGGCATATCTGACAGTACTACATATATTATATGTCCTGTTTGAAGGGAGAACAATGAGACAGCGGATCACTTTCTGTGTGTCTGCTCTGTGTAAGCCTGAATCAGGTTTAAGCCATTTGGCAATGATGTGTTGAGAAGCGAGCACTTTGACTGCTTTGGCACCAGAGGATCTACTCAGTTTGCTTTGGAGGTCGGTAGATTTAAATCTTTCAGGACGAAGTTTAATTTTGAAAATCAAAATGTTCCCATGCTATCAAATTTGAGTCTTGAAAATTATGCTACATACTCAAACATTCTGAAATTATTCTTTTATCCGGGGTTATACATATACTTTGGTTAAATATTTGGCGGGGTCCTAAAATTTGAATAAATAAATTTTAAAAACATTTTTTTATTTAAAATTTGAGGGAAAGTAGGAGGTTAACCTTTGTCATTTTGACGCAAACCACATACATTTCTTCAAAATTCTTCTTATTCTCCGATCTGATTGCTTTCTCTTTTCGTGTGATCTCAGTTGGCAATGTGCTTTATTGTGGCAATTTTTTTTACAAAAAAATATCTAAGTCTATTTATATAATGAAGGTGGAGTTTATACGATTTCTAGTTCTTCCAAAAATCGGAGTTGAATACGACTTCGTCGTTTAAAAAAAAATATATAGGGGAATTCCTTGTAAGGTGCCACCCCATAGCTTTTTTGCGCATAACTCGCTAGAAAATTAAAGTATCGCCAATGTTAATATACCGTTGGAAAAAGAATTTAACCCTTATTCTCATACCCGGGTACCCGGGTGCCCACTGCGATGTATTTTCGTGAAAAAAACTGACAAATAATAACAATTTTTTTTTTACCTTCCGGATCCTCGTTATTTAGGTGAAAAGCGAACAAATCATATATTTAAAAAATTTTGTTTTCTATATTGAAAACTTAAAAATTTCATGAAATGGGTACCCGGGTACCCCGGGTGCCAAACGACGTTAGTAAGTTTGGGTATGAGAATAAGGGTTAAAGAGCTATGAAGGTAACACTTCATTTGAATTTTTCGTAAATACGAATTTTACAGCCAATTTCCCAAAGTGTTCAAAATCGACACCCTAAAATTTTTTAATGTAAAGTGCCACTCCCTAAAAAACCGCTAAAAACGTAAAAATCTCAAGTAAAAATGCATGATTTAGAAAATGTATGAAAGATTATTGAATTTAATTTGAATTAAAAATAAAATGACCGAAAGCAAAATGAAAATTGAATGGTAACGAAATTGAACGAAATTAATAAACAAAACTGAACTGAACTTTATTCCTCATGATAGGATTAGAGAAAAATTTACTAAGAACGCTTTAAATTCATTTTATTGACGGTCCCGAGCAACAAAAAGGCATTTTACCGATATAGGATCACAAAACAATGAAAAAAGGGTGGGTGGCACCTTACAAAGAAAAAAAGGTGGCACTTTACATATTTATGCCATTTTGGAAATCATTGTATAAATTTTTTCCTTTTACGATAAATATGATTGCTCTTCTAGGTTTAAAAACTGGTTGAGACGTATTATCCCAGTAGTCTTGAAAGGGTTAAAGTACATTAACAGGAAACATCAAGTCATAGTAGAATGGTTGGATATAATGTCTGAGTGCTGCGCTTGCTGGGCTGTTTCGACAAAGGCGGGAAAAAAAGTACAGCGCACAATTAGACCAGTGAGGCTCATTGCGGTGCCATGGGTTATATTTCCTGTCCTCGCATTTGTAGGGGTATACCCTGCGCGATGGCTCATTAAAAAAAAAAACAAATCACGCTTTTGAGACTTTTGGCGCCCGCTGCATTTCTCAGTCAATTTTCAAACACTTTTAGTTGTTGGACAGTTACCAGCCCGTTGAAAACACCGTGCGACAAAAATAAAAAAATTTCCAAACTCACGAAAAAGGACGAAATTCAAGGATGTGGTACATATTAGGCCTTAAGATATATTTTTTCAAAAAAAACTATTGAAAATTTGCAAGGATATTCAAGGATAAAGTTTTAAAAGGACATTTTCAATACCTCTTCGTCCTTTTGCATCAAAACATTGAATTTTCTAAGATTCTAAGGATTTTTCTCTTTCATTTGATACCCATATTGTTATTCTACAATGCGCTCAATTTTTAAAATAATTTTTTGAAATAAACATGTCCTTGAAATTTCAAAGTCAAAAAAAGAGAAAAAATAAAAACGCAGTTTTACTACATTTGGCCCCTAGTTTCGCAAGTATATCGATTTTTTCGTGTATAAAATTTGATGTCGCACGGTGAAATCACTGTTCGTCCGAATTTTTGGTTTACAAATTACAAAAACTTTGTAATACAAACTGTTGTTCTGGTCAAAACAATTGCGAAATATGGTGGATGGATGGATGATTATGTTTCTATTCTGCTTCTTTCGATTCTCTTTTGTCCAACGACTTAAGAGTTTTAGTCAAAATTAATAACCTCGCAGACCATTGCAGAATGTCAATTTATCCTTGCAGCTTTTTTAGAATGTGATATTAATTGATATAATCAAGCAACAAGGGGTTAATGCCAAACGAATCGTAACAAAACAAATTTTGTGACAACCCAATCAATGCGTTTGTAAATGGTTCTTCTCTTTTTTGGCCTATTTCTAGGCCATTTTTTGCACGCTACTTGTTGGCATTGTGTGTTTTATTACCCTGCGGCTGTTGCTCTTGTAATCTTATCGATTTACCAATAAATAAGCTTCTAATTGTGGCTGTGTACACTGTCTGTCTACATGTTTACGTATTGATATCTACCTATGTATGTGTATGTGTGTGTGTGTGTGTGCTGGATATTGCGATGCTCCTTTATCAACGCAGCGCACATTTGTATGTTTGTAGGTATATCTGTAAAAATGGGCGCAAAAAAGTGCGCTGTCATCCCGTCGACCATTGATTGCGACAATTCGCTGCAAGCCGGCTTTTGTTGTTGGGGCGGTAGTCCGAATTTGTTGCTGCTGGCATTAGTTGTCAATCGCTGTTGTCATTACGCTTGCACGCCCGGCAACATATCAATTACAGCGCCGCACAGTGTCGCGAACCCATATAAGCCGTGGCCAAAAATACTTAGCGTTGTCCTATCTCGATGAAACTTGGTGAGATCGTTTTCGTGGTCGATATTAAGAAATTTACAAAAAATCATTAAAATTGGACCACTGCCACGCCCACCTCCCATACGAAATGAACTGTAATATTGCAATAACTTTCTTAATATTAGTGATAGAATTATGAAATTTTGTATTTGAGCTTAAAATAATAACATAAAAGCTCACACTAAAAATGGGCGGTGTACCATGCCCACTTTGAAAAATATTCGTATTTTACTACAACTAAAACTGTAATCGTTCCACGATGTAATTTTAATTGGTAAGCTTTCTAAAGCCTTAAAGTGGGCGTGGCAGCTGGACCATATTTATTAAGTGGGCAAAACTTTCCCTTTATGAATTCGTGTATTAATTTTTTCACCTTGTAATATCATATTTTGGTATAAATGTTTAGATTTTTAAAGTGGGCGTGGCATTTTGCCTACTTTTGATGATACGAACAATGTGCCAACCTTGTCCTTTATAGAGCTCATTATTGCAGCAGCTGCTTTGCCGCTACTTTCATTGAACGTCGGAAGCCATACCTCGAAAAAATCACAATTTTTGACTGTAGGAGCCACTGAAAAAGTAAATGTTTAGGTGGGGACGCAAACTTTGCTTTTGTTCATGATTAACATCAACGCCCGTCTTATCTTTTAGTAAATTTATAAGAAAATCAAGTTTTATTGACCGCTTTCTGGATTCAGCTTTACGCCACACTTCGAAGAAACCACGTATTTTTAGTGGAGGCGACACTAGACAAATGCAAATAAGCACTTATAAGCAAAAAATTACTCCGGATTATGTTAATACATACTTTTTTGAGTAATTTACGATTGAAACTAAAAAAGTGTTTTTTGGTGTTTTTTAAACTTTTTTCCACCAAACTTTTTGTTCTTTGTTAGAAGCAAACCGAAAAACGTAATTTTTCAATGTAACGGGATTTCACAGTTATTTCAAAGCACAAACCAAAAAATAGTACTGTCATACAGGAAAAATTCCAAAGTTTTATTTAATATATAATATGGCTATATTAGTACATAAATTATATTTTTATTTGATTTTTCATTCAGCATAAAGAATTATCCAAAAACTTGGAACGGATGCGTATTTTTTAACATCAACTTTGAACCTACATAAAAATGGAACGAAGTAGAATATTGAAGATCGGAAAACGGATTTTTCTTAGTTGAGATATTATCTGTCAACTGTCATATTCATTTTAGTCATTTTGTAACATTAATTTTTACCATTTTTGGCCACACTCGCGACACTGTGCGCCGGTGCGTCCCACACGACCGGCCGCAGTTGTCGACTAGTTATCCGCCGTCCCGCCTGGTATGACTAATTGCACGCGCGTACGACGGTTTCTTAGCTGGCAGCGTCTAATTGAGCGGCCGGGTGGCTTGATGGATGCGTAGGTGGCGGTGGGTGGTAGGCGCTGGGCGTGGACTGTTTTATTTACACCATCGCCATTGTCGGTAATCCCGGCATTTGTGTGCGACACTGTTGTGTCGGTAATTATCGCCGTTGTTTGTTCGCCACTTAAAAGTGCCGTTCTAGGTTTACATGTCGCCGCCGAAGTGGAAAAACCAGTACAACAACAGCGCCAACAGTGGGCGGCGGAATCTGGTCGCTGCAAACACACAGTTTTCTTGTTTTCCATCGAAATGTTCGATCGCTGCATGAATTATTTTTTCCGCTGCCAACGCAATTCGCAAGTGTCGTCGGATAATTGATGACACATCCGCTCGACAGCGCCAAATAAATAAATATTTACGTCGGTCGGTCGACGTTGACGACGACGTTAAGCGCAAAATAATGTGCGCCGACTACAGTGGCAGACAATCGCTTTTGCGACGAGCAATTAATGAGAATCGACAGTTGTTGCATATTAATAGAATAAAACTACTCACGAGTAAATATTGAAGCAGCGTTTGGCGCACACGTTCACTAATACAACAATCCGGCTGGATTAGAAATGAAGTCGAAATCGAATGTCGAAAAAATCTAATGAATCGAATGTTAAATGAATTGAATGCCCGAAGTGACGTTAATTAGCAAAATTAGTGAATGCCCGAAGCCGAGTCCTTTCGTTTTGTGTTGGAGATGGTTTAGGTTAAGTGGTTACGCCGAGGTGAATCGAGGAATAGAGAATGCAATAGGAAAAAAGTAGGGGAGGGGAATGGAGGTGCACAAGATGGTGAAGAGTAATTGAGAAGGCAAGCAGAAAAGGAGAGAAGAAGCGAGGTGTAGAAGGTGACGAAGTAGTAGAGAAGGGGAGTAGAAAAAGAGTTGGAGATAGGAAGAAACGAGGTATACAAGGTGACGAAGTAGGAGAGAAGGGAAGTAGAAAAGGAGTAGGAGACAAGAACCGAGGTGTACAAGGTGACGAAGAGTAGTAGAAAAGGGAAGTAGAAAAAGAGTGGCAGATAGGAAACGAGGTGTACAAGGTGACGAAGAGTAGTAGAAAAGGGAAGTAGAAAAGGAGTAGGACACAAAAAACGAGGTGTACAAGGTGTTGAAGAGTAGTAGAAATGGGAAGTAGAAAAAGAGTAGCAGATAGGAAACGAGGTGTATAAGGTGACGAAGAGTAGTCGAGAAGGGAAGTAGAAAAGGGGTAAGAGGAGAAAAAGGTGACGAAAATAAGCAGAGAAGGGAAAAAGAAAAAGAGTAGGAAGGAAGAAATGCGGTGTACAAGGTGTTGAAGAGTAGTAGAAATGGGAAGTAGAAATGGGGTAAGAGAGAAGAAACGAGGAGAACAAGGTGACTAAGTGTAGTAGAGAAGGGAAGTAGAAAAGGGGTAAGAGAGAACAAACGAGGAGAACAAGGTGACGAACAGTAGTAGAGAAGTGAAGTAGAAAAAGAGTAGGAAGGAAGAAATGAGGTATACAAGGTGTTCAAGAGTAGTAGAAATGGAAAGCAGAAATGGGGTAAGAGAGAAGAAACGAGAGAACAAGGTGACGAAGTGTAGTAGAGAAGGGAGGTAGAAAAGGAGTAGGAGATAGGAAACGAGGTGTATAAGGTAACAAGGAGTAGTAGAAAGGGAAGTATAAAAGGAGCAGGAGATAGAAAACGAAAAGAACATGATGACAAAAAATAGTGAGGAAGAGTTGTACTCATAGATAAGTACATAGTAGGCGATATGCAAAAGAACAAAGGGAACGAACAAAGTGCTGAAGAATAAATATCAAAAAAGTAATAGAATATAGAAGAAATAAAGTATGGTAGGGAAGTGAAAACGAAAAGAAAAAATTAAGTAGTTGTTCAGTGTAGTAGTAACGAAGGGAAAAAGAAAAATGGCAGGGGAAACGGAAAGAGACAAGTAAAGCAATGAGAAGAGTAGTGGAAAAGCGATGGAATATGGAAGGTAAGCGTGATAATGTAGTCACGAAAAGTAATAGAGGAGTGTAGCAGAAAAGTAGTAAAAGAGTAGAGTGAAGAATAAGAACAGAATAATTAATAGAATAGTAGTAATGGAAAGAGTAGTAAAAAAGGAGAGGTGAAGTAAAAAAATAGTAGCAAAAAAGAGGGAAGAATAAGAACAAATTGGGGACAAATTTAAGAGAAGATTAGTAACAAAATGACAAAGAGTAGTAAAAAAACAATTGTAAAAAAAGTAACTGAATATATGAGGCAAAATGAGAATATGCTAACGAAAAGTATTAGAAAGGAGTAGCAGAAAAAGGGGTATAAGGGAAGAGTGACAAATAAAAACAAATTTATGAACAGTAGTGGAAAAGAGTAATAAAGAAGAGTAATAAAATAATAGTAGTAGAGAAAAGGAAGGACAAAGAACGAAGTGACGACAAGTAATAGAGAACAGATGAACAGAGAACAATTAGAAGATAAGTTGTAGAGAAGAGTAGTAGAAAAGTTCTACAAGAGAAAGGGGTACAAAAACAACAAAATAACTAAGATTAGTACAGAAGGGTATAGAAAAGTGGTAGGGAAGGGGAAAAGATAGTAGCAAGGAAGAAGCAAAACCACGTTGATGCGAAGTAGTAGAGAAGAAAAAAGGATAAAAGAACATAAAAAAGGTAGAACAAAGTGACGAAGAGTGGTAAAAACATACCTTCTAGCAGATAGAAGAGACGAAAGAGATTACATTGTAATCAAGTAGATAGTAGAGAAGAGAATAAAATAGAAGTAGAGAAAATAGAGTAGTAAAAGAGAAGTAGAATAAAAAAATAGACGCGAAAGAAAATGATCAAAATGACGAGGGTAGAATTAAAACAAAGTAATGACAACTAGTACGGACGAGTAGTATAAAAGGAAAAGACAGGGAGGAATGAGAGCAAGGTGGCGCCAAGTAGTAGAGAAAAGTAGTAAAAGAGAAAAGGAAACAAAGAATAAGTATGTACAAAGTGACTCTAAGTAGTAGGGAAGAGAAGTTTAACTCTTTCGGGACTGAGTTTAATTATAAAATTCCAAATACTCTTCGTATAAATGTTCCCATGCTATGAAAGTTAGGGATAGAAAATTGTGTTGGATGTTCACTAATTCTCTAATCATCCTTTTATCCGGGGACACAGAATTCAAAAAAATAATTTTCGTGGGTCATAAAAACTGAATAATTGTTTTGAGAGACATTCAAAAGTTGCTGGGACGTATTATCCCAGTAGTACCGAAAGGGTTAAATGGAGTGAAACAAAGATGATCAAAGTGACGAAGAGGGCAGACTAAAAAAAAATTGACAAAAAGTGTAATAGCGAAAAAGGAAAGAGAACAATAAAAACAAAATGTGGAAGAATCGTAGTAAAGATTAGTAGAAAAGTATCTTGAATCTTCAAGATAATCATAGGTTGAGTGGGTTAGGTTGAAAAGAATGTGTGCAGCAAAACCCGCACTCAGAGACCAAAAAGGATCATTGCGAATGCTTAGAGGTTCGTTATGAAGAAATCCATCAGCCTTCTCCAACCATTTTGACCTTTGACGATTCAAAGTAGATTCGAAATTTTAACTTCTGCTGTTGTATATGCCAAGTCCATGAGTAATCTTGACCCAAAGGTGTAAAGTTGTTACTTTTAAAAGCCGGGGAAGTGGTATGGGAAATATCTTTCCAGTTTCAACAGACATCACTAGACGATAGGCGTCAAGCTTTGAACATTAACTCATTCGTGCAGTGTCGGTTAATGATTCCAACAAGCTGCCGTATAGAGTTTCAGGGACAGGAGGTATCGGTTTTTGTTCAGAGACAGACT
Organism: Melieria picta; assembly: GCA_964056695.1. Classification (NCBI taxonomy): domain Eukaryota; kingdom Metazoa; phylum Arthropoda; class Insecta; order Diptera; family Ulidiidae; genus Melieria; species Melieria picta. The sequence continues at coordinate 21,213,508 of OZ057398.1, read as the reverse complement.
GGGCCATAATGCCCGAGGAATTCAAGATCTTTTCTTTCTTACTTAAACATTCAATGTTCAAATACAATGAAGATGTATCGATGATAGCATATCGGTGTTATTTCTTGAAATAATTTTGATGTAATAATTTTCACCAAATAAGCTTCTCGAGATTTATACTTTTAATTGAAATATTTGAATAACTCAACTGCATCTCACGTAATCCACAATAATTATATAAAGTAATTATTCCCGTTCCAGTGCAAGCGATTGAATGCGCTTTTCTCGCTGCTTGTCTTTCGATATAATAATACACGATTTACATGAGATCGATTGCGCTCAAATAAACAAAGCAATTCAATTAAGCGAAAATTGCATGCGAATCTAATTATTATAGCTTATTTAAAAACTGCTTTAAATGATTCAGTGAAAAATAAATCATTTCCATTTTCACTCTCAGCCACAGTAGAAAATCTTTCAGAAACGTTGAAACATTGAAACCTGAGTGTATGCCAGCCCGAAGCTGCTGGCACTTTGCGGTAATCAGTAATCAGCATAAAACGTGCGTAAACAAAAGCAGAAATTCGGCTGGCCACACGCCGTGCCCGCAAAATGCCTCCACGCAGCTGAATCGATCAATAGTCGAGCGCGTGCAGGACGAGCAGTGGCCGGTCGGTGAGTGAGGTGCGTGGCGCTGGCGTACGCACAAACGTCAATACGCTTACAAGCAATCCCACTTAATGCCAACATTTAATCTGGTGTAATTTCCATAACTAATAAAGGAGATAACAAGGCTGAGGCAATAACAGCCGCACACAAATACACTTACATGTGTATTTGCATTTGTATTTGTATGTATTTGTGTACTAATGCATTTAGTATTGTGGCAGACAGCGTACAAAAACCACACTTGTATGGACCCTGTCGGAACTGAGACAACTAGTTCCCAAAATTCATTGGTCTTTCAACTGGTTTTTTGTAGTCAATTGGACAACTAGTTGTCCAAGTGACTGTCAGCGGATGCAGAAGTCAGTCAGTTCGCGTCTAATCGTTCATGTTATGTGTGCGCGTTCATAGGCGAGAAGAGCACATAAAAATGAGAAAAACGAAACAGAGGTGAGAGAAGCAAAAAACTAATGTTAAGGCTGATCTTGCGATTGTTCTGCTACAACAACAACGTAGAAATGTTTGCATTTTTCGAACTTTCTGTTTCTATGACACGAAGTTTGCTCGATTTGCACGTTTTGTCTTGAATGATTTCAGTTAGAATTTTGCGTGGTTGCGCAAAGCAACGAACTGCAGCGGCAGCTTAAAGGTATGTATTAATATATTTATTTATTTATTTATGAAATTATTCTTCAATTTATTTATTTATTTATTAATTGCAGGCGAAGTCCCCCAAACAGTTCCGGCAGAAGTGTGTCAACAAGTCGAAGTTCATCTTGGTTCATCTTTAAATGCACCAAAAATTTTTTTTATTCGCGATGATTTTTTGTTTTTATTTTTAAATATTTTAAAAATAAAATGAATATTTAAAAATCTCATCGTTTTATTTTCCTTTATAAAATTCAACTGCTTAGACAACTAGCCCATAACAAACTAGTTTGCAAACTAGTTGCAAAGCGACTACTTCGGACTAACCTTGGACTAGTTGCAAATGGATGCAGACGGGGACAATTGACCGTCGCCTAGGACACCGCCATGTTAAAAGGGTGAGTTTGCTCCAAGAAAACGAGTCGATTCTGAGGTCATATATGACTGTCAAGCGACCAGTTGAAAAACTAGACTTGGACCAGTCCGATTTCCCACAGGGGAATGACTCACACACACACACACACACACAGATGTAAAAGCGTGTTATTGATTTTGGGTAATACAAATTAACACAAATACACTAACACATGTATGACGATTTGCAAATGGATTAATAAACACGCTTGTTGTTGTTGCGGAAAATAGAAAATTTGCAAAACAAAACTTTACTTGGTTGAAACAAATAAAAATAAATAAAAATTGCATTAACCTAATTTCACAGTCAGCTGTTGAGCTTCGCTCTTGTTGTCTCTTAATTTAATTTCATATCTGCAAAGAATTTTTGACGCGCAGCACACGTCTTGTTTGTTAGGCTCACATATAAACTTTTTTGCTGTTGTTTTTCTTGTTGTTGTTGTTGTTATGTTGACGATATTTTTGCAATTTTGTTTTGTGCCTATTTTTATGGGATGCTATTTTATTTATAGCCGCAGCCAGCTACCTGGCTGCTATTACATTCGCTTTTACTGTGCTGCCATGGTCGTCAAACCGTTGTTGTTGTTTTTGCTTTATTTCAATTTCAGTCGATAGCAACAAACAAGCAAGCAGCTGGGCCGGTCTGCCAATCCTGTTGTTGTTGGCAACGTGGCACATTCTATGAATGAAAGCTCGCTTCAATGGCGCACATTCGTCCTGCGTCCTTGTTGGCTCGCTCGCTGCATAGATAACACTGCACAACAAAATCAAATTTTTTTTAAATAACAATGTTTTGACAACGGATTCTGGTAGAAGGGTTAAAAAAAATATACGTGTATCGGCGTTTTTTTTGTTGGCACAAGCGGTGGATGGAGAATATTATGCTCGCCTAATGTCCCTTCTGCTCTCGGCTCCCATTGTTTTTTGGAATATTTGTTACCCTTCTGCTATTCCACGTGCAAGTTTTTTAGGACATTTTAGTATCAATTTTTAATAAGTACGAAAAAACACTTAAACACATTTTCAGTTTTGGCTTAATTTTGGCGTTAAAGTTAATTTCTGAGCTTTGATGTATTCAGGGACCTATAGTAGAATTTTATGGCGAATATTTTCGTGCTACATTTTGTCCTTAAAAAGTATTGTTTCACAGGACATTTTTGGCATTTTAGAAAAAAGGGTCAAATTGACCCATACAAATAGGAGCTACAGGGTTAAAATGCTCCACAAAAATGTTCTTCGTAGTATTTTACATGAAATTGCTGAACACATCATGTACCTAAAATGTGAGGTTACATGGTTTTCGTATGCCGATTCACCATAGGAATGTGCAAAAAGGGGAAAACTTTGACCCCCCTAAAAAAAATTCAGACGTAAACTTTCAAAACGCCGATACACGTATATTTTTTTTTGGCCCCCTCTACCAGAATCCGTTGTCAGAACCAGGTTATTTTTTTTGTGTTGTACAGTGTAATCAAACACACACACCTCTATGTATGGTTGGCATTTCCATACACATTGTGGTTCGTTTGCGGCCTACTACTACCTACTACTTCGACTTCTATTCTGCGTGGCGTTCGTCTGTGCGGTGTTTTATGGCCATTACCCCCACTTCAGTGCACTTCACTTCACTCCATTGCTGACTGTGTTCTACCTTTAGTAATTTCATCAAGTCCTTTTTGCATTTATCATAGGCATAGCTGACTGTTACGTTCACTGTAGCGCGCTCGCTTGTTGTTGTTATTACTCACGGCGCCTATGTCTTTAGTATATTTGTGTCTATGTGTGTGTGTGCTTGCACAGCCAAGTTGCGCACCATGTGACACAAGCGGCAGGACGCAATGTGCTTTATAACCTCATAACTAATTCATACGACCTAACCTTATGCCTTATGAATATTCAGCGTCGTTGTCCCACTGCTTACTTACTGCTTGCCATCCACCGACGTTGCCCTCTTTCACCTCCAACCCCCTCTGAAGTCATCTTAATTATTCTGTTATACGCTGGCAAGGCTTGTCCGTCACTCTCTTTGTCTGTCTCTGCCACTGCATATCGCTCTCTCAGGTTGATTCTCTTTGTCTGTCAGCCTGCACCTTGTGCACTGCTCAACGATTAAAACAAATACTTGTATACAAATATAGTCGCCATGAAATATATCTGGGCGACTTTTCACAATGGAACTGCAGTTCAATGCCGATTTTGCACTACGGTAGCTTTTCTTTGTGTGCTCAGAGGGTTACTAAAGCAAGCGCCGAAAGTTTTTCTTACTTCATTAAATGATTATCTGAATCCTCTGGCTGTGGTTTAGCGGTCAGACCACTGGGCGAACTTTTGGAAGAAAATCGCAGGTCCGAAACAGGCAAGAAAACTTTTGAAAATATTCATGACTTAACGATTCAGAATGAATGAAATACTACTGTGTACAAAGAATACCCGGAATTTGTTTATAATTCAAAAAATCTTTATTTATTCTTCCAAATCAATTTCATCGCCTTCAAAGTAGTCCCCCCCGATGCAATGCACTTATGCCAACGGACTTTCCAATCTTCGAAGCATGCCAAATAGTCACCTTCACCTCAAACTTCCCGCAATCATCTGAGCCTGAGCCACCTTTTGGGTTAATATCACAGCTCTGAAGTAGCTAAAACAACTTCTGGGAGACTTGAAGCCCAGAAGAATGACATGCACTATTTAACCCTTTCGGGTCTACTAGAAGAAAACGTCCCAACAAGTTTTTAATGACCCTCAAAACATTTATTCAGATCTCATGATTCCCACAAAATTATTTATTAAAATTATATGTTCCTGGTTACAAGGATGATTTCAGAATTCGTGAGTATACAACAGAATATTCTAGCCCCAACTTTCATAGTATGAGAACATTTCTACGAAGAGAAGAGTACCAAAATATTCAAAGTCAACTTCGCCTTGAAGGTAAACTTTCTGCAATCACTTCCTGAACCTCTTTTTGGAAGAATGTTGTACATATAAGGCAGGCAAAAAAAGAACTTCTGAGAGACTTCAAGTTCAAACAACCTAAAACGAATTAAAGTTGTATGAGGCAGGCAAAAAAAAAACTTCTGAGATACTTCAAGTTCAAACAACCTAAAACGAATTAAAGGAATATATATTATAGAGGAATATAAAAAGGAATATACACAAATATAGCTGGTACAAGGACCATATAAAGCATTAAAGCCAAACTGTCTGCAATCATCTGAACCACTTTTTGGAAGAATATGGCAGATCTTAAACAGGTAAAGCAACTTCTCTGTGACTTCAAGCTTAAACAGCTCAGTGATCTATAACTTACGTCGAAGTATAACAGCTTTAGAATACTTAACGACACTTTTGGAACACTCCACGGATCCACGGCATCTCTATAATCTGGATCTAGTACCAGAATAAGACATCAGAATGGCTTTTTGGCCAACAAGCAGATACCAACAGGTAATTAAACCTAGTAACATACAAGGTTCCCTCAGGCATGTGGAGTCAGCGAGAGACAAGAGAGAGCACAAGAGACCAGAAGACCCATTATTCTTCTTATAACCTAACCTATTATTCAAGTTTAAGTAATTTTTTCAATGATTTTCCTCTCAGAATTTTGCCATTTCGTAACGAGAAAAATCCATTAGAGAAGAAAAATGTATATAATTTAGTACTTTCTGAGTCGGTATTCGAATTCACGAATTCATTCTAATCACAGAGCCAAATCATTCTACTGTACAGCACCTGAAGTAATCGGTTCACACTTGGCCCAAACACTGCTCTGTGTTTCTATTTTTAGCTGTTTAATATTATAATTTATGCACGCAATTGATTTATGATTTGCTTTAATTCCACATAATGAATGCGTTTCGAGCTGTTCGCATAAACTTTTCAAGTCGGCACATTAAGGAAGATGATGAGAAAAGTACGCGCATAGGGCAAAGTAATTTTTAATGCGCATTTTCACTTAATTGAAATATGCAAATTATTTGTTTACCTGCAAAGATTAACAGTTGGCTTTATGGACTTCATGTATTTTATTTTTTAAATTCACTTTTTTGCTTGCAAGCTTTCGTTTTTCTTATAGAAATTACAATTCAAATGGCAAAGTTCAAAGGAAAAGCCAACAAGGGGAAGTGAGAAGTGAAATTTTGTAGCACATTTTAAAGTATCATGTTGAATTTTATGATTTTCGTTAGAGCCTGATCCCCTTGAAGTGTATAATGCGCTTTTAATTGAACGCCAACAACGTAGCGAACTGGTTGAAAAAAATCGCTCAACATACACAGACATTTAATTGTCGTTAATTTGCGCCGACACTGCAACGGATACGAATAGAGCACAGCTAAAGCACATTGAAAGCAAAACAACCAGAAAACTTGTAGCATCTTTGTTCGTTTTCTTGCTATTTTCAGCTACTTTGCCGGTGCGCTTGAATTGTGTGCATGTCTGTCTGCCTGTCTGTGTGTGAGTGTCTGTGTGTGTCGAGCAACTAGTACCGCAAATTCCTTCTTCTGGCAGTGATCCTAAAGGCAACTACAATATTTATAATGCAGCTTTGGTTCGGCAAAGTAGCTGCGAATTTTCCAACTACTGTCGGCAGTGGCAAATGGCTTTTTAACCACTCGCCGGGCGAGCAGTCGCACAGCCACACCGGCAAACAGGTAAATCGTCAGTGCGGCGCACAGTGTCGCGATCCCATATAAGTCGTGGCCAAAAATACTTAGCGTTGTCCTATCTCGATGAAACTTGGTGAGATTGTTGTCGTGGTGGAAATTAAGAAATTCACAAAAAATCATTAAAATTGGACCACTGCCACGCCCACCTCCCATACGAAAGGAACTGTAAAATTGAAATAATTTGCTTAATATTAGTGATAGAATTATGAAATTTTGTATTTGAGCTTAGAATAATGACTTAAAAGCTAACACTAAGGGCGGTCTACCATGCCCACTTTCAAAAATATTCGTATTTTACTACAACTAAAACTGTATTTTTAGGAGGCTGTTTACGATACTTGTTCCACGATGTAAATTTAATTAGTAAGCTTTATAACGCACTAAAAGTGGGCGTGGCATCTGGACCATATTTATTAAGTAGCCAAAACTTTCCCTTTATGAATTCGTGTATTAATATTTTCAACTTGTAATACCATATTTTGGTATAAATGTTTAGATTTTTAAAGTGGGCGTGGCATTTTGCCTCCTCTTGATGATACGAACAATGTGCCAACCTTGTCCTTTATAGAGCTATAATGATTGCAGCCGCTGCTTTGGCGCTACTTTCATTGTGCGTCGGAAGCCATACTTCGAAAAAATTACCATTTTTTACTGTAGGTGCCACTGCAAAAAGTAAATGTTTAGGTGGGGACGCAAACTTTGCTTTTGTTCATGATTAACATCAACGCCCGTCTTAGCTTTAAGTAAATTTATAGGAAAATCAAGGTTTACGCTACACTTCGAAGAAATCACGTATTTTTAGTGGAGGCGTCACTAGAAAAATTCAAATAACCACCAAATAAGCACTTATAAGCAAAAAATTACTCCGGATTATGTTAATACATACTTTTTTGAGTGATTTAGGGTTGGAACTAAAAAAGTGTTTTTTGATGTTTTTTAAACTTTTTTCCACCAAACTTTTTGTTCTTTGTTAGAAGTAAACCGAAAAACGTAATTTTTCAATGTGACGGAATTTCACAGTTATTTCAAAGCACAAACCAAAATAGTGCTGCCATACAGAAAAAATTCCAAAGTTTCATTTAATATATAACATGACTATATTAGTACATAAATTATATTTTTATTTGATTTTTCATTCAGCACAAAGAATTACCCACAAACTTGGAACGAATACGTATTTTTTAACATCAACTTTGAAGCTACATAAAAATGGAACGGAGTAGGATATTCAAGATCGGAAAACGGATTTTTCTTAGTTGAGATTTCTTAGATTATCTGTCGACTGTCATATTCATTTTAGTCATTTTGTAACATTGATTTTTACCATTTTTGACCACACTCGCGACACTGTGCGGCGTTATGGCCAAATGGGTGTCGTGTAAGCTTATTAAATTCCGCACGGATTTCGTTTAGCAAAAGGCTCAGCGTTCGGATTTCTTGGGCGTCCTTTGTGTGCAAAAAAGTTATCGGTTGGGTTGCGCGCAACCAGTAAATACACTCGACGCCGCACGGTAACGAATTTCACTGTTTGTGTGCGCGTTGGCGCTGCCGAGGCAAAAATAAGTTATAAATCCGTTGGAAATTACGGCTGCGGCGGCGAGCACGCACCCGCACACGCACACTTACACACACACACAGCTGCCCCCAATGCAAAGCAGTGCAAATCCTTTAATGTTGACAGAGTCGTTGACACACATGCAAGCGTTAGCTCAGCGGGTTTTAGTCGTATGTGGCTGTGTGTGTATGTGTGTGTGGGGTGCACACGTGAAGATTAACGCTCAGCGTTTATGAATGTTAAACTATGCGCACACACCACAGTCACCATTTCGTTGCCTCTAATAGCCACGTCTGCACATGCACAAGCGGCTGTTTGCCCACACTCGTACGTGAGTGCATGTGTAACACGTGCATACTTACGTACACAGGTGCACTGAGCTGAGCTGAGCTGAGCTAAACTGGACGATGGGATCGTCAACACTGTTCGGTGTGGTGCGCTGCGGAGGAGGTTTTAAAAATGTCCATGCTGGCTGGCAGCGTTGCACAAAGTCCAACAAATACGAATAAGTAACAGTAGCTCAAAACATAATTGGGAATTTTAATTTTGCATAAAAGTTTTTAAAAATGATTTTCTGAAAATGCAAAAAATTCTTTTGGAAGACAATTTTAACTTCTTTAAGTTCTTAAAATAAATAGATTTTTATGAAAGTTGCTCCCAGAATGCGACAGAGGAATGAAATTAAAAACCACATCTATTTTTTATCTTCCAAGAGTTTTTACCAAACATTCCAAGTGCTCAAATTCACAGTTTCTTTATTTGCTGGGAGCTTCCATACTCGTACAACTTGAATCAGTTTCCACATTGAAGGTTGCACCAGGCGAGCTCATGCATGGTTTTATGAAACCTTGAAACCTCACAAAATGGCTGATCCGGCGTAACAAAGCTGGGAAAAGGTGGCGAAAGGAAAATACTTGCACCATATCAGTGGTGCACATAAGGGAGGGGGAGGGGGCAGCATTTCTGCAACAGAGTAACGACCGTATATTTCTGAAAGAGGACGTCATACTAATAATTTTTGCCGAACAAAGTAATAGTCCAGTACGTCTGAGTTTTTTGTAATTTGCACATAAAGGTTAAAGGGTCCCTATAGACTTTTACACGGAAAGTATAAAAACTTGAAGAGCTAGAGCTTTGATGTCTAAGACAAAGTTGTTTGCATTAAAAGTGTGAATATTTGTTGTGTACACATGAACCCCCTCCCCTTTTCCTTAGCCCCCCTTTTTCATGTTTTTCGGAAACATGTTTCATAAAAAGCTTGTATTGAGTAAAATATTGAAAAAAAATATCATATTGTCTTTTGGGAAAATATTCTTCATTAAAAAATAGGGGGAGGGGGTCTTCATACACCAAAACTTTCTCAAAACTTCCCCCAAAAAAATAAAAAGCCTTAAGCACGAAACCTTAATTTAAGACTTTGTTCATAAATTGCTAGCTCTGCTTCAGATGTTGAGAAAAATGTTGAGTATTAAAAAAAGAAATATTTTCCATTGAAAAATAGTTCAGGTGGTCTCCAAACAAGAAGTCCCCTCTTAATAAAATAAACAATTTTTATGATTTCAAAAAAGACGCTTCGCTTTATGGGAATGCTCAGATGGGTCAATATTGCGATTCAAATTCACCTGAACTTCCATATGATTAGGTACTCTGCATATGTGTATGTACATATGTATATACAAAAATACATATAAAGTTTATTGGTTCCTTCAAAAAATACATGTTTTGTAATTCAGTTACATATTCAAAAAGTTCTGATAAAAAAAAGAAAAAACAAAATAAAAATTAAGCTTAAAAGCGCCATTCCCCGGTTTGTACTTTTTTCCTATACGACGTAAATCGAATTCGGAAGAAACAAAGCTTTTGACACCGTAAATCGAGGTTTTGCTGTAGAAGACTCAACTTTGTCACTGCCAGTTTATTTCTTTAAACGTAGGTGTACAACTTTTAAGCATACAGACTGGACCTTAAAAGAGAAGGAGGAGGACGAAAGAGGAGGCAGTTGCCACTATCTCAGTGAGGAAAACGAGTAGGAGACTCAATTCGGCTAATGTCTGTCTACCTTTTTAAACCTAGGTTTAAAGCCTTTAACCCTTTCGCTATTTTGTTGCCATATGGCAACATGCTACTTTGTGGACGTCTGCATCCTCTATGGTTGCAAGAATACATTTTTTTGTTCGTTTTAGGAATAGTTTGAAGTTTTAGGAAAAATACGAAATTAATAAACTGAATATTTAAGTTTAAAGAAGAGAAGTATACATGTATTTTTAATGGTATATCTTGACATAGTAAAGGAAGAAGAAGCAGAAAAAATTAGAGAACTTTTTAATTTGACGTTTTCTTTCAATTTAGATACTTTTTTTTTTTAATTTTGGCTGAAGTAAATGAAAAAATATTCAAATTTTCGTTATGCGTAAAAAGTTTTATGTTTAAGTAATTATTACAGCCACAACGATGTGGTTGCTCTCATAGAAAAACACTCTAAAATACAGGGTCCGAGTATAAAAATTAAAAAATTTCTTATGGAATGTTGCTAATATAACCAAATAGAAGCCTAAGACGTAAAATTTAAAACTTTAACTTTCCCCAGTAAAAACCTGTAGCGAAAGGGTTAAGTAACTCTGAAATAATAATCGGAGGCAAAGTTTCATCCAGAAGCTTGCCTAGCTTGAGTAAAATATATCCATTCTTCTTCCTGATATAGACTCATGCCTCCATTTGCTGGTTTAAATGTACCTGTGTTCGGCAAATTCTGTCCTTGGGAGTCACTTTCACCTAACTTAAGGGGAGGTTCTCATTCAAAATTTTCAAAAATTCGATTTTTTTCTTTACATTTTTTGAAAGGTATTAGTGTCTACTATATTGCGGTAAACCGATTTTCCGATCCGCGCATCAGAAAAGTTTCTACAGGCCATCCCGCCATGGGGCGCTCTCGGCTCGGAACGCGCGCCTAAGGTATTTAAAAGCGTTTATCTCAAAACATGATTTTTCTAAACTGCGTACAATCTCATTTGACAACGGTTCAACTGAAAGACTTCATGTTTTGTTTTCTCGAAAGAAGACCCTTTTCATTGGAGTAATGACCTATAAAATCTACAAATTCTTTGTATTAACTATTTTTTGTGAAGCTTCAAAGTATAAAAAAGGGCTAAAAATCGATTTCAAAGTTTGAGATCGCACCATTATGTCAAATTTGAAGTTTTTTACCCGTTCTTAGGTCATTCCTCCAATAAAAGTATAGTACTTTCGAGCCTTATAATTGGTTTTGTGTTTCAGATCGATCCTGAGGCAGCAGGCTGTACGCAGTTTTGTTATTCCACGCGAACCGCATCTTAGACGGAACGTCACCACGGGCGCCATTTTGTTTTTTTCGTCTTGAAAAACTTTGTAAATAATGACGAAAATATAAGCTTTTTGAATCCTAAAACTGTTTTTTTCTATGTTTTTTTATTGGCCCACAAAAAAATTCCAAATTTTGCTTACTTTTTAGTCATTTGAATGAGAACCTCCCCTTAACTGGGCATTGCAAACTATTATCTAGTCTAGTTCCAACTACCAAGAACTACACGACTGCTTCTAATTATTGTTTTTATGATCCTTTTTGTCATCCTGTGACCCATTAGCTTTGGTTAATGTTATGCAAATGGCGACTGGCGACCTAAGATTTTTGCAGAAGCTTTGAAGATGAGGATGCTGTAGGATTAGTCTAGGTTAGGTTAGGTTATGGTAGCTGCCTCTGTAAGAGACACTTTCGGAAGCCTATTGCACTTGTGCGATTCCTGTAATTCACATCTCCTTCATGTGGATAACGATAGAAGTCAGGGGCGTAGCCAAGGGAGGGGTTTAGGGTGTCAGAACCCCCCCCCCATAGCCTATAATTTGTCAACATTTTCAATCACTATGCATCGTATGTACGTTCCCACATTAGCAAAAGGTCTTTTCATCTTTAAATATTTAAAAGAATATTAACAAAACCTTTTTTGTACCGAAACTAATTTGTTTTTTTAATAGTCACGTTTAGGCTTAATGCAGCGATTTGCATGTTCTAAAAACATGTCTAAAGAGTAGTTTAGTTCGTCGACCGGAATGTCCTTCAGGATGTCGGTACAAGCCTTTTGGATGGTTTCTACGTTCTCAAAGCGCTTTTTTTCATCGGAAAATGCATTCTTTGAAAAGGTGAAATTCGCACGGTGCCACATCATGTGAAAACAAAAAAAAAACAGTCAAAACAAGTGTCAATAGATGGGATGGCATCCTTCGATAGCCAAATGTTCAGTTAAAATGCAATAAATTTATGCTATTGAGATGCTTAACCTTCGCCTTACTAAAGATGATCCCAGGCACTTCCGCTGCTATTTTGAGTAAACTCACAATAAATATATAATAATTTATAAATTTTTTTCATACTTCAGTATTTAGTATCTTTTTCTGGCGATAGTTCGTATTTCGAAAAAAGGCCTAACTTTAATGATTTATTTTGAGACTATGAAAATATTAGAAGATTTCTTTCCAGAGGGTTTATTGAACACATAATGAGGTACGCAAAAAAAAATTTATCGTGAGTTTTAATCAAAATGGTAGCGAAAGCGCCTGGGATCACCCAGGTACATTTGTATAAAAAATGACAAAATTCAAGTTTAAACATGAACAAAATTTCAAACAAAATTTTTTTTCTTGTTATTAAAAATTACCTTAAAATTTGTGCAGATATTAAACATGAATATTAAAAAGATCACCCGGGTGGGTATAAGTAAAGCGAAGGTTAAATCCAATTTCAAGAATTTCAATGAAGATTTTGGCTAATCTTTTATGAATTACCGCCCAATTTTGATCTACGGTGATCGCGGATTCAGTTGGCTAACACGTTGGTCATCATTAATGTTCTGACAATCGTTTTTAAATCGCTTTTACCACTTATGAACTCCACCACGGTATAAACAAAAATCGCCATAAACTAAGTTCATCAATTTAAATGCTTCGGTTAAAGTTTAAACATTTTTAAAACAATAGTTAATATTGGATTTTTGTTCGATGCACATTTTTGTACATACCTCCACTTCAGATGCAATAACTTCGCTTTCAGTCCACCGAATTTCATGAAATTTTTACTAAAAATCAGGTTTTTAATGCATTAAGTCACATAAGCCACAACCAAATGCCCTATTTGGAAAGTGCACTTGACTTTAAAAAACATGTAATACTAAACTGGCATAAAAAATTTTTTAAAACCCCCCCCATGACCAAGTTCTGGCTACGCCCCTGATAGAAGTAGATGACCGTTTCACGAGCCCGAGCTACGAATCGAACCTAGGGCCTTGGGATGAGAAGCCAGCGCTCTACCCACTGGACTATCGAGGCCGGCAGGATTAGTCTAAATAGAACCTGCTATGCCACTGTCCATCACTAAACCAACGATGACTCTGGACCCTTGGGGCCAGGTTCTTTGATGGACTTGCGAAAACAGTCGATACATATCTAATCTATATAATTTATTTTATTTTATTTTATTTTATTTTATTTTATTTTATTTTATTTTATTTATTAATTCAGTCTATGAACAACAATTCTTACAGACTGTAACAATGTCCTTACATACTTACATACTAAGGCGCTAAAACTAAAAAAAATAAAAGCCTCTAAAGGAAATTCAAAGTGGACTAATTAAGGGCAAGATTTCCTCACCAACACCGAATGATTGCCAAAATATTCCATTTAGATCTATAGGGAACACAAGAGATAGGGAAGGGCACCAGTATTTAAGTCATAGAGCTTAGTTCCTGCTGCTCTTAGAACCTACTACAAGTCTCCCTTAGAAACCCAAATAGAACTCGAAATGAAATGATAGAGTATGAAAAGTGGGCATCTGTGGGCCGTCAGAGTTCGAATAAGGATATTGAAAGGTTCGAAGAGATACCGTCTGGTCTACAGGAAGCTCACCAAATAGGGAAGGACACCAAAATTTCAAATCGAAGGGCTTCACAATGGACCTAATAGGGTCTCCATACACTCCTTCTGTAACCTAACCAAACCTACCAAAAATCATAAGAACTAAAGATGGCCACTGGTTGACCCGATTCACTGTTCACGTCTGTAGAACAAACATCAAGGAGACTCATTCAAAGGAGCTAAAGGGTTAACGCATTAATAAAAGTTTGCATGTTTTTCTGACCCACTGTCGCCTCGTGTGTTTACAATTTCTGTGCATTTGTGTGAGTGTGTTTTTCTGTATTTAAATAATTGTTTGCCTTTACTGGCGCCGTGTTTTCTATGTCAAGTCATAGCTCAAAAACATTCGTGCCAACAACTAAGCGGAGCGTAATAAGCGCGCAATTTCGCTGTGCCGAGTGGTGCAGCGTGTAGCCGTTTAAAGGCTCCGAGAAGTGTGTGTGCAGAATTAAGAAAAAATAAAACGTTGTCAAGGTGGCTCGACAGGCATTTGCTGCTATTTTCAGTTGACTAATATGCCGGTAAGCTTTGCCCGGTATGTGCGGAATCTCTTTTGGGGGTGCCTGGTTTCGGTCTGCGAACACGTGGCAAGTGCAAAGTGTCGCTATGGTCTGGAATTTAATTAAAATTTATGTTGAAACACGGTAGATGCGGAAAAAGATATTTGAGAATTTTTTAAAGTATTCAGGAGAGTGCAGTATAAAAAAAAGAAGATGATTCTTTTAGATGATTTGAATGATGTTAAAAAAAAACAGGTAACATATTTTGTTTGTCTGTAATTTGATATGCTTTATTGTGAGGCATTGTGAGAGTAGAATTAGGTGCAAATATGTCTTAAGAGAACATTGGTTATGTGAGTGTTTGGGAGGCTTCTTAGTGCACACTTCAGTAATGGTCCCAAAACATGATTCGAACGAATGCAAGTAAATCCAAAAGAAGTGATTCCATGACGCATTATTTCTTTTGGAAATTGGAAACTGTTTGATATCTCACATATTTACTTTCTTCATAGTCACATAGACGTTTTAAAAACTACAGTTCCACCTGTTCTAAGACACAAGGAGCCACAACCAGGATGAATATCTTTTAAATATGGGTGCAGACATCTTAAGCGAACAGTGTTGCCAGATATCTGAAATGACTTTCTTCTAAATCTGAAAAAAGACTGAAATTTCCTCTCAAAAGTTAAAAAAAAATCTCCTAAATTATTTTCATAATTTGCGTAATTTTAAAGGAATTACACTTCTCATAAAAAATTAAAAACAAATACACATATAATTTTTTTAATGCAGCCTTTCTTATTCATCTTCAGCTTAACAACAAAAACAAGACATATAACAAATAAATAAAATCTCCTAAAATTTTTTTTATAATTTGCGTCATTTCAAAGGAATTAAACTTCTCATAAAAAAATAAAAATATATACCTAAATATAATTTTTTTTAATGCAGCCTTTTTTATTTATCTTCTGCTTAACAGCAGAAACAAAACATATAACAAATAAATAAAATCTCCTAAAATTTTTTTTTAATTTGCGTCATTTTAAAGGAATTAAACTTCTCATAAAAAAATAAAAATATATACCTACATATAATTTTTTTTAATTCAGCTTAACAGCAAAAACAAGACATATAACAAATAAATAAAATCTATTAACATTTTTTTTATAATTTGCGTCATTTGAAAGGAATTAAACTTTTCATAAAAAAATAAAAATATAAACATATAATTTTTTTTAATGCAGCCTTTTTTATTTATCTTCAGCTTAACAACAAAAACAAGACATATAACAAATAAATAAAAAAAAGTGCCATTTTTGCTTTGACTATTAAAATAGTTGTCAAAATATGTTTTGTTGCCAGTGCTCCCAATACATCATACTTCTTTATCCAAAAATCTCTCAAAAATTCACTAAGGATCCGAAAAATCCTCTAACATAAAATATAAATCTTCTAAACTTTCTCCTAAACAATTCTCCTCCTAAAAATTCTCCTAAAAGGCCAAGAATTTCCTAAATCTAGGAGGAAATCTCCTGATCTGGCAACACTGAAAGCGAATCGCTAATCTTTAGGTACCATAAACTTTTAATTACATTAAAGGGAACATTGTTGTTCCTAATCCTGGCGCCCTGACGAAGCTTATGAATTGAAAGTAGTGGAGAATCAAGCTCGTGTTGGTAGTTTTGTGACAGTCACAATTGATTGTAGTCGAGACTAAAGCTAATTCAAGTTAAAATCCTAGTTAGATTAGGTGAAGATGAGTCATGTCCTGTTCTACAAAACAATATCAGCGCTTGCCAAAAAATAATAAAGAACGTGTTGCAAGCTGTGTAAACAGTCACAATTGATTGTTGTCGAGACTAAAGCAGAACGATTACTATTTAATTCAAGTTAAAATCTTAGTTAGATGAAGTAAAGATGAGTCATGTCCTATTCTACAAACCGATGAAGAATAAAGAACGTGTTGCAAGTTGTGTAAACAGTCACAATTAATCTTTGTCAACTAGAACTAATTCAAGTCTTAATTAGAACACACAAAGCAATTACAAATTTATTTGCTAAATTGTTGCCATCTTCGAGTGACACTAATTGCTACAACAAATACTCGATTCGAAGAACACTTTGCACATACTTATGGCTTACATGTCCGTTACATGTCCGTTTGTCGAGTGAATTTCGGTTACATGTAACCGCAACAATTATTGCCAACTTAATCGGCTTTTATTGCTGGCAATCCAGTTTTAGTGACGTTTACACTAATCGCCGCAATAATCACGCTTTCAACGCCCGAACGTGTATTTAAATGACCGCAAAAAAGTGCACCGCGCCAACGAAGACAGACAAATGAACGCTTTGCACGAACGTCGAAATGTCGTTGGCGCTAAACACGATTCGGTCGAATTCGGGATGGGGCGCCGGGCACATTACGGTGAACTGCAACACTTAAAGCCGCCAAGTGGTTACGACAACAACAACACCAAACAGGCACACATGTATATACATGTGTGTGTGTGTGTGTTATATGTGAGTATGTGTTCATATTGCAAATGTACCTTGCGGCAATGCTTCAAGTATGCATGGCGAGTGCTCAGCAACTGTTGCCTCCCCACTCCTTTCGCCCCATCTGCAGCACAACCTAAAAGGTTGATGCGAAATTTTGATATGGCAACCCCGAGTATCTTATTTCATGGCTGAGCAGTTGCTGAGAAAAACTAAAACCAACTGCGAAGACGAAGCCCGAGAAGTGAAATTTGCAGGCAAAAAATAGGCAATTCTTGTTGGTTTTTGTTTTGTTTCTTGCTCCGCAGAGCAAGTGGGGCACAAACGACCAGCAAGCGAGGCAATAAAAGAAAAGTTAAATTGTAATAAAGCACCCTGGGGCATCTCGGCGCGCGAGCAAAACAAAGCACAGCCGACAACAAGAAGCAAAGCGAAGAAAGCGAAAAGCGAAAGCGGCAAACTGCCAAATTGCAGCCGAGGAGCAACAACTGAAATTCCATAACCGAAACCCGAGTGGGGGTTAAAGAGAAAAACCATGCTGCAAGCCTGTAATACAAATGTGAGCAATGAAAAAAAATTACAAGAACACAATTTTTTGCTCACTTAGTTTGGGGTTTTATGCGAATTTCACATTCACACAACACAACTCAACGCTCTTCCGGGCATTTGTTGGCCCCCCTTTTCTGAGCATTTAAACGGATGGTCGAGCTTAATAATGACATTTGGCCGCAAGTCTAAGGTTTATGCTTTCTATATACAGACTGGTGTGTACCCACGCAAATGTAAATGTGTATAGGTGTGTGTGTGTGTGTGTACCTGCATTTGTTGCGTCGCACAGTGATTCGTTCTATAGACAAAATTCAAAAAATGTATAGTCTCAGAATTGAACGATTTTGATGTCATTTGAAAGGTAAAACTCCAACTAAGAAAACCCCAAAAAATCTGTGTAAAAAACTAATTAGTGTGTGTGCAAAAGCGGCTCAAAGTTGAAACTTTTTTCACAAAATGTAAACACATATTTTCTGTTTTTTAGTCTATTGAATAAAAAAAAATTGTAAAAATACATGGTTACCAAGAAGTTATTAAAACTTTCAATATAGATTAAGAAATGATGTGGCCATTTTCGCTTTTAATGTTTTCTCAAAATTTGCAAAGCTGAGGCTTTTACATCACTTTTAATTCAAAAAATTTTTCTAAATTAAAAATCGGAAAATTGGCAAAACTTAGAGGAAAATATCTAAAAAGTATGTGAAAGTATGTTCCTGGATTTTTTTTTATAAGTAAGTAACTAAGTAAAAGTATGCAATCAGCATGAAAAATTTAAAAAACTGCAAAAAAGCAAAACATACGTCTATCATTATCGTTTTAATTGCAAAACTAAAGGGTCCTAAGACAATTTCTGTTTACTCTTTGCAATTATCAATGTTGATGTTACCGATTAAATGTAAAATCTGAAAAATCTAGCCAACACACTCGTTGCTATAGCTCACCAAAAATGACGAAAATTGCAAATTTAAGTCTCAGGCATTGCCAGACTACAAAAGTTTAAGAAATACAAAATGGAGATTTCAATTCAGCAGACCATGATTAACTAGTATACCAAATTTTATGAAGAACAAACCACTCCTTCTAATTTTGTCCCGCAGTTGTATGGAGTCGAATCACTGTGCGTCGGTGTGAGATAAATGTGGCCACAGTGCTGCCTTTCACTATAAATTTTACATGAAAATATTAAGAAGGAACGCGTCGATGAAGAATAGTGGTACCACTAATTCTGCTTTTAACATTTATTCATCGCTTTGAGACTTTAGTCCAAATCTATTAGTAGATTGCTACGATTTATGGCTGAGTGACTGAGTGACAAACTTGAATACCCCAGCAGAATAACAATTGATGGATTGAATCCTTACTTTTACTATTGACTCGATCCTATTTATAATTGATGCTCAAACCCTGATCCTCTTAGATCGCTTAAGGAATAATAGGAAAAGTGAAGAGGTGTAAAGAGCCCAAATAATTTTCACAGCCACTCGATCTCTCAACTCGATTAACTGATCCTCTTGGATCGCTTAAGGAAATATAAGAAAAGTGAAGAGGTGTAAATAACCCAAATCATTTCACAGCCACTCGATCTCTCAACTCGATTAACTGATCCTCTTAGATTACTTAAGAAAACATAGGAACAGTGAAGAAGTGTAAAGAAAAAGTAATTTTTACAATCTTCTGCTCTCATTTCCTTAAATGTTTCCTTTAATTTTTTCATAACACAGACCAGCTATTCGTTCCACTTAGAGAATGGCAGTTGAAATGGATTTAATTTTGTGCCAATATTATTTTTAATATTATACATAATTCATTATGTTATTTTAAGAGTCGCTAAAATTCATAGGAAAACATTTTCTAAAAAATTACAAATTATACAAATTTTTGCAGCTATTTTGCCTGCAAACTTTTCGCATTCATATGAAAAACATTAAATTTATTCTTTGCATCTAACACAACTTTTGTGCTTTTGCTCAACGCCGCAGCACTGTGCGCTGCCTGGGATTTGACTCTTAAATGTTGGCTGCCGCTTGGCATTATTTGAAATTGTTGCTGTGAATGCTGGCTTTCACTGGCCTGCGGACAAGCGCCATCAATGGCGGCCACCCTTACAGCTCTTTCCACCAATCGAGTGGTGCCAGAGTTCTGGTGCGCCCAACTTTCGCTGGTTGCCTGTTGATGTACTTGTTTGTGTGTTTGTGTGTGTAGGTGAAAAGTCATGTCTACATGAGAAATCCATTAAAAATTTTGTTCATTTAAATCTAAGAATAGAATGGTGTGTTGAAGGTGCGGCAGCGCTGCAGCGAGAGTGGCCCAATGTTGTAGTTGTGAATGTTTGACAGTGTGTTGAATACATTTCACTGGGGTGTGAGTGCACTAAAGATGTCTGATAACGAGTTGTTTTGGTGTAGATGATTTTTTTGCTTGTTACTGTTTGTCATTTAAATGTTTAGTGTTTTCTAAAAAGTATTCTGTTAAAATGAAAAATAAATATAAACAAATAAGGAAATAATGGTTTTAAAGGGAGACTAACCTAACCTTACTTTAAATTAAACGTGTGACATTTTTATTTAAATTAGTTCAGATTTGTTTAATATTGCTTTTTACAATTTTAGATTTGTTTCAATCGAACCTAATCTTACTTAAGGTTAAATGCATGGCATTCGTATCCTAATTAGTTCAGATTTTGTTGATCTTGTTTTTAACAAATTTCAGTTTAGTTTCAACCTAATCTAACCTAACTTAACCTTACTTTAAGTTAAATGCATGACATTCGTATTTTAATCAGTGCAGATTTGTTTCATCTTGTTTTTTACAACTTCAGTTTAGTTTCAACTTAACCTCACATTAAACTAAATGCATGACATTCGTATTGTACTCAGTTCAGATTTGTTTGGTAAACTTTTTTTATAGGATTTTAAGTTCATTTAAACCTGACCTAACCCTACTTTCAATTAAACGTATGACATTCGTATTCTAATTTGTTCAGATTGGTTTGATCTTGTTTTTTTAATTTTAGTTTATTTTCAACCTAACTTAACCTAACCTTACTTTAAGTTAAATGCATGATATTCGTATTCTAATCAGTTCAGATTTGTTTCGCAAACTTATTCAACAGTATTATAGATTAATTTCGACCTAATCTGACCTAACCTTACCCAACCTACCAGTTCAACCAGTTTCAGGAGCCAGCTCCAGTACAAATCATACCGAATTTCGTTTCGATATTTCAACTTGTTTCTGATGAAAGACAGGCAGACAGATCAACGTACATTTAACGATTCTTCAGCGGCTACTGAGTACAAATCGGGAACAGAAGTATACGAGTTTTCAATACAAAACTGGAAACAGTTATTTTTTATGTTATTTCTGGGAGACAATTTTAATGAGCGTTGGAGTATTTAAATACCCAAAGTAGGAAATTGGCGCCTGAATGCCTGAATTCTTTATGTTAGGAATAGAGAATACTAGAAGCAAGCCTCTCCACTATTTTTTTTTTCACAAATTACCCATTTTTGAGAAGAATGCTAACGGACATTCAAGACAAAGTCTCTGTTTGGGTTCAACTTGTCGAACGCCCGAACAATCCTTGTCCCTGTCCACACAGCCTTCTCGGGGCTCTTCTGAGTGGCGCTTCGGCACTCGCTGAATAGTAAACTATTCCAATACCCAAGACTTTAAATTTGGGATGAGCGCAGCTTTGGTGCTCGCCACGTAAAACCAATGTACCACTGAAAGCCAAAAGAGTATCGGAAGGATAGCACATTTCATCACAATTTGAGGATATTGTAGCGATGAGGCACTCTGTGCTGTGCTACGCATGAATAGCATACTTTTAGGCATGCAGTTTGAAGTACGGCCGGCATGCTATAATTATGGCAAGGATGGTTCGCGAAAGGTGATGAGCTGTGCTAGAACAATCGAGATAGAGAGTACAACTAGAATGTGCAAGAAACTTCGGCGCGATAAGAAAACTAGTATAAAAGCAGCAGTGTGCAGCGCAGAGGGTCGAGTCTGTGTTGAGCAAGCAAAGGGGAAACATGCAATAGTAGTGTAAAGTAGTAACAAGTGTAAATTTGTAAATAAAGTGATAGTTGATTTTTGACTGCGTTTGCGCTGAATAAATGAAGTTGTTTTATTTTCAAACACAATCAAAACGAACTCGGATTTTCGTAACAATATGAAAGCCAATTTTTGATATTCCACAAAGCTATTAATTTTTATAAATATCTCATCTTTAACCCCAAGAAGGACCATTTAACTTCCAAACAACTAGTGAAGACACTAAATTTCATCATCTTTCCTTCCTTCCTTTCAAAAAGACCAGTGGGATACCTCTTTCCTATTTCGAACGATGGCTTCTAACCTCAAAACTGTTGAGTGCGATTTTGCAGAAATTTATAACGTCTGGCAAACTAAAGGAATTAAGTATTTCTTCCAATTTATGATTTTGATTGTAACACATTTTTAGCATAGCACTCATATTACGTTGCGCAGTTCAGACTCTAATTAGAATGCGATTATTTAGCTGCCAGTATTGTAAGTGAAAATAACAACAACAACAACAAATAAACAATAAATTAACCTGTTTGACATGAAATACCACAAGACAACAATAACAAAGATAACTCAATTACGAAAGTTGTGCGTTAAAAATGGTTTGAGGGCGCAACCCATGTCCGCGGAGTAGGGAGAGCTTTTTGTGTAGGGACGAGGACAAAAGCGAAAGTAAACACGTGCATGAACGCAGGTATATGAAAATTGATGGAGCAGCAACAATAACGACATAACGACAACATTTTCCGTTGGCGCACTAATGATCTCGACCGACCAAACAGGAGCAATAGGGACAATAATACAACAATACACGCACACTGGGCAGATGAGGCTGTGTCGGTTTGGAGGGCAAAGCCGCAGCAGAAGGCAAAGTAATTTTTATTATTATTATTTTGCGGCATTGAATTTATTTGGGGCGAACACACTTCATGGCGTGACTTTTGCTTATGCGGCAGCAGAACGAACGTTAATGACCGACGGCGCAGGCGGAGCAGTGGCCAGACAGATCCTAAACAACTTGAATAGGAGTACAAACCTAGTATTGGTATGTTCGCCTGTACGCAAAATGGATCCTGGGATAAAGTTGAGTGAAGTACGCAACAAAAGTTTGCAAACAATAACAACAACAATGCGTTGTCCTTAATTTATTAGCATTGTTTTAATGAATGGTGAGTCAGACACAACAAAAATATGTGCTATCTATGATCTGTGGAAGCCCAATTTTAGATTTTTTAAAGAACGTTGTGATTGCTGTATTAATTGAAATTCCTATTTTTGTGCGTTAAATTATTAATGGGGAGATAATTTCTGTGGGCAGAAGAATGTAAATTTGTTAATGACTTAGCAAAAAAAAATAATAAAAAATTAGTAACGGGTTACGAGCCTAAGTTCATTCGTCCAGAATCAATTTTTTATTGGCTGCTTTTATGACTCACAAACAATCTGTGCTACGAAAATCTGCAGTTTTGTTTAATGATGGCTACAACTCCCGCAGAACAGACAATCTGCTGTAAAATTATCGTAAGAATGTTTTTAGGCCAACAGACGGACATATATCAGACAGTAATCATGGCTACTGGCCAGTTGGTCTACACGCAGTGAGATTTCAGATTGCCCACAATTATTTTTGCAGAAGCTGCAGGGAAGAAGACGAGTATGAAACCCTCGAGCACTTCTTATGTGGCTGTCCTCTCTAGCGTTGAAAATACTATATTCCTTTGGGAAAAAATTAATTAGCTTTCTAGCAGATTTCTTGAAGATACACAGAGTCCTACCTGGACGATTGGCGCGTTGGTTCTATTGCTTAGTTTCCTCTCTCATATAGGGACAACTTTTCTATTTACCTACGTTTCCTGACAATTGCCATTTCACAAATGCAACCATAGGCATTGACAGAAGAACGAAAAATCAACTGATTTCGTACTTTACGTCACTTGCACAGAGCTATTTTCCTTTTCTCTGCATCAATACTAACATTATTGGTATATTACACTCTGAAACAATATTTTTCACACTTAAAAAATTATGTATAGATGCTCTTGAAAGCTTGAAAGTAAAAAGTAAAATATTGCCAACTCAATTCTACCGTCCAACTTGTTACTAAACTTTATAAAACCTTTAAGGTTCTGAAGTTTTTATTAGTCAAAATGGATTTTTCTCAACTATTGATTTTTGCTTTGAGCAATTCTCAATACCTTTTATGACTTTCAACAATATTTTTGTTAAATTTAAAACTATGTAGAGATGTCCTTGAAAGTGAACAGTGAGTAAAGCAAGATTGAGTACTCAGTTTTTCTGAATCACATTTCAATTTGATGGTTAAACTTTAAAATGTCTTTATAATTTTTAAGTTTTTATAGAAAATTTAGGCAACACTGGATTTTGCTTGAAACAATTCACAGTATATGTCACGGGTTTCAAAAATATATGTCACACATTAAAAAAGTATGTAAAAGTTTCCGCTGAAAGTGACAGTGAGTAAAGAAAGATTTTCAATTTTATTTTCCTGAATCACATTTCAATTTGTAGTTTAACTTTAAAAAGTTTAAAGTTCATTTAAAAGTTTTTATAGAAAACTTGGAAAACACTGGAATTCGCTTTGAACATTCCTCAAAATTTGTCACGGGTTTCAGAAATATTTCCCACATATTAAAAAGTATGTAAAGATGTCCCTGAAAGTGAAAAGTGAGTAAAGAAAAATTTTCAATTTAGTTTTCCTGCTTTGAACAGTCCTCAAAATTTGTCACGTCTATCAATAATATCTTTCAGACATTAAAAAGTATGTAAAGATATCCCTGAAAGTGAACAGTGAGGAAAGAAAGACTTTCAATTTAGTTTTCCTGAATCACTTTTCAGTTTATTGTTAAAGTTTAAAATGGCTTTATAATTTTAAAGTTTTTATGTTAAACTTGGGCTTTTTCTGACCTCAACACCTGCCACAGGCTTTAACAATATTTTTCACACATTAATAACTCTGTACCGTTGTCCCTGAAAGTGAACAGTGAGTATAAAAAGATTGACTACTCAGTTGTTCTTAATCACACTTCACCTTCTCACTCCACGCTCTCAAGTTTTTGTTACTTAAAATGGAGTTTTTTCAATTTTGACTTTTAACTTTGAATAATCCTCAAAACTTCTTACGACTTTCAACTATATTTTTTACACATTAAATACTCTGTACACGCCTTTTGCAAAGTGAATAGTGAGCAAGAAAGGATTGTCTACTCAGTCTTCGAGGATCGCTCTCCATTTATCATTAAACATTAAAAGCCTTTAGTCATTCAAGTTTAATGTCTTAAAGGTTTTTAATTTTTTTAATCGGTTCTCTTTTCAACTTTTCATTTGCGCTCTGAATGAATCTCTAATCGATGCAATTACTTGCCTCGATCTTTCGGTCAATGGTGCGAGAGATTCCAATAATTTTTGCATGTAATGAAATTTCAATGATTTAGTTGCGGCCACGCCAATGCATAAATTATGCTCTAGTAATTACAGAATATTGTTCACGCTTCAGAGAAATAACAGCAATAAAAACAAAAATACAACTGAACGGTGCCAACCCACATTCGTAGAATATAAAAATATTTTTGATTGTGCGCAAGCAAACGTTTTTATGGTTATTTAAAATTTTTTATCTATGAATCGAAATTATCGTTATTGATTGTTGTTGTTAATTTAATTTTTGATAGTTTTTATTGAATTAATTATGCATTATCACATTACATATGGAATTTTAATATGTAGCCAATATAAATTTTTATAAAATATTATTGAATAATATCGATGAAATATGTTGAGTTTGCCGAAGGCCGCAAAAAGAATGAACTGCCAATCATAGTTGAGAACTTGAATGGATTTGATTCCTTGGCTGTTGTCATACAACATTTTGAACTAAATCTAAATTTTGTACAACTGTTGCCGAAAGGAAAGCGACACAAATAATATAGTTTGTTATTATTTTTTTGGTGAGAGTGGAGTTGGTGTTCGAACTTGCAAAAAATTGCGCACGCAAGGAAGGTTTTAGGGGTCAACGCTTGCACTCCAAACTGCTATACGACAGGGCCTTCCAAAGTAAAATTCTGTGTACGCCACTGCTTTCAAAACATTGATTGATATGTTGTTCAGCACACTAACCGCCAATTTGGTGTGCTGTATTATAGTTTGAATGTATTTTCTTGTTTATGCCAAGAGAGAAAAGTAGGCCAGAAGCCATAAAATTGTTGGAATTCCATAAATAAATATATTTATTATGATGGAAAAGGGCCAAGCAATTTGCTACAATTAAGAAAAAATGTAGGCCAATACAAAATTTATGATTGCGGAGTGCGCAAAAGTTTCATTTATATGTTTGTTCTGGGCGTATAGCAAATTTTTAAGAATAACTTTGATACAGTTTCATGTAAATATGCACTTATGTGCTTATGTAAATATGTCTGAAAGCAGCACCAACGAAAGGCTGCAAATAAATCCGATGCTGTGATGGCATGGAATGGTTAATATAAAAAAATAAATCCATATATTTTTTTTCTAATGGGAATCAATAGGAAAATCGATTTGACTGAGTTGTTTACTGAGTCTAAATTTGAGAATTTTGTCCTTGCCTAGCAAGGACGACACTCAAACAGACTACAAGTTCATTGTACTGTAACTTGAGGTTGCTTGTTAAATTGCTTAAAATCTACCCAATCTCTGGAAAAATCTGAGTAGATCCTCTTGTATCAATGAGCAAAAGTTGTAATTTCTCAACACATCAGTGCCAAGTGTCTTAAACCTGTTTCGGTACAGACACCCAAAAAGATTCATCATCCTCCCCATAGCGCACTGTCAGATTTGCCTACCTTTGCCATGTGATTTGTCCATAGAATATAACCTGTCATGAGGTCAACCAACTGACTGCAGTGTCTCCTGCATAGAGGTAGAAGAAACTGCTCTGAGATGACAGTTAAAATAAGTTTCGTTCAACTGCAGCCGCGCTCAGTCTGCCAGGCTCGGTTGTTAAGAGTGGCTTTCATGGCCGCAAATGAAAGTGGCAGAACAGGTTCAGGTTCCCATAATTGCAGCATCACAGCACATTTAGCTAAGAAGTCTATTGTCTCTGTCGACATAATTTACGAGTAGCCTGGATTAGCAAAAATTGACCACAGATAACTCATCAACTTGAACTAAGGTCACTTGATGTGTTACACCATGCAACAGCATTTTTCACACCCGGAAAAATCCATATGTGCGTGAAACTAGATACCAAATATAGTAATACTGCGTACTCAGTTTTTCATTTCTACATCCTTTAAAAGGACTTCAAAATTTTGAAGGGTATAAAAAATTAAAAAAATATAAAAAATACTTAACCTCGTTAAAATATGGTGATATGTATATCAAATGAAAGAGGAAAGGCTCAAGAATTTAAATAAAATTTATTTTTTATCTAGTTGTAAAAAAAGGATATGAAAACGGGCCTTTGAAAATGTTAATCCTTTATATCCTTGAAATTTTATATAGAATTTTTTTGAAAAGTAAGAATTTTAGAACTCAAAATCTCCTTGATCACGTGTATATTTTATATTTTTTTAATTTTTTAACCCCTTCAAATTGTTGAAGTCCTTTTAAAAGGACAAATGATGTAGAAATGAAAAACTGAGTACGCAGTATTACTATGTTTGGTCTCTAGTTTCACGTTCATATGGATTTTTTCCGGTGTGAACATTTTTTTAGTTTTTGCCGCACGGTGTTATCTGTGACTTGACTATCGTGGAATGTGGAATCAATAATGTTTTTTTTCACCATGCATAGAGACAGAAGAAACTGCGAGCATTGGTCTGAGATGAATTAGATGCATAAGAGATGATGAAAAAATTTATATAAATTTACTAAGTCACTTCTTGAACCTAGTGTTATATAAATAAAATTGAACCATTTACTGGACCAAATGTTCCAAAGCATATATGAGAGTAAAGTTGGTCCGCTGATGTCAACATAAACATTCGCACTCCGGCACACTTCACCCAGTTCAGATCACAGCTCAAAGCAACAATATTGTGAATATGATTTAAGGTTCAAACGTGTTAAATGATTTCTACATTATTTATGAAAATTTTTGTTTAATAAAAAAAATTATAATGACAACTAATTATACAACAAATTAAATGAAACGTTGCAAAGTGCAACTCAATGGTCCACAATTGTGTTAAAAACTTTCATGCAATGTTTTTCAAATTTCATCATTTACCGCCAAACATTGCACGCGTGCCGGATGTCGAAATACCCAAAAATATGCAACGCTCGACACGTGTGAAATGCCGCTGCAGCTCGAAAGTGCTTGAAATGTATTTTTTGTGCACGAAGGTTGGCGAGTGGCAACACATGAAAATGTGTTAATAATAAAAATGAAAAAGAGATGAGAGCGGCATAAAAACTGCATTTTATGTCGCTCTGAAAATGGTAAACAAAAAACAGCAGAAATATTTATTTACTTTACGCAGTGATTAAACGGCATTATCAGAGTTGCATGGCTACGACAACAATAACAACATGAGCGAGAATGCAAACAACGCAACGGTTTTTAATTGCGCCATTCCAATAAATAAACAATTTTTCACGTGTTCGTCACTTGCAATTTCTGCGTTTAACGGCGCTTTTGTGTCATGGCAAATTGCAGCCGCATTATCCTTGTAAGCACACAGTACAACAACAACAACAAATGACGAAGAAATAAACTTAGTGCGGAAAAAATTGAAATATTCACGAGCTGTGCGTCAGCGTTGCAGTTTTGTAATTTTTCCTTCGCTGAAATCGGCCTGTTGCCTTAATGAGTCGCACTACGACGCATACAATGCACGTTTGTGTGCGTGTGTGTGTGTGTGTGGTTGGTGTGTTTAAAGCCACCATCCATGGCGCGCTCACAGCTTGTTCGCGTTTGACTTTCCGCGCAAATTACCTGCGTCGCGCCGCTTTGTGCGCTTGTCGCCAATTAATCATCTTACACGCGTCGCATTTTCGCAATTTCCCAGCGTGCGCCAGGCTTGCACTGAAAAATTACACATTTCCGGCTGTGCATTGCGGTTGAGCATTTCTCTTTTTTAATACGCGTTGTATATGACGGCGTTTTGTGGGGTTTTTGTTTTGCTCTATGCTGCGACATCAGGCAATGATCACTTCGTTATGGGGTTTGAAATGCAAAGAAGGAGGCTTGGCCTATGTGGAGGAAATTTGGGGTTATATTTTGCAAGTCTACGGTTTGTAGTCCACGAACTATGATCTATGGTCTAGACAACAGTCTATGGTCTGTGGTCTATTGTCTATAGAGAATGATCTATGGACTGTGGTCTATGGAGTGTGAAGTATGTGGTATGTTCTATGGTCTATGATCTATGGTCGTGGACTTTGATCTATGGTTTGTGGTTTACCCGCTATGGTTTATGGTCTATGATCTATGGACTATGGTCTATGATCTATGATCTATGGACTATGGTCTATGATCTATGATCTATGGACTGTGGTCTATGGAGTGTGAAGTGTGTGGTATGTTCTATGGTCTATGATCTATGGTCTGTTATCTTTGATCTCTGGTCTTTGGTTCATGATCCATGGTCGTGGACTTTGATCTATGGTTTGCCCTCTATGGATTATGGTCTATGATCTATGGACTATGGTCTTTGGTTGGTGGGCTATGACTTGTGGGCTATGGTTTGTGGTTTTCTAAATTATGATCTATTATCTACACAATAGTCTATTGTCTATAGATTATAATCTATGGACTATGGTATATGATGTGTGGAGTATGGGGTATGTTCTATGGTCTATGATCTATGGTCTGTGATCTTTGATTTTTTATCTATGGTCTATGGTTTGTGGTTTGTCCTCCATGATTTATGGTCTAAGATCTATGAAGTATAGAGTGGTCTTTGGTCTATGGTCTATGGTTTATGGTCTATGATTTGGGTTGATCTATGGTCAGTGATCTCTGGTCTATAGTCTGTGGTCTGTGGACTGTGGTTTGTGGACTATTATCTATAGTCTGATGGTCTGTGGTTTCTAGTCCAAAGTCTTTGGTCTATGTTGTACGTTTATGTTTAGATCTGTGTGTTCGTTCAAATTTGTTGTCCTTCCGTCATAGGGTTTATATCGTTGTAAACATTCGTCAGTGTTTAGGTATCCAAATGATAGACAGTAGGAATTGCTTTGGAATTCACTTTATGTAACGCCGCAATTAGCTGCTAACAACATTTTTGAACATGGAAACATTTGATTTAAATGGAAGGATTAATTTTGAACCATAACATTTGCACTTTTTATATATATTTTTTACCCTTAAACTCATACATACTCCCCATGACTTATTATAAACTGTATTGATTTTTTTTACTTTTTTATGAATTATCCTTGTGATATATTTAAACAAGTACGTAGTATGATCCCTGCTGATGTTAAAAAAAATTAGGTTGATACAAGCGTTCGGAACGAAGCTCAGTCCAGTCTCAGAAGTCTATGTTGTTTGGCCATTCAAGAACACAAACTTTACACTATGATGTCAAGATTCCTGGAAAGTTGATGGTATTAGACTTTCACTGTTTCCAAAATGGAAGATTACTAGTGTCCGACCGAATATTCGGTTTCGGTTTGGGCCCAAATAAGTGGTTTCGGTTTCAGTTTCGGCCAAAAAATGGCCGAACGGCCGAAACCGAAACTTTTTAGAATATTTTTTTTACATTTTATTGTGTAGCAGATATATAGTGAAAAGAGGAGTAATTTAGATGCCACCAATGTAAATAAAATTTTTTTTTAGCATATAATATTAAATTATTTAATTTTGAATATTAGCGACTAAGGTACGAAAGGGTGATTTTTTTATGTTTATGTTTTTCAAAAATGAATTAATTGTTTTTATTAATAAGTATTTATTTATGTTTTGTTATGTTTGTTTGTTCTTTATTTACTTAAAGTAAAATTTGTTTGTTGAAAAATGGTGATTTTGATGCTTGATATGGTGATTTTTATTTCAACTAGAATGTTTCGGTTTCGGCCGAATATTAAAAAAAAAACCGAAATTCGGTTTCGGTTTCGGCCCAAAAAAGATGAAACATCTTTCGGTCGGACACTAAAGATTACTTATCGAATCTAAATACTAAGGTTCATCAAGAAGTCATGTTGGTTTAGATCTTTGAGAGTTGTGTCTCAGTTCAGTGACAGGCTTTTTGATTTTTCGTAGATTAACTTCTGTCGTAGTTGAAATTTTAGGAGAATTCATGCAATTTTATTTTATTTTTCTTATCAAACATGTTGAATTGTTTCTGATAAATGTTTGTTGGAAGGACTTTCATGCCTATTAAATTATTCTGGGTGCACTGCACACATCCTTTGCTAACCCACCCTAACCTAACCTAACATATATAAGTATGTGAACAATTCTAAAATCCCAAAATTCTAAAATATCTTAAATATTCTTTTGTTAGTTTCAGTGATTCACTGCTGAATTGCAAATAATAATATCAAAATTATTTATTTTTGTTTATCTATTTTTAGCAGCAAATGTTTGCGGAAACTGTAAAGTTTCAGCTACGATAATTGCACTCAAATATCAAACGGCAGCTGAAGTCCTCCACTCATTGCCAATAACAACAACTTTCAACTGAAAAAAACCCCCTTGAGCGCATTTGTTGATTTCGTAGAATTGCGGATCTCTTGTCTTTGAATTGATTTTTTCTGCATGACTTCAGTGCGCAGCTAAAAGCCAAATGAAAAGCAGCCGATGGCTTGAATGTTGCTCGGCAATGCCACAGGCGGCGCGTAAGTAAAACAAACAACAACAGCAGCAACGTGGCGCTGCAACGTTGGCTGCGGCTGCAATTAATGAATCAATGAATCAATAATGCAATGCGGGTCGATCGGCGCGCAACCACAGTGCGCGCACTAAACTTTTAATGAAATGCATTTTTGCTGCGATCGCTGTTGTTGCGGTTGGTGTGCAACTATATGAATATGAGGTTATGTTGAAGTGCCAGCGAAGCGTTTAAGGCAGCGGTCGTGGTTCATAGAAATGAACGAAGGGCGGTGGAATGTTTGTTTTTATTTTACTTATTTATTTTTATTGAACGTGAAAAGGTTAAAATGGCGGAAAGCATAGCAATTTTCATTGCAGTACACACACACACACAATGTGGACACACACATATAGTGTGGATAAGTAGCAAAAATAATAATAACAACAACAACTAAAGCATTTGCGGCGTCCAGCAATCAGTCGTGGAGTACTGCACCAACAAAAGCGCCGGCAGCATGCAGCAGTTGCTAGTACACACATACATATATGTATGTATACAGTTAGTAGGAGGCAATCATGCCAATACCATAACAACAACAACATTAAGATTCATAACCTCACGTTCCACGTGGAGCAAAGCGGATGTGGCTGTTATGGTTTTTACCGTTGATTCTGTGTTTGCTGTGTGTTGGTTTTTTGCTTTTGTTGTTGTTATTCATAATGTTGTTGTTGTTGTTGGCTTTGCTGTTATTATGTTGCAACTGTTGGTGCCGCGGCAAGCTAACCGAATTGTAGCATTGAAGCTTGCGGCATCCAGTCAGCGTGCTCAATGACTTCTGACATGTTGTTGTTGTTGTTTCTGTTGCTGCACACCTACACGAACACATTCAGCGTTTCGTCTGATTTCTGAGTGTTGCGCGTGCCCTCTCGATACTTCACAAGGACTTTATTAAGGCTTATAAATACCGCGATGTATCATACATGTGTGTGTGTGTTTGTGTGTGTGTGTGTGCACCCCATTAGTACCGCAGTGCCCGCAGTGTGTCGGTGGCTGCTGTGCTGCAATGCGCTCAACGACTTTCATACAACAACAGCGCACCGAATACCGACACCCTCGCTGCCGTTGGTTATTATTGGCACTGATTTGTTGTTTTTGTTGTTCCTCTGCTTTTGCCGATGCTGCTTTTTAACCTTAATTGATTAATGTTTATTCGTGCGCAAATCACGAGTTGGTCTGCCACTTCAATAGCTGCTCCTCGCTTCCCCAATGTCTGCCCAGCTGTCGTGTTGCCTTCGGCTCAGCTGCCGCATTCGTTTCGTCGATGGTTGGCATTGCCATCCGATGACTGGCTCAACTTTGCAGTCAGCTGTTGCGGCGCTGGACTGTCGTCAATTCGGTTGAGAGACACGAAAAGATTGCCAAAAGTATGTTTTTTAGTTGTTTTTT
Source organism: Melieria picta (assembly GCA_964056695.1). Lineage (NCBI taxonomy): Eukaryota > Metazoa > Arthropoda > Insecta > Diptera > Ulidiidae > Melieria > Melieria picta. The sequence goes on along the minus strand of OZ057398.1, from coordinate 21,180,834 downwards.
AAGTGATTTTTTTTTTGGTTGGAGCTTTCTAAACTTCGTGGACAATTTGTAATTAAATTCTGATTTGTTTGTTGTTAAATACGGCGGTCTTAACGAAATCGTCGTGCATAACTAAATGCCAAGTCTTATTATCTTTCTTTGTTCCTGTTGAAAGATGAAGAAAGAGTAGCACTTCGATTCATCCATCCATAATTCTTCCAATCTTTCTCCTTTCCTAAATTCAAGGTTTTCTTCCTTTTGTTCTTCCTCTTGTTGCTTTGGTTTGTTGCTTCCTGTTGTCGATGGTTTTTCTTTTATCTAAAAAAAGATGAAAATGGGATGGAGCTTCCTTTAATTCCTTCCATATCTCTTCGATACTTCCTTCTTTTCTGAATTGAATTTTTTTTATCCATTTGTATTTTTTTTTTGTATTTGTAGGTATTTGTATTTTTTTATCCTCCTTATTTTTATCACCCATTTTGTTCATAGTTTCTTTTGTTCTTCTTCGTTTCTTTCTTCTTTTCATTTTTTTGGTCAACCTCCAATCTTAACCCATTAAAGCCGGGTACCAGTTCCGCCCATACGATTTTGATAAAATTTCATACACGACCTGGAATTGACCCAAAATGATCAGGAACAAAATTTCAGCTTTCTATCTCTGCACGTATTCATTGGGTATTTTTTACCCATTAGGCAGCAATGGTAGCTTTTTTTCCATACTTTTTAAAGTGATCAGCTAAACACGTGAACAAAAGTTGTATTGTTTACAGGTGAGTTAGGAGGCAGATTTTTGTGAAGTTCTAAGGCCACGTTTCGCCACATTTTCCACCTCTGGAAAATTAACAATTTTTTTAGTCTGGTAACTCTAGCTAGATGGCGGAATTTTAGGGTGACCTCCACTAGACTAAGGTAGTTCCATCTTTACCCCAACCATCCCTATCAATGATTTTGAGATATCTCTACCACGAACTTTTCTGTGATTTTTTTTTAAAGTCAATTTTCATGGGTAAATTTTTACCCATTAGGCAGCAATGGGTTAACTTCAAACCATTTTTCTATCCTCCATGCGTAACTAAATCTATCCATTCACCCATCCATGTGCCCATCTATCTATTCACCTGCATAACCATTCTTCGGTCCATGCATTTGTTGATCCATGCATTCATCCATTTACTCATTTAACCATCTTTTCATTTATCCAACCATCTAACTCTTCATCTATCCATTCATCTATCCAATCATCTATCCATTTATTTATCCATATATCAATCCATTCATCTATCCGCTCACCCATCAATTCATCCACCCTCTTTCTATCTATCCGACTATCCAACCATTTATCCGTCCATATAGCTATCCATTTATCTATCAATTTATTTATACATCTATCCTTCTATCTATCCACCTATCCATCCATACATCAATACATCTATCCACCTATTTATCCATTACTCTATCTATACTTTTACCCTTCGATTTGTCCACCCATCCATCGATTCATCCATCTATGCATCTATACATCCGTCTATCCATCACTCATTTATACAGCTACCCCGCTACTTATCCACCCATCCATCCTTCCATCTATCCACCCACGAATACATTTGTTCATTATTCTATCTATACATATATCCTTCCATTTATCTACCCATCCATCCATCTATTCACTCATTCTATCTATACATCTATCCTTACGTTTATCCATCCATCGATCCTTTCATCTATCCACCCATTTATCCATTTATTTAGTATTTTTTCTATGCATCTATCCTTTCATTTATCCATCCATCGATTCGTCCATCCAATCATTGATCTTTTCTGCAGATGAAGCTAATAGCAAAAAGTATAGGGATACTGTGAATCTGAAAGGGATTGACTAAGAATTGATTAGAAAAGAAAGCATAACCAAAGAAGCAAAGTTGGCAATCACGGAAAATTTCGAACGCCACTTCCATTTCACCGTCGCTGATAAAAGCATTTACTAATGAATGACGTGTACGGCAGGCAATCGAGAAAGGTTTTCAATCACGCGCCACGCGCAAAAGATTTACGACTACTCCGAGCACGGAGGCGTCACCATTGCGTCAAGTACCCATTAACATCATAAAATAAAATAATAATTAAAAGCAACAAGGGCGAACAGCGAATCCATGTTGCAATAACAAAAACACCAGAAACAACAAATGGCAACAACAAATTTATGCGCATGCCGTGTGCGGGCGCGAAATGGCAAAATTGCTAAGGAAATGCGAGCCACATGAAAACGGAGCAACAGCAAAACAAAAATAAGTAAGTAGACGGGTCCATGTGGCGCGATGGCGGCTGTCTGTGCCGAGCCTAAATACAACGAAAATTAGACGAGTGCAAACGCAGGCTGTCGCTGTCGTGCCGATAGTTGTTGTTGCATTTGTTGTTGTTTTAATGTACTTGCAGCGAGCGTGACTTCCGGGCGTGCCGGCGTTGAATTTCGCAGCGGAAGAACATCACACACACACACACACACACTCACATATGTTGCAGTTGTATTTATGTGCGTTGGTCACACACACACACACCAGCGAACGCGACACAAATTCCATGAGCGCTTTTGGCGCGCTCGCCGCTGAGCACTCGAATTAATGGCGAAAGCCTGCGTTATGCCATTTCTCAGTTTTTGCTGCTGTCGTTTCCGTTTCCGATTTGTTGTTCTTATTTGCTGCGGGCGCTGCAGCTGTCACTGTGTGATTTGGCATTGGGCGCAACTGGCAGCTGCTGAAGAGTGAAGCGACGGCAGGGGGGGTCAATGGTGTGCGATGTCGGACAGGTGTGCGATTGTGTGCATCGATTCGTGTCCTGCGGCGAAACGACAGAAATATTTATTACCCGTGCAAGGGCGCTGGCTGCTCGCATTGTCATAGGCGACGTGTTGTGGCGCTGCTTTGCTTCTTCTGCTTGATGGCAATCGTGTGTGTGTGTGTGTGTGTGAGTGTGAAGAATATGGCGGCTGCTTATATTTGCGAGCTGCTGACAAACGCTGAATTGTAATTTGCCAACTTGGCACGCAATTTGTTTGTTACGCTCGCTGCTGGGAGTAGTCGTCTGCATTTCGCTGACAGCTCTTGAGTGTTTGTCCGAAAGTGATAAATTATCGACTCTGAAAAGCGCCATAAAAATTTCAGATTACACATGTGTGAGTTGCGGGACCAACTGTCGCCAGGAGACTAATTACGACAGTCTGAGTGGCAATGCTTGAGGAATGCAAAACACACTTCGAACACGCCAGTCTTCATGGCAAGAATGATGTATGTATTACGACAGGCACACAGATATTTGGAGGCACATGAAAATCGCTAGAGACATAAGTGGCGAAGAACGAACCAAGACAAAATGAAACTGAAGCCAATATTTTCTGCAGTACATCTGAATCTATCTGAATCCACTTTTCCGTGGTATTAAACAATTCTGTTGACTCCTGCTTGCTGCTAACACCGTGCGACAGCATTTTTCACACCGGGAAAAATCCATATGTGCGTGAAACTAGAGACCAAATATAGTAATACGGCGTACTCAGTTTTTTATTTCTACATCCTTTATCCTTTTAAAAGGACTTCAAAATTTTTAAGGTGATAAAAAATATAAAAAATATAAAAAATACTCAAACTGGTTAGAATATGGCGATATGTATACCAAATGAAAGAGGAAAGGCTTAAGAATTTAAATAAAATTAATTTTTTTTATCTATTTGTAAAAAAAGGATATGAAAAAGGTCCTTTGAAAATGTTAATCCTTTATATCCTTGAAAATTTATATCGAAATTTCTTGAAAAGTAAGTAGGTTTTAACATACTCTAACTTTATTCGTGCGAAAGTTATTAAAAGAAAGGCGGAAGCTGCAATTCTAATGAAGTACAAAAATTCTTATTTATTTGAGTATTAGTATTTTAAATAATAAAAAGACACAAAATCAATGAAGCGAGAATAATGAAATTTTGACACGTGATCAAGGAGATTTTGGGTTTTAACATACTTACTTTTCAAGAAAATTCCCTACAAATTTTCAAGGCTATAAAGAATTAAAATTTTCAAAGGACCTTTTTCATATCCTTTTTTATACAAATAGATAAAAATTCAATTTTATTTAAATTCTTGAGCCTTTCCTCTTTCATTTGGTATACATATCGCCATATTCTGACGAGGTTAAGTATTTTTTATATTTTTTTAAATTTTTTATCCTCTTCAAAATTTTGAAGTCCTTTTAAAGGATGTAGAAATGAAAAACTGAGTACGCAGTATTACTATGTTTGGTCTCTAGTTTCACGCCCATATGGATTTTTTCCGGTGTGAAACATTTTTTTAATTTTTGTCGCACGGTGTAAGAATTGAAGAAAATTGCCACAAGAAAATTCTTACATAGCCGAACACCACACAACTAAATAAACTTAAAGTAAAATGAAATGCTTTAAAAAAATTAGTCTATACAAGTTTCATTATCGTCACTGTGGGCTTTCACAGTGTTGGCTTCATCTCAAATTCAACTTGGCTCGTTCGTCAGTTCAAACTTTTATTCATAGAATCAAGTTGCTCAATAAAAATGCAAATGAACCTGAACAGAAATTGGATTCCTTCTCTTCTCTTAATATTTCCATCTTTGAATATTTTAAAATAATTCTGAATTGCTAAGCCAACCGAGCCCATGGCCAGTAAATTGCAATTCACTTACAACTTTCTAAACCCACAAGTACGGCAAGTGCGATTAAGTTTCTATATGTACAACATCTACCTGAATCTATGTTCTACCTATGCTCAACCGTACTTACCGAATACAAAGTTGTATACATTGCTACGTGAGACATTTTCAAGTGATATTCCATAACATTTTAAACTCTGCATTATGCCATCGGAAATTCCACACTGAAGTGGCAACTATGCAATCGAACTGAAACCGAACTATTTTAAATGTCAAAGTTTTTAAGCTTCTGGGGCCAATGGCTTTGCCATTGTTTGCTGTCGCACACACCCGGCGCCCACTCACCTAAAAAATGACACTTTCAAGTGCCAACGACCACTCCTCAGCCATGTAAACTTTACTGTCGCTTATCGTGTTGCGAGACTGCATTACAGCGCTTAATAATGTAATTCTTGGATAATACAACGCACAGACTAAAGCCACGCACATGTATGTAGAGATATACACGCACACACATACACACACACACATACACAAAGGCAGAGGCAAAATGACATGAAAAGCTTGTGAGCCACGTCTCGGATTTCGATGCCCATAAGGCACATCGATAAGCAAAGCAAAAACTTGCGGTTATCTCCGCCCACAGTTCGGCTCGACTCGGCTCGCTTACAACTAAACGTCGAGCAAATATTTTCAACAAGGGATTTTTATTTTAATTAAAAAAGTTTCGAAAAATGCAAAATAAAGCCTAAGAAAGAAGAAAGCCAACAAATAACAACAACAATGTTGGATGAGTGAGTGAGAGAGAGGCAACAGACAACAAACAGACGAGTGAAAGCATTTGGCACAGAGAGTGAAAATATGGCAATAACGAACATGAAAAAACCACACAAAAAAGAAACAACAAGCAAAAGCCAAGGAGGAGAAAAAATGCAAAGCAAAACAGAAAATTGGAAAGTTTAAAATAATCTTGTGTCATAAAATGTCAAAAGACGCCAGCGCGCAGGCAGACAACCCCAACTACACCCACACACACACACGCACACACACATTGAACATATAGTGACAGACTTACATACATACGAGTACATATGTGGCGTGCACATATAAATGCTTGAAAGAATCTCATGTAGGGAAGCACAAGTGGAGCTTAAAGCAAAGTTTCGAGACGAGAAAGACGCAACCAGCCGTGCAGCCGGAACGAAGCGGCACTTCAACCAGGCACAACTTTGTATTAAATGTCACAAAAGCAAGAAAAACAATAAAATCGCTCAAATGCATATGGCGTGAGTTAAGAATGTTGCTTTTTGTTGCATACTTTTGTGCTGTTTTCGAGTGAATGCGAAATGAAGAACGCCTCCTCAGACAACACGAAATGAAGCAATTTTCTTGTCACTCTTTCAGAGAAATTAAAATCACAAGTTTGTGATGACTGACAGACACATTATGAGAAGTACAAATATACAGGATGTCAAAGCTGTTTGGCAGAAATCGATTACAATGTTGGCAGCATCGATTGAAAGGCGATTTGATATTGAGGCCGCTGTTTATGGTCAAAAATATTAATGCAAAATTTCACACTAAATTAAGAGTTTTACTCATTCATGTGAAAGAAGGAAAATAGGGTATAGGCCATGGAAAACTTTTGTGAAAGCTGTTGGGACGAAGGAAAAGAAGAAAATATTTTGTATGTGGAACAGATTCTTGGCAGTTTAATGAAAACACAAGAGACAATTTGGGTTTAACTTTTCTAATAACGTAAACGTAAAATAAAATAAAATAAAATGAAATAAAATAAAATGAAATAAAATAAAATAAAATAAAATAAAATAAAATAAAATAAAATAAAATAAAATAAAATAAAATAAAATAAAATAAAATAAAATAAAATAAAATAAAATAAAATAAAAGAAAATAAAATAAAATAACATAAAATAAAATTAAATAATAATAAAATAAAATAAAATAAAATAAAATAAAATAAAATAAAATAAAATAAAATAAATAAAATAAAATAAAAAATAAAATAAATTAAATTAAAATAAAATAAATTTACCTAGCAACAACAGCATAGCAGTGCAGCTCGGGATGGGCCAATGTTTCTTTTATAACACCGTGCGACAGCATTTTTCACACCGGGAAAAATCCATTTGTGCGTGAAACTAGAAACCAAATATGGAATCCCCAAATCTCCTTGATCACGTGTCAAAATTTCATTACTCTAACTTTATTGGTTCGAAAGTTATTAAAAAAAAGGCGGAAGCTTCAATTCTAATGAAGTACAAAAATTTTATTGAGTATCAGTATTTTAAATAATAAAAAGATACAAAATCAGAGAATAATGAAATTTTGACACGTGAACTTTCTTGAAAAGTAAGTATTACTTTACAAGAAAATTCAATGTAAATTTTCAAGGATATAAAGGATTAAAATTTTCAAAGGACCTTTTTCATATCCTTTTTTTACAAATAGATAAAAAAGAAATTTTATTTAAATTCTTGAGCCTTTCTTCTTTCATTTGATACACATATCGCCATATTCTAACGAGGTGAAGTATTTTTATATTTTTTTAGTTTTTATCCCCTTCAAAATTTTGAAGTCTTTTTAAAAGGACAAAGGATGTAGAAATGAAAAACTGAGTATGCAGTATTACTATGTTTGGTCTCTAGTTTCAACCCTATATGGATTTTTTCCGGTGTGAAAAATTTTTTTAATTTTTGTCGCACGGTGTAATCATACACCAAATTCACGATTCATTGCTTCGCATCTTTGAGCATCCATGCTGCGGTGTTCGTCTCCGTCGAATTGGTTTACTACTAAGATTCCGGTGTAGGTACTATGATTAGTAGTTGAAAATCTCTTCGAAGTGCACACTGTCTTAGAAAGAAGCTGAAGTTTTTATCACAGAAAAATATTAATCAAATCAAATGCTCATAGTTCAACTCCATTAAAAACTAAACCACCACGTCAGCACTTTGACAAATGCCTAAACAAGCAGATGTGGCTGAATCGATTCGAGTGGTGGCGCTGATCAAAAATGTTTTTCACACCGAAAACGCCTTCTGAGCGTTGAGAGCTGCTTATCAACGTGAATATGACACCACAGCGTAGGGCGCGGCAGTAAGAACAGCAAATCTCCATGCAGAATGGGTGGTAGTCAGAAACGGGAGAGTATAGAAAATGTAGCATATTTCATGGCGCATCTGTAAATGTGTGTCCATGTGCGCTGGTGTGCGCACATGTGGGAATGCACTGAGCCGTGGAGAGCCACTTGAGTGGCCTCATATTATCTGCAGCACGTTATGTAAAAGTGTCATCTGGCTGGGAGTGTATGAGTATGTATGTGTGCGTGTGTGTGCCAGCAGCAGCAGCAGCAACTCAAGCATATGGCGGGTGTCCGACAGCCAACGTCTCAGCATGCGCTTACTTTCATTTGACATTGAAAGCGATTTTGCTGTTGATTAAATTGAAAGCCAGCAACGGCAGCAGGCACATTCTTTCATTCACTCGTCGTCAGCCTCACACCTCTTTGCCGGCTCTGGCAACTAGCATACATTTCGTTTTCTTTTTAGTGCATTCGCTGTTGCTTGGTTTTCTATGTAGTGCTGTCTTTAAGTTCAAAAAACAGACACACGCAGAGCAAAATTGTAGTTTTGCGCAAACACACATTTACACTCACGCACACACACACAGACTTAATTGAAGGTTAGAACAACAATTTGCTCTGTAATTAAGTGTTGCTTGGATGACATTTTTATTTAACCTCGTCGCTTGTTTACGCCGACACTCGCATGCGGGTCAATGCATGCCAGCAGGACAAGCGAAAACGAGCGCGCAGGACTACAGAGAAGCAGCTGTTGAAATGTTGAAATAGAAGCGACAAGCGCAGCGTGCAGTTGGCGTTGCGTGCGAAAGACAAGCGAAAGAGTAATGATGATGGGAAAGCAGAAGAATTTAGAAGAAAGCGAGCAAGTTTCATTTTTCACTTTTGTCACTTGCGCCACATAAATTGGCGCAGCACACGCACACACACAAAAATATGAAGACACAGATGTGTATATAAAATGAGAATGTGTGTGTGTGTGTGTGAGTGTGTGAATAATTTTTTGTAGGTATATATATGTGATTTTGCAGCGAAGCACAAACATGTTTACAGGTTTTTAAAAATTGCCGCAAAAAATTTGATGTGTCTTTTTGGAGCATAAACTGGGCTGCCAGGATATAAGTATTCACTTTGCCATGGAGTTTTTAATGGTCACAAGAGAGAATGACTGGTATGAAAAAGTATTTAAATTTCTCATCAAAATAACCTAAAAAAACTTAAAGAGATGGCGAGATATAAGAATGAAATGTGGTACAGATTTTACCAAAACTTCAACCAAGAACTGATTAAAAAAGGACCTTTAGGTTTTAAACCTTTAAGCAAAACTACTGGTCCCACTGTAACTGCCATGAAACGATCCAAAAGTGCTATTTATGGTTAAAACTTTTAAGCAAAGTTACTTTTCCGACTACAACTTTTTCAGTTATTTTCAGGGACCGAAAATAACTGTTATTTTAAAATTTTCAAATCAAAAAGGCATAACGAAAAAATTGTCGGTGGACTTTTTCAAATATACCATTATGATCGTAATGGTCTCAGCTTCAGGAATATTAAACGCCTTTTAAATTTTAGACTTTTAATATAAAAGTAAAAATTAACTGTTATTTTGTGCCTTTTATTTTTTCGGTCAAAAATAATTTTTTCGTCGCACAAGTCTTATAGCTCAGAATGTGCGGTCTGCTGAGACGAAAAAAATGGTATCAATACTTTTTAAGTCGGTCAAACGGCCTTTGAAAAAATTCAAATTTCCTGATATATTTGACCGAAAAAATAAAAGTCACAAAATAACTGTTATTTTTGACCGATAAAATAAAAGTCAAAAGTAACAGTTATTTTTGCCTGATATGATAGAAGGCACAAAATAACTTTTATTTTTGCCGGTAAAAATGAAAGTTACAAGATTAAAAGTTAAAGAAAAGTTAAACAGTTAAAATTTGACTTTTTTGATAAAAACCATAACCGGTACGGTCCCTGGTTATTTTAATTTTATCTCAGCTTCTGTCACAGGTATTTCGTTCTATAATCATAAAACATTAAACTACACAAAACATTAATAAACGCTTTGAAAACATTCTCATTCGTTTTGAAATCAATCAGCATTGCTGTTGCTTGACTGTTGTCATGTCCAACTTTATAGCAGCGCATCAACTGATCACATGTACAATCATTCTACTTGTACAACAACAACTCGCATCTACAAGTCAAAGCAGCAAAGCTCGCATTTCCTGCTCCATTGACTGGTTTTTGCTGCTTCGTTCCATCTTCTATGACAGCGCACCATTTACTCGACTCGGCAACGACTACATTACGTGTACAACTACAACTAAACAAGCAACTTGATATGTGTTGTTGTTGTCATTATTGTATGGCCGTAGTTGTCATGCATATCCTTGACTCGGCACTGTGCCCCGCAGCACCAAGTCGAACTCAATACGAATCGGTATAAACTGAACGACAGATTGACGCCATTGCCTGAGCTATTTTCCCGATACGCACAGTGTCGCGGGTCCATAGTAGCGAGGGACAAAAATAGAAGGAATAGTCGTACGATAATAAAATTTTGTACATATGATGTTGTTATAAAGAGAAGTTAATACGCCAAAAATTACTTCAATCGCCCCACGGACACGTCCACCTCCCATACAAACCAAATACTAAGTTAAAAGTATCTCGGAAATTATAAAAGATATATTGATGAAATTTAGTACAGCAACTCATATGATCAATATAAAAGTATATACCAAAAATCAATGGTTTCAATCAACTTACAAATACGCTTGTCATAAAAAAAGGAAATATTGAAAAAACTACAAATATCTGTGCATACTTATAAGTAAGTAAGTAATTTGAAACCCAAATAAAAAATAATAACACCTCTTATTAAACTCAGTATAGCATATATTTCCATTACAAATTACAGTTTGTTAATTTGTACTGCTAGGATAATCGGTTTTCGATCATAAATTATTGGAAATTAAACCCTCTACATCTATTTTTGACAAAATTTAAAAATTCCTTTCTTCAACTTCCTCAGATATTATATATTGCAGTATATCAGAGTTTCGGTTCTCATGTTTACCTTTAATTTTCCTATTAACTGATATAATTGGTTCTGAAGACATTAACAAGTTTTGCTTCTTTTCGAAAGTTGCCTTGATTCGATGGCAAGCCACCCAGTATTACCCAAGCCTTCCATCGAATCTACATTTTTTTTGTAATTTTTCTAAACCAAGTGGTGTTTGCATAATTTTACAAACAAAAATTTATAGCTCAAGCGAAGCGCAGCAGTGGTCGCTATGATTTCCTGCCAACCATGCTGCAAAAAGGGCCCCATTTTTGACTGCATACGGCACTGAAAATACTAAATTTCTTAAAAACGTGCAAGTTTGTGCAGCTAAAGTCCATGTTTTCTATTAATACATACTTTCAGCTATATCAAACTGTAAAATCTCGAAGTAGTAAGAAGTAGTTTTTTTTTAAGTTTATCTAAAGTTTGATGACACTGCACTTTTATTTCTACGAATTGACGCTTCTTCAAGTAGCGGTACAAGGAATATGGAAAGCAAAACAAAAGAGGGAAAGCTTCCATAAAGTTGTAAAAATAGTATATTTATAGAATATATTTACTTAACATAAGGTTCCATGGGAAATTTTTCCATAAGAGGCCTCGAACTTACATTCAACAAATTGCAATAATTTCTAAATTGAGGTATTTACTTCAGTACTACAAACTTATTTTTCTATATTCACGACATTCATTTTTTTGATTTTTGTCCCTACTCGCGACACTGTGCTACGCCATTTTGTTGGGCTGTTGGCTGTATCGGTGTGATTCTTGTCTGTCCTGTGTTTAAATTCTATTTTTAGCTGCCAATCCAACAATACACAAACATGTTCTCCTGAATTGTGTATGCATGTACACATGTATACAGTTTTGTATGTAGCACTCTCACACACACACACATGCGTGCTGAACGTTATTCATGTTAGGAGGCGTCATAAAAGTGGGTGCCGCTCACTCCAATCGATGGTTCTGCATGTCGAATTCGCATACGAAAACATTCGATTCTGTACTCAATAAGCAAAATTTAAGTAAGGGACTTTTTATTTGGCTCTTTTGCTGTTTATTGTTTGGAAAATATAGCAGCAATAAAATGCCATAATAACAAAGAATAGGAAATAAAATTTAATCACAGATAGCACAAATTCGTTTGCAAGGTTTAAATCAACAAAAGGTTATGTTAGGCAAGACAGACAGCTTGCTGGTTTCTCAGCAAAAGCACTGGGAAGCCTCTAAAGGTCCATTGTGAGGCTCGAAGAGAGTGTAGGTCAGAGTGTGTTCAGTCTTGGCAGAAATCAACCTGAGCCAAATAACTCAACAATAACTCGTATAAAAACAAACTCATGAATGAAACACCAGTCAATGCTTGGCTACTAGTGGGTTAAACATTTTCACATTAATTTTTTTTCACACACACACACACACATTTTCAATGGATTCTATATATAAGAATATACTATAAACATAGTTCACAGTTCCATAACATATAAGGAATTAAGCTCGGATAATGTGCCATTGAATTCGCGCACAACACTGACAGTAATAACATCATAAATCACGCGTAGACATTAATCGCAATATGAAAATATAAAAAGGCGAACAACAAATGAAAAGAAAAACGCTTACATGCCTGCAGATTATCTGGTAAATTTTGGTGCAATCGTTGCAAACGATAAACGCGGTGCTGTTGTCGCCTAAAGCTGGCAACACTGAACGCTTTAGGGGCTCATGTGGAAAGGGAATCGGATGCAAACTCAGTGAAGAAGACATTAGTGAAAATCTCATAAATAAATAAATAAATAAATACTTTGGATTATGAAAAAAGAGAGGCCGCAAAGATCGCATTACACGCGCAGTCAACTGTTCGCGTAATGCTGTGAACTACACTACTCGACAAAAAATGGGTTCAGCGCGTGCTCCTAAAAACAAAAGTATTTTTTAGACTAATCTTCGGACCAAAATATGTCAGGTATGCAAAACATAAATGTTTTGGATCTCAGTCTGTAGATTCATACATCTAAATTTTTTTCTATTTCAAAGTTCTGAAAGTTCAAAATAGAAAATTTAGTTAAAAGGAGACAATTTTCCTCTTTCATTTGATATCCATATCTTCATCATTGCACAATCGCAAATATTTAAAAAAATATTTGAAATGTGTATATCCTTAAAATTTTAAAGTCCTTTAAGAAGGTTTTTGGGTCAGAAAATGATAAACTGACTATGCCAAGATACTATAAATTACCTCTAGTTTCACGTCTATATCAACATTTGGATGGGTCTCGGAAAAATAAAAAAAATTTTTCGCACGGTGAAATAAATGAAAAGTTGGTGTTTTCACACCGTGCATCATAACTTTGTCATTTTTCTTTCAATTCTATTGATGTTAGGCTTAATATTTGCTCAAATAATATATCTTTCATCTTAGATTTTAAAACCAGAGGAGATCATTTATTTTATCTATAAAAAAACTATTCGAATATGTATAGTTTTTGAAAATGGTCAACAAATTCAATTTTTTTCAACTTTCATCATCAGTAACTTCCCTAAATCTCATCTGATTTAGACAACCTATATATCGTTGGAAAGGTTAATTAATTGCCTTCTGAACCACTTGTGTTAGTCAGATGGTTGGTTTACGAGATGTGTGCTCATAACTGAAATAAGAGGGGAAAAACGTGTTTTTCGAAGATTTTTCAAAAACGCTTCTTAAGAAAATTTTTTGATTTTCAGTTTCGAGTTCAGCATCAAAGATTAGTCTAAAAAATACTTTTATTTTTAGGAGCATTTTTCGTGTCGAGTAGTGTTATTTGAGTTTCCGCATACGCAGGCAAATTATAAAAATACGTTTTTTTTATGATATTTTGCAGCTGAGGAGCAAGTTGCAGAGTTGCATTTGGCTTCTGTCTTAAGGCTTTCCGTTTCGCGTATCCGCTTTTCTCTGCCACTCGCTTTGACTTCCTGTTTTCAGGCACTTTTCATCTTTTCGAGCGTTGAGTTGTTCCCGTCGGGATATATGTGGCAGGGGCGCGCCCGCATTCGGGTCACGCAGTCAAGGGTGAATGTCGGCGAAAGGCCAATGGCTGGCATACAAAATGAAGCGAAATGAAGGCATAACAAAAATACGAAAGCCTGTTGTTGAAGGTCAAAGGCAAAGTTTAACCTTTTGGCCTAAACAACAGAGACGGACGCTGATGCTTAGCTTTCGGTTGCTTGACATGCTGGAAGCTCGAAGCGCTTGTCGCTGTCAGCGAGACACACGCACATTTCCACACAACTGTGGACATTTGAATATAGATGTATGTACATAAATGTATGTGTGAGTGAATGGTGGTGTGTAGCGTAAATTCAAAGTAAATGCCATCTCCTTGCAGTTTCACATCATGGAAAATTCCAAGTATTTCGGCACACACGTCTACACAGTAACACCAAAAATTGCATGCGTATTTGTGTGTGTGTGTTTATGTGTGAGTAAGTGCTTGCGAAGCGTTCGCACATGCTACACAAGATTAGCCTAAGCACGCCTGACACAGAACATGTCGTTGGCTTTAAAGTTTGCAACTGCCAATTGTTATTTGAGCCAAACGACTCCTTTGGCTGCCTTCATTTGCGTATTTTTCTGGTAGCTTGCTTTGGTCTTCGACTACAATTTTTTTTTAGTGTCAAGTCTGGAATGTTGTTGTTAATAAAATTTTTTTTTACAGTTTTTGAAGGGTTAATCTGATCCTATCTGTGTGAGTACCTCGAGTACTCGAGGAAGCAACAGCAGGTTCAGCGAGCTTGCAGTCGCTACTACCTTTTTAACTTCAGCTAAATGTTTTGGGTCACAAAAAATAATAACACCGTGCGACAAAAAATTTTACACACGTAAAAATCGATATACTGGCGAAACTAGGGGACAATTTTAGTCAAACTGCGTTTTTAGTTTTTCTCTCTGACGTCGGGATTTCTTTTAAAAGGACTTTGAAATTTCAAGGACATGTTTATTTCAAAAAATTATTTTAAAAATTAAGCGCAATGTAGAATAACAATATGGGTATCAAATGAAAGAGAAAAATGCTTAGAATCTTAGAAAATTTAATGTTTTGGTGCAGAAAGACGAAGAGGTATTGAAAATGTCCTTTTAAAACTTTATCCTTGAATATCTTTGGAAATTTCCAATAATTTTTTTTGAAAAATATATATTTTAAGGACTAATATGTATACTACCACATCCTTGAATTTCGTCCTTCTAACTTTATTAGTTTAAGATATAAAAAATTTAATACTTCTCTCTATGGATATGGATATTTTCCATATCATTAAGGATGCTGAAAGCGTATTTATAGAACCATTTGTGCACTTAAAAATAACAAGCTGACCATATGAAAAATGGTTTAAATACTTTAATTGTATTCTATAAATATTTAATTTTACATTTAGTACACATTTGCAAAATGATTGACGCCTATTCCGAAATGGAGATCAACATGCCTCTCAAAATACATTTCATAGAGAGCAACTACGGCTTTTTCCCCGAAATCTTAGGTGAAGTTAGTGATGAACACGGAGAGCGCTTCCACGAAGATATTGCGTGTACATATTAGTCCTTAAGATATATGTTTTTCAAAGAAAAACTATTGGAGATTTCCAAGGATATTCAAGGATAAAGTTTTAAAAGTACATTTTCAATACTTCTTCGTCCTTTTGCACAAAAATATTAAATTTTCTAAGACTCTTAGGATTTTTCTCTTTCATTTGATACCCATATTGTTATTCTACATTGCGCTCATTTTTTCAAATAATTTTTTGAAATAAACATGTCCTTGAAATTTCAAAGTCCTTTTGAAAAAATCCTGACGTCAGAGAGAAAAACTAAAAACGTAGTTTTACTACAATTGGCCCCTAGCTTTGCGAGTATAGCGATTTTTTCGTGTGTTTTGAAATTTTTTGATTTTTGTCGCACGGTGTAATATTTGAGATGACATTAGCTTGAGATGTCCTGGAGCCGAATTGGCCTATGTGTATTTTCATGATTTGTTTTTGGCTGAAAGCAGCCTCTTCTACCTACCTACCCAGCTTCAGGTGACTACTGAAAGGTCTACATTAGGAAAAATAAGACCCTTCCATTAAATATATTCTGCTTTAGCAAGGCGTCAACGATTTGTCATATCAGTTTGATTATATTGTTTATGAAAATTAGTTTCTGATAAGTGGTCTGCAGTTGCTCAGAGCAAATCGCATCATTGCACAGTGATTCGCCTTCATACAACCGCGGAACAAAATTAGAAGGAGTGGGCTGTTCTTTATAAAATTTGGTAAGCTAGTTATTTATGGTCTGCTGAATTAAAATCTCCATTTTGTTTTACCTAAACTGCCTGAGACTTAAATTTGCAATTTTCGTAATTTTTGGAAAGCTGTAGCACCAAGCGTGTTGGCTAATCAGTTCCGTCAACGAGTAGCAGAAATTGTTTTAGGATCCTTTAGTTTTGCAATGAAAATGTTTTTCAGTTTTGCGGTTTTTCCATTTTTCGTGCTGATTGCATACCTTCAGGAATACATAAAATATGTTTTGTCGAAAAGTAGGTGTTTAAACTACGTCTACGCAAATTGAATTATTTTCTGATATCGGAAGATATCGGTGGATGTGATTACATTTTTCGACAAAGAAAGAATGCTTCTTAAAATAAACAAAAATCCAGGAACATACTTTCACATGCTTTTTAGATATTTTCCTCTAAATTTTGCCAATTTTCAGAATTTTAATTTTGAAAATTATATTTTAAATATAATGTTAAGTAGAAGTAAAGTGATGTTAAATTAAATTAAAAGTGTAGAAAAGAATGCTTTTTAAAACAGACAAAAATCCAGAAACATCTTTTCACATATTTTTTACATATTTTCCACTAATTTTCCGATCTTTAATTTTAAACGTAAAGTACAGTTAAATTAAAAGTGTAGAAAAGAATGCTTCTTAAAATACACAAAAAACCAGGGAAATTTTTTTCATATACTTTTTGCATAGTTTACACTAATTTTGGTAATTTTAGGATTTTTAATTTTGAAAAATATTTTAAATTGAAAGTGAAGTAGAAGCCTCGGCTTTGCAAATTTTGAGAAAACATTGAAATCAAAAAGGACCACATCAATTCTTAATCTATATTGAAAGTTTTAGCAACTTCTTCCTAACCATCAATTTTTACGATTTTTTTTACTCAATAGACTAAAAAACAGAAAACATGTGTTTAAATTTTTTGGTGAAAAAAGTTTCGACTTTGAGCAGCTCTTGCACACACACTAATTAATTTTTTTGCACAGGATTTTTGTGCTTTTCTTAGTTGGAATTTTAACTTTCCAATGACATCAAAATCGTTAAATTCTGACACTATCAATTTTTTGAATTTTGTCTATGAAACGAATCACTGTGCATCGTCACAAACTCATCAAATTCTTGCATTGCTTGAAGCAAGCGGAAAGAGAAGTTGTTTTGTAGTTTTGTCTTTGTTTCTTTACATTAAAAACTAAAACCACTTTCCTCACCAAACTTTGGAGACTCTTGATACTGTTTTAGATTTCTCTTCTTCCAAATGCGACAAAGTTGCTCTCGTTCAACCAAAAATCTTGAACAATCATTTCGGTTGTAAATATTTTGCAACTCGTGAAAAGTTTGACGAACAGAACACGAATTTTTATAATAAATTTTTAATAATTTTGAAGCACTTTTCAATGGTAAACCGCTAACTATGAAAGGACACAAACGTTACAGATTGACAGCATTGCCAACTTTAATGTAAGCTGTCAAAGTTCAGACAAAGCTATTGAAAATCTTTAGAAAGCCTCTGCACTGAAACTGAGTTTACCTCCCATTTTATTTTTTTTGCAGTGAAAATATTTACAGTAACAAAAAATTGCCACTCAATCTACATTTGACATTGTTTTGAAAGTTGCAAAGTTGTGTGCGCCCAAATTTAAATGACAACTTTGATTGCTACAAAATACACAGGTACATACATACATACATGTATGTATACATTTCATGATTGCGGCTGTTATTATTAACTGTCAGGGTGCCATTTATTTATCAAAAAAGGAAAATTGTATTTATGGCGAACAATTTAATGTGCGGTATGTAAATGAAACGACAGCCAACGAATTGGAATGCGAGCATGAAATTAAACTTCAACTGGCACTCACACACACTCTCACACACACACACACACTGCCTCACGCGCAGTAGCACAAAAATCGATAACTTGTGCGAGCGCAAAATTTTCCAGAATGGCGCACAATTCGCCAGCCATGCCCAATGCGACGGGAGATGCTCTGTGTTTGTGCCGCTTTTTAGATGAACACTTGCAGATAATTCTGTTATTATAGCCCAAAGAGTAATCACGGTAACAATTTGCGAAATTAAATCGCGCATTCTTGCGTATATATGTGTGTGTGTGTGAGTGCGAGTATGGGATGTATGAATGTTGTTTTCAGTTTGGCGGCCAGGGGGCACAAATTGACAGTAAATGCAATCAACATTTACGTCATTCATAAATTAAATTTTCCATTTTGTAAAACAATTCACGTTAACCAACAAAATAAACCAAACCAAACCAAACCGAACCGAAAAGGAAAATACAAAAACACACTAAACGAAGCCAAAAGCCAAAGAGGAGTAAAATATGGAATGGCAGCGCGCACATAACTCACGGCCTGCATATGTATGCCAAATTTAATTTCGTAAGTGTTTCGAGGAGCAAAACAGCCGCAATATCCTCAGCGGTAAAAGCAACATAACAACAACATCAACACAGCCAACATAACGCTGGGAGCAGTGTGAGGAGGTCCGAGAGGCGATTGTAGGAGGCAAAAGGTAGAGTGGCGAAAGGTCAAATATATGCGGACCATAGAGCGACGCAGCGCCCAAGGTCCAGAAAACAGATAAACAAGTAAAAATCAAAACAAAACGAAAAGGATTGGGCAATGAATGGCACTTGAAGACGACGATCTATGGAGCGAAAGGCAAAGTGCGCCTATTAATATGCAACAGCAACAGCCGACACACACAGACACACACACACACACACGCACATACAGTGGCAGGGTATTGTGGGATTCAAACTGCCCAAATATAAAAATTGCTGGTGCAAAAGATGGTTTCAAATGGAATCGAGCTCAAATGTTGTGCACAAGTTCCCAAAAATGAAATCCCGTGTGCGCCACTGCACACAGACACAAACCGTGTATAAAGTTACACAGCGCGCAGAAAAACGGCCGAGAGTGAAAAATAAAAATCACTTCCAGCCAAATAAAATCAAAGGGAAGACAAACTGCTTGACGAGAAGGTAAAATAATCGTTGCAGCCGAAACGCCCAAGAAAAGAGTAAACAGCGAATGGGTTGAACCGAATCCGAAAACAGCTAAAAATGCTGACAAATTATGGAGATGAGCAGTAAAAGAGTTTTAGGAGGCAGTCACACAAACTTACAGCGACAGCATTTTACAAAATTTATTTACGAGCTGACGTTGTTGTTGTTGTCGTTGTAATTTTAGATAGCAAATTGACAATTGCTAGTCATAGTTTGGATTATTTTGTTGTTGTGTAAAGTGAGGCCAAAAGTGCCACCTAAATGTGTCAGATTGTTGTTGCTTGGACAAGGGTTAAATGTTAAATGAATAAATTGCATGAATCCATGATAATTTGGCACATTTTGATAGAATTTTTTTTTTGAGCTAAACAAAGTGTTATTCAGAATTCATTGTCTACTCGTATTTACGACAACGAGACTAAGGTCTGGTTTTCTTTAAAACTTTGTGCGGCATCAGATCACTATTGCGGTTTTGCTGTAGCGATCTGGAAGTCGGTGTTCGAGGCAGTAAATATTTGTAGGTTGACGGCGAAGAGGGAGACCTTGTCTCCGGTGCAAGGACTAAGTTGAGTTAAATTCAGCCAGTTTAATTCTTTACAATTGAATAGTTATGAACCGTTTGTATGAATTTACTTTTAATTTAAATTCAATTTGCAACCTTTTATGGAAAGTGAATCGCCTGGTTCAGAATTCGTTTTTAATAAAATTTACATCTTTTAACTTTTCTGGAATAAAAAAACAAGCGTTCTGTAGTTTGCCTGCCTAGGAAGGCTGTCGAAAACCTTTTTAATGTACAGTGCAATATTTTATTTGATTACACTGTGCAACAGTACACTTGACACATTCAAAAGGTGATATAGGCGTGAAACTAGAGGTCATGCAAAGTAACTTGGCATACTGAGTTTTTGATTTTCTGGTCCGATGTTCTTTAAAAAAAACCTTAAACATTTTAAGGATTTTTTTTTAAATAATTGTTGTTTTGAAATGATAAAGTTATGGGCATCAAATGAAAAAGGAAAATTATTGCCTTTTGACTAAATTTTCTATTTGGAATTTTCAGCAGCAAAATATGTCAGGTCCTTCCAAATATGTATTCGTCCATATCCTTGTCCTATGTCAGAAGAGGTCATTCATAGTAACTTGGCATACTCAGTTTTTGATTTTCTGGTCCGATGTCCTTTTAAAAAAACCTTAAAAATTTTAAGGATTTTTTAAAAAATAATTTCTGTAAAGTTATGCGCATTAAATGAAAGAGGGAAATTATTGGCTTTTGACTAAATTATTTATTTGGAATTTTGAGGAGCAAAATATGTCAGAGGAGGTCATTCATAGAAACTTGGCATACTCAGTTTTTGATTTTCTGGTCCGATGTCCTTTTAAAAAAAACCATTAAAATTTTAAGGATTTTTTAAAAATAATTTCTGTTGTGGAATAATAAAGTTATGGGCATCAAATCAAAGAGGGAAATTATTGCCTTTTGAGTAAATTTTCTATTTGGAATTTTTAGGAGGAAAATATGTCAGGTCCTTTCAAATATGTATTCGTCCATATCCTTGTCCTATGTCAGAAGAGGTCATCCATAGAAACTTGGCATACTCAGTTTTTGATTTTCTGGTCCGATGTCCTTTAAAAAAACCTTAACAATTTTAAGGATTTTTAAAAAAAATAATTTCTGTTGTGCAATGATAAAGTTATGGGCATCAAATGAAGGGGGAAACTATTGCCTTTTGAGAAAATTATTTATTTGGAATTTTTAGGAGCAAAATATGTCAGAAGAGGTCATTCATAGAAACTTGGCATACTGAGTTTTTGATTTTCTGGTCCGATGTTCTTTAAAAAAAACCTTAAACATTTAAGGATTTTTAAAAAATAATTTCTGTTGTGCAATGATAAAGTTATGGGCATTAAATGAAAGAGGGAAATTATTGCCTTTTGACTAAATTATTTATTTGGAGTTTTCAGGAGCAAAATATGTCAAAACAGTTTTTTGATACTCAATTTTTGATTTTCTAGTCCGATGTCCTTTTTAAAAAAAACCTTACACATTTTAAGGATTTTAAAAAAAAGAATTGCAAATGTAATTGCTGTTGTGCAATGATAAAGTTAGGGGCATCAAATAAAACAGGACAATTATTGCTTTTTGACTAAATTATTTATTTGGAATTTTCAGGAATAAAATATGTCAGTAAGGTCCTTTCAAATATGTATTCTTCCATATTCTTGACGGTTTTTAACAAATGCTTTAAAAAAATACATTGTTTGGATCTCAGTCTGAAGTATAAACCCTCAAAATTGTATTCTCCTTTCTTTATTGGTTTAGATTAAAAAAATAATAATAATAAGTTTCCAACCATAAGCAAAAATTATGTATGGATTATGCATTAATTTTGTTGTGCATAAAATTAGCTTTTTTGATGGCTACTTTAACTTATTACATTAGTTTGTCTATTTGGTGGACCATAGTAATTTTGACTAAATCAGATGTGTCGAAAACCAATACCAATCGCCTTTGCAGCAGAATTGCTGTGCAACGACACCCATGACTACCTTCAGTGAGGACACCAACCACTGGCTTGAAGTAAATATGTCAAGCAACGTTCGGCGTCAATCACGCTCATGCAATTTTCAAATATGACTTTCCGCATTTCAATGCCACATTTCAATAGTGGCCCACGCGACTGCCTGACAGACGCCACAAGTCGGCATTACACATGTCACTATGTAAAATTTTGCTAAATATTGATGCCCTGGGCGCCTGGGACTTACCTCTCCTTCTGCGCGGCCTGTTGCCGATTGCGTGCCGCGTGTCAATTCGCTGCTGCCGGCTGCCCGGGGGACGTGCGAATTTCACAAAATTCCACTAATTAGCGTTGAATTAAGGTAACATTAAAATTTGCTACTTTTTCAGCCATTGCACACAATGGCACTCTGCACATTTCACATTTCACATTCTTTCTTCTCACTTCAACACTATTATTTTATTTATTTTGAATTGAATTGAATTAATTTATTTATATTTTTTACAATTGTTTGCTATTTGTAGATTTTCTTTGTAAGCAGTGAAATTTGTAATTTGGTTTTGTGCAAATGTTCGACACTCGTACGCGACGTTTAGTTACACGACTTTTTATGTTTCACAACACTGTAACGAGAAATCAAATCAAATTCGGCGCATTTTTAAATCAATTTCAATTTTGAGCACAGACACAACATTGCGTCGGTTTGGCTGCCGTTTTGTGGCGGCCTGTGGCCGATTTTAGTGGTTGCGAGGAATTTTCGACTGTGGCTATTTTATTTCTTTCTTTTTGTTTTTGCATTGCCGAACGCTGCAGTTCGGGTGTCAGGTATGGGTTGTTCAGTATGTTCAGTGTGCAGGAGAGTTTGCAATGTGTTGTGGAAAGTATGGGACGAATTAGCCAAAACAGTTTGTCTGTAGGTCTGACAGATGGCTGGTAAGTGCGGCAGCTTTCAAGGAGTACTTAGTTGGAATATTCAAATCAAATGTCGTACAAACACTTCTGAATCGATTAAGTTGTACCATAAGCAATGCTTTAAGTAGTTCAAGTTTAAAGTAGTGAAAAAGAGGGAGTAAGGGGGGTTTAATTTATAATATAATATTTTTTGCTAAGCAGTACTTGTACCCATAAGTCGATTGCAATGGCATTGCTATAGGTTCTGATTGTAATACTGGTCGAACTTTTTTATCGAATTGAACCACATTTTGTTGAGAGACTTCTAAAGTCCTGTGATAGATTGCAGTGGCAGCATTATTCTGAAAAAGCACACTTAAGTACAAAAAAGGTGACTCCTTGTGACGCCACAGTGGGATGACGCTAATCTCATTTAAAACATGGAACGAGCAATCTGCCTAATATCACGAAAAAAATCACGCCTAAGCTGATGTAAAGCAAAGATCTTAGGAAGTTTAATCTTCTCCTGGCTAGAAATGGATATTGGTACATAAAGTGAAGAACCGTTTCTTTGTGCTCTTCGAAAAGACAACCGCAACAGCTGGATTCTGATTCAATCTGGTACAGTTTTTGCATAATCTTTTATGGATAATGTATCTCATTATCTGAAATGATACCAACTCTGACAACCTTCCCTTCAATAATTGCCTCTCATCATGTTAGTTGCTCAACATACAGTTTCCTATTGCTTTTTGTGCTTTTATTTAACAGCTAAAAGAGAATTTCCTCCTCTTCATTCCATCAATTGTGCAACATATCCTTTTTTGAATGGAGCAGCAGATAGAATTTGTTCTTTGTTCAACCACTGTTTTTGTCCTGAATAGTGTTATGAAGAATCCACTTTTCTTCAGCACTAATTCAAGAGTCCTTTTACATTTAATAGAACAGATTTTCATAAATTTTTGCAAGTTCATTTCTGCAAACCTTAGGTGCAATTCACTGCCCAATTTTGACACTATTTCAATAGCTTTCAAGTGGCGATGAATATTTGCCTTGATTGAAGTTTTTCATCCAAATCTTTAACTGTTAATGTGGCACTTTGCGCCACTACTTTGCGCCGCCTGTCATCGTGGAACCTTGACTTACATTTATTACACCTATAGCATAAATTTGCCACAGTTTCTTCTTAACTCGGAATATTTTTGACAAACTTCGCACGTCTATTAAACTATGTTGTACATGTTTATAATGGAAGCCTGTAGAATATGTTGTGGTATGCAAAGTTTGTCAAAAAGATTACGAGTTAAAAAGAAACTGTGGCAAATTTATGCTAAAGGTGTAATAAATGTCATTCTCCTTTGCTCTTTCTCTGCCCTCCATCATAGATACTTGCAGCTTTCTGACTGTTGTCGCATGCAACGTAGCGCATCAGCATGTCGCTCAAGATCGATGAAAACACTTTTACTTGTTTCTTCTTTCGTTCGAATATTTGAAATGTTTAGCACTCAGTTCGCCGTCTGCAACACAATAAACCGCATTATTTACAACGGCTTTCGGTGAATTGCAGCAAAATATTCATCCGATCATGCGCCTGTCTACTATACGTCCATATCTCTGTGTGTGTGTGCGTGTGTGTGTGTGCTGGCGTGTCTACATGTGTAGTGCGGTCATGTCGCTGCGGTAATACGTACATGTAGGTATGTAATCGTGTGGCCTGCCAGCCAACTAGAATACCAAATATTTACTTGCAACACAGTAAATCGTGGGAGATTTGTTGCAGGTGCTCGAACCGCAGCACACACACGCCATCGCAAATCCATTAAAAATTTTGATTTTATATTTGAAAATCGTTTGTTCTCGGCCATTGTATAGGAGGTGCTCGTGTGTATGTGTGTGTGTGTGTGTCGAATATTTATATGCTTTGCATTCGTTGTGCACGTTCGTGGTGCGCAGATTGCGGCGGCTACGGCATTGTCAGCGCCGCATAGATTGGAGATTAAACGCTCGGCTTGTTCCATTCAGTGTGGCGTCGTCCACATTGTTTGTAGGCATTGATGAATTTTAGCCAAAACAATATAAGCAGCGAGTACAATGGAACACAGCCGCTGGCAACTATTATTTTCTGCATATTGAGCAATTATTTCACATTGAATATGAACTTCGCAGCCGTGGCCGTTCTCAGGGCCGGTGGCTGGTCCCAGTCAGTTTGGAACAAAAAATCGCATTTATGGTTGTGTTAAAAATTGTTGATCGAATGCGTGCTTTGTTTACTCGAATTTAATAATTCATTAAATGTGCTCACGATTTGCACGTTTATGCACGCTTTATGTGCCGCATTAAATTGATGGCTTTCGAAAATTGCTAGGAATTTTGATATACCGCGCATGTTAGATGTTGCGTGATTAGTGTTGATTAAAATCAATAGTAAAATTATTTCTATGTTTTTATGTGAATGCAAGAGTCTGCCAATTGTTAAACAAAATGTTGAGAGAAGTGTTTAAAGCTTTAAAGTCATTCAAGTGCCAATGTAAATTTTTTAATTAATTTCATGAAACAGATTTTGTTTCCCAGCAAGTTTTAAGATGTTATAATTCAAGTAAAAAGCCACAAATAAATATTATTTCATGAACTAATTTCATTCTTTTTTTATTTATGAAAACTATTTTCATAACAACATTTTGGGGTTCAAAAACATTTGTCCCACTGTTCGCTCCATGGAAAATTTGTTCCAATGATCCGAAAGAAAAAATAAATCGACGATATAAGTTTAGTTTAGTTTAGTTATGAAAAACCAGCACATCCAGTGGAATCTAATTGTTCATTAAGCCTTTCATAAAGTTGGGGGTTGGAGTCTTGGACCAGTCATTTCTACTAAAGAAACGCACGTTGAACTTTCTTGCTCAAAGGAAGAAAATTGAAACCAGAGATAGTAGAATACTTTACTATGTATATTTGATTTAAACGCGAAAAACTCGTAGTTGGATGTCATTGAGGTCATAGCATAATTGTAACCAGCCTTGACGAAGGAGTTTGATGAGAGAACATTTTGAACCGAACCCAATGTTTTTGGGTGCCTTTATTTTATAGTTTTATATAAAATTGTTAATATCTTATAACCACTACATACACATGGCAACATATGGGCCCACTTTCTAATTGCCAACAAAAGATGAGCAAGCAAAATGTCCACCTAGAAGTCTAATTTTTCAACATTGACCTACAAAATTTCAGTTAGGCATAATTATTCAGTCATAGAATGCTCACAGAATTTGTTAATCTAAACATTAGCTGCAAGTTTGCTGAAGACAGCATTAAAATATATTGAAATCTTAAGACTTATAAAGGAAAAACTGATTTCAAAAACACACTAACACATACAAACTTTAGACGGCTGTAACTTTTGAAAGTAAACTAACTCTGTAAAACCCAGTTAGACTTTTACCAAAACTACCGATTAGTACTGACCAATTCCAGGTCAGATTCCATTACCCAAAAAATTCTAGCACAGTGTTTTTCAATCATTGTTCACTGTGCTTGGTCGGCTTTTCCTTCCCGCAAGGCCTCAAAACAATTTTAACTATAGAGACCAGGAAGCTTCTACACTTTCTGGATCTCACAAAGTGGATTTAAAATATCAGCCAATACCAACACAAAATTAGGATGTGGCTTCAAAGAGACACTTTAAGTGCTAATTGTGCTACTTAACCCTTTCGCTACAGGTTTTTACTGGGGAAAGTTAAAATTTTATATTTTACGTCTTAGGCTTCTATGTGGTTATATTAGCAACATTCCATAAGAAATTTTTTAATTTTTATACTCGGACCCTGTATTTTAAAGCTTTTTTCTAAATTGAAAGAAAAGTAGTATCTAAATTGAAAGAAAACGTCAAATTAAAAAGTTCTCTAATTTTTTCTGCTTCTTCTTCTTTTACTATGTCGAGATATACCATTAAAAAAACGTGTATACTTCTCTTCTTTAAACTTAAATATTCAGTTTATTAATTTCGTATTTTTCCTAAAACTTCAAACTATTCTAAGGATCAACAAAAAATGTATTCTTGGAACCATAGCGGATGCAGACGTCCACAAAGTAGCATGTTGCCATATGGCAACAAAATAGCGAAAGGGTTAACTGTGGTATCAACCACTCAACCAAGAAACCACAGTCACAATGGATTAAATAGGCCTAAGTGTGTCTCATACAAAGGCACAAACCCTGACCTAACCTAACCTTATATTTTACAGGAGAAGGACCCTATGCGTCCTGGATTTTTTGGTTTTAACTGCAACTGTGCAATTACGATGCCATAAGATGCCAGGTTCATATACAGACTAAGCCTAACCGAAATATAGATAAGACAACTTTTTCTCTTGGTGGCTGCTGTCTGAGAATGAAAAACTGCCGAGTTTACCAGTAATAAGTAATAAGCTGCCAAATTGTTTCTTTATCTAAGCAAAGCAAAGTTTCCTACCCGATGTTTCAGTTGCTATAACTTTGATTTTAATTCGAATACAACTGAACTAAACTCTGAACCCTCCAAGCAGATACTCTCAACTCTGGGTACTGCGTTAGTAAAAACCCTGAACCTGGTAAATAAATCGTTCAAAAGATTTGTGTTTTGCTGAAATTCATAAATTCTGATGACCTATTTGGATTTTGTTGAAGTCAACCACATATTGAGGGATTAAAATAAAAACTATATACTTAATCTTTGAAACCATCTTTGATCACTTTTTTTATGTTTCAGGAAAAAAAACGTTTTTTTGTTAAGTTAAAATTCCAATAAATTCTCCGTACTTGCACATGCACACACACACACACATACACAAGCGCCAGTCAAGGTCCATTGATGCGGTGGCGGAGCGGCAACGTAGTATGGTTGCGTGGCAACGAAGGTGGGATGGCTCTGATAAGGGCAGATGGACGCACAGCCTCATCCCAGACGTCCTTAAGTGGGCTAGCCGAAAGCACGGGGAGGTGACGTACTGTCTAACCCAGCTGCTGACAGGGCATGGCTGCTTCAAGTCATATCTCCACCGGATTGGCGTCGAAGCAACCCCATTCTGCGAGATGTGTCCAACGGCGGTTGAGGATGCCAACCACGTCTGGTTCCAGTGCCCCCGTTATCTGCCGCAGAGGCTGAACCTGGAGGCCAAGGTGGGCGCGCAAGTCCGAACCGACAGCGTCATCGATCTAATGCTAGAATCGGCTGGAAACTGGATGGCAGTGCGCAATTTCGCAGCAGTGGTCATGGCCAAGCAACGTTGGCTGGAACAGCAACGGCGCGTGGAGTACAGAAGTGAGCCGACAATATAAGGCTTAACCCCCCCCTACGATGCGATGCTTACGGCAGTTCCGTAGGGGGAATGAAGGGTTAACGGGGGGTGGTTTTAGTCGGTAAGAATCCGGCATGCTGATGGGTTGCCATCAGTATCTATGAAGATTTCCACCTCCTGCGCGAAAAAAAAAAAAAAAAAAAAAACACACATACACTTGCAATCGTTGAGCCATGGAACTTTCTGCTATTTAATTAAATGAAAACTTTGAAGAAAAAATTGCATGTCCATCAAACAGCTACTAATGTCGCATTAATTGAATTTTTAAATAGCAACAGTGACAATTCAGCACAAACACACACACACACACACCCACATACATTGAGATTCAAATTCAGTCTTTTATGATGTTTGATGTTTCCGCATTTTGATCGCTCGATCAGCCGTGGCCGGTGTGGCAGGGGTGAGGGGAAGGCAGTGCCTAAGGAAACATGGCTACAACAGACCAAGTGGGCACTGTCCAAACACCGGATGTGTGCCGCACAGTCGCGTTGAGCTGCCCAGTCGAGTTGGACGGAATGACAGGCGACGCGCCGAGCTGACAAGGCAACACAGGATGTCACTTGGACGAGCATTCCGCTTCTCGTTTTGCTTTTGTTGATTCAATTTGACGGCGATATGCTTTGAAATGTGAGGAGCGTATGGAGCGTGTGGCGGCAGCAGCGAGCAGGCAAAGCAGAATAATTGGATTGGAGATAATTTGAGTGGTGGATTGGTGGCATATCAGCGTTTTCACTGTTTTAATTCTATGACTCGAAGTGTTCAAAATAAAAATTGGACTCTTTAAAACTAACACACACACACACACACACACACATAAACACATATAAACACGTATGTGAAAAAGTTAAGAAAACCGTTGTAGCGCAGGGACTGGCATTTCTCACTATTTTGCCGTCGCACCCAACCAAACACACACACTCACACACACACACACACATGCACTTATACATATTTATGTGCGCATATCGTGTACACGGATGAAAGCGACGTCCATTTTCCCACACTCGGTCGGTAATTAAATATTTACGACGTTTCTTTTAATTTTTCTCGTTGGCTTTTCCGTTTGTTTTTCCCATTTTTTTGCGCACTCTGCGCGCTTTTTCTTTATTTGCCGCATAACAAATGAGTTGAGCACGGTGGCAACGCTGGCTGGCGGGCGACGACGGTTGATGCGAGGCAGCGCGGTTAGTCCCAACCGCCGCAAGGGTCTCGAGGGATTCACTTTGTGCCGCGCTGGCCTTGCAATATGGCAATCAATTTGCGTGTGTGTGTGTGTGTGTGTGTGTGAGTAAGTTGGGCTGCTTAACGTTACATGCATATACACGCATATGCATGCATGTGTGTGTGTGCCAGTTGGGGGGGTTGGGGAGTGCGGTGCGAAACGCCAAGTAGGTGTCAAATTGCTCATAAAATAAAACGGCAGACAAATACATCGAGAATGTTGTAGCTGTTGTTGTAGCTGTGCTATCTTGCCGCCGTCCGTAAACTATTTCCGCGCTGTTCTAATGCGAGCGCTTAAGTTAATTGCTGCTGCTGCAAATGTGGCCGGCGCTGTAAGCGGCACTAAACCCGCCAGAGCTGCGACTTAAGCCCGAACGAGTGTTGCGCTGGCCATCAACATTTTTATTGACGCAATTAATTATAGCCGCATCCCTCTTGCCCTTCCACCCTGCCCTGCCTATGTTTAGGTTTGAAACTTTCAAGTTTGAAACTTAGTCCGGTGTTTATGTCAGTTGCTGAGTCTTGCAGGCTGTCAAGTTGGCAAACATCTCGCACCAAACCTGCCTCAATGCAATTGTGGTCACTTGGAAAATTCACCAACACTTTGAACCCGATTCGAAACCACTTCCAAGTCACTTTTGTTTGCATAAAGCAAGCTGCGAAATTGTGCAAATTTCGGATTTTGCAATTCACTAATAATTCAAATATTTTTTGCTAAAATATTGAAAACATTTAATTTATGTTATTTTATATATTTTTTTGTTGTTTGAATTTCTTGCTTTACCAGCAACACGTTTGGTCGTGAGAAAAGCTACGCGGAAACTGCTGGGAAATTAATTTGCTCCGACATTCGTCTGCATTGGCTGTGCACGATGTTTCGTTGTAGCTTTGGCGAATTGAAATACACTTCGTGCTGCACTTGTTGGCGCGGGGTGGGAAAAATTTACCGTTGTGATGTTTTCCCTTAAAATTTTCATGTACCATTGTCTCGGAACGGGGTGCTTGCATTCGTTTGCCGCGAGCGTAAAAATGTACCAAACAGAAAGCGAGAGAGAGACTAGCAAATATTGCATGCGAGAAAATTGATGCTATTTTAAAATTAGCGCATGCAATAATTGTCCATTGTTTTCGACGCAAGAATAGACATTTTCTATACCTGATAAAAGTGTTTTAATGGCAGATACTTTTCGGAAAATTTTAATAAAGATATTAAAAAAAATTAATTAAATTATTATATTAAACAATTATAAATAAACAATTAAAAAAAGAAATCTATTAACAATGCGCCAACGCGCTAATTGGATGTTCATGTTGGATGTAACATCGCCACTTGAACCAACCAACCAACCATTAACAATGATTGAATGCTGCTGTTTGAATTATAAAAAAACTATTAACAAATATGTTTTTTGTATGAAATTGTAAAAAATTTTATGAACATATTTAATTAAACATATTTGAATATTACATATTATAAAAATTTTTTTTTTACGTTTGCGAACTATAAAATAAATGTTATTTATTGATTTTTGAATACTTAAAGTGCATAATAAACGAATTATCGAAAAAATTTTGTTTTTATGATTTAACCATTTTTATAATTGAATATTGTTTTAAAGTAAACGAATTACAGTGGTGTCTGGATATAGTGAACTAATTATTGCAAGGCCTGTTCACTGTATTGAGGTTGTTCACTATATCAAGGTTAACATTTTTGGTCAAAAACTCGTTTATTTGCTCAAAATACACTTTTTGTGTTTTGCTTGAAAATTTGTTTCTATATTTAGAGGCTCGATGTCAAAATTTGGGTGTTCACTATATCGAGGTGTTTACTATATAGGGGGTTCACTATACCCAGACACGACTGTATTTATAATTTCTAATTAAGTTTCTTATTTATTTCTTTCTATTTTTAAAATATTTGATTTGACGCAATTTGATTTGAAGCTTCTTGATTTAGGTCGAGTGGAGTTGAATTAAGTTGAGTTGAGTTAAATTGAGTTGGGATGATTTGATTTAACTTGATTTAAGTAGATTTGATAGATTCGATTTGATTCGAATTGATTAGATTCGATCAGATAAAATTTGATTAATTTGATTGGATTTGATTTGATTAATTTGATTGGATTTGATTTGATTAATTTTATTTGATTTGATTTGTTTGATTTGATTTAATTTAATTTTGTTTGATTTGATTTGATGGATTAGATTTGATTTGATTTTGTTTGATTTGATTTGATTTGATTTGATTTGATTTAATGGGATGATTTGATTTGATGATTTGATAAGTTGGGATGATTTGATTTAACTTGATTTAAGTAGATTCGATTTGATTAGATTTGATCAGATAAAATTTGATTAATTTGATTGGATTTGATTTGATTTGATTTGGTTTGATTGATTTGATTTCATTTGATTTGATTTGACTTGATTTGATTAGACTAAATTTGATTTGATTTGATTTGATTAGATTTTATTTGATTTGATTTGATTTGATTTGATTTAATTTTGTTTGATTTGATTTGATGGTTTAGATTTGATTTGATTTTGTTTCATTTGATTCGATTTGATTTGATTTGATTTGATTTGATTTGGTTTGATTTGATTTGATTTAATGGATTAGATTTGATTTGATTTTGTTTGATCTGATTTGATTTGATTAATTTTATGTGATTTGATTTGATTTGATTTGATTAGACTAAATTTGATTTAATTAAATTAGATTTGATTTGATAAGACTAAATTTGATTTGATTAAATTAGATTTGATTTGTTTGATTTGATGGATTAAATTTGATTTGAATTGATTAAATTTAGTCAAATTAAATTTGATTGAATTAGATTTGGTAGATAAGATTCGATTAAATTTGATTAAGTTTAATTGATTAGATATGATCAGACTCGATTTAATTTTATTTGATTGGATTTGATAGATTTGATTTAGCTTTGACTAGGATTGATTAAATTTCATTACATTTGATGGATTTTATTCGATTTGATTAGATTTGATGGATTAGATTGGATATAATAGATTCGGCTATATTTGATAGATGTGATGAGATATAAATAAATTTCTTTAAATTTAATTAGATTTGATAAGTGTTACGAGAATTGAAGATTGGAAATTATTGAATTAAATTTGATAGATTTGACAAGATTTGACTAGATTTGATTTCAGATTTTTTTACGATTTGTAATTTGTGACTTGTAATTCCGATTTTGATTCTCATTTTAAATGAATTTTATTTATGATTAATTTCAATTGTTAGGGTGATTGTGACTTAAATTATAGTAATAACAGTTGTGCTTATATCGAATATGGTTCAACAAATTTTGTTCAATTGGAATATGTTATCTTTGAATTGCTGTTTGTGAGTTCGATTCTGATTGTGATTTCAATAGAATGGTAATTGTGATTGAAATTACGATTGTGCGCGATTGTGATTGTGTTTCGAATATGTTTGTGCTTACATTGGATACGATTAAAAGTATTTTTTAAATTTGAATATTTTTTTAGTTTAAAACATAACTATTTAAAATTGACTAAAATTATATACAACTTCTTATATATTTTATAATTTCTAAATAAAAAATTATTTGTTTTGAATTTCTTACAACAATTTCCATGTATTTTAATGCCTTTCCATCTGTGACTCCATGCATAACAAACTACCACCTGCCAGCTTGGGGTTTGCACTGACAAAGGCAAAACGAAAAGCTTTTTGCGTATTTCCGCAAAATTTCCCAAAACAAAAAGTTGTGCGCTCTCAGCGCCACACAAATGCTTCTTGCTCGCTCTGTGTTGCTCTCTGAGCGTATGAAATGTGCGCCAACGCGCTCCACGCACGTTGCTGTTGTTCTCGCGAAAATGTCTTTTCATTATTTTCCACGCACGCACTTTTGAACCCAACCAGTTTCCCTTGCCTACAATAAACGTGGCCAAATGATTTTACATATTTCCCAAAAAGCTATCAGGGCATTTAACGCTCACGCCAGCACACCGCGCTGGTGGTCGAACGTTGACGCTGGTGGTTGTTGTTGTTGGCGCAGCAGCAGGCAGCATTTTGCGCTTTGACGCCTACTTACTCTACGAGCGAAGCGAGCTACCTGTTGCTTAGCAACTCAGCCCAGCTGCTGGCTGACTGACTGGCTGGCTGACTGGCTGGCTGCCAGCGCTGGCCATCACGCTGACAAGTTGCGAGTGTTGTTCGCGTCGAAGAGTGGGCAAATCTTTAATGGGGCCGCACAGAGTCGTCGTCGTCGTCGTCATCGTCATTATTTTCATCTTCATTATTGTTATTTTCATCATCGTTAACTTTCACAGCGTTGAGGTGGAGTCGACTGTCTGGCACTGGCAGCTGGTGCCGCATCGCTCGAACTGCGCCCTGTCACTCACATAATTACATACGCACAATTGAGTCCTTTGTATGTATGTACGTATGTACGAAGCATCTGCGAACAAGCGTTATACCGATTTTTAATAACGTAATTATGGTCGGGCGAGTGCTTTGGGTTTTCGGGTGTGCGCTGACCCAGTTTGGGCTGTTTCTGATTTGCGGCCGATGCTGGCTGCCTTCGATTTACGGCGGCAGAGCATCTAAGTTTTGGAGTACAATGGCGAGTTTCGCTACAACGGCAGCGAAATCCAGCAGCGAAGTCGTTTGTGTTGGTGAGTTGCCGCAGTGCGTCCGCGAGGGTAGTTTTCTTTGTTCGCTTCGTACTCGAACTTCATGCAACTTCCTTGGCTCGCTCCCTCTGCTCTGTTCATTTGGAGTATTCTTCTCCAGTCTGGCAGCACAACGCCGGAAAGTGCGCACATCTGTCGCTGCTCGGCGCTGCTTTCAATTAATTTGTGCTCGACGTGAGTGTTTTTCGGGTGGGAAGCATTTGTGCAAAGCACCAGCAACCCGATTGGTGTTGCAAGTAAAAGCTGGCTGTGAACGCAGCAGCAATGCGAAATCGATTGGGGCGCAACAGCAGTGGCGGTGACACGCGACGACATTCGGGCCGTCACTGCGGCAGTTATTAATATTTCTGCTGGAATTTCCAACTTGTGTTTTTGCTTTTGTTGTGATTATTGATGATGAAAGCAGCGACAGTGATGACGCTGCTGGTGATATGGCGGCGAATAAACAGGAAATGTGTTGCTTGACAGTTGAGTGTGAATGTGAGATTTCTGATTTGCTGCAGTCGCTTGGAGCGATGGGCACTTGTGAATATGATTATTGATTTTCATTCGTCTACTCACTGAAACACACACACACAAACACCAAAGTGCAAAACAAATAAATAAAAATTGTGATAATGCAGCGCACCTTGCATTGGGACATATTTTGCATGAAAAATTTATATAATTTTTATATTTATGCAAAATTCGACAACATTCATAATTGAGCTGGCAATAACATTTGATTTGATTTGATTTGATTTTATTTTTTGTAATTTATTTTATTATAATTTTTTTTATTTTTTATTACATTATATTTTATTTTATTTCCCACGGCCTCTCTCCCCTCCACATACCGCGCGAGGTGATGTCCATAATTTTATTTTATTTTATTTTATTTCATTTCATTTTACAGTGCAAGCTCGATTTTCGCGACTAATTAAAAACCAAACATGTCGCGAAAACCGAATTTTCGCGATAACAGAACCTAAAATTTTGTTGAAAAATTGTATGTAATTTTTAAAATTACAATTGTTTTAACTGATATATTTACATTTTAAACATTTTTAAAGAAGTTGGAGATTTTATGTTGCTTTTTTGGCAAATAATTTTGTAAATAACAGCTGAATCACGTAGTTCATATAGTGCTGTTGTCGGCTTAAAAATCCAATAAGGTTAATATACCAAAAGGCGGGGATTTCCCTTTTTTGGTTATAGACATTGTAATAAAATTAAAAAAACAGATAAAAGGCGCGAAAATAGAACCTCGTTTTTCGTAAACTGTCGCGATTATAGAACCTGCAATGTTAAAAATTAAGCCGTCGCGATAACCGGGCCGTCGCGATAATGGGTAGTCGCGAATACCGAGCTTGCACTGTATTTTATTATATTTTATTTTATTTTATTTTATTTTGTTTTATTTTATTTTATTTTTTTTTATTTTATTTTATTTTATTTTATTTTATTTTATTTTATTTTATTTTATTTTATTTTATTTTATTTTATTTTATTTGATTTGATTTGTGGACGCTGTCTAGTAAATTTGATTTCTTTCAATGTGTTTTATACCCACAGAGTGAAGACTCTATTATACATTCGAACTAGTAGTTAGTTCTAACCATTTTATAAATTCGAATAGCTGCCTGTTTGTGCATGGAAATGTTAACATTTCTGCCCAAATAGTAAGTCAACTACTGAATTGTAAGCAGATTTGCAGCTCAGTTCGATTAACCCTTTCGGTTATTCTATGCCATAGGGCATAGTCTCTTTTCAGTGCCTGTTTTAGGTCAAAAAATTTGTGGATACTATATTTTTATATTTTTTGTATTTTTCTCTAAAGTTTTTTATACCAAATAATGAAAAAATATTTTGATAAGTGTACCCAGTAAATTGTAAGGGTTCAGAAAGTGCGCGTTCCTATCGAGCTGCGTATTTTATCATACAAAAAAAGATCACTTCGTACTTTTATTTATTCTATTATTGGGTGTACAACTTTGCTTCCGGCGGAAGCAAAGTTGTACACCCAATACAAAAATCAATTTATTTCATAGCTTTATGTAAGTAATCTAGTAGGTATTTATTACTTTAGTAAGTGTAAAAAAAGTTAGATCCCAAATATAGTTCACCAAGGCTGTACGATTTTTGTATTTCTTACTATGCCATATGGCATAGATTTTACCCAACGGAAATAAAATTTTTTATTTGATTGAATAGCGGCAGCGGCTGAACGCTTCATTTATAAGCAATAAAATTTTCCTTTTTTATGTTTCTTATTGTATTTTGTGAACTATTAAGTTGAAAAAAAAAAAAATTTTTTAAATAAAAAAAAGATCTCAAAAATTAATATTTTAATACTAATATTCTATATACTATTCGAGAATAGGTGTAGGGTATTTTATACTTGTACTTAACCCCTACAGAACCTTTAGCTTTTGAGAAGGTGTCCATTTAAT
The DNA here is from genome assembly GCA_964056695.1 of Melieria picta. Taxonomy (NCBI): domain Eukaryota; kingdom Metazoa; phylum Arthropoda; class Insecta; order Diptera; family Ulidiidae; genus Melieria; species Melieria picta. Next base: position 21,144,602 of record OZ057398.1, on the reverse strand, counting down.
TTTCTCTAAAACAAGTTTTATAACGAATAAGTTAAGCCAAAAAGAACCCAAAATTAAAATGGTGTCCTCTTTGGAACGAAAATATCCCTATGGTCTTGAAAGCGTTAATGTATAATATAAAATTAATGCATTTGAATGTATCTTTTGTAACGTAAAATCTTTAAAATTGCATTCATAATTACACAGTTCAACAATTTTAAACTTTTTGTGTGCAACAGAGTAACGACCAAATATTTCGACGTCGTACTGATAATTTTTGCCGAACAAAGTAATAGTCCAGCACGTCTGAGTTTTTTGTAATTTGCACATAAAGGTTAAAGGGTCCCTATAGACTTTTACACGGAAAGGATAAAAACGTGAAGAGCTAGAGCTTTGATGTCTAAGACAAAGTTCTTTGCATTAGAAGTGTGAATATTTTTTGTGTACACATGAACCCCCCACCCCCTTTCCTTACCCCCCTTTTTCATGTTTTTCGAAAAAAATTTTCATAAAATCTTGTATTGACTAAAATATTGAAAAAAAATACTATATTGTCTTTTGGGAAAATATTCCTCATTAAAAAATAGAGGGGGTCTTCAAACACCAAAACTTTCTCAAAACTTCCCCCAAAAAAATAAAAAGCCAGAACTTGTTAAAAAATATTAAAGAATTCGTTTTTGAAACCCCACCCCCAAAATATTTTTCTGAATATGGGAAAACAAAATTTTCTAACATGGCATGTTTAGGATAACAGTTATATCATATCACAATCCTTTCATAATATAGAGAAAATACAGTAAAACCAGCTTCAGTATCTCACCCATAAATGCAGTATTTTTGAGGTACTTAAGCGGGGCGAGAACTTGAGTGTGTTGAGTACTAAACGAACATATCACATAGTGTCCACAAATGTTGGTTAAATAAATAATAATTAAGAGGTTTCACTCTAGATTTGCCTATGTTGGAAGTAAATCGTCAGATATTTCTAAAGTTTGAAACAAATCTTTACAAACATTGCTTCCTTCAGCACTTGGAGATCAATAATAATTTTTGTAATTGTTTAAAAAAGTACAATATATATATATAATACAAATGCATATATATTTTTAAGTATATACAATACTTAAAAATGGTTCCATATATATTTTCTCCCCAAATTAAGTCTTTTCCAATGATTTACGCGTTAGCTCTTCGAAAACTGCCCTACAGTTCGAAAAAGTCCTTCTCGCACTTCATTATAGACCCGTGTTCAAATCAATTGTGAAAATAATGATGTATCATACAAATAAAATGTCTCACTTACAGTCATAAAAGTCATATTTATCCGCTTCGCTGGGCGGGTTGCTGCTCATGATTTTGTCAAAAACTGCAAAATGAAAGTGCAGAGAAAAACCCGTTCAAACCAATTCAATTTCAATGCGACTAAAGTCGCGCAACGTGTAGGCGAAAACTTAATTAAATGTTGTTGCAATGGCGGCGCTTAGGCGACACGCTGCAACAACAAGTGGTACTTACATTTGACGCAGCTCTTGCGGAAGCGCACAAAACACGACGTCGAACGCTGGATTTGTGGCAAATCCGCCGAATGTGCACCGTTCCGTATGCAAATGGCTGGCGGTGAGTCGACGGGCGACGATGGCGGGGCGGACGGTGTGGCGGGCGCCGAGGGCGCTGGCGTGCCGGGTGGCGAACGTTCAATCAGCGGTATGGCAACAAAATTGGTATCGCTGCTGTTACTGTTGTTGTTGTTATTATTGCTGGCAATGTCGTTGTTGGTAGTGGTGTTGGTCGAATTATTGTTGTTGTTGCTGTTGTTGTTGTTGCCAAGGCATAGACTGTTATGGCGCTGAATGTTAATGTTGCTGATGCTGCAACGATTGCGTGGAATTGCGGCACTGTTTGTGGTTGTTTTTCCGCTGCCAATGTTGCTGTTGTTGACGGCAATTGCTGCACTTTGATCTGTGGAGAGTTGCATAAAATTTTATATGTCAAACTGATTGTTGTAACAGAAAAGTTTTGGGTAGTTGAATAAAAAAAATTAAATTCGATTGTTTGAATAAGAGTGAAGAGTGCAAAAGCTAATAAAAAAGAATTGTAATCGCAAAGGAACCAAGTAAAATAAACACTAGAAAGACTGCAAGTTTTCCATACAAAAAAAGACATATAATCTCGCAAAGTACACATAGGCTTTGGCTAATTTTTCACAAAATAAATTTTTTAAAAATATATCATTGTTCTGCATCGTTAAACGACCAAAAAAAATAAAAATAAAATTGTTCACAATAAAAAATTAAAGTCACCAAAGCAAAAGTTGATAGAAATACTAAAGAAAATATAGATATTTAAAAATGAAAAACCATAAAAATTACGGCAATGGTCTTTCTAGTCGTAATAACTAAGAGGAATAAATATTTCTATATAATCAGTTCCGACTAAAAACGTGAATAACTGAAAGCAAGAAGATCAGAAAACATTGTTGACCCTCAAAACTGAAGTGAACTGAACTGAACTTCTTCGATTGCATTTCAATCAGATTCACATTCATTGTGTCACGACCACCCACGATTTTCGCGCAACTCGTTAAATGCTGAAATATTTTCCTAGCTTGTCATATCGCAAGTCGTCATTCGCTCATTAGTGTCTCTAAATTTTGCATAATTACTGCGGTGTCATTATTGTCAGCATCACCCGGGCGCTGTGCAAATATTGCTGCCACTTAGCGCGCGTTCGCGTCGCTTAATGTCAGCACAATTTATGGGCCCTCGCCCCTCGGCCGGCCATGTGCCGCAGTCTGTGTCATTGAACGGCCACCATAGACGGAAGCCATTCGACACGACGCGTCAGTGCGGCGTCTTTTCCGTCTGACAATTGTACGCAACCCAACTCTTAAATGTTTTTTTCGAGAGATTCGCTCGCTTTGGCTTTTCGCAGTTCCAGCATTCGATGCGCCAAATAGAAAATCAAATTTCTACACTCGGCCAATGCTGTTCGTCTAAACGCTGCATGGAAATGTTCAAAACACGCCGCCCGATTTACGAATTTCCATTTGCATTTCCGAAACAGTGCGTCTGTTCCACCTCGGTGACGTTTTGTTTGTGTGTAAAATTGGAAAAGTCTGGCACTGTGCCAGGCACAGCCGTACAAGTACCGAGGAATTAATAAATTAGTTGTATTTGTTTTATCGTTATTATAAATATTTAATGTTTGTCTGCCTGTGCGCGCGTCTGATTCGTTGGGCGGCGCAGCAGCGTCTGCACTTTGCTGTGCGAGCAGCGTTGAGTTGTTGTTGTCCTATTGTTGTTTGCTTTGTTGGATTTTCGATGGCAAAACAGTTTTTTAGATTCAAACTGAATGACGATGGGCTCATGCTGAACGAATGCGTAACAGATATAAATATCGCCATTGAGAAGACATTTCGTACAAATGCCATCAAGGCGAACATTAGACCTGTGCCCAGTGATGAATTGTGGAGATTTGCCATTGAAAAGACAAATTGTGCCAAGCAGCAATGACACTCGTGTCAGTGTTTCAGACTTATTAGATGGATAATGCCTACTTTTTGGTAGTCTCGGTCCATGGTCCTAGGTCTATGTTAAATTCTATCTCGAGCGCTATTCGAGTTTCTACGGCCAGAAAAGTAGGAGGTACTAGGAACAGCGGTGTTGAGATCCTTGACAAGGATCTTTAAGTTGATTAGGGGAATGGAAATGCCTACATTCGCCAGATGTGTTCGAATGGTGATCGAAATTTTCGAAATAAATTTTGGAGCATTAAACATGAGCCGAACCTGTACTTAAAACAAGCTGGGCGCTGTGATCCTTGACAAGGATCATTCAGTTGACAAACAAGAGTATCGGAGACATGCAAATGGCGGGGAACATATCGAATGGAGATCGAACGATTTTAAATTACACTGATTTCACATGATTTTTGCAACAAGAAGAGCAAGCATAATGAAAAAAGAATCCATATGGAAGGATCTCTAATGAAGCGGTCACCCTTTCGTAAGAACTGTACTAAATCTGACAAATATTCTACATTATAAAGGTTATACATTGGCAAAAATGCTTGCACTGATTCGTACATTGGACACCTTATTGACTTTTAGGTGTCGAAAAAAATAATCCTTGTAAAACTGGACAAGATAGCCGTACCCCACGTCATGGAGGACGCAATGTTAATTTTTAAATTGGTTTTCATATGCATCCAGAAGCTCATGTTGGGACCACAGTTGTCGCTTGACTTTAAGTTCTAAAAAATAATAACATTAAATCCTAAAAACTAAGTTAAACGGGTGGCGGCAGGACTTCTGTGGATCTGAGCAAAGAAATAAAATTAAAACATTGAAGCCAAATGATTCTCCGGTAGGTTAGGTTACAGAAGTGGCAAAACAGACGGAGACTATTTTGGGTACATACTTTGTAAAGCCTTTCGATTTGAATACTGGTGTCCTTTCTTATCTGCTAGGATCCCTGTAGATCTGGAACGAATCTTTTGGGAACCATTTACTCTTGGGGTGGAAATTGTGTAGATCAGAAAGTTGTTGAAAGAAAAGTTGCAATCATCCGAAGCTGTCATTTCTTTAGTAATGGACGGTAGTATAGAAGGTGCTCGACTTATCCTTCAGCATTTTCAACTTTACAGTTTTGCTCATTCTCAGATAAAATAGGGTAACTTTAGATGGCTTTAATGATGAACAGTGGCATAGGAGGTGCTCAACTAATTCTTTAGCAACCCCAACTCCACAGCTTCTCTCGTTCTCAGGTATAAAATCAGGTAACTTCAGATAGGATGATTGATGGATGGATGGATTAATGGCATAGAAGGTGCTCGACTGGTTCTTCAGCTTTCAACTTCTTCAATTTTATATGTTTGACTCCACTGATGACGAGACGTATGAGGTGAACCAGAAAAATTTTAGAATTTTTAAGGACACATTAAAAAAAAAGTAATCGTCTGATTTTACTAACATAAACTGCAGTTTATACTTATACATTTCTTAAACTCTAATTCAAAAAAAAATTTTATGAAATATAATTAGCGGTTGCAAAATTTGTTTATATTTTTCTTAAAGTTCTTAGTTAGAAACTGGACAGTACGTTCGGTGACTACTGCACAGGCTTGTTTCCATCGATTTCGGAACTGTACATCATTTTTGCAAACTTTTTCATTTACATTTCTTAAACTCTAATTCAAAAAAAAATTTTATGAAATATAATTAGCGGTTGCAAAATTTGTTTATATTTTTCTTAAAGTTCTTAGTTAGAAACTGGACAGTACGTTCGGTGACTACTGCACAGGCTTGTTTCCATCGATTTCGGAACTGTACATCATTTTTGCAAACTTTTTTGTTTTTCTTAGAGTTTGCTTCATTATAGCCCAATATCTTTCAATAGGCCGAAGTTCCGGGCTGTTGGGAGGATTTGCCTCTTTTGGGACCACTGTGACACAATTTTCTTCATACCATTCCATAGTTGACCTGGGCAGACCTAGCTTGTCGCTAGGTCTGCCCAAAACAAAACTGTTCCTTTGTGCTGTTCAATAAATGGTAGAAGGTGTTTTTGCAGGCATTCTTCTATATAAATTCTTGAGTTAATTGTTCCTGTCGTAATGAACGCAGGTGCAAATAGCTTGAAAAACCATGAAGCGTTTTGGAAATTTGGTGTATTTCACTTCAGATTATTTTCTAAGTGTTCCATTCTTATTCTTTGTAGTGAAATAGTCATTCCCAGGCAACTTCTTGAAGTCCGCCTTACAGTAGGTTTCATCATCGAGAATCACGCAATCGAACTTGGTTACGTAATCGTCATAAAGTTTTCGAGCCCGCGTATCCGCAATTTTTTCTTTTGCTTCCGACCGGTCAGGCACTTTCTGCGGTTTGTAGGTCCTTAATCCTTGACTTCGCTTATATCGCATCACAGTTGATTGCGATGTGCCTGCTGCAGCTGCAACATCTCGAGTCGACCTCGTGGGGATAATCCGATATGTGCTAACAACCCTTTTCAGCACTTCTGGGTTACTTGGACCCGTTTTTCTGCCTGATTCTTCGGCTCTCTAGATGGAGTTTCCCGCGTTGTAGTTGTTTATAACATTATAAACCGTCGCTACGCTCGCTTTGCTTTCCCGTGCAATGCTTAGTCTAGACTTCGTCTTATCAGTCAAGTAAATGTCCAGTATTAATTTTCGGCAGCGCTCTTGCGGGCTGGAAATGTTGACTAAAGTAGATCCAATTGACTAATATAGCAAGGAACTGCAATATTTATAGATACTTTCACTCGAAAATACCAGGATCCTAACTCTTGACATTTTCGTATGCTGGATGCGTAAAAATTCTAAAATTTTTCTGGTTCACCTCATAGAAGCTTCAGTCTCATCTCAGCTAAACCTGAAATGTGTAGACTGTGCTAAGAAGACAATGAGTCTTCACACACAATACGACAATTTCCGGATCTAAGGAATGGAATCTGCATATTCCCTCATCTCGTAAAACAGATCATCTCCATAAAAGTAGATGTGGACTATAGAAAACGAGTTAGAAGAGAAAGAAACAAGAGAAAGATATGAGAGAAACGTCAATGAAGTCATCTGTTTCTGGGTCAGCTAAAAACGCATGGAGGCACGACAAGGAATCTAATAGATGCTCACTACAGCAAATTAGCAGACTTGTGGCTGTTCTCATACCTCAAGAAATTCTTTTGCCGAAAACAATTCTCGAACGAATTCTTATCAAACGGAGAAGGATTTTTGCAGAACTTTCAAACAAACATTACAGGGCTGGGCCCACAAATTGAAAGATTGCAACAAGTTAAAGAATTATAGAGCTTCAGGCAGAATAATACAAGTAAAGTGTATATGAAATCCTAAACATGAGCGTGTCGTTTTCATTGCAAAAGCTTGTCTCCTCTCCCAAGTCAAAGAATTTAAAATTCCTATTGCTAGAGCCAACTTTAGGTTGCAATGCAGGAATTACAAAGTTGATGCAAATTTTCTATAAATGCTGCTGCTTAAAAATAAAATAAAAAAGTGCATCCTGTCAGTCTCCACCGAAAAACAACGCAACTCATTTGTTTAGACAAATTAAAAATTGTAAGAAAAAAATGAAGTAAAGTAACCTTCAAAATGTGCTCCTGACTAGTGGACAGTGACTAGAAATGATAAATTTTTCCTAACCGACAAACACAAACCACAAAACATTTGTGTATGTAAGCAAAATGTTAAATGTTGTTTATGCCGCAAATTAGCGCGACAAATGTGCTGACACTTGTGATGACTTTGTGCGACATAATTACTCAAGTCGTTGTAAAAATGTAAAAGAAATTTTGCGGGCAAATGAACTTTCGTAGTGTTGTGGGTGTGTAGCGCTGCCAACAGTGGAACAAATGGACCGCATCGTTGGCTGCTAGTGAATGTAAATACGTCTTTGAGTGCACACAATAATTACAACAAGAAATTAAAGAAAGCAACAAAAAAAAGGAAAACTATAGAGTGCCAACAACACAAAGCAGCATCCGTAGGACATAAACAAGCGGCAGTCGATGAGAAATTTGTTTACAAACAGCGAAGCATGCACAATGCTCCACTGTGTTAATTGCCGTTTTAATTACACACACAAACACAAACACAAATACAGTTACAGTCGCAGGTGCACGGCGCTCAAAGCGAAAGCGCTTGTGGCACTTCAATTTGGTGTGTTGGGGTTGGGGTCGGCGGCGGCGGCGGCGTCATGGCATCGAAGCGAAACGCATTCCGTTGCGCTCGTTCTAGCCTCGATACAAAATATTCTATAATTTGCCAATTAATTGTAGGTTCAAACGAATAATGAATGGCCAGCGCGCACAAATCGAAAACGACGCGTAAACTTAATTGCGCATTTTATTGTAAGTATTTGTGGATTTTATGCGCACCAAAGCAGCCGCCAATTAAATTCTATCTACGTTTATGTGAAACCCAAGTACAGCAAAGCATTTGCCACAACGAGTGTTGAGGATTTCTTACAAATATTTTCTTTGAAAAGCGTAAATATTTCCACTGTTTACTGTTGCACATAAATTTCAGGAAAACAAATTTGGATATGTGGGTAATTTTTTGGATTTTTGAAATTTAATTAGTTTAAAACTCGTGCAGATTGTTTGACCGCATTCGGATGCAACGTTGTGGCAATGCGGCCGAAGGCGGTGTGGCATTTTGTTTACCTTAGTGTTGGTTTGTGTGGCAATTTGCGGCATTTACAGTATGTTTTATTGTTGTGTTAGTGTGGATTCACACGTACACATTCAAATCATTTGTACTAGCGGTATTTTGGGCGACATTTTGTGGATGTGGAAAGCACTGATTTGGAAAGCTAATGACAGTCATTAATGGTAAAAGTTTGACTTTAGCATTTTTATTTAAAAGTTCTTTAACCCTTTCGACCCCGAATTTTACCCTGTGTCTCGATATTACTTTTTGGTATTTAAATCATGAAACACTTGCCTCAGAAGTGTGCACACGACATTTGAAGTCGCTACGCCTCTTTGTTAGAGTTTTAGAGCTAGTTTACTTTTGAACAATTTTAGCTTAAAACGGGTTAAATAAATTTTGTATCAATATTTTTTAATTACAGACAAATTATGTAATATTTATGGAAAAATACAAAACTATCACTTTCCGATTTTATTTAACCATTATTAAAGAAACAACGTTTTGATCAAACGAGCCCAATTCGTAGATTTCAATTAGAACACAAACTTTCCCTGATATCGCTGCAAATTATTGGAAATTATTTTGGGGCTAACAGTAAAATTTTTGGAATTTGCTTTGAATTCACTTCTAAAAATATTAATTTGTTGGTGCCTACTTAAATTAAATCCATAAATCAATCGTAGCTTTTGCTATAAGATGACAAATAGGTGAAGTTGCTCTAAGGCAACTTTGGGGTCGAAAGAGTTAATCTTTGGAAATAGAATGTTTAAAATTTGTGTGATTTGTAACATGGCTATCTCCATAGTTCAACACACAACTTGAACCAAATATGTATATCTAAAATGATGCAAATGAATGAAATCAGTCCTCACTCTTGCACTCAGCGAATTGTGCCCGTCGATCCATCACTGTGATTTCACTGTGTTTATTCATTTTCCAGTAGAAAAAACATCAATGGACAGCAATGCATCACACTCGACCCTAATACAATATTACAACAAAAACAACAACAACAATAACAACAAACACCCACAACGTCAGTTTTACTCATCGGCTATTTGTGTAGACTTGGATATTTTTGAAATGTACAAATAAGTAGCAACACAACTACGCACATATCTACCCACCTATTGTCTATATACATATGTATATGTATATATATTGTCTATTTATATTATTCTGAAAGTAAGTACGTACGGCTTTGAGGCATAATAATTTTCCAAATTGCAATTAAATATTTTCGGCAATTAAAGATTTCATTTGTTTTCCATTGCAGCAACAACAAAAGAAAACACATTAAACGAATTCAAAACAAAGCGCGTCGGTCCAGTGTGAATTTCCTTTGGCAAATATCACAAACAAATCGTAGTCCATCTTTTCATCAGCTGTCTACCAACTCGTCTGTTTGTCGATTTGTCTGCTGGTCTGGTAAATTTTTATGTGCATTTAATGTTTACATTGTTTTGTTGCTTTGATTTGGTGTGAAACCTGATTTTGTGCTCTCCTGATTCAATTGAATTTAACTTTTTTTTTAAATAATAGGAAATGGCATTTTGGGGGGAAATAAAACGATGTAGTGTCTGAGCGAAACATCTCTTTTGGGCCGAAACCGAATTTCGGTTTTTTTTAATATTCGGCCGAAACCGAAACCGAAACATTCTGGTTGAAATAAAAATCACCATATCAAGCATTTGTTTTCAACAAACGAATTTTACATTAAGTAAATAAAGAACAAACATAACATAAATAAATAAATACTTATTAATAAAAAGAATTTATTCATTTTTTAAAAACATAAACATGAACAAATCACCTTTTCGTACCTTACTCGCTAATATTCAAAATTAAATAATTTGATATTATTTGCTAAAAAAAAGTTTATTTACATTGGTGACATCTAAATTACTCCTTCTTTCACTATATATCTGTTACATAATAAAATGTAAAAAAATATTCTAGAAAGTTTCGGTTTTGGCCGTTCGGCCATTTTTTGGCCGAAACTGAAACTGAAACCACTTATTTGTGCCGAAACCGAAATCGAAACCGAATATTCGGTTGGACACTACAACGATGGGATATACAATTTATAATCCATGTTAATAGAACCCTGTCTCTGGACAAAAGTATGAGCAAACTTGAGTTTCTCTGGCCAAAGTGAAGACACGAAAATCAGTGGTTTGGTTCACTCAGTGGTTTCGTTCACTGAATTTCCTGTCTTGTGAAAAGTTCAGTGAGTCAAACCATTGAAGTTCGTGGCTTCTGGGGTTCAACACATTGGCCGTTTACGCACTCACAAAAGTTTTATTGGCCTTTGGACTCTTAACAGATAAGGAAACCATCAGATTTACTACTAAGACGAGGAAGAAAAAGCTTCAAATATTTTATGTGAAAGGGCATACGTTACCGCTATCTAAGTGACAAATAACTTGATGATCTGGGTAAGTTTAGCATATTGAAGGTTAGGTAAGATGGCAAAGTGTCTGTCCGCTGGGTTCTACGATACAGAGGAATTGACGGAAACGAAAAGGCAGACAGTCTTGCGACCCTCTGGGACTGGAGCCCTTCATTTGATTGGGCAAAAGTACCATAGCAGAGACCAGAACACTGGTCTAGCGTCTCGGGTCATAGGCAGTCGAAAATCTTTATTAAAGGTTATAACCCCAAATGGAGTGAAGAATGCCTCAAACTAAGGAAAAACCAGCTAAGACAGATCACTGGTCTTCTAACTGGGCACTGCGGATTGAGGAAACATATGCACACAATCGGGCTAAAACAGGTTAGCGTCTGTAGAGGAGACTCCCGAACTGGGCTAGTTCTGGCTTGCAGAAGACATCATCAATGCTTCATTAGGTGCGTTGATGGGCCTGGGGGATGTTCTCTAACCACTTGTAGGGGACACAATAGATCACTTCTAGTCTCAGTGCAACAAACCCCCATCAAAATCTATTCTATTCTATACATAGCGCAGAGTTCGGACTATGTACGGAGTCGTCTTTTTCATTGATAGCCAGTTCAAAATCGTATCATCATCCAGTACTAAGGATGGTTTCATCACAAGGATGGTTTTTTGTAACCTTCCTTGTGACATTGAAGTCAGCATCCTATTGGCCAGTTATAATTGTAAATGGTTCTTGAAACTTGTGTCACTATTGGATTAAAAATGCACTACAAGAAAGTTGTTATACTTGATGAAGTATTGTAGAAAGAAAACGCTGTCATTGTATACAAAAATGAATAAAAGTACATTTTGTAGATAACAAAATCTGCATAAAAGACTCTTTGACTTTCGTTTGAAAGCTTTGAAAGCATTAGAACACGGCGCCCGCTCCGTGTTTGACTGTGAAGCGTCTTAGTTGGTTTGGCTGAAAAATAATATAGTTTTGCATTATCTAAGATCTGGACGCTGTAAATCAGGGGCAGTGTTTTAAGTTCATTTCAACTGCTGTTATCTCATTAGTTTTACGATTTTTGTCAGCGATACCCCAGAAAAGGATTCAGGTACAATAGACGAAATATTACATGGGTCTCATTCTTTTAAATATTTTCTTCAAACAGTTCCATGTCCTATAATACGAAATGTTCAGTCAGTAGGATGAAGAAACTGATGATAATCGATTTAAAAAAGTTAAGACACAATTTGAAAGTTAAGAAAGTGTAAGGAGATTACTGTAGAATAATTGAGGAATATCAACCACACTTTGCGCAGTGGTAGAGCGATCTATTTTGTTATTGTCAGCTGTCTCTGTATACAAGTATATGAATACATACATACATTTGTGTATAAGCATGTAACATCATAAGTAAAGTCAATGTAGGTGAATAAACAATAGAAAAATTAGGTCAATTTCTTGCAGTTCCAAATAAAACGACAACATGTCATTGATTTTTCGTTGGCATTGACATTAATACAGAATTTGTGCAAAAATCGAACCAGTCTCCGCAGGCAGTTAATAATCTGAAAATATGAAACAATTCATCATTTCTTGATGAATGATTTTTTGCTTTGCATTTGCATTTGTTTATCTTCAAAAGCTGTTTTATATTTACAATAAAAAAGTATGCTACCGAAAAAAAAACAATAATAATTGTCAATAAGATACGCAAAAAATTCTACAGATGCCGGGCAGAAAATTGGACTTTCTCCAAGAAATGCTTTAGAGATGATTAGTCTTGTGGGGAAAATAATTCAACACATTTGTGTTTTGAGGTTAAAAGGTTCATTCAATAAATATCTAACACAATGTGATTGCCGCCAATGTGTGGAAGCTTAGTTATTGTAAGCCTTTGGTATTGACGACTTGCCACCATTACTTACCCAAATCGATTAGCTCGTGTATGGTATCCATTTTTGTAAAATGTTCTACACTTTCTAAAATTTTCTAATTTTTTTATAGGAATATGTAAATTTATTTTGTAAATTTCCTTTTTTATTTAAACAATTCACACGATATTACAGAAATTATGCTGCTTGATTTATGTGCAGTTGCCACAAATTCTTAAGGTGACCTCAAAGCGATTGTGCCTCTCACGCATTTTAATTAATTTGATTTAATCTTTAATTGAACTTATGACTTTCTGCAACGATCACACACACACAACTGTAACACTTGACGTGACAGACGTCTTTCACTTTGATTTTCATTGCATTATTTAGCGACTTTCTAGTTCTGGTACACATGTCACATGGCATACAAATATACACACACAGGTATAATTATAAAGTCTGAATCATTTGGAAAACAATGAAATTTTCGCATTTCTAAAATATTTAAAAACGCAACGCAGACAAAAAGACTTTTGTCGAACGCGACGAACCGAGCAGCGGAATCGCCGTCAAAACGCTTAAAACACCGAATGCCGACTGCTAAACGGAACCGCTGAGCGCGAATGCTGCGAACGTCAGCCGCCAGCTTCCAGAAATGGCCGCCACTGTCGTTGCCGCTGTCTTCACCGTTACCGTTACCGCTGCGGCAGCCACACTAGCAACAACTTTTTTCATTTATTCAATTTCGTCTTTTTTGCGCTTCGGTCTTTTAAACAGCAACAACCAGAGCATTTTTTGTGTTGATAAAATTTTGCGCTTGTAATTTTTTTTGCTTTTAATTCGACACAGCGTAAACCACAAAAATCACCAAAGCAACTCTACATTAAAAACGCACACAACGCGCGTAACGTAAACAAATCGTTGACGATGCGTGCAAGATTGAAACGTTTTACAGTTAATGAGAAATATTGGAGTTTTGTGCAAAGTAAATAAAGGTTTTTAACTGGTTTTACGTTTTCGAGTTATAATATTTCCATTGATTCGTTTGTTAAAAACGATTTTTTCTCTCCATTCGAGAAAAAGACACTCAATTAATTCCAATTTGCTTAAAATGTCAGAAATTCAAAATAAAAAAATTCAAAAACAAAACAAAACAATTAGCGTTAATCTTTTGCGGACACGGACGTTGTTTGGACTGGTTTCACTTGTCACTTGAAGTGTCAAAGCCATTCGATTTTTCTTGTTTTAAATTGTTTTGTGGCAGAAACTAAATGCAATTTGTTGCTTTTCTTGTTATTCTTCAACTCAACATTATGCCAATTTTTTTTTGTTATTGAGTTTTTTTAATTGTTGTTATTGTTGTTGCTGTTTAGTTCACTGCATAAAGTTCAAATTAAAAAAAAAACAAAACACGATCGCGCGTTCGTGTTTCTCGTTCGAGCATATGCGAACGAATGCTAAACAAAATATTTCCATTTCGCTTTCTTCACATTTCGAAAAAGTCTTCCGAAAAAGTTTTCAACATCTTACAATTTCTATTTTGGATATGGCAAACAGTGGCTCTCAAACTGTGCGCTGTTTGGAATCAGTGCATTCGAAAAGCCAATTTACTGGTTGCTGATTTTGTTGTTGTAGTTTTTCTAAGAGAATTGTGCTCTTAAATTTTCTTTCACAGATTTTGCGAGTCAAAGTTTTTCAGTCGGTTTTGGTCGACTTGTGGAATATTCTAAATGTTTCACTGACGGCTGACGCTTTTAAGTTAGAGAAAAAAGAAGAAATTATTTACTTCTTTTTTACAGGATTTACAGGACTTCGAAGGCCCTCTTTGTATACAACTTTTGAGCTAAAAGTATTTGAAAGCATATTTGCCACACCAAATTGTTTGTAAAAAACTGATATTTTGGCATTTTGAACTCTCAAAACCCCCCCTTACGTGCGCTTCTGGCCTACTCATTGCGTCTTTTTTGTTCTGTTTTGATGCCAAGCAACTAAATTGGATCTTTAGTCATTAACCAAGCAACAAAATTTGATCTTTAGTCATTATTTTTTACATCTTATAAAACATTTTAAAGTTATTAAATTGCATTGCAACGCTACTGGTCGACATGAGCCGCAGTCACTGCGAGCGGCAGTGTTCAACAATTTGTTGTTGGCAGACGCTCACACGGTCGACCGACCGATACAGTTGCTGGTAGAGCGTTAAATATTCGGCCAGATCAGAGCGTGTTGCGAGCAATTACCGACAACGCATAGCACCGCCTAGACGCCAAAGTTCATGAAACTGGTGTCGGCGCGAAGTGCTAGAAAATCGAATTGCTGCTAAAAATAGAAACAACAAAAAGTGCAAGCGACGCACGTCGCTGACGCATTGTTTATTCTAGTGCAGTTTAAGTGTTGTTGGAGCCTCCAACTTGGAGGCCTGTGGACTATGCTGGTGTATCTCCCGGTGAGCATTCACTGTGTGTTCATGGATATATGTCAGAGACGTGGGCCAGCGATGGGTGCGGGAGATAAGTCGAAACAATATTTTGTTTTTATTTATGGAGAAACAGATTACTGGTAATGATTGATGGAATCATAATTTATAATGATTTATGATGATTTGTATTGAAATAAATATATTTGCATACATTGAAATGTTAACACATTTCTAAGATAGATAGATAGATAGATAGATAGATAGATAGATACGATACGATACGATACGATACGATACGATACGATACGATACGATAAGATACGATACGATACGATACGATACGATACGATACGATACGATACGATACGATACGATACGATACGATACGATACGATACGATACGATACGATACGATACGATACGATACGATACGATACGATACGATACGATACGATACGAGACGAGACGAGACGAGACGAGACGAGACGAGACGAGACGAGACGAGACGAGACGAGACGATACGATACGATACGATACGATACGATACGATACGAGACGAGACGAGACGAGACGAGACGAGACGATACGATACCGAAGGCATCTGAACCCGAAGTGCGCTATTTTGTTCGGACGTGAAGGTAGGACAGGAAGCTAGACACCAAGAAGTATAAGTGACCGCCAATACGGCATTCCGAAGACATCGATCGACGGGAGACCTTATGGCGGTCCTCACCGAGAAATGGAACCATAGCATTCTAAACCTCGGTGAAAGCAAGGTTGTTGCATTGGATATTTCCAAGGCTTTTGACCGGTAGTGGCATAAAGCACTCGTGTCAAAATTTATTGCCTATGGTGTCGGTAGTATCTTCTCTCGTTGGATAACGAGCTTCCTCCATGATCGCTCTATTCGTGTTCTAATAGACGGCATAGCCTCGGATCTTCATCAACGACCTATTGTCGTCGACGAAGAATCCCATCTACTCGTTTGCGGATGACAGCACCATTTGTCATTCATACTCCTTCACAAAGCGTCCCAGCTCTGCGGAGATTGAGAGAGAACGGCGCCGTATGAATAGCACACTTAATAGCTACCTTCAAACAATCTCCAAGTGGGGTCAAGCGAACAGGGTCGATTTTAACACCCGCAAGACCCAATGTTGCCTGTTATCCCACAAACGAGTCTCCCCACATCCCAACACATCCCTTGTTATGGGTGGTGTGGGTATTGCGGAATCGGCAGCTCTTGATGTTCTGGGCATGTCCATTAAGAACGATCTTCGTTGGAACGATCATATCTTTGGCGTGTCGAAAGAAGCAGCCAAGTGCCTCGGCTTCCTAAAGCGGTGCAAAAAATATTTCACTCCGTCTGATCTCCGCTTTATTTACACTACCTATATCCGACCCAAAATGGAGTTTAACTCGCACCTCTGGGCGGGGCCTTCAAAAACTCATTTGGAGCTCCTCGATCGGGTGTAAAACCGTGCGATTAAACTTATAGGGGACAGTAGGGCATCCAGCTCTATTGACTCCTTGGAGCATCGTCGAAACGTGGCATGTGTGGTGTTATTTTACCGATACTTTTTCGGTAATTGCTCAGTGGAGATGAGCAGCTTGATGCCATCACTCCGGGTATTCCCCCGGGCAGCCCGTTTGAACACTGGCGCCCATGCATTCCACGTTGAAACGATGTCCCAGCGCACTACGCACTACAGAGAAAGTTCGTTTCTGGCCCGTACAGCGCGGTTGTGGAATGGTCTCCCTGCGGATATTTTTCCCAGCACTTATGATCTTGATGGGTTCAAGGCAAGAGTCCATAACCACTTCACTCATAACCCTATCTCCTAACCTTTATATCCTTCCTGAACCAACGCAATGCTTCGCATTAATAGGGGTCATCCCCTGCACGTTTGTTCTTGTTTAAAAAAAAAAAAAAAGTTGGGTCTCGATAATGCTATGCTATCGTATGATGAATCCAACAATCAGGCAGTGATCTTTCCTTCCGTATTTCAGAATAGAAGGGTTCTAGCTCTGAAAATCCCCCTTGGCTACGGCTCTGATGTGCGTATTTAAGTGCACTTGTATTCGCGTTGTTGTTTGGATAGCATCATTTTGTATCGTTTAATTTTCGTTGCAGGTAAATTTTATTCATTCTTCTCGTTTTTAGTGAAACAAGCTGCTGAAAATTGAAGCACATAAAGAAATTAAGAAGCAAAGACGATCGTTGCATTTTGAGAATTGAGGCCTGTGGCGTTTGTCAGTAGCGGCACGCGCAGAAGAAGACTCACTGAAGTATTTTTACCGCTACACACACACACACACACCCACACATGCATGCCACCACCCAACGCGGAATGCACTGCCTGGACGAGCCGACAAAAATAACCGCATCGAATTTATGGCCTTTAAATGAGGTGTGCTATGTTTAGTGGTCTTAATTGGCTTTGTATTGCATTTGTTGTTGGTGTTGCTGTGGCTGTTCAACGCATTATAAGCGATGCATGCCAAACTAATTCGTGCGCGTGCCATAAAAATGCATTTCATTGTTTAGTAAACTGCCGGAAAGAAACTGGAACGCCCATAAAACCAATGGAAACCGCCGACTTTTACTGGCAGCGCAACTTGTTGGTGTGTTACATGTGTACAATGTGTACATATGTAAATAATTAATTGGCACAGATGCCCCGGCAGGAAACCGAGCAGACGTGATAAAGGAATCCATATTTTAGGTTGATTCTAAGACTGAGATGGATTAACAAATTCAGGCAACAGTCACGTTTTGTTCGACGAATGTGCACTTTAAGAAAATCACAATTTAAGAAAAACATAATTTAATCAAAAAACAAAGTGTTTGATTTATTTAATCTCAGCCGAACCTCTAGAAAACTCTCTCGTTCTTAATTCGAATTTAATAAAAATAAAAAAAAATAAGCCACTAGAGGGTTAAGCTCTTCTCAGGTGCTCAATCGTATGTGTGTGTGCGTGTGTGAGTGTGTGCGTAATGCATTTGGCGTTTTTGTCATTTCGTTCGCTTGTTCGCCGCCATTACAAGCAGCTTTCTTGTTTATTTATTTATTTGTTTGTTTGCGTTGTTGTCTCTTGGCTGCCACCGCAGCGAATTCACCTTTTTGGATCGCTGCCAATCGCCGTACGCCCTGTGTTGTTTGTGCATTTTTCGGAAAATTAACATAATCAATTTGGTTTTGTTCTGTTGTTGTATTTAAAAATTTCTAGGCTACGTGTGTGTGTGTGTGTGTGTTCGAGCTATTTATAAACGTTCGTATTTATTGCGTTTATTTCGAGTTGAGTTCTCCTTCCGCTCTGCCAACAAGTGAATGCAAACAATTAAACGTCACCGGACGCTTGAAAGGCCTTCTCGATGTGTCGTCGCCAAGTTCAAGTTGAATTTATTTCATGGGTCTGCCACTGCCACAGTGTGAATGTAGAAAATTGCATGTCAGATGTGTGATTGTATGTGCGTTTTGTTATTAAATGAAACGCAATAATCACTGCGCGCTCAATAATCGGCAGAACGTGTTGCGACTTATGGGGACGACGACTGTGATTTGCATGAGGACGACCTGCTGATCTCGGGATTTTTTCAAGAGAATTTCATAAAGAATTTTCTTTGAATTCCAATTAAACATTTCAACTCAAATTAATTTATTTCTTGTTCAGAATGCCGCACGTGAGGGTTGGTTATCTGAGTTGCATCAAATTTTAAGTCAATTTTCTTCAGCATGCTTTTTCTAAGTAATCGATTTGAATTATCTTTTTTTGTATTTGTTATTGAAACATTTTCTAGGCACTGCTCAAAAGTCAGTTCATTGTGCTGACAGTTCCTGGTTTGTCCCAGTTTACACACCCTTAAATGAATGATGTTCGTGAATGATGCCAATTTGACGGCATCCCAGAATTGACATCTCTATATTTGAGTGTTTTGAGTGCACTTACAATTAAATTCATACCAGAAACGTAAATAAACAAAGAAGAGATTTCGTTTTTATTTCATATCGCATGTGTCGAGTTGGCATTTTTATCGAAATGTGTGTAATGTACTTTCAAATAATAAGCGGTGGGAATTTTTGGCAGTTTCCAAAATTTGGCACACATATTTACTATAGTCACAAATTTAATGAAATTATCAGAAATTTTCAATGGTTGACGTTGATTTGAGACATGTGAGTTGAAGTGAAAAATACAAAAACAACGACATAAAATTAAACAACTGTTTGCAGTTCAGCTTTCTTTGCTTTGAATGAATGAAGAACAGTTCGATTCAGGCGACAAACTTCGTTACAGGCAGACTGATCTAAGGGAACTACATGCAATCCAAAGTATTGAAGTCGAAGATTTTCATGCATTAATGTTTATTGTTAAAGTTCATTGAGCAGCAAAAAGTTTATTTTTCCCAATTTTCTGGACAAATCATTCGTAATAGCGTTTGAGTTGTTAAGAAGGGAGATTCGAAATACAACAGTAACCACGCAGAGACCTCTATATAGCCGACTCAATGGGATCTACTTACGAAAAACTTATGAGTGAACGATTGCAGTAACAAACGACTTATGGACCAATAAAAGTGACTGCGAAGATTCAAGGTGTTTTAGTCAAGCAATGATAGACAAAAGGACAAAGGTCGTTCTAGGGTACAACACATCTGCATGCAGTAAGGATACTTGCAGTGCTTACACCGTGCGACAGCATTTTTCACACCGGGAAAAATCCATAAGTGCGTGGAACTTGAGACCAAATATAGTAATACTGCGTACTCAGTTTTTCATTTTTACATCCTTTGTTCTATTAAAAGGACTTCAAAATTTTGAGGGATATAAAAAATAAAAAAATATAAAAAATACTTAACCTATTTAGAATATGACGATATGTATATCAGATGAAAGAGAAAAGGCTCAAGAATTTAAATAAAATTGATTTTTTATCTATTTGTAAAAAAAGGATATGAAAAAGTTCCTTTGAAAATTTTAATCCTTTATATCCTTGAAAATTAATATAGAGTTTTCTTGATCACGTGTCAAAATTTATTACTGTAACTTTATTGGTTCGAAAGTTATTAAAAAAAGGCAGAAGCTACAATTCTAATGCAGTACAAAAATTCGAATTTATTTGAGTATCAAATGAAATCAATGAAGCGAGAATAATGAAATTTTGATACGTGATCAAGGAGATCTTGGGTTTAAACATAGTTATTTTTCAAGAAAATTCTATATAAATTTTCAAGGATATAAAGGATTAAAATTTTCAAAGGACCTTTTTCATATCCTTTTTTTACAAATAGATAAAAACTCAATTTTATTTAAATTCTTGGGCCTTTCTTCTTTCATTTGATATACATATCGCCATATTCTAACGAGGTTAAGTATTTTTTATATTTTTTATCCCTTCAAAATTTTGAAGTCCTTTTGAAAGGACAAAGGATATAGAAATGAAAAACTGAGTACGCAGTATTACTATGTTTGGTCTCTAGTTTCACGCCCATATGAATTTTTTCCGGTGTTAAAATTTTTTTTTATTTTTGTCGCACGGTGTTATTATTGGGCAAAGTGTTATTACACTAATGGTCCAACCAGTAGCACACGCAAGGGGGTTTCTGTAGGTTCAAATCTCCCAAATGGTTGTTCCAAGAATTTTGGGTAAATATTTTTGTATTTGCTTCACTGGGTCCAACGATGACCTATGTCTATTAAGTAGTACTCTCTGAAGATATTAAATTAGAAAATTTAAATTATTAGATATTAAAATTATGAGTTTGTCTATCGCTGTCCAGGACTACAGTCGAAATATTTCTTAATGAACATCAGAGAACAGTTTAATGGACCCCATCAATTCCATCTTCGAAGTAATTCCACAGAGTCGAGGCGTTGACTGTTAACAATAGAATCAGATACAGAACCATCTTTTTTAGAAAAAATGGTTCTCCTCTTGGCACTCACAAAGTTCTCTCACACACACACACACCGTGGGCAATAATGCCTCCGCGGGGCACAAAAACAACATTCAAGACTACATTAAGCGTGCTTACGTAAATTTTTTTCAATTGTTACTGTACACATGTATCTATGTATTTCTTTTTAATTAAATATTCAATGCTCTTTCATTGTTTTTAATGATTTTTTGCAACAAAATTATTAGCTAAATGCCATAAAAATGTTCATGAAGGTATGGTCTGACAGCACAGATGTTCTCATAAAAATAGCATTGGCTGAATTACAACCGCAGTTGATTTTTTATTTCACAAATTAAAACGTTTTACATTTTTGTAGATTGTTGCATCAAATTAAATGGATTTGATTTGTGGCTCAATTAAATGTGGAAACATTTAAATAACTACAATGTGTGTGAATTGTGTCTTATTTGTATAATGAAAAATAAACAAAAAACAAAATAATTTGTTTTGTATTAGAATAAAGGAAAATATGAAAATTTGCCTTGACTGAAAATGCCAGACTCTTCTTAAATTTGAATGATCTCAGAACAGACTATATATGTATGTGGTCCATTAGGATTTATACACGAACCTCTGATTTGCCGTAGGAACTCATCATTCTTTTTCTCTTCGCAGTTCTACTTTTATGTGCGTTGTTTCTGTATCAACTTTCATTCCAATATCTTTGCTAGTAAGCAAAGAGCTTTTGTGTGGAAAAAGAACGGACAGACAGACAAACACTGTTAAACCGATTCTTCTGGTGGAGGAGTGTTGGAAAATTGTGCCCGGGGTGTGTAAGGAGATACTATACAGTAGGAAGTCTTTTGGACCCGGATTTTCCTTCCAGGCGCCATTGATATTGCGATCTGGAGTCCGACCGATACCAAATTTTTTGGCCGATGCCGATGCCGATTAATCGGCCGGAAAGGCGAGTTTGGCTGATGCCGATTAATCGGCCGAAAGGGCGAAAATCGGCCGATGCCGATTACATAGAAAAATAACACGAACACTAACAAAAGGAACTATTACATATTGCTTGTAATATTCTTTACAAAATAACAAAACAACGAGAAAAGAAATAATTAAAAACTAAATAAAATAACAAGAGAATTCAGAATTCTAATACATTAACATGTATTAAAAAAATAATATATCACATTTATCCGCTGAGACAGAAACAAAAATAGTGGCGTAAATATTGCATACAAATTCATTTTTTTATTCAACTTAAAATTACGATTTTTATATTAAAATTTGTACTCTCAAGTTGCGACTCGTTGTACAGATGCAGTGGGAAGAAGTCAGAATACAAATTTGGAAAAAATAAAAGGCCTGTTAAAAAAAATGCTTCCAATTAAAAAGAAGGATAAGATTGGAAAATTGAATGCCCCTTCTTCTGATATCCACATTAAGAGACGAAATGCATAGACATTTCGAGAAAATCTGTGGTTTTAAGAATACCTAGTTAAAAAAAAAAACATTTCAAGGAAACATTTATATTAAACAGTATTTAAAAATACATTACTGAAAAGGCGTATAAGAACCCGTTGGTACAAAAAATGAAAGCAACAAAATTAAAGCAGAAAAATAGGCATCATCGACCAAAAACGGCCGATGTGGCATCGGCCAAGAAAGGCAGATACCGATGCCGATACCTACTTTTTTGGCCGATGTCGATAATAGCCGATGCCGATACCAATTTTATTGGCCGATACTAGCCGATGCCGATTAATCGGTCGAACTCTATTGCGATCTGCTCAAAAGATTTCCCCAATGTTACATTGGTTTGTAATTGTTTAATCCTCAAAATATTTTCCCCAATGTTACATCGATCCCTAATTGTTTAATACATAATTTTTTATTATCCAACGAGACTTTAGACATAAAAAATGCTTTTGATGCTTGCAGATATATTCGAATATTTATACTAGAAGGCAGTGGCGCACACAGGAGGAGGAGTTCAAACCCCCCAAATACAAAAATTGCTCCTCAAATTGTTTAAAAGTTGTACACAAACCCCTCCCTCCAAATGAAATCCTGTGTACGCCACTGCTAGAAGTTGAACTCCGTTCAGTTGTAATCGTGGCAATTTAAAAAATAATAAAAACTTAAAGTACTCAAATCTTATTTACGGCACATTTGTCTACTCACCGAATCGATTGCTGTCCTGGACAGCTAACTGTATTTGAAACATTTGAAGTATTTCAATTTGAAAAATGAATATGAAACACAAAATAAACACAAACACTTTGGGGGGGCGGGGGGGTAGCGAAAATTTGTTTTATGCTATTTACCAATGTGCATGAATACGAAATTAACACAACAATCAATTTTGATAATGGGCGGAATTCGCAATTACTTGGATATAGCCAAAACAAACAAACGCAAACGAATAATCAGCGACACAGACACACACACATCAATGCACACAGAGCACAGAGCAGCTGCACTTTCGGATGCAATCGCATACGTACGAGACGCCAGAACGATGCGTTCAACTTCCAAATGGAACGGCGCGAAACTGAAAGCGACGCGACTCAACTCTGCAGTGGCACTGGTCGCCGCAAAACGTGGCCTATATGCGATGCTACGGTGCGGTAAAGACGCGCGCGCGAGTTGACGATTTTTCCGCTGTTATGAAACTGAAAAATGTGAAAGCGAAAAGCGCTTCGCAATGCCGAAATGTGCGCCGCATTTCAACGCCAGCCGCCGAAAAATTCAAAATAAACACACATCGCAGCGAGGCAAACGAAAGCGAAACGCCAGCCAGAAGGAGCGGAAAACATCGATCGAAATGAATTCGGAATTCACTCGAGCGGACGCAGTCGACGTGCTTGTGGTGCGATTTATTGTCCGGCGACGTTGTCGCTGCGCGTCGTCATCACCTCTCGCCAAGATCTCTCGCTGCCGTCAGTGATAAAGCACACAGCGACCGAGTTGCGGAGAAAAGCACGCAGCCGCTCACCCAAACAAGCAGACAGCGGAAAATTGCCGCAAAACACTCGACGCATCGTTAATGAGTCGAGACGATGGCAACGTTCGCGCCCGCTGGATCGTTGCCACTCGAACGATGGCGCTGCGGTGTTGAGCGTTGAGAGAAGTGCTCAGTATTGAGTTGGCATTAGCGCCAACGAGTGAAAAGAAGTGGCTGCGGTTTTTGGTCGTCGACAAGGCACTTTGGCCAGGATTCTTCATTATTTTACTTCACCCAATTATAAACAAGAGTAGGGAATTCAGTTTCGGTATACTGAATTATAGGATCCAGAATCGAATTGAAGGATTTTCTTTAAGGAATCCAAGAATTGCATATTGGAAAAATTCAATAAAATTTTTTTTTTAAAGCTATCAAAATATTTCATTTCTATGATATAATATAACAAAAAAAATTACAAAAATTATGTACCTAGGGTTTAGCATTCTGAACAGTGGCGCAGGGGAGGGGGGATTTGGGGATCAAACCCACCAAACACAAAAATTTCCGGTAAAAAATATGATTTCGAATGGTATTCGGCTCAAAAGTTGTACAAAAAATCCCGGCCCCCTAAATGAAATCCTGTGTGCGCTATACTGATTCCGAATATAGCCCTAACTGGCTGCCTTTTATACTTGTTTGCCCGAAATGTAATTCGTTCTCGAACATTCCAGCATCGCCTCAAACCATATCTGCGCTAATTCCCCCAAAATTACCATGCGCCCTTAAAGTATGCAATGAGGCTGCTGCGTTTGTGTTTTGTGAATTAATTAGATTCACATCTGCGCTGCAATACTAAAACTAAAACTATGTTCAAACCATACACTGAAAAAGATCGCTGTGTATCAAATTTAAGCCAATTCTTTGTTGTTGTAATTGGTTTTTTTAATGGCATTATCTGCAGTGTCCTGTTTTTTTTGTCGTTTTGACTAAAATTGATTTATTTTTTACCCGCAAGCTGCAAAAGTGTTGGTATTTTTGGTCAATTATTACAATCCATAAAGTGTGAAAGTCTGTATCTCGTCCTATATGCATGTGTACTCTATGCATGTGTGTGTGTGTATAAAAATACTGTCATGCATATTTGTGATTTTATTTAAACTGCGGTTTGTCATTTTGCATTACTGTGGTTTTTAGATGCGTTTTACTGTTTTTACCTATTTGCGATTTGTTGTTGTTGTTGTTTGTTTAGTGGAATTTAGTTTCTTTTGCTGTGATTTTTGCGGTTAGACTGAATGTAGCTCAGTAAATTCAGCGTAAAATTGTTCATGTCATTGTGGCATTTATAAAAATATTAATTTAATTCATCGAATATTTTTGCACTTTATTACTTTAAGTGTTTTTTATGACAATTTGTTTAATGATGACATGAAACTTTTTATAGAATTTTTATGTGCTATATTTTCCCCACATTGTCCTTTAATTTGTCGCATACGCTATGCAATTTTTAATGTATTTAAATGACGCTTGTAATTTAATTAACTGATCCCACATAAAGTTTGTTTGTGTGTTTGTAAACACAAAGTTAATTGAATGCGCAGTTGTGCAGTTTTAGTTGTGTTGAAATAAAAGATAAAGCAAGGAAGATTTTTTTTCAAATCTGCAAAATTTCAAATATCCTCAAATAGCGCAACAAGATGGAGAAAAGTTAGAATAACCGAAACCCCGACTCTTTTCTAACTTTCCAATGCTTTACAAAAATAATTGGAGCCTAAAATCCCAATGATTTTGGTCCTAATTTAGTTCACTGGGAAGTTGGAAGAACTTAAAATAACCGAATGACCGAAATATTTTTAAATTTTCAAAGCTCTATTAAAATAATTTGCGATTAAAATTCTAATGATTGCGGTTCTATTTACCAGCCAGTTCTCTCACCATTCCGAATCTGCACCAAACGTTTCCGAAATACTGCAACAATTCGGAGATAAGTTAGAATAACCGAATAACCGACTTTTTCCTAATTTTTCAAAGCTCTATAAAAGTAGTTGGAGACTAAAATCCCAATGAATGTGGTTCTATTTACGGGCCAGTGCTCTCATTATTCTAAATCTGCACCAAACGTTTCCGAAATACTGCAACAATTCGGAGATAAGTTAGAATAACCGAATAACCGAAATTTTCCTAATTTTTTAAAACTCCATAAAAGTAGTTGGAGACTATTTACGGGCCAGATTTTTTTACCATTCCGAATCTGCACCAAACGATTCCGAAATAGCTCCAGCAGTTGGAGAAAACTTAGAATTATCGACAATTTGGAGACAAGTTAAAATAGCCGAATAACCGACTTTTTCGTAATTTTTCAAAACTCTATAAAAGCAATTGGAGACTAAAATGCCAAATGAATTTGGCCCTATTTACTGGCAGGTCTCTCATCCATTCCGAACCTGCACCAAACGTTCCCAAAATACTGCAACAATTCGGAGATAAGTTAGAATAACCGAATAACCGAAATTTTCCTAACTTTTCAAAGCTCTATTAAAGTAATTGGGGACTAAAATACCAATGAATTTAGTCCTATTTACTGACCAGTTCTCTCACCATTCCGAATCTGCACCAAACGTTTCCGAAATACTGCAACAATTCAGAGAAAAGTTGGAATAACCGAATAACCAACTTTTTCCTAATTTTTCAAAACTCTATAAAAGTAGTTGGAGACTAAAATACTAATGATTTTGGTCCTATTTACTGGCCAGTGCTCTCATTATTCTAAATCTGTACCAAACGTTCCCAAAATACTGCAACAATTTGGAGATAAGTTAGAATAACCGAATAACCGAAATTTTCGTAATTTTTCAAAACTCTATACAAGTAGTTGGAGACTAAAATCCCTATGGATTTGCTCTTATTTACTGGCCAGTTCTATTACCATTCCGAATCTGCATCAAACGTTCCCGAAATAGCGCAACAATTCGGAGAAAAGTGAGAAAACCCGAATAACCGAAATCTACCTAACTTTTCAAAACTCTATAAAAGTAGTTGGAGACTAAAATCCCAAATGAATTTGGTCCTATTTACTGGCCAGTTCTATTACCATTCCGAATCTGCATCAAACGTTCCCGAAATAGCGCAACAAGTTAAAGAAACTTCACAAATAGTCAAAATTACACAATTTTCATAAACTTTAAAAGCTCTACAAAAGTAGTTGGAGACTAAAATCCCAACAATATTGGTGCTATTTATTGATCAGTTCTCTCATGTTTCAAATCTCCTTAAAAAAAGATGCTCGAAATCCCATGGTTAAATTAATCCCAAGTTAACTTAAAAGTCCAAAACATCAAATACGCCTTCAAGCGCATTTGTGTAGCTAATAGTTGAGTGGTTTTTAATACCTTTTCAAAGTTGAACAATTTATAATATAACTTTTCAATATCTGGCACAGACAAGCCGGGCATTTGCTATTGACATGTCGTTGTGCAAAACGAAATTAAATAACTCAGTCAGGGCGCATGCCACCTGCGCCATTAGAAGTGGCAGCATAGCATCAAAGTAGCAATAACAAATATTTAATTTTGCTCGCTTCAATTTTTTCTATTGTTCTTTACAACATTCTGACAGCCGGTTGTATGTATGAGTGTGTGTGTGTGTGAGAGTATATGTCAAATGCATGCACTGCCGCAAATGGACACCAAAAAGGACACAAAACCAACACCAAAGCAAAGCGAAGCGAAGCGAAATATGAAACAGCACAAATTTGTTATGACAAAAATATTAATTGAATATTTTATTTTTGTACCACTTAAAATTGATTTGATTGTAACTTCACGACATTGCAATGCACACTGTAAATCAATAAATCTGTCGAACTTTCCTTGAGAACTTTATTATGTCCTAAAATTAAATCCGAGATTGTGATTATGTCTAAGTCTGCCAAGTCAATTTGCCTGCGCTGTGTCGAGCACCCTCTGTGTGCCTGTGGCTGCCAGGTAGGAGGTGTTCTTGGAAAACGCAGAGGTTTGTGTCTTTGATGAGTACATTTTGGATGATGTATGCGCTGTGAAATATTTCCGTTAGTACGAACTGAAACTACAAGTAGTGGTGCAGGATATGAAAATATTCTGCTGGAATGGGAAAATTAGGAGCTTTTAAAAAATTAAGGATATAACTGCCTCATTCTAGGGAGATGGGAAACAATTAGAAAGAAGGAAAAATTGGTCATTTGGGAAGGTGCCAGGCCAACGACCTTTGGGACGTGAGGCGCGGTGCTCATGTTTAGTATGTATGTGTTTATGTGTTGGTGTAAGCATATCAACCCTGCAACACACTCATGCTGACATATTTACTTATTTTATTTCGTTGCTGTTGGAATACAAGTTGTGCAAAGTTTATGAAAGTTTTTATTAGGTTAATTAAATCCAGGAGGAGACGTTGCCACTAAGGAAGACTATATGTGTGCATACATACATACATATATATGTGATTAGCATCACCAGCATCATCGTTCCGTCTCTCTATTCGTATCAGCTGGTACACGCAATAACTATCGAGAAAGTTTAGATATTTAAACGAATTTGGTGAACATTTAACTGGAAATGCAGCTAAGAACTAACAGCAAATGATTCGGCTGCCTTAACCCTCTAGCTACTGCAGCGAAATTGGTTTGTCAGGGCATGTTCGGAATTGTGAAACTCGAATATTGTATTACAAAAATTAAATAGTTTTGCTGGCCAAAGTGGACGTAGTTCATATCGCTCGTTTGTGCCAACATAAAACATACTGAAATTCTTTAGCGCAGTTCACTGTAGTCAGTTTATTGGCCATTTCCCAAAGTCACTTAACTTTCACTTCACTGATTCAGTAACCACTTTACTTTCACTTTTCTTATTTGTGTTACAATGTTGCTTGTCAAAACCAAAACGGACGCTCTGCCTTTTATAATTGTTTGCCCGAAGCGAAATTCGTTCTCGAACATTGCAGCATTGCCTCAAACCGTCTCTGCAATAATTCCCACAATATTGCCATGCCCCCTGAAAATATGCAATGCTGCTGCTGTCAATAAATGCCCATTAAGTGTCATTGTGTTGAGCAGAGCGAGCTAAATAATCGTCACAGTATTATAAGTTCAAACCAAAAAGGGTCTCAAAAAAAGTTGAACGGATTAAAGCATTGAACTTGATTAAATTTAAAAATCAATTGTGAGTAATTTATAAATATCTAAAGAAATAAATACATAACTATAAATTTTGCCATTATTAAATAAAGTTTTATATTTTCAAAAGTCGCTATAGTAAATTTGCAATGCTGGCAAGACTAAAGCACAATCATAAATTTCTACTCATATATATTGCATTATTACATATATACCCAAGTATGCAAATATTTACTATCCGATCAATTTTTTTCTTTTTATTTTTTGTTCATTGTTAGCAGTTTGTAAGAAAAGTTGTCGTCATTTTTTTCCTATTCCATTCAATACAATCAATGAAGAATATGCTTGCATTTTGCTGCTGTCACTTTTGTACCCCTCATGTCTTACAACATGTGCAATTTTTCAAACAAGCAATTGCGGCTATGCTTAGCTTAGGGAATTTGAATGCATACCGACACACTCACACATATACACTCACACAAACAAACAGAAGCATGAATGTGCAGAGTGCAGCAAGAAGGAGCAATAATAGCGCCGCAGACTTGACATGGAGAGCAGCCACTACAGCTCGTTTGTTGGTCTCAAATGTCCTTTGGCAGCATTCCCACACACACACACAGCCACAAGTATACAAATGCTGAGAGTGTTATTAATTTGCAATAAAAGATTTTCAATGTAATGCAGATGCAGGAATTTGTATGAACCCCATTTCCATCATTTGGAAAAGTTGTCTTGCTTTGAAGTTGAATTCGTGGACTAGAGGAACAAAATTTAGTACGATTTGGGTTTCAACTTGAAGTAGTTAGATGTAAAATTTATTTAAAAATACTTTTGGTGCTAATAATTGTTAAATTGTACGCTTATTCCCACCTCTCAAGCGCTGTAAGGAAGAAAATGTCAAAAGAAACGTACCAAGTGAGCAAAAGGGAGAACATTTCTTAGGACATATTAAATTTTGTGTGTGGAAACCCGGTCAAGAGAAGCACTCAGACATAAGAACTTAAGGGCTCACATGACCCTGAAAATCTAAAAATTTGAAAAATATTTTAAGCAGCAGTCCATTTACGTCCATAAAAAATAGTATTTAAAAAAATTTTTGTTTCTTAAAACTGAACAGTGAAATCAACAATTTACATAATTTTGTTTTCATCATATAACTTTTGTAATATTTTTTAAAATTTTCATCATATAACTTTTGCAATATTTTTTAACATTTACTCGCATTTCAGCAGCGTATCTGACCCCTTAAGTCATTCAAGACAAACTACCAACGCACGGCGCTTTTATTGCAACCTGAAAAAATGTGTCTCGCTTCGAAATCGCACTTGGCGCGCTCAATGCTTTCATTGCGAATGCACTGCGCCCAGTTCAGGCACGTAAAAATGCACACACAACAACACTGCCAGCAACTATTATGTGCATAATAACAATAATAACAATTACAACAACACTAACAGCAATAAGCACAAACGAATGGCATGAATGACAAATGGCCGAGATGCTGATTTTGCATGTGCAGCATTTTTCGTTTGCTTTGTGCGGAAGTGCAAAGTACGACAGGCAACCGATGGCCTTGCCGACACCGACAACAGCAGCAACGGCAGCGGCAGCGCAGGCACGTCGTCAGTGCAGCAACCACACAAAAATGTGGCAACGAAAAATTGCAAAACCACCAGAGAGCTGGCGTTGGCACGTCCACTACGAACACACACACACACACAGCTGCAGTGCGAAGCGCGCCCAGCGTGGCGTATACGCAACCCAACCGATGCCAATGCACGTAAGTGCTGAGGGGCGCTGTGCGCCGGTGGCTGTGGCTATTATTGCTGTGCAACGTCGACAAGTGGATTTGACGTGTCGACAGGGCGCAACATTTGTCAATGACAGCGGCTTCTAAAGCATCTTGAAGACTCGCACTCGCACGTTCCACACCTCGACATGCGGCGTTTTGTTTTGCTTTTGATTGCCAGATGGCATTTCAAAGCATTTCCCGTGCGTGGAGCCAACGAAAGCGTACTGGCGCGTTCGGACGCCACATTCTCAGGCAACAACTGGGCAGAAATCCGATGTGTGTGCGCGTGTCAGTAATCTGTGGCATGTGGCAAATTCTGTGCAATGACACTTTGCATGCAAATGAAATTACACTGAATTGTGGCAGTGGTCAGTGGTCATCCGACCACATTCCACATTACGACAGTCCACAGTCGCTTAATTAAAAATGCTCAAAAATACAATTACACTGCCGAAAACGACTCATGTTCGCTGCATCGGCAACTAAGCAAACATTCAATTTGAATTGTGCCGTTTCGTGTCTGAGACGCGCACACGCACACATGCGCATGTTTTGGATGTTTATGTTCTCCTTGGCCACGTGAATATTTGAATAATTCGAATCGGGCGCGTGCATACGCGACGCATTTGCGTGTAAAGTGCACTTTCCTGGGGAATGCCACATATAAATTGATTGTTTTGCGACAGGCGCCCGCAAGGATGTCTTGCCACACCAGCGCTCGACGACTGTCAATAACTTATGCATGTATGTGTGTGTGTGTGTGTGTGTATATGTGTCTGTCTGCAGCCGTGTACAACTGCAAACGCACACGGCACTTGCATTTATTGACAAGTGCATGTCTACGCCAAGACACGAAAGCGCTTGTAACTGCAGCAGAGATGTGCATACTGTCATGTCTCCTCCTCGGGGATCATGCAAATGCATGCGCAGATTTCTTCATGCATGTGTTTTTCATTGAAATGGGTCTTCTCAGCTTCGGCTTTAAGCGATTTACAGTCGTTTAACTTGGAGAAATGTTGAAACGACTGCAAATATGTATGTCTGTAACGTTAATTCCTAGAAGTAGTTGTGTAGTCAACACTGGCATTAAGTGAAGAATTTTCATAAACTAAACATAAATAATTAAATGCTGGAATGTTAAGACTTGAGCCTATCAAAGCTATAACTCTTTGCCAGATTGTGAACTGCTTCAATACTTCTTTTCAGATCGCTACTCGTTCATATAGTGGGGTGACAAAAATAGAAGAGTAGTCGCATATGAATGAAATTTCGTAAATAGTTTTATATGAGCAAATTTGCAAATTTGTGCAAAATTTCAAAATTACGACTACCTTTCATACAACTGGATTTGAAAGAACTTCAAGAATGAAAGTTTAACAATGAATATTATCTCAGGTCACAAGAGCTATGTTCATAATATTTTTATTTGAATACAAATTTTTTTAATAAATGTATTTTCTTTTCTTTTCTTTTCTTTTCTTTTCTTTTCTTTTCTTTCCTTTTCTTTTCTTTTCTTTTCTTTTCTTTTCTTTCCTTTTCTTTTCTTTTCTTTTCTTTTCTTTTCTTTTCTTTTCTTTTCTTTTTTTTATTTTATTTTATTTATTTTTATTTATTTATTTTATTTTATCTATTTTATTTTATTTTATTTTATTTTATTTATTTTATTTATTTTATTTATTTTATTTATTTTATTTATTTTATTTATTTTATTTATTTTATTTATTTTATTTATTTTATTTATTTTATTTATTTTATTTATTTTATTTATTTTATTTATTTTATTTATTTTATTTATTTTATTTATTTTATTTATTTTATATATTTTATATATTTTATTTATTTTATTTATATATATGATAAATGTGTAAATAGATAAAATGCGCTCATTTCAAAAGCAATCAAAATTTAAAAAACCCACATATTTCTCCAAAGCTGCTCATAAGTTGCTCTTAGAAGGTTAAAATCCATGACTGACCCCCACTAATTTTTTCTTCTGAATATTTCTTTCGAACATACTTAACCCTATTTTCAACCCTTAATGAGGTTCCCATACAAAATCATTGTTTTTATTAAACAGGCACCCACTGCTCCCAAGTGTCCCCCAGACGTATAAATTGCAAGACTGACCCCATTTATTTTCCTGTTTCGAATGTTTTTTCTATACATACCTACCCTTTATCTGCAACCCTTAAGGGGGCTGCCATACAAAACAAGCAATTTTCAATGGAATTGGCATCTCACTTGTAAGTGTAGTAAGGGGGGAAACATCGTATAACGAAAACCATTAGACCAATTTCAATGATTTATTCAACAATCGGCCGCATTCTTGAGTGCAAAAAATAAAAAATTAGTTAATGTTCAGAAATTTAACACCAGAGGGCGCCTTCCATACAAATGAAGTTGTGAGATTGTCTACTTTTGGGTTTGTAAAAAGCAAAAATTGAAGTGTATTGTCGAAAGTTCATTGACCTCCCTATTTTGAATATAATTGTAACTGTAATTGATTTTCCGAAGCAATCTTCGTCAACAAAGCTTTAATTGGCTGATTGCTTTCGCATCGCCTGAGAAAACGATTGTCGTATGTGCTTTGAAATTGAATGGAACATACGATAATCTTGTTTTGCAGCGACGATCGGCATTTAACCAAACGTTGAAAATATCGCGGAAAAATATCGATAACTTGTATTTGCGCAAATTTTAAATTTTTTAAATTTTATCATAATGTACATACTAGCCAAAAAATTATTAAAAAAAATTTTTTAATGTGATAAACTTTTTTTTTTTTAATTAACCTTTAAAGTTTCAACTCTGTTTTATTAATTTCTTTACTTTGATTATTTTTTTTTATAACGAAACTGCTCACAGGTCAGAAGAATCGGCAAAATTTTGGTCAAGACAGACCTATATTACATTAGGTTTACACAACAGTAAGATTTAGGAACTCGCTCATAATTTAATTTGAAATATTGAACCCCAAAGTGAAAATTAAAATTTGCTATTTGGGCACAATTTTTTTTTAACGCTGTAAGAGCTCATAACTTCTATGTTGTCCAATATTTTTTTTTGAAACTTTGAATTTATCGTAATTGAAATATTTTTAATAAAACCACATTCTTGGTTCTCTGTGCTTATAAAATTTAATTTTGTCCGTTTTCATACTATTTACTTACTACAACACTGTGCATCGCTGCTACTCGCGAGTAGCAGAGTTGTCATCACTGATTTAGATGCTACCCGATTGTGTTTTATAGAGATAAAGAGATAATGTAGCAGAAGTGTGGCAAAACCCCATTGACTTAAAGTTTTATTGTATTCCTACTAAATTGGGTTTTGTTTTTTGGTTTTTGATTGATTACCACAAATTCATGTTTTCCTACATCAAAGAAAAGCTCAGCAAAACCAAAGCAACAGCAGCCAAATGCAAAACCCACTTAAGTAATAATATCCGAAATGTGTTTTATACGATTTCAGCTGTTTTCCTGTCAAAGTTTGACAAATTCAATTTACCGCATTTGGATAATATTGCAAGGATAAATAAGGATTCGGCTGCCTGGTGCTCATAACAGCTTACCTAAAGCTTATTACCAGCAATTCAAAGCATATGCGACAGTTCTCATTGCAAGCTCACAGAAAGTGTTGAAAAAACAACAAACAAAATGACAACGAAAACGACGTGATACAAAAAAACACAAAATTCATACTTTTTTCATGTCACTCTGCCCATCTTTTTTGTGGTTTGGTTGGTTTCATTTTTTTGTTTCCTCGTGCATTTTTCTACGCCACTTTACCGTTCGACTGATTCTTTGTGCGGCTGCGCGTCTGAACGGCGTGCAACGTGACAGTTGTAAGTCGCTGTCACTTGACATTAATTCAAATGTTGCGTCGTTCGCATTGTGATGACTGAGTTGGGCGAACAGCACGCACATTCAAGACGTTCCTTTCATAAATGCCAGCAACCGAGTGGGACGTGCAAGCAGTTGAATGCTTTAAAATTAAGTAATAGTTTAAAATTTTTTAAGCATTTTCTTTCATTTTAAGCGAATTTGTTCTGTTTTCATTAAAGTTTTGCTTGGCCTCAACCCTTATTTCGTGCAGTCGCCCTCAATCAATGCATTTAAAGACAAAAAGATATCTGTTGATAGTTTCATTTGGCTTCAGCACAATCGACAATCGACCAACCTCAACGGCTCATTATGCTGGCGTTGGCATGTGACTGGCAGTTGGGCTGCAGTCGCAAATGAGGTCGCATCGCTTAATTTCCGCTTCCGCAATCAGCTGTTCCGAAAGCCACAGGACGAGGCAGCCGCCTCACTGCTTCGATGGCAAACGTGCCGGCGTGTTTTTAAGCTGATTAAAGCCAATGCCGGAAACCGAATTGAATAAACGAACAAAGACGAACAAACAAAGACAGACAAATCAGCACAAGCGAAAGGTTTCATTGTGTGAAAAATGTATTGGCGGCTTGAACTTGAAGGATGCTTCGTTTGGGAAAAGATTAAGTAAATACAAATGTCTGCACATGAGAAAGACAACTATGAATTCAAACTGAGTCGATTCAAAGTGTCGATATCTCCCACAAAGATATATGTAAGTGTAGAAATGAATCTTTGCAGGCATGAGGCGAGTGAACAAATGCTTTTTGAAAGCCTGAGGTTAGTGCAAGAATCATCAGTAACAAACCAAATAGCAACCGCCAAGTTGACCCTTTGAGATTGGAGTTTTCGCTTTTTTGTTTGGAATATTTTAGTAAAATACTTTCAAAGTTCAAAAATTTGCTCAGAATTTGAGTGGAGCTATGTGAACTATGAATGTTGCTGGAAATATAAATTTTGTAAGCAGATTGCTTTGAAAACTATTTGAGACTTTGTCTTTTAAGCAAAGTTGGTCGTTAATCTTGAAACTGCTAGGCGACACAAGAAGAATAGAGGTTTCGTAGGCTATTTTTCAGTTGTCTACTGCAGTCAAGCCACTCTTAAGGACCTGAGCTTAGTTTCAAATTTATATACAACTCAAACTGTTGAGCTGCAGCAAAGGTCTCTCAGATCTCTCCGGGACAGAGCAGATTGTTCGACGACAGTAATACCTAACGGAAGTCCCAGGAGGGGAGATAGGAGGGTTTAGCGGTTTAAAGTCCCGCACTCACCTGAGACTTTCGATGCTTTCCCCCTCGCAACAAAAAAAAAAGAAACGAGCAGATTGTGTAAGACCCAAAGTGATGACGTCAGACATAATTGCTCACCTCAATACTTACCAATTAAATATTCAAGAGAGTCACACAAGCCACGAACTGGCATTTGAATTGGATTTCATAATTTTTACTTCACGCATTTTTTACTAATAAAAAAATTTATTTAAATTGTGATAAACTCGTTTGTGTGATAACAAACTTAATAAGGATAAAAATCTAAGGACCGAAGTAATAACTTGAAGTGAAAGTAAAGTGACCAGTGAATAAGAAAAGTGAAAATGAAGTGACTTTAGAAAATTGTCAATAAAGTGAATTGCATCAAAAAATTTTAGTGTGTTTTATTTTGGCACAATCCAGCGATACGAACTACGCCTGCATTAGCCAGCTGACGCAAATTTTCATAAGAGTGCTCAGTTTTTCAATTTTTTGTTTCGTTGTGTGTTTTTTTGGGAGCCAAATTTAGGCTAATCTATGTACGAGTACATATGTACTTGGAAGTTCATTGTCCTCATGGTTTTAGCATTTACTAATTTGCACTGGCATCTATGTATGTTGGACATTTTTATTATTATTAAAAATCAATATATTCATTTTCCAAGCGAAATTTTTAAGTATTTTTCCTGGCACACAAAGGTTGGTTGTTGGATTGTATGCTCTCTCGGCACCCTGTAAAAACTTTCACATTCGTTTGTGTCATGCGCAGCCAGAGAGCTCACCATATGCAACCTACTTGAATTGATTCGAACTCATTTATATGGCTTACACTAAGTGGAAAAATAACTGAGCTGTAGCGAAGCAGAAAAGTTTAGCCAAAGGGCGAAAGGATGCCCACAAAAGCATCGAAGTGAACATATGTACATACACACTACATACTATATATACATATGTGTAGGGCCTCGTGTATTGGCTGGCAGGTGAAACTGTTCTGGAAGTGAAGTGTCGTTGCAAAATGAAGACCGCAGGCACTGTGGCACAATTGGCCAAGAGACCAGCTAATGCAATTGTTGTTGCAGTGAAGGGTGAGGGCTTTGAAAGAGCTTGGAAAGCCGAGTGGATAGTTAGATGTTTCAATGGTTTTTTTGCTCTCACACCAAAAATCATTGCCGTGAAATGAGAAAATAGGTCGACCCTAATTTATTGGGTACGCGCTCTTTAGAAACAATAAAAGGGAAGCCATAATATTTCAATCAAATATTGACATAACAACGCACAGAGTTGCTCGGCTCAAACTTGAGTGCGTAGAATTCGTAACGCCACTGCAGCACAATGCGAACGAGTCCTTTTGCGGCCCATGTGTGCGGCCTTGTAGTAGACTCTGCGCAATATGATGGCCACATTAACGCAAAATGAATTACATGTCACAAACACAAACCAGACAGCACCTACTCGCACCCGTGCAATCGCTTCCTGTCATTGAATGGCAGCTTGCGCGAAGGAAAGCAACAAATTTAACAACTTCAAAAAATCATAATTATTAACGCCATGACAAACAACATAAGAAACAACAACACGAGCCAATGAAAACACGCACAGCTGTCAATCGGGTACGCAGCAAATATGGAACGTGACGCATGGCAAACGAATGGCATGAAAAATCACAGAAGCGTCTGGCTGCGCCATAATGAGCACTGCGGCGCCGGTTTCTACTTGGAGCTTTAATGCCCAACTGAAGGCGTTTGTGGTACACAAAATCCCATCAAAGGTTCAGGACATTCTGAAGTTTAATCTTGTACTATTTTCATTTTAGAGAATTTACAAATTAATTGAATTATGAGTTGTTCAGTCCTTGAAGCTCAGGATCTTTAATTTGTTGTCAGCTCGTAAAGGTGTGTCGTTAACCCTTATCCGCTCTGAAGTGTTCATTTTATGATCGATGGTTGCGAAGGTTGCGGACTGTGTAACGCAACTTGGGCACTTTATATGCCATTATTGTCGTTGTTGTCACACAGGAAAAAGGTCATTTGACGCGAGAACATTGAACAGGCCGAAAGCAAAAAAACCTCCAGCACAACGTGTTCATAAAAATAATTGCAAAAATATGTTGATTTCATTGTGTGATTTATGAACATGAAGTAAAAATATTTGCAAATCTTTACCAACTCAACCGAAAAAAAGCAACAAGTAAAAAGTGTCTGACAAAATGGCTACACGTCCGGTTGTCGAAAATGTGAAATTGACTTTATAAGTGGTAAGTGTGGAGCAGTGGGGCGACGCACCAGTTGGCCACAAATTTAGCACAAACGTGCCGGCGGGCGGCAAGGGATGTCAATTCAATAAACGTGATTTATTGTCAATGCTTTGCCGCTGACACTGCGTTGCCACCAGGGCAGCGATTTGATGTGAATTCGTCGTTGTGCTGGGCACTTTGGAAGATTGGTGTGTTACCCTGTCGGTCGAATAATTGTTGCCTTTTAAAGTACATATGCGTCTGAATATAACTAAAGATTTTTGTATATTTTTATATTTATTTTATTATACATTCCTACGTGTGTTTGTGTGTCCTTTATAATACTTCATGTTTCTATGCATATTGAAGGTCTGCGGTTGTAATTGCAGCAAAGTTTGCGGTGGCACAGAATTTCGCCATTTGTACTCGAGCTCCAAGTGACAATGATTGATGTGAATTTGAATTGCCAAACATCAAACAAAATGTGGGATTTTTTAGTGTAAATAAAATAAAAAGTTGTTGCATGTAAATTTTGCCAATATTTCAGCGTTTAACATTGCAGTACATATATTTATATTTTATTGTTTTAAACTTGAATTGGTTGAATTGGTAAATGTTTTAAAAATTTCAGCGTTTCAATAGATTTATTTATCATTTATTGTTTCAAACTTGAACTAGTGTCAAAAGACAATTATTTGCTTCTGATAAAATATATTTACTTGGAACGATTAATTATCTTTAGGTGAAACACTTATGGTAAAGTAGAACAAATAAATACTGTTATGAAAATTAGTTCTGCTGGCCAAAGCAATCGTAGCTCGTATCGCTGTATTGTGCCAAAATAAAAGAGAGTGAAATTCTTTAACGCAGTTCACTACAGTAGTCACTTTATTGACAATTCTCCACAGTCACTTCACTGATTCAGCTCACTCACTTCAATTTCACTTCTTTTTCACTACATGTAACACCGATTCTTATCAAATTGCTGTCGTTCTCAAACGTCCCAGCATCGCCACAAACCATCTCTGCGATTATTTCCGCAAAATTTCCATGTCCCCTAAAAGTATGCAATGCTGCTGCTGTCGATGAATGCTCATTCAGTATCGTTGTGTTGCCTAGAATGAGCTGTATAATTGTCACAAAAAGGGAACAAATAAATAATGTTACCAAAATGAGTTTTGGTGGCCAAAGTGGGCCTAATTTGTATCGCTGGATTGTGACAAAATAAAACGGGCTGTAATAATTTAACGCAGTTCACTACAATAGTCACTTTATTGACAATTCTCCAAAGTCACTTCACTTTCACTTCACTGATTCACAAGTCACTTCAATTTCACTACTTTTTTTCACTACATGTAACACCGTTCCTTGTCTGTTGCTGCTGCGGGCCGTAACTCGTTCTCAAACGTCCCAGCATCGCCACGAACCATCTCTGCGATTATTTTCGCAAAATTGACAGGTCCCCTAAAAGTATGCAATGCTGCTGCTGTCGATAAATACCCATTCCGTGTCGTTGTGTTGCCTAGAGCGAGCTGCATGATTGTCACAAAAAGGTAACAAATACATATTGTTACCAAAATGAGTTTTGGTGGCCAAAGCGGGCCTAATTTGTATCGCTGGATTGTGACAAAATAAAACGGACTGTAATAATTTAACGCAGTTCTCCTCTGTAGTGCCCAAAGTAGCTTAACTTTCACTTTACTATAATAATTCAGTAGCCACTTTACTTTCACTTCACTTTTCTTATCCGTGTTACAATGTTGCTTGTCTGCCCAGAGTAACTCGTTTTCGAACGTACCAGCATCGCCTCGAACCGTCTCGGCGATAATTTCTGAAAGGTTACAATGCCTCTAATGCTACCAACCAATGCACGTTCAATGTTGTTGTGTTGCCTATGTTAGGGCGCCCACAGTTGCCTAAAGCGAGCTGCATGTTCGTCACAATACTTTCGATACAGAGCTTTGAGCTTGAAAAACCTGAGCTAAATTTTCAGTATAAGTGTAAAAACATTTGTTCTAATACAGTAAAATATTTCTGACAAAGGGCAACGACAATTAATTGAATTCAAACCAAATTGTTCGAAAAGAACAGCACTTGAAATTTTTTAAGTCCCATAGTATTTGCAATTTCAACAACTAAACCCCTCCATGTATAAACCTTCTACTTTTCTAAACTTTCTATTTTCGCTTCGAAATACTTGGCAACTAATCCCTAAGAAAGATTTATTCCATAATGATGCAATTATCATCTTGAAATACAACAAAGTTTCTAAGTAGTTCGCTAAGCCTAACGAATGAAGATGCACCATGGCGCCCTCAAACATAATAAATATCCGCAATAAGGCATTTTTGTTGACTTATAGTAAGATTCATTGCCCATTGCTGCCTAATCAGCAGAAAGAAGCATTCGTAAATATTGCAAGTGCTTCGAGCGTATTTAAATTCTATTAATAAGTAATCACCATTAATTACATTCAACGCACTTTTGCAGCCCTTCCTTCAACAGCGAATAGGCCGCGCAGACAAACAATAAATTAACCGGAGCATTCAATTGCGAACGAACATAAGAAACGCATACATAAATCTCGGTCCAGTCGACCGCATCAAAATGCAAATGAGTTGACAAAATATGCGACATCAACAACAACAACAGAAGCGCTCAACTGAAAACACCAACACAAGCAAAAACTATGTACATTGTTAGCTAGCACAACAACAACAACAACAATGACATCAACAAAACCGAAAGCTAATTTATCAAACGAAGGACAGGCTAGCAAACATTTTTCAAAGTGGCAATGTAACGTTTGTGTTTTTTGTTTTTGTTTTTTAATGTATTTCCTAAAACTCGACCACCCTGTGCCCGACACCTACGTTTGGGGTTGCCATAGGTTTTGGAATTGGGGGATAATTCCTGGCTTTGAACATTTGGTTTGTAGTCAGTCAACATCTAACATGACCTGGTCAAACCTCTACGGAGTGAAAAATACTTAATTGTGAGATTAATAAATTTGTATATTTATGAAGCAAAATTTTTTTAAGACATTAATATAGAGAGATTAATAAATTTGTATTTTTATGAAGCGCATTTTTTTATTTTTTTTCACAAAACCATATATTTGAGTTAAAGTCAAAAAAGACTGTCATATTTTTACTATAATTAAGGCTTTGGTACTTCATGATAGAAGCCGCTAAAAAGTTTGTTGAACCTCGAAATGATTGTTGTTGGGGCACTTAATGCTCATTGCATCCTAAGTGGCCACGCTAGAAGACTACAACTGGGTCATCTCAGCAACGATTTCTGCCGAAGCTGCAGAATCTTAGAGGAGGGAGAAACTGTTACTTACTAAATCTAAGTTTTTACCATATCGTCAGTCTCGCCGATATATCGGAGGTCAGCATCAAGGACCTAACATGCTTCATAAATTGTTCAGGATGGTTTCAGACTTACTAACTCAATTATTGCTCATTACACTGCACAACAAAATCAAATTTTTTTTTAAATAGCAAGGTTCTGACAACGGATTCTGGTAGAGGGGGCCAAAAAAAAAATATACGTGTATCGGCGTTTTGAAAGATTACGTCTGAATTTTTTTTAGGGGGGGTCAAAGTTTTCCCCTTTTTGCACATTCTTATGGTGAATCGGCATACGAAAACCATGTAACATCACATTTTAGGTATATGATGTGTTCAGCAATTTGATGTGGAATACTACGAAGAACATTTTTGTGGAACATTTTAACCCTGTAGCTCCTATTTGTATGGGTCAATTTGACCCTTTTTTCTAAAATGCCAAAAATGTCCTGTGAAACAGGACTTTTTAAGGACAAAATGTAGCACGAAAATATTCGCCATAAAATTCTACTATAGGTCCCTGAATACATCAAAGCTCAGAAATTAACTTGAACGCCAGAATTAAGTCGAAACTGAAAATGTGTTTAAGTGTTTATTTCGTACTTATTCAAAATTGGTACATATCCTCCAATATTATTTAAGAATTTTTTCAGATTAATTTAAGACCAGTTTCAGGAAGTTTTATTGTCTCTATTAATTCACTCTCCGTATTGTGACGATAATGCTCTGCGCAACTGCGGGCCCCCTAACGTAGGCAACACGACAACACTGAACGGGCATTTGTCGGCGCCAGCAGCATTGCATGGTAATGGTAATTTTACGGGAATCAGCGCAGAGATGGTTTGAGGCGATGCTAGAATGTTCGAGCAAGATTCATTGAATAGAAGATTGCGCCTTCCGGGAGAAAATAAATTTGAAACCGCACCAGTGACGTCATACAAAATTGTTTCCTATTGGCTGAAAATGTTGATTGAATTTTGGAGAGAGCAACACAGTGGGGCAACATTAAATATTTATTCATTTTTTGTTATTTAATAAATTTTTTTCTATTTTCGATTTGAAAAGTACGTCGCCACTCATGTACCTTTTTTGTTTTCATTATTTCGTGTACACAGGCCCACTGCACACCGCATGACTTTCGTTTTTTTGTTTTGTAAATATTTCCGCGATTCTTTTACTAAACGCACCTTTTAACGCGAGGACTTTCGAAATTCAAAATTCTTTATTAAATTTAACACAAAAACAAGAAAACAAACAAGCAAAAGCGGCACAATTTTCACAAAACAAAATGTTTTTGGTCAAAAACATTTTCAACCAATAAAAACATAGCACGAAATTTGAATTGAATTGCAGGGTTTCCTCCCGAAATTCACTTATTTTATTTGTGTTATTCATATGAATAAATAATATGAATTTACAAATTTATTTTGTAAAGATATACAAGCTTTTATTAAACTGTTATGCAAGTACATATATATATAGGGGGTAAAGCATAAAGAAATCGATATATTTGCTCAAAAGTGTGAAGCAAAATGTAAGTTCAAAATGAAAGAATTTAAAAAGTACTGATGGAATCCCTACATATTCTCCGATGACGTCACTGGTGCGGCTTCAAATTGATTTTCTCTCGGAAGGCGCAATCTCTGTATTGAATCATGATGTTCGAGAACGAGTAGCGCTCCGAGCAAACAAGTTTTTAAGGAAATGCCGCACTTTTGGTTTTGACAAGCAACGGTGTGACACAAATAAGAAAAGTAAAGTGAAACTAAACTGACTCTGGAAACTTCTAAATAAAATGACTACAGTGCTGAATTATGTTAAAGAATTTCAGTGTGTTTTATTTTGGCATAATCCAGCGATACGAACTACATCCGCCAACAAAAGTAATTTTGCGTAACATTATTAATTCGAATTAAAAAGTAAAAAGCAATATGTTTCTTTTCATGTTGAAAACTGTTTTTGTTTCAATTGCTGGAATTAAAAATGTGAAACTGTGAGTAATTTCGAAAGTGGTTTTACTTGGACTAAATAAAAATTCATAATAGTTCTTACACGTACAAATACTCGGAATTTTTAAACAAATATTTGATATTTTCAAGTCAAATGAATTCTCACTAATTCTAAGCACAGAATGTGAAAGCAGCGTTTCAGATTGTGCGGACCGTGCAAAATTATTTCGAAATTCCCATAATAACAAAAACATTCACCAAAACTCGAAGACAACACTAAACATCAAACAAAAACTGATTGCAAAGAGGCAAACTTGTTGCCAAGTTGCTGAATAGTCAAAGGCAACACAACAATTTTCAATGCCACAGCCGAGCAACGCCCAAACATTGCCGCCGGCTAGTCGACAACTGGGCGCTCAACTATCGTAAACAACCGTTATGTTA
The DNA here is from genome assembly GCA_964056695.1 of Melieria picta. Lineage (NCBI taxonomy): Eukaryota > Metazoa > Arthropoda > Insecta > Diptera > Ulidiidae > Melieria > Melieria picta. Next base: position 21,100,868 of record OZ057398.1, on the reverse strand, counting down.
CAGTGTAAAACCATAATTACAAAGTGAACGTTATTCGCAACCGAAAAGCTGGAGTCGTCATTGGGAGAAAGTTGGCACAATTCGAAATGGAAGTGGAAAAAATATGCAAATAGTTGGAAAAAGGGTGCAACAAACAAGTTTACATTGGTTTTCATCTACTTTTTATTATACGTCAAATAATTTTCATAATCAATAAAAATGTTAACATTGCTCTCATTGTAATTTGAAGTAACATTCAGTTCGACTGAAACATCCTAACCGATTGATCCAAGCAGACTCTTCATAGTCTTCTGTCTGCAACTGATGCAAGCGTTCTGTCTGCTGGTCGGTCTGACTGTATACTGTATACAGGGTATGAAAACAGCAGCCCAATGATGAATGATGCGTCTGTCTGTTCGAAAAGCAAAATTAGTGGTGGTACTGTTTTTTTTATTTGCTTGTGTTATGATTTTAAGCTTTTTGTTACTACATATGTATAGTCCTACTTTTATATTTACATATGTAAATCCCATTCAGCATTTTATGTTCTCATATTACTTTGTCCATTTCTTTCATACTTATTTTGCCGCATGTGTGACGCTGTGGGTGGCGTCTTTTTGCTGGCATATCAATTGAAGGGATCAACATGTACGCACATCCATCATGTCTGGTCGCATTGCTTTTTAATTTAACTTTTTTACCTACGATGAACTTGGAACGTTCAACGAACGAAGAACATTTAATTTTCTTGCGGCAGGAATTTAATAAACATTATTTGTGAGGTTAGGTTAGGCCAACGGTCAGCTGGGATGATCACAACATTGGTGGCTATTGCGAATTTCATGCATCGAATCTGAAGAGTAAACTAATTGGAAATTGTTTTATTAACTTCAAGATGACAATTTAATATTTAAATATTTAACTATTCAAAAAATCAATGAAATAATTTGCTGATATTTCAAGTTGTTTTGTACGTTATACAGGGTGGCGCAAAAGTCATCACCTTATCGGTAGATGCTATAACGTTTGCAAATGGCGGCAAAAGTAAATTTGTCTTTGACATTCATTCGTTCATTCATTCATTCATTCATTCATTCATTCTTTCATTCATTTATTCATTCGTTCATGCATTCATTCATTCATTCATTCATTCATTCATTCATCCATTCATTCATTCACTCATTCATTCATTCATTCATTCATTAATTCAATTTGTCATTCATTCATTAATTCAATTTTTTATTCATTCATTCATTCCTGAATTCAATTTTTCATTCATTCATTCAATTTTTCAGTCATTCATTAATTCATTCATTCATTTATTCATTCTTTCATTCATTCACTCATTCATTCATTCATTAATTCAATTTTTCATTCATTCATTCATTCATTCATTCACTCATTCATTCATTCATTAATTCAATTTTTCATTCATTCATTCAGTTTTTCATTAATTCATTCAATTTTTCATTCATTCATTCATTCATTAATTCAATTTTTCATTCATTCATTAATTCATTTATTCATTCATTAATTAATTCATTCATTCACTCATTCATTCATTCATTAATTCAATTATTCATTCATTCATTCATTCATTCATTCATTCATTCATTTATTCATTCAATTTTTCATTCATTCATTCAAGTTTTCATTCATTCACTCATTCATTCTTTCATTAATTCAATTTTTCATTCATTCATTAATTCAATTTTTCATTTATTAATTCATTTATTCATTAATTCAATTTTTCATTCAATCATTCATTCATTCACTCATTCATTAATTAAATTTTTCATTCATTCATTCAGTCACTCATTCATTCATTCATTCAATTTTGCATTCATTCATTCAATTTTTCATTCATTCATTCATTCATTAATTCAATTTTTCATTCATTCATTCATTTATTCATTCATTCATTCATTGATTCATTCATTCTATCATTCATTCATTCATTCATTCATAAACAAATTAGAGCCAAAGAACACTGGGTGACAACTTTTGCGCCACCCTGTACAAGATTACATATGTTTCCTTGGAAATATTCATTCACATAACAATTCGTCTCCTTTAACTATTTTCAAAAGCTCTTTAACCCAGATATGCCGAAGGTCCTTTATGTATTTATACCTACATTTCAGGAGCACGGTCGGTGTAGTACAGTCGGCATATCTGGCTTAGTAACAATGGCGTAAAGTCTATTCGACCATCTCAACACTAGAAAAATCTTCGACGGGTTTTCATTTTTTAAATATCTGTATTTTCTTCAGTTTTTCTATCAACTTTTTCTTTGGTGAAATTAATTTTTTTGTAGGGTTCTACAATTGTCTGAAAAATTAGCCAAATCCAATGTGTACTTTTTGCGATATCAACAAATATGATATGTAGTCTTTGTAGGTATGGAAAACTTGCAGTCTTTCCAGTTTAAACACATATTCAAACACATAAATACTGGCAGCAAATAGCATTGCATGCTTTTAGGCGTATATTTTTCAATCCACCGCGCACACATTTCCAAGAGGCATGTACAGGCTTTCGGGTGGAAAGTGTTTGCTTGAAACTTGAGCACTGCTGTAGCTGCTTGCTGTGCTATTACAACTAAGATTTCAGCAAATAACAGATTAACGGACGCTTGTGCTGGCTGGAGCTGTGTTATGTCACATAAGTAGGCAACTGGTCACGTTTAGCACTGCTGGGCCACATTGTCTAAATGACTGACATTTAAGTTGATAATAAGCAGAACTATAGCTTCGAGCACGGCACTAGTCGGCAGTGCGGCCACTAAAGAGCAGCTGTTGTCTGTTGTCTGAGCAGTGGCAGCAGCCAAATGGACACATACGAGTTGGTACAGTAGTTGCCAATAAAAAAGCCCCAAGCGAATGTTTGTCTTTAGAAAATAAACTAAAAAATCGGGTGTATGAATATGACTTGAGAGGAACAGGAGTTTACACATTTTGAAGTTAAATCAGTAAACTGAAGGATTAGCGAAGGGTTAAAAATGTTTAAACTGAACAAAAATTTTAAAAAGTGTTGTGTATGAGATACGACAAATTCATAATTCAGTACCATTATGATTGATGAAACCATTGATACAATTCAAATATATTTACAGAGCTTAAACTGAGAATTCGAGATTTGCATTTTTGCATGACTCTGTTTCAAAAAGTAGAAATGAGTCTCACAAATAGTTCTAACGATGTTGTTTTCCAGTTGGTCAATTGTTATGGTTTGTTTTCATAATAACTACGGCTTAAAATAGACCCAGAGAAAACAGTCCAAGGGTGCCAGATCCCACAACATTTGCAGTCATTCTACATTGCCTCTTCTGATAAAAACGCGTTCTGGGAGCTTTTCTTGCAAAAACTTTATTGCACGCCATGTTCTTCGGGTTCATTTAATCCAAACAAAAACAGTAAACAGGGTTCATTAGCAATTCACAGTCACCGTTTGGTTTTGGAAGATATATTTTGTAAGATATATTGGCCCAAGACGTCGCTTGACCTGAATTCACAACAAACAGATGTAATGAAACTTCAGATGTAATGAAGACTCGTGATGCTAAAATTATGCATGACAATCATATCACTGTGCGACAGCATTTTTCACACTGGAAAAAATCCATATGGGCGTGAAACTAGAGACCAAACATAGTAATGCTGCGTACTCAGTTTTTCATTTCTGCATCCTTTGTCCTTTTAAAAGGACTTCAAAATTTTGGAAGGGATACAAAATAAAAAAAATATAAAAAATACTTAAACTCGTTAGAATATGGCGATATGTATATCAAATGAAAGAAGAAAGGCTCAGGAATTTAAATAAAATTGATTTGTTATCTATTTGTATAAAAAGGATATGAAAAAGGTCCTTTGAAAATTTTAATCCTTTATATCCTTGAAAATTTATATAGAATTTTCTTGAAAAGTAAGTATGTTAAACCCCAAAATTTCCTTGATCACGTGTCAAAATTGCATTACTCTAACTTTATTAGTTCGAAAGTTATTAAAAAAAAGGCGGAAGCTGCAAGTCTAATGAAGTACAAAAATTCTAATTTATTTGAGTATCAGTATTTTAAATAATAAAAAGATACAAAATCAATGAAACGAGAATAATGACATTTTTACACGCGATCAAGGAAATGTTGGGGTTTAACATACTTACTTTTCAAGAAAATTCTATATAAATTTTCAAGGATATAAAGGATTAAAATTTTCAAAGGACCTTTTTCATATCCTTTTTGTACAAATAGATAACAAATCAATTTTATTTAAATTCTTGAGCCTTTCTTCTTTCATTTGATATACATATCGCCATATTCTAACGAGGTTAAGTATTTTTTATATTTTTTTTATTTTGTATCCCTTTCAAAATTTTGAAGTCCTTTTAAAAGGACAAAGGATGTAGAAATGAAAAACTGAGTATGCAGCATTACTATGTTTGGTCTCTAGTTTCACGCCCATATGGATTTTTTCCAGTGTGAAAAAATGTTTTCATTTTTGTCGCACGGTGTATTTGACCTCTGGCAATAACATGCAACGCACCTGACATTTAATTTCTTTTCACATTCATTTCCGCTCCTTTTCGTGCCCGTTTCGCTCCTTTTTAGTTCTAATGTCTCAAATTCCATGTTAAAGAAAATGTAAATTTCTACAACCGTGAACTCAATTTCTATCTTTCAACGACAGTTTTACATTATTTGACATTTTTGTAATTTGTTTTCATATTTTTGGTCAGTTACTGTAGAAATACTGAGATATGTATGTATGTCAGCAGGTCTATGGGCGTGCGTGCTAAGCCAAAAAAATCAAAAAATCGTGGCAGTTTGAGGCTGCCAGTTGCAGCAACTAACGCAAACAGCTGCAAATACTCCGAACTGCATCGCTCCGGGGCACAGTTTATGCATGAAGGCTGAACTGTCATGTGTGCGCGCTCCTATTGCATGCCTTCATATACGAGTTTGTATATGTGTGTGTGTGTGTGGTTAGGATGGCAAATGCATGCATGCGCGCACACAAACACTCACACACACATACAAGCACTGCAATATACCAAAAACCATATTGCCTTGACCGTGTACGCTGTCCAAATGGGTGCCCACTGCCCACTGCCCACTGGGTACGCGAATACAGACAATTCAATACATACATACACAAACATACTTGAATTACAATGCCATATATGCGCTGTGTGCGTAAATGCTTCTAAATTGATGCAAATTTAGCAACAGGAACTTTTTAATTTTGCACCCAATAAATGATTGTTGCTCATACGTCCTGTAGTGCGCCCATATGGGAAACCAACTTGTTACTGGACATAAAGGAATTAATGCTATTGAATTCCTCCTTGAATTAATTCTATTAAATTCCTACTCTTCTTGACAATAATTTTGGTGTTCTTGACTGCAGTCCAGTAACCACAAACTGTCTCTACTTAAAGGTGTTTTGATAATTTTAGTATTGCGGTTGCGCGAATTGCTTCTAAGCCTGCATTTATATATGAATTCAAAATTAAGTAATTGCTGCGCGCCGCAAAACTGAAGCCAACCTCAATGCCAATACAAGCAACACTGGCCCCAAACAGTGTCTTGACCAATTTTAGTCTTAATACCCATAATTGCGCTGCCAACAGCCATCGTCACTGCCACTCAGACAGAACTGCCACCCAGGGAACTTTTGCATTTGCTCGCATGTAGGTTTGTCCATTCCTCTGCTCAGCCGCTTGTCTGCTTGTCGTTTTGTCTGGTTCGGGTTCGAAATGCCTTCGGCGTCGTTGCTGACAATTGGTTTGCTGATTTGCTTGTATGTTCGTGGCGTCTGTGGCACGCGTTCGCCGATGCCAGGAGTTGTGTGTGATAACTCTGTTGATTAGTGGTAAATGATGGCATGCACTAGTTGCAACAGCAACTCACTGGTTACTGTGTTTAGTGCAGAGACCGATGAATGAGTGAACACAAGTGTGGTTTTATAAATGAATTGTTGCTCAAAACCTACCACAGGATGATGTTTAAGTTATGTAACAATATTAGTTTGAATTTAAAACCTGTTGTAAACAAATTTGCAGATTTTTAGTTGAGAAGTTCACATTCTTTATTTATTTCGAATTTGAGTTTTTGTATAAATCAAAAAGTATATTTATTGTCAGTGTTGCCAATTTCCTGACATTACTTTCTCCTGAATCATAAAAATATCTGAAATTTCCTCCCAAAAATTTGAACAAAACTCCAACAAAAAATGTTTTTAATAAAAAAAATATAAATATATTTGGTTTGTTTTTATTGCAGCTTTTCATTTATACAACTTCTGCTTAACAACAACTTAACACAAACAAAACATATAAAACTAGAGATTGGTATGAAATTTGATTCCGTAAACTTCCTTCATTCAAACAAATTTGCAAATTTTTCGTTGAGAAGTTCATATTCTTTATTTATCTCGAATTTGAGTTTTCTATATCTCAAAAAGTATATTGATTATCAGTATTGCCAGATACCTGAAATGTTTTTCCCCTAGATCTTGAAAAAAGCTGAAATTTCTTCCCAAAAATTTGAAAAAATCTAAAAAAAAATTTTTTTTTAATAAAAAAATAAATATAGTTAGTTTGTTTTTATTCCAACCTTTTTATTCATACAGCTTCTGCTTAACAACAAACAAAACATATAAAACACGAGATTGCACAGTGATTCGTTCCATACACAAAATTCAAAAAATGTATAGTCTCAGAATTTAACGATTTTAATGTCATGTAAAAGGTAAAACTCCAACTAAGAAAACCCAAAAAAATCGGTGCTAAAAATTATTTAGTGTGTGTGAAAAAGCGGATCAAAGTTAACACTTTTTTCACAAAAAAATGTAAACACATATTTTCTGTTTTTTAGTCTATTGAGTAAAAAAAATTTAAAAAAGACATGTTCACCAAGAAGTTGCTAAAACTTTAAATATAGATTAAGAAATGATGTGGCCATTTTCGCTTTTAATGTTTTCTCAAAATTTACAAAGCTGAGGCATTTACTTCACTTTTAATTTAAAATATTTTTCTAAATTAAAAATCTGAAAATTGGCAAAACTTAGAGGAAAATATCTAAAAAGTATGTGAAAGTATGTTCCTGGATTTTTTATGAGTTAAGAAGCATTCTTTCTTCATCGAATAATGTAAACACATCCTCCGATATCTTCCGATCTCAGAAAATAATTCAATTTGAAAAGTGGTCTAAACACGTATTTTTCGACAAAATTTATTTTATTTATTCCTGAAAATATGCAATCAGCATGAAAAATTGAAAAAAACGGCAAAAATGCAAAACGTACTTCTATTATTATCATTTTTATTGCAAAACTAAAGGGTCCTAAAACACTTTCTGTTACTCTTTGCAATTATCAATGTTGAAGTTACCGATTAAATGTAAAATCTGAAAAATCTAACCAACACACTTGGCTCCACACACCAACACACTTAGCTCACCAAAAATGACGAAAATTGCAAATTTAAGTCTCAGGCATTGCCAAACTACAAAAGTTTAAGAAAAACAAAATGGAGATTTCAATTCAGCAGACATTGATTGACTAGTGCGGACCACTCCTTCTAATTTTGTCCCACAGTTGTATGGAGTCGAATCACTGTGGATTGGTATGAAATTTGCTTCTGTAAACTTCCTTTATTCATTTCATAAATTATACACTTTGAAGCGTAAAATGTAATTAAATAAAATTAGTTACTTTAACTTTAGATATTCAAGGCTTCAGTGCCACTAATGATGTCAAATGTATCATCATCAAAATCGCGTTTGTAAACTTCTTCATAAAATGAAAATCTCCTAAACTTCCGCCTAAAAGGCAAAGAATCTTCTAAATCAGGGAGGAAATCTCATTCTCCCTCCTTTCATTTCCAATTTCAAGCAATATTCAGGCCAGGAATTGACCAATGAACATCGAGTTGCTCAGCAAGGAAATTGAACGGCAAAAGCAAAGAAATAAGTAGAAATCTTTTTTTAAACAATAAACTCAACTAATCCGTGTTTTCTCCTATATATATCCCTATATATATCTTAAAGTACAGTGTAGTGCATTTAACTGAGATTTCATAAGCAACTTTCAGTCCAGGAACGAACCAATGAACATTAAGGAAAAGAGTTGTTCAACAAGGAAATTGAACGGCAAAAGCAAAGAAATAAGTAGACATCTTCTTTTGAAAAATAAACTCAACTAACCCGTGTCGTTTCCTATATATATCCCTATATATCGTAAAGTGTATTGTAATACATTTAACAGAGATTTAATAAGAATTTTTCAGGCCAGGAACAGACTAATAAACATGTAGCAAAAGAATTGCTCAAAAAGGAGGTTAAACGGCAAAAGCAAAGAAATAAGTAGAAATCTTCTTTTGAACAATAAATTCAACTAACCCGCGTCTTTTTCTATATATATCCTTATTTATCATAAAGTATGTTTTAAGCACCCTTAATGGAGATTAATAAGAAATTTTCAAGAAAGTTAGACTAAGTCAACAAAGAAACAGTGTCTACCTGTTTCGTCTTTTAAAGACTTAAGTGAATCCCTCATCTCTTGTGCTATCAAACATTTTACATTCTGTTCACTGTATTCTTCCTATTGCGCTTTTCCCTGTTCATCTCAAGAATTACACAAAAATCACTGCAATCACAGCTAAATCGACTTCAGTTTTGAAGCAAAACGATGATCAAAGCGGCCCAAATTGGTGATAAATTTTGAATGAGCGTTCATTAGTTAGAATTTTGGAGAGTGCCAGGATTTCGGATGTTAAAATGGTAATTTAGTAAACTTCATCAAGCAGGCAAAGTCAGACAAGTGTAAGAGTTAAGGCAGTTTTTACTGCTTATTTTACATTGATTTATTTGGTGTGATTTATCAACATGTGATGGGCGTGCGAAAGCCAATTCGGCTGCCTTGGCTGACAGCTGTGAAAAGTAGTTTTGGCGGAGGCATGTCTGCATATTTAACGAGTAAAAGTGCTGAGATTTCAAATTGAGCAAAATTGCTCTCGCAGGAAAAAATAATGCAATACTTGAGTTTTAGCTGCTTAAAGTCTTAAGCCGGCGCCTTAAGCTAACTTAACAGCGACTCATTGCTTTTGCCGGAAGTATTTGCTTAATTTTTTTGGTAATTTTGCTCAATTTTTATTTTGTTTACTGTAACCTTTAGCCGCATTTACGAAATAATGTTGCGTGCATGTGATTCTTGGCAAAGTACCTGGAGCCGGCTTTGTTGCGGCACATTTAGGCGACCGAAGTGGCGCATAAATGTTGATAATTATGCGCCGCACGTGCTGCGTGCAAGAATATCAGCGCAGGGAGAGTGCGACGCGGTTCGCAGCTGCTGTCGTTCCATTTTCGACAGCCGGCAGCAATAACAGGAAATTTCCGACATGCTGTAAATGAAGTCGTAAACGCCTTGTTGCGTATTACTTGATGCCTCACTTAGTCGACGCGCATCTTGCAACATTTCACCACATTCCACAAGAGTTTTCAAGGCAAATGCTAGTTTCATGGAAATGTTGCGGTTGCCTTTGCGTTTTACGCAGCCACTGAAGTAACTATTCATGCGAATTTCAAGGTAACTGCTTTGCCAGCTTCATGCAATGCAAAACATGGCAACAACGCCTTATGGTAATTTTCGGTTTGAAAAGTATTTCATTAGATTAAGTAGAAAGTGTGCTTTGGCTGTGCTGAAGTTTTGATAATCACTAAATTTAATAACCAAACAAAATGGAGGAATAGTTAGTAACTGTACACAGAAATGGTTGAAATGTCCAAAACGTAATTTAATACATAGTAATATAAATATTGTAGCAGCAGTAGTGGCGTCAGTTAGTCAAAAGGATTAAGGAGCAGTTTTGAACAAATACGATTTAGAAAAGAAGGACCAAAGGAAAGAAAAAGCGGGGCAGGATGAAGAATATTTTTCATTCTATGAACACAGTTGATGCCAAAAGATGCTCCAACATGATGACTGGAGAAACAGCCAAGAAATGTCAAGTTGAGAAAGAGCTGCGTTCGGGGATGTAATTGGAAACAATGCACAGTGATTCGACTCCATACAACCGCGGGACAAAATTAGAAGGAGTGGTCCGTTCTTCATAAAATTTGGTATACTAGTTAATCATGGTCTGCTGAATTGAAATCTCCATTTCGTTTTTCTTAAACTTTTGTAGTTTGGCAATGCCTGAGACTTAAATTTGCAATTTTCGTCATTTTTGGTGTGCTATAGCAACGAGTGTGTTGGCTAGATTTTTCAGATTTTACATTTAATCGGTAACGTCAACATTGATAATTGCAAAGAGTAACAGAAAGTGTATTAGGACCCTTAAGTTTTGCAATAAAAACGATAATAATAGACGTATGTTTTGCTTTTTTGCAGTTTTCTCAATTTTTCATGCTGATTGCATACTTTTAGGGATGACAAAAATAAATTTTGTCGAAAAATACGTGTTTGAGATCGGAAGATATCGGAGGATAAAATTACATTATCAGACAAAGAAAGAATGCTGCTTAAAATAAAAAAAAAATCCAGGAACATACTTTCACATACTTTTTAGATATTTTCCTCTAAGTTTTGCCAATTTTCAGATTTTTATTTTAGAAAAATATTTTGAATTAAAAGTTATGTAAAAGCCTCAGCTTTGTAAATTTTGAGAAAACATTAAAAGCGAAAATGGCCACATCATTTCTTAATCTATGTTCAAAGTTTTAGTAACTCTTTGGTAACCATATATTTTTAAAATTTTTTTACTCAATAGACTAAAAAACAGAAAATATGTGTTTACAATTTTTGGTGAAAAAAGTTCCGCCTTTGAGCAGCTCTTGCACTTCCACTAATTATTTTTTCGCACAGATTTTTTGGGGTTTTCTTAGTTGGAGTTTTACCTTTCAAAATACATCAAAATCGTTAAATTCTAAGACTATAAATTTTTTGAATTTTGTCTATGGAACGAATTACTGTGCAATGTGTTGAATGAAGTGCAACCAAATATCGTGGGACTTCTTAACTTTGGTTCAGAAAAAACAGCCAACATATAAAGTGACCCAAATTGGGCTCCTGGGCACAACTAGCCATCGTTTTGGCAGCAGAGATGGAGATGGAGAGACTTGAATGTTAGGTTAGGTTAGGTTATACTGGCTGCCAGTAAGACCACTCATGGACCCTATTGCATGGATTTTTAGTAATGCCAGTCGGAGTTCTGTTTAGGTGTGACTGAAGTGATATTTTAGGATGCTAGTGGATTCTACAAACTTTCAGAGAGGTTTGACGCCTTGCTTTGAGATCTGTGCGAGTCCTGCAAAGGTCGGCGCTCCTAAGCAAGTCAGACAAGTTCTAGAGATGGCAGAGCAGTAGATGTTCCAGGGTTTCCCTGCTGCCCACAATTTAACCCATTAACGCATAAACGTTTTTTCAAGACTTTTATTCAATAACTACAATCGGTGCAAAAGAAAATTTAAAAAAAATCAGCCAAAATTTTCTTTGGCATACAATTTTCTGAACTTTTAAAATTTGCCGAAATTCCTAAAAATTTCAATTGAAACTTATTTATTTTAAATTGTATCTCTCAATGGTCCCTTTAATAGTCTCCTAATTTTTACAACATTTTCCAATTTATACAAATTAGAAAAAAAACTGTGTTTATTTCAAATTTTGTCAAAGTTTTTGTCAAACAAACTGCAAACAAAACTTTGTCCAGCTGGAAACTGCAATGTTGCTGATATTGTTTGCCATCAACTTGTTGTTTACTGTTTTTAGTTTTCAACACTTTGTTTTCACTTGGATGTTTTTTTTATTTCTCGTTTGTTTTTTTTTTGTATTTTGCAAAAATAAATTTATTTTCAACAGCGAAAAGGATATTTCGAACATCAATCACGTTGCGGTACGCAAAACATTGCGGCAGGCAGTCGGCACTACGCTTCGTCGCCTTGGCGGTCCGTCTGCCATTTGCCATTTGTTGCCGACGACCAAACAGTTGCCCCGCTGTTTAACCACAGGCATCACACCTACACACACACACATACAAATACATATGAATACATATGGATATGTATGGTTTGGTGTAGCGTAGTACAGCAACACTGGCAGCAACGGAAACACACAAACAAATTACGCTTCGATATGCAGCATTTCCGCTAAGTATTTGGGATTGCCACATACACACTACGTATTACATACACATGCACACATATATACATACATACATGCAAACATACATATCCATGCAATGTGCAAGGAGTAATGCCAGCGCAACATTACACACACACACACACACACACACATATGTTAAGCTGCCCGCTGTGCCTGTTTATTTGCCTGTCTGTCTGCTTGTCTGTCTGTAGTTTTACTTATCTGCTGCTACGACGACGCCTTTAAATTTATGTAAAAATTAATTTCGTGTGAAATCGTGCATGGAATATAAAGTTCAGCGTCGACAATAGCGTTGCAGCGCCAACCGAACTCTGCCAGCGCGCTGCGTCTGGTTTGGTCGTACAGCATTCACTCCTCGCCCTCGCACCTTTGCATGGCGGTTAGTGCCGGTCTACCTGTTGCCAGCAGCTGCAGTTGATTAATTTTCTTATTTACATCGAATGACGCGAACGTCATGTGGAGGTTTCGGCGTCGGTTTATTCATTCATTCATTTATTGCGAGTAAGCGGCAACAGTTCTCAAAGTGTTTAGCATACAGTTTAAAAAATTACAGACTAAGTAAAAACTAAAAAAATAAGGAACCTAATAAATACATAAAAAAAGGGTTGTATGTTTTGAATTTTCATTTTTTTTCATTTCTCATTTTTATTGCATAGTTTCAGGGATGAATAAAATATATATATATATTTTTTTTGGCGCAAAATAGTTGTTTGAAACACTTTTCAAATTGAACTATTTTCTGAGATCGAAAGATATCAAACATATATGTGTTTACATTATTCGACAAAAAAAATGCTTCTTAAAATACAGAAAATTTCAGAAACATATTTTCACATACTATATTATTCACAATTTTTTGCTAATTTTCAGAATTTTAATTTTGAAAAATATTTGAAATATAATGTGAAGTAGAAGTAAAGTGAAGTTAAATTAAATTAAATGTGTAAGAAAGAATGCTTTTTAAAAAAGACAAAAATCCAGAAAGAAACTTTTCACATATTTTTTTTACATATTTTCCACTCATTTTGGGATTTTTAATTTTGAAAAATATTTTAAATTAAAGTAATTGAAGTAAAAGTTAAGTGAAGTTAAATTAAATTAAATGTGTAAGAAAGAATGCTTTTTAAAAAAGACAAACATCCAGAAAGAAACTTTTCACATATTTTTTAAATATTTTCCACTCAATTTGGGATTTTTAATTTTGAAAAATATTTTTAATTAAAGTAATTGAAGTAAAAGTTAAGTGAAGTTAAATTAAATTAAAAAGTGTAGAAAATAATGCTTCTTAAAATACACAAAAATCCAGGAACATTTTTTTCATATACTTTTTGCATATTTGACACTATTTTTTGGTAATTTGAGGATTTTTAATTTTGAAAATTATTTTAAATTAAAAGTGAAGTAGAAGCCTCAACTTTGTAAATTTTAAGAACACATTAAAAGCAAAAATGTCCACATCAATTTTTAATCTATATTGAAATTTTCGACAACCTTTCTTTTGTACGATTTTTTAATCATATTTTAAAAAAACAAAAATCAAGTGCTTAAAATTTGTTGGGCAAAAACTTCCGACTTTGAACAGCTTTTGCACATACACTCATTAATTTTTGGCATATTTTTGGGTTTTCCCAGTTGAAGTTTTACCTCAAAAAAGTTAAATTCTGAGACTATAATTTTTTTAATTTTCGTCTCTGGAACGAATCACTGTGAGCTGAATTGAAAAGTGGTTATACCAGCTTAGGACAATTTTAGACAACCTGTTGCAAACCTTTTTTTTTTTACGATTTTTTAATCATATTCTAAAAAAAAAACAAGTGCTTAACATTTTTTGGGCAAAAACTTTCGACTTTGAACAGCTTTTGCACATTCACTCATTAATTTTTGGCATCTTTTTGGGTTTTCCCAGTTGAAGTTTTACCTCAAAACAATTAAAATCTAAGACTATAATTGTTTTTTTTTCCTCTCTGGAACTGTGAGCTGAATTGAAAAATGGCCCTACCAGCTTGGGAGACGATGAACGTTCGGAATGTCCACAAACTGCAACCCCTGACAATAACATCGCCCAAGTTCACCAAATGGTGCTAGACAACCGTCAAATTAAAGTGAGAGAGATAACAAAGGCTGTGGATATATCCTATGAATGTTTTTGATAGTGCAATTTAGGCGCAATAAATCCGAGCTGAGAGAAGTATGTAAACTTATATGAGACTATGTAAAAAAAAAATACAAATAAATTTAAAGATAAAGATAAACTTTCTTGCATTCTTCTTAGATCAAACACTTGAAATTATCCATATCCTATAGAGAGAAGTATTAAATTGTTTATATCTTAAACTAATAAAGTTAGAAGGACGAAATTCAAGGATGTATTAGCGTACATAGTAATCCTTAAGATATATTTTTTTCAAAAAAAACTATTGGAAATTTCCAAGGATATTCAAGGATAAAGTTTTAAAAGGACATTTTTAATACCTCTTCGTCCTTTTGCACCAAAACATTAAATTTTCCAAGATTCTAAGGATTTTTCTCTTTCATTTGATACCCATATTGTTATTCTACAATGCGCTCAATTTTTAAAATAATTTTTTCAAATAAACATGTCCTTGAAATTTCAAAGCCTTTTAAAAAAAAATCCTGACGTCAGAGAGAAAAACTAAAAACGCAGTTTTACTACATTTCGCTCCTAGATTCGCGAGTATATAGATTTTTTCGTGTGTTTTGAAATTATTTGATTTTTGTCGCACGGTGTAATCAGAGATGATTTTTTTTTAGTGAAGTCTAACCTTATTTGTTTTAAAAAGCACTGCTGACACGTGCTGTTGCCATCGAGAATGTTGCTTCTGTTATTAATGGGGATTGGAGAATTCAAAGGTTTGGAAAAATTTTTTCAAACAAATAATCGATTAACACTGTGAACTTTTGTCATTCAACTTCACCATGAATTTCTTATGGTGACTCTACTTTAGCCAATAAATCGCTGGAAAACCAATTAAATGTGTTCATTTGTTGCAACAAGCATTATTTGTTCCACTAAATTAGCTGCGTGCACTTTGTAATTGACGACTGCAAGTGGCGTTCTCATATTTCTCGTTGCTCTCTGACTGATCCAATTAGCCATTTCGAAAGCAATGGTGCAATGTTGCATTCGTAGTGCAATGGGCCATTGAATTTGTTGTAGTTTATTGTACCTGTAACTAAACGTTCACTATTGGAAGTGGTAGTTTTTATTTGTGTATTTAAATGTGAGTTTTCGCAAAAGCGATAACAACAGTTGTACGCAAAGAGTAACAAATAATACTTAATTAAAAGGTGTTGATAGTTCTTGCAGCTGTTAAAAGTTAATGATTGTGTTGTTAGTTTGCAATTGCTTTGCGTGTCTACGATAATGAGAAACAAGTTAAACATATCCACTATTTAAAAAGTAACGATAAAGCAAAAAGCCGAGTCTTTAAAGAATCATATGCCAACTACTATTAAATCTGCCCAACACTATTAAAAACTGTTAAGTATTAACTCGTTCTCACTCATAACGAGGGAGAAACACTGTGCGCAATAATTCCCATATTGCATGTTACTCATACGCCCCTTTGTGCTGCACTATTCTGCATTTACTCACACTTTCGCGATCTCTGTCGACAGTCTAAACACTTGAATGCAATTTTCAATGCAATAAATAATCTAAAAACAAAAGCAGTAAATGCTCAGCAAATATTTTAAACAGCAAAATGTTGTGCAATATCGAGTTTCGAAAACTACGTTCCGCATTTTGCATGCTGGCACATAAATTGCTACTGCAACACTACAACGAATGCTGACAACACACTGACAACCGCGTTGGTTGCTCCCCATTTCGCTGCTCAAACCAAGTTCATCACTGCAACTGTGCAGAATTTTCCACCGCCTGCTGCATTGTTTTTGTCGTTTGCAAGTTTTGTATGAACGACTGCAACATTTGTTGTGGTTCGAGTTGTGGCTGTTGTTTGCGTGTAGATGAAAAATTCAAAAATATGCATGTTGCCGTCAAATAACAACGAGCAATTTGTATGCTGATATCAGCATAAAGTTTCATTTTTTACAATGCAAGTTGCAAGCATGCAGCAGTTACCCAAAGTCACCGAACTGGCAAACAACAACGAAATCAAATCAGAGTTTTCGCGGCAGATAAATGTTTGCAAAAGCTATGTAAATCCGCGAATGTATCTTTTTTTGTTGTTGGAATAAAAAATACTGTCATGTAGCTGGCTTGTTTTTATTCTTTTGTAAATTTTAAGTATTTTAGTATGAGTTAAAAAATTTCGGAAATTTGGGTATAAATTTGATTGATGCCTTAAAAAAGTGTTTGATGATTAAAGAAAATTCTTTTCTCACACATATTTATGTTATTTATGTATATTTACGGATTCTAAAATTATTCTTAATTCAGTAGGATTACACGTTTTACAATTTAACTGCTTACAAGAACCGTAAAACTAGTAAAACATAAACTAAATTTTCTCAAAAGTGTATCTAACTGTTTGTTTCAAATTGCTGAAGTGTTTAATGAAATTTTCCAAAAGTACTCTTTTTCTCACGCATCACTACTACAACTCAAAAACGGTTCTTCAGCTAACATCGCTAAGGACTCAATAAGGGTCCATGTGTGGCCATTTATAGCCAATCAGTCATATTACATCTCTCTACCTCGTTTCAAATGGGACATAGGGAACTCATTCATGAACTCATACATCGTGCGACAACAAATTTTTACACACGAAAAAATCTATAAACTCCCAAAACTAGAGGCCAAATGTAGTAAAACTGCGTTTTTAGTTTTTCTCTCTGATGACAGGATTTTTTTAACAGGACTTTAAAATTTCAAGGACATGTTTATTTAAAAAAATTAGCGCATTGTAGAATAACAATATGGGTATCCAATGAAAGAGAAAAATCCTTAGAATCTTAGAAAATTTAGTGTGTTGGTGCAAAGGACGAAGAGGTATTGAAAATGTCCTTTCAAAACTTTATCCTTGAATATCCTTGGAAATTTCCAATAGTTTTTCTTTGAAAAACATATATCTTAAGGACTAATATGTATCCTACCACATCCTTTAATTTCGTCCTTCTAACTTTATTAGTTGAATATATAACTCATTCATGAACTCATTAATTATATGCAGTTAGATTAGTCTGGAGGAGACCATTTTGTTTTTGTAATTTTTACAGGAAGACTGCAAATTTTTCCGACTGTATTTTTATCGCTTAGTAAAATTATGAAAAAAAAAATTTTTTTAATACAAAATTCACGGAACTATATGTTTGTGTGTGTCATTGCAATGATTGAAGTCACACAAAAATTACCACAATTGGTGCTAATTTAGTCATTGAAAGCAAATTGATGTAAGTGCAGCTGTCCTCAATTGCAGAATTGTAAAAAATATTTAAATTAAACAAAATTGCCAGCTATTTGAAATTTGATGTAAGATTTTTCATCTTTTGTTGTCTTTCTTCATTACTCGAAAACAATTACAAACAAATTTTACTGTCACGATTCTGATAGAAGAACAGTGAAGCTCCGGCAGAAAAGATGTTCGATGCGATAGTTGGAGGTCGACGGCTAAGAGAGAGACCGTGTCTCTGGTGGAACGAATAAGTTGAGAACGCTATATCATCTCTTGGCCAACCAGAGGTGCCTGCAGAGAAATTTTTCGGCAGGCCGTAACCCCGTAATGACCAGTTAAGTTAGTTCGATTCTGATATGGACTATAAAAGGCTATATTCACTTATTTAGATTAACATTTTGAACTCATTTAGTTTGAAATATTATGGAAACCGCTCAGAGTATGGTTTTCAAAAAACGCTGTTGTGTAGCATCTCGACATGGATGAGGTGAAATCCTTTTCTCGAAGTGATCCTAGTATCGACTATAGAAACATTTGGATTGAAAAATTTCAAGTCAATTGGTTGAATAGATTCTAAAGATGTTTCAAGAAAGACACTTTAGAAGTTTTGCAGATCGATCTGTTTAAGTCTGTTTAACCCTTTCGGAAAGAGTTTAATTTTGAACACCAAAATGCTCTTGGTAGATATGTTCCCATGCTATGAAAGTTGGGGCTAGAATATTCTTTTATACTCACAAATTCAGAAATCATCCTTTTATCCGGGTACATAAAATTCGAATAAATACTTTTCATGGATCACAAGATCTGAATAATTGTTTTGTGGGGCGTTAAAACCTTGGCGACACGTATTATCACGGTAGCCCTGAAAGGGTTAACTCAGCAAAATTTTGGAATTCGCAATTAATATTTATAAACGACTTTTTCAATATTATAAGTTTTCATGAAAAAAGTAAAAATAAAAAATTATTTTTTGTAATCTCTAACTTTTTTCTCTTTATTCACTTTGCTTTTCTAAGTGACTCGAACTCGCCTCTACATCACACAGAATCGATCTCCCCATAAAAGAATTGCTGCACATCAATATGCAATATTCCAACATTTCATTGAGTTTTCATCAGCAAACCTAATAAAAATTGTATCAGCTAATTGACAAATGGCAATTTTGTTATTCAACAAATGCAAAATCAACAGTTTCACAAACAACAACTCTCACCATAATAGAAATAACATAAACGTTAACAACAACAACAACAACAACAACAATATCAATAGATGACAACTTCATCTGCATAACCGCTGTCGGGCGTGTCTTCTCTGTTCGAGCAGTAGCGACAGTCTCTGGAAAACTTCGACATTGCGCACTCGCACCAATGCATTGGAAAATATGTAAAAAAAAAATCTACGGGCACCGTGGCTGGCGACAACATGTGTGTCGCCTTTCATTCAGCGCGCCTGCAGTTCACTAACATTTTTTTCATTTTTCATTGTGCGCCCTTCTTGTCGCCGCTAAACGGAAGCGCAGTTTGCGCCATTTTGACGCGCGAGTAAATGTTTGCTTGGCATTTGCATTCGGGCTCGTCCGACAGCGCGTTGCAGCAGCGTGCAGCATGTGTGGGCGACAATTGCTGTCACTGTCGCTGTGACTGTTGCTGTCATTGCATATTTGGATGTGTTTACTTGGCACTTGGCTGCTATCACGTTTGCTGCTCGTGTATTTTTATGTTAATTTCCGCTGTTGCGGCCGCTGCCTGGTGGGGTTTTCATGTGTCTGTGTGCTTGGTATCTGACTGAATAGTTTTTAGTTTTCATGCCAGCAGTTCTAATTTCTCAATTGGTTATAATTCAATTTGAAGTTGATTGTCAACGATGCAAAATGCAGCGCAGGCAATTCGCTTTCGAATGGTGGCAACTATTGAAATTTCTTGCATGTTGAAGTGCTAATTAACAATTTATTTAATTGTGGACTAAATACTCTAATCACACTTTTGTGTATAAAGTGACTAATTGAAATATAATATCAGTTGAAAATTAAATCCTTCGTGTCCGTCGATCTCCATCCTTTTAATTAACATCGATTAATGCTTCATAATTACAAAAATAAAACAAAAATTCGCACAACATCAAAAATTTAAAAGAGTATGGCAACAGCTGTTCAATGCGCCGCCATGAATGCGTGTCAGTGTCCCTTGTGTGCAGAATGTGCATGAATTTGTTGTTGTTGTCATGTAGCTGATTAAAGCAACGCCCGCACTTCACGCCTGCGCTGCATTTACCATTAATGCAATTTTAATGGTGCACATTTAATTGACCACTTTGGTGCTTCATTGCATTATGTTTTCACATTGCACGTATTTACATTTTTTAAATTTAATATTTGCATTACTGGCACATGGTCAGTGCATTTTTTGGGGAATTCTATTGCACAAAAATAGCTTCGAAAAAGTATTTAAAAATATAGTAGAAATAGTAAAAAGAAATAATTAGTAAAAAAATAACAACCCTTGGAACTCTGATTTCAGTGAAACCTGAAATCATGAAAAACAAAAAAAAAACAAGATAAAATTACTGATAAATAACAAATATTTTCTAAGCATTTTGACTACTCCAGAGTGGCATTTGGCAGCTGGGAATTCAGTAACTAGGAAGTGAATGCACCAAATCAATGAATAAACCTCAAGCAACTGTGGTCCAAGAATAAAATAATTTACTAGTCTATCGTAAACTTATCGTAATATCGTATTTTAGTAGAAATCTTCAGCTTTTCAAAGCTGGATCGAGCTGTTTGCTATCTCGACGAAAAAGATCAAAAAGTCTACCGAAATACGTCTTTATCGACGCTGCTATCAATCCGATTAATTACATATCAATATTATTGTCGAGCGTGGTTCCCAAACCAGAAGAGATAGCTGCCTTAAATTCGTACTATTTATTGTAGTGGAATTCTTCAGTTTTCTAAAAAGGGGTCGAGCTGGTCGCTGTCTCGATGGGAAGTCCAGAAAATCGACGAAAATATGTATACGTCAGCGTTTCTAACTGTGCGAAAGCTATACATATACGTCACCATTTCTGGTTCCTAAATCTGAAGAGATGACTGCCTTAAATTTGTACTTTTTTACTAAAAGAACTCTTCAGCTTTTCAAAACTGGATGAGCTGTTCTCGACGAAAATTCCATAAAATCGACCAAAACCTGTCTTTATCGGCGCTGCTATCATTTCGCTCAATTACACCGTGCAACAAAAATTAAAAACAATTTTCACACGGAAAAATCCATATGGGCGTGAAACTAGAGACCAAATATAGCAATACTGCGTACTCAGTTTTTTATTTCTACATCCTTTGTCTTTTTAAAAGGACTTCAAAATTTTGAAGGGGATAAAAAATAAAAAAATATAAAAAATACTTAACCTCTTTAGAATATGGTGATATGTATATGAAATTAAAGAGAAAAGGCTCAAGAATTTAAATACAATTTACTTTTTATCTAGTTGTAAAAAAGGATATGAAAAAGGTTCTTTGAAAATTTTAATCCTTTATATCCTTGAAAATTTATATAGAATTTTTTTGAAAAGTAAGTATGTTCAAACCCAAAATCTCCTTGATCACGTGTCAAAATTTAATTATTCTCGCTTCATTGATTTTGTATCTTTTTATTATTTAAAATACTGATACTCAAATAAATTAGAATTTTTTAATTGCAGCTTCCGTTTTTTTTAATAACTTACGAACTATTAAAGTTAGAGTAGAATTCTTCTTTGAAAAAAGTGCATAGGGTTTAGGAACCATGTTCAAGAGAATATCTGATTTATATGTATAGCGTTCACACAGTTAGAAAAGCCGAAGAATGCACATTTTCGTCAATTTTCTGGGCTTTCCGTCGAGACAACTACCAGCTTGACCTGTATGAGCCTGATTGATGTATGCTTGCTAAACCAAAAGACATAGCTGGGTCAATCTGGTTGGTATCTCAACGTAAAGCCTAACCAACCTTATTAAGACTCTACCCAAAGTTCTCAACTCAGCTCAAAGTTCTTAACCCTATGACTATCACTTTTGTGATCATTGTTTTCCACAATAACACTAACCTTATCATAGTTTTGCAACTCGACCACACTGTTTACTCCGTTTTTTATGCATACATGTCATAAATTTGGTGGCCACTTTGATTTATATCTTTATAGATTAATAAATAAAATATATCGTAGCAACAAACTTCATTCGAAAAAAAATATTTTATTGCTTCATTTCTGAGAAATATACAATTTGAAAATTGGCAAATTTCAATGTGTTTCGAAAGCCGCAACTGAACTGAACTGGCATATCTATACAAATATAAATAAAATAATTCGTTGCCATTACATTGCGCTACCTTAATATTTGTGACTTAATATGTTTATACATGAAACATAGAAATGGCTGAGTCATGCGGCGACTACAAGTATGGCAATGTGCTGCAATCAATGTGTAAATCCCTCGTTAACTGCAAAGGCTCCATTTACAATATAACCGATCCGCTTGAAAAATGTGGACGATGGGCAAATTTGATGTTTCCGGTAGCGGCGTAAGTGTTTACATTAACGTTTCGTACTCAATGAAGCGAACACAAGCGACAATGTTCGGTCGGATCAATCGAAAAGCAAGTGATACAAATTATTGATTCCATTACAAAACCTGTTAGCGAAATAATGACAATGATTCAAAGCCATCACAGAAAAGTTAATAGTGCGTTTAAAAAATGTGTTTTGTAAATTTTGTAACAAAACAATTCTATGGATTGCACCATTCATTTGTTGATTGGTTAATCTCAAAATTTTTTCAAATATTCTATTAAATTCACTGTGAACTTTAAAGAAGTAATGGTAGCTTTTCTTGATGGCATCTTGGAGTTGTGCAAAGAAGATGAGATTGAAAAGTCGTAATTGTTCCATGCAGTTATTTTTTTTTTATTGATCTCTTTGTTTTTATCACTTGTCTGCAAATTAAATCTATACATGAGATTCAATCAGGCCACACCTTCTTCAATATCAAAATTAACCAAACTTAAAGTTGCATAAATTATTAACAGATACACCACTGAAGACGCTTCACACATTCAATTCTCCGCCAAAAGTTTACCACGACCAGATCTGCTTATAAATTATTGTTAAAACACAATACGATCTCAGACTTCATCTCTTATGCCCCGAACACATTGACAAAGGCAGCGACACGACTGCATCTGTCAAAATATAAAATCAGAACGTTCGTATGGAAACTGATATTTTGACGACAGCATGACCACACGAACACCGAACACAGTTGTCGCTGTAGCCAAACATAGAACTATTCTCTATTTCTAAAGGCAACAAAACCAAAACATTTGGCATCACTGCTTCAAATCAAATATTTTCAATGGAAGTTTTCTTTCTTTTTCAATTTATTTTGAATAACAATTACAAATTTGTTAGTACTTCAGATACAATTTTATAGTTCCAAAAATTATTAACCATTGCCATTTGTTTTAAATTGATTGTACAACGGTAAAATGGATATAGAAGAATGCTTATTAAAGGAGCTACGGAAGTAATTTTAAAATTTGTGTTTAGGAGCTCAAAAACATGATGAAGATGATATTGCTGCCGCTTTCATTGTGGTCAAGTAGTTGTTTACACGGCGACGGTTGAAGTCGACACCATTTTGAAGTATGTGGCCGTGTCGCTGCCGTCTTAAATGTGTTCGGGCCATAAACTCAACTCTTCCATGGCTAATCTTTCTTGCAACAACAAAATTATTTAATCATTCCATTACAAATTCTGCCAAACTTCAATTAATATTTACAAATCAATGCACAGTGATTCGATTCCATAGAACTGCGGGACAAAATTAGAAGGAGTGGTCCGTTCTTCATAAAATTAGATATACTATAAGTAATCATGGTATGCGGAATTGAAATCTCCATTTTGTATTTCTTAAACTTTTGTAGTTTTTCAATGTCTGAGACTTAAACTTGCAATGTTCGTCATTTTTGGGGAGCTATAGCAACGAGTGTGTTGTTTAGATTTTTCAGATTTTACATTTAATCAGTAACGTCAACATTGATAATTGCAAAGAGTAGTAGAAATTGTCTTAGGACCCTTCAGTTTTGCAATAAAAATGATAATAATAGAAGTATGTTTTGCATTTGTGTAGTTTTATCAATTTTTCATGCTGATGGGATGCAAAAAATAAATTTTGACGAAAAATAAGTGTTTAGACCACTTTTAAAATTGAATTATTTTCTGAGATCGGAAGATATCGGGGGATGTAATTACATTATTCGATAATGGAAGATAGCTTCTTAAAATAAAAAAAAAATCCAGGAATATACTGTCACATACTTTTTAGATATTTTCCTCTAAGTTTTGCCAATTTTCAAATTTTTAATTTAGGAAAATATTTTGAATTAAAATTGAAGTGAAAGCCTCAGCTTAGCAAATTTTGAGAAAAATTTAAAAGCGAAAATAGCCACATCATTTCTTAATCTATATTGAAAGTTTTCGCAACTTCTAGATAACCATGTATTTTTACAATTTTTTTGACTCAATAGACTAAAAAACAGAAAATATTTTTTCGTGAAAAAAGTTTCAACTTTGAGCCGCTTTTGCACAGAAACTAATAAATTTTTTGCACAGATTTTTTGAAGTTTTCTTAGTTGGAGTTTTACCTTTCAAATGACATCAAAATCGTTAAATTCTGAGACTATACATTTTTTGAATTTTGTCTATGGAACGAATCACTGTGCAATGGCTCATTCAAAATAATCTCAAAAAATATACTTTTAAATTTGCTTTCACAGAAAGTAACACTGTAACTTGCAAAAGGTTTTTTGTTACTTAGGAATGGCCAAATAGTTTTTATTCATATTAAGTAAAAAATTGTTATTCATATTAAGTAAAACCTCAAAACAAATCCTTTTGTGTGTTTAGTTTTTGTGAAGTTTACGAACCACTGCAGCACTTTGCCTTGGGTGCATTTGCACCCAAACTTATTGGCTTCTACTTCTTCTTCTACTTGAGGTGTTCATTGGAGAAACGGTCTATTTCTTTTCTGACCATTCGCTCTTCTAATCTTTGCTCTATGATGTGTGGGTATAGTAACAAACTGAAATATCACCGCCAATATGCTTTCAACTCTTCTTGTTTTGAATTCTCCATGACTTGTGATTTATCTAGTTTGATCTATTAGCATTCAGCTATTTTTTGAAACACAAGTAATAATGTAAATTCCTAAATTTCCCCCAAAAAATGTGTCACTTTCTACTTGCTCGAGAATTGAGCAGCACTCATGATCCCCGTTCGTTCGCATCGCTTATGTGAGTACGCTGCTTTGTCATACATAAACCTGACTTGTAATTTCGATTGTCTATCCTACAGACTTATTTGTTTGATAGTCCAGTTCAAACACCAGTATCATCCACGTAGAATCTCACAAATCGCCGAGTGCCTGGCGCGTCTCGTTTTGTGTCTGCTGTTGTTGGCCTTAATTATTTTTATTGGGTAAGTATGCAAAAGTTGTTTAGTATTTTGTTTGGTGGAAACGAAAACCTAGGCACAAAAAGATGAATTGCTTCAAACAACAAAAGCGATGAGTCAATAATCTCCTTTCGGGTATTTTAAAACTTTCAAGCTAATTTAGAGTTTGCTTTTATCAGACCCAGAGCTGCTTGGATCAAGTCTTAAGTAAGAAAAAATCTTAAATCTTAAATCTTAATCTTTCAATATCTGAATCTACATTGTGACTTTACACACGGTTACTCAGTGACACTTTCAACATTATAAAAATATATTGAAGAAGATGCGGGTAGGGGAAGGTAAAAGGGTCCTACAGTTTAACACCGAATCCGAACGGCGGTTTGCAGTTTTTCTTTTACACTTGAAGGTTTTTGTCATTCCCTGCCGAGAGCGCACTTGTTCGATTCTTGTAATTCTCATCTACCTCATGTGGATAGCTATAAAAGTAGATCAGTGTTTCACCCGCCCGAACTGGGATTCGAACCTAAATCGTCCGGTGCGAGAAGCCAGCGCTCTACCCGGCGTGGTCAGTGCCTTAGTAATAATAATAAAGAATTTCTTATTTTTGCAGATTTGGTTTGTATATGACCATAGTTTACACGTACTACTTTTATAATTACGTTAGCACTAACTGGATTGATCCCAAATCGAGAATGGGTGGTATGTTGTGAATAGTTGAATTGTTGTGCTATTGTAATAACTGTTTGATACTTATTGCAGATACGTTCAACTTTCGCAAAGAACTATCACAACATTCGGATTTCAGGCAAATCAATAATGTAGTATTGAAGCTAAAAGAGACTAAAGCATTGATTGAAGAAATGGTAAACGACATCGACGTTATACAGGAAAGTGAAACACAGTTGAGAGATTGTATGGCACTCTAATTGTGTTCGATGGCTCAAAATTTACTGTGTTACATTTGATTTAGATATGCGATATTTTTACCGCGAGGAGACCGCACTTATGAAGTCGCCCGATAGTAATGAAACAAAAATCGTTGAATTGATCGGACGGCATTTCAATCATTTTAAAAGGAGAATTTTGCATACGCATGCGGTGAGTGAAAATTTTTATATCTTTTATCTATTTTTATATTTCTTTTTTTCATTTTGGAACAAATGCAGTACAGCGAACCCTCATGAAAAAAAAAACTGAAAATTGGGCCATATGCGTATTTTTGTGAATCTAACAAACTAAAAATTTTGCCAGGGAAACGCCCACAAAAGGCGTGGCTCTGGGTCAAAGTTCAAAGTTTTTATCAAAAAAACGCAATTAATCTCCAACTGATTTACACGACATGGGTACCAAACGAAAGGTCTTTTTCATACCTTTCTATTAATGAACAACATTAGATACGTAAAATGCACTAGTAAAAAGTTTTAAACAGAAAAAAAAACATTTTTATAAAAATTTTTTAAAAACGGATTTTTTCCTCCAAAAAATCCATAATAAAGGTGCAATAAGTTTGTTACTATATTGTAGCCTGTGAAATTCCCTTTACAATGAAATATTCTAGAAAAAATTGGTTTTTAAAAAATTTTTATAAAATTATTTTTTTTTGTTTAAAACTTTTTATTAGTACATCTTAGGTATCTAATGTTGCACATCAAAAGAAAGGAAAGAAAGGAAAGAAAATATATTTTTTCAAAAAAAAACTATTGGAAATTCCCAATGATATTCAAGGATAAAATTTTCAAAGGACATTTTCAATACCTCTTCGTCCTTTTGCACCAAAACATTAAATTTGCGAAGATTCTAAGGATTTTTCTCTTTCATTTGATACCCATATTGTTATTCTACAATGCGCTCAATTTTTAAAATATTTTTTTGAAATAAACTTGAAATTTCAAAGTCCTTTTAAAAAAAATCCTGACGTCAGAGAGAAAAACTAAAAACGCAGTTTTACTACATTTGTCCCCTAATTTCGCGAGTATATAGATTTTTTCATGTGTTTTGAAATTTTTTAATTTTTGTCGCACGGTGTTTAATTTCTTTTTATGGGTTTGTGCTGAGTTGAGTCAATGGTCTTTCATATATAAACTCACTGAAAAAATAATATAATATAATATATGTAATATAATATAAACTCACTGAAAAAATTTCGTAAATTGTACGATTTTCAATCACAGTAATGTCCAGCGACATCCTAGGAAGACTTTTAGTCTTTTTGGTAGCCACGTTTACAGGCTCTTTTTGACAGCCAGTACATCTGTCACCACCGAACTCCTTAGCTGTCAATTTCTAACTCTTAGAAGCTGTTTAAAGCCCCTCAACTTGCTAACTGTGTGCTTTTACAATTTCAGTTCAGTAATATTGGACTTATGCTGAAAATCTTGGGTCAAGTGATTAATGACTTATTGGGTAATTATGCCATGGTTTTTCGGATATCTGACACAATGAGAAATTCCCTGACTAGAGCAGCCACAGGTGCAGAATTTGGTAAGCAATGTTGAAGTTTCAATTATTTTCGTTATTTAATTGATGGATTTTAAAAGATAAGTGGATAATCTTTACGGATAACATTGGCTTTTGGATTACATTAGTAGCGTTGCCGCTCGTAAGTGTTTTAGTTATAAGAAATATACTCTCATAATTTCATATGCCAAGTTCAAATTTACAATACAATGATGCAAGATAGATTGAATTAGAACCTAACTAGGAACAACTAAAAACATTAGATTTTCTAGATTATATTCATTCAGTTAGTATGAAAGATCGAATTTGCTTTGTACAAGCTTTTCTTCATGCCACTCAGACACCATTAGAACCAAATATTGTCATCAGAAATATTGCCATTTTTATTGTTTAAACTAACAACACTTTTTATGGATTATTGCACAAAAGTCATAATTTTTTATTGATCCTTGTAACTAACCAATCTACCGATTCCATTGGCAACTATAATTATTTTGTATACCAACTTTCTTTCAAAAACATACATCGAATTCGAAATTTCTCCCGCACACTGACAGGAGTTATTATCGCTCTTAGTTCCTTGCGTGAGACATTTTTTGGGCACATTTCAATTCCATTCTATTCAATTCAAATCAATTTTTAGTGAGAAAGCTTTATGCTTCAATTTCTTAGAAATTCCAAATCTTTCAACATAGATTCGTCACATTGCCGTTGTCCAGAAACTCATGTCAAAACGCATGCAATATTGTCACTGTCTACTATCAAATTTCCCAGATTTTATTTCATTTAGTGTGCGGTCTCGTTTTTGCATTAATTGGAACGTCGCGGATACGATCCATTGCCGCCTACAGTCTTCGCTGGTGAGTCACTACACATCGTAAGCATAACTGAAGTATTCATATATATATTCGATTCGATGTATTCGACATAATGAATATTATAGTAACTAATAGAATTTATATTTTCAAGGACATTGCTTGGAATACTTTTGCTATGGATTGTGTTATTCGCCATCTCAGAGTTCATCACTCATCCCAACTTTGAAAGTAAATTCTGGTAAGTGCGAGTCGAGTCGTAAGTCGATCGAAAATTAGTGAATGCAATAAGTAATTTTTTTAGAGCAATTTAGAGTAACCGTGCGACAAAAATCAAAAAATTTCAAAACACACGCATTAAATTTTGTATATCCTAAATTAATAAAGTTAGAAGTAGGAATTTCAAGGATGTAGTAGTGTACATATAAACCCTTAAGATATATTTTTTTCCAAAAAACACTTTTGGAAATTTGCAAGGATATTCAAGGATAAAGTTTTAAAAGGAAATTTTCAACACCTCTTCGTCCTTTTGCACCAAAAAATTACATTTTCTAAGATTCTAAGGATTATTCTCTTTCATTTGATGCCCATATTGTTGTTCTACAATGTTCTACAATCAATTTTTAAAATAATTTTTTGAAATAAACATATCCTTGAAATTTCAAAGTTCTTAAAAACAAATCCTAACGTCAAAGAGAAAAAACTAAAAACGCAGTTTTACTACATCTGGCCCCTAGTGTAAAATTTGCTGTCGCACGGTGTTATCTCTTTAGATTTCAGGCATGCAAACTAATGGACAGATTGCCACACGCACAGACCTGTCAGAGAGTTGGCTAATGGTTCGCTCAGACCTATTCTAGGGCAGCCTTTATGACTGAATGTGCTGTTTGAAGGCCTCTACTACACAGTGGTCACCGAATAATTTATCTCAAGTTAGTCTGGGAATCTAGTATACATAAGTTTTAGGGACATTAACTATTCTTGTAATAACACAACAGGTCACTTTCAGCCCTTTGTGAGCATCACAAGCAGCCACCCTATCCTAACTTGACCTAGCTTGAGTATTTCTTCTGTCGATCTAGTTAGATGAGAGCCATCGGTGCTAATCGAATAGAGTAGGCGTTGATATCCAACCAACATTATCTTTAATACTTTAGTATTCTGAAACCCTTAAGCCAAGTGTCCACTATAGAGTTTTTTGCGTAGAGCTAGAAAAACTCTGGTATAGAGCGCGCAGAGTAGTGTATACATCCCGTAGAGCTCTACGCTAGAGCTCTACATCCACTCTACGGTAGAGTTCTCTCGCTTAAAAAACTCTACAGTGGATACACAATTTTTGAACGTGTGGTAGAGCTCTACATCTGCTCAACGCTCTATCAAACCTGTTTCATAGGGTAAAACTAACGGTATATTTCCTATTGTTCAACAATACCAAGCCAACAACAATAATTGTTGTGGTTCTGTGTGAAATTTTTAAATCAATTTAAATCGGAAAATGGCATTGGCAGCGAAGAAATTTGATTCCAATTCGCTCTCAATATTTTCTTTTCTCTACGGTAGAGTTAACGGCATATTTCCTATTGTTCAACTATAGCTAGACAATATATTTATTCATTCATGATATTTTTAAATTCATTTAAATCGGAACAACTGAAAAATGATGTGAGATGTCCAACGATGTTGCTCTACTATTCCACTCTACCATAGAGAAAAATGTGTCTGCGTGACACAGTTGGTAGAGCTCTACTCAAAATTTCTCTACACCAGCTCTACGTAGATCGGTAGAGTGATAGAGTAGCACTGTAGTGGACACACAACAGGTAGAGTCTCTACGCTCTACCGAAAAAACTATAGTGGACACTTGGCTTTACAGTTTAAGCTTCGTTAAGTGGTCATTGTTGGGCAGCAATTAAAGTATTTTTCAGTTTAGAAATACGTACAAATATGTATCAGACCTTAGCTAGGGTTTTACTATATAAAATACTTTGTTGCAGACCGCAATTCAAACTTTATTCCTAAAATTATGGCCCATAGTTTGGCCTCGTACAGTCGTTCGCACCATTTCCCATCTCACCAAATGTTCAGTAGCCGTCGCTAGCCACACATCAACTCCTGCTTTCTCAGATATCAACGCTTGCCAACATATTTTCTATGATAATTCCAATATGCCGATGTATGTATATTTTCAGCAAAGAACGACAAGGCAAATCATCAACGGGAGGCAACGATACCAGTGCATTGTTCAGGAGCGTCAAGAGCAACAAGGCGAATGTGGTTGATCAGCAAGTAACCTACTCGAAGAACTCCGAGAAGATCGTAACGAATGTGGCCGAGGTGTCGGCCATGTTCAAAAGGGGTGGTTTGTGTGTGACTCTAAGAGATGAAAGCAACTATGATTATTTGCAAAGCATTCACAGTAAGATTGCAGCATATGCGCTCAATAGTATGCCAAACTATTACAAAGCGAATCCAAGTGAAATGACTAGTCGAGCTCTGACGCTCTGCAATCTGAACTATTTGAAAGATAACATCATAGAACAGCTGGTTACATCGGTTATACTGGTTAAAGCCGAAGGATTGGTGCGAAAGTGCAGGAACCTTACCGACATGTTTGCGGCTAACATTGATACAAAAGTGGCCACGCACTTGAACGAAGTGAAAGAAATTTTAAAGTTTCTAGAAAATCGTTTGCGATTCTTGGAGATTAAGCAACGCACCGAAGGAAGTATAGCAGCAAACTTGACGATTCTACAGAAACAAGCTCTCCATAATGAGCAGTGTAATATAAGAAAGGCAACGACCCACCGATGCTTGTGCCATGACTTTAATCATGTAAGTTCCATAGAAACACCAAATCTCACTCGGCTGATTCATGAACTCATTTACATGTGAATTAAATATTGTTTAGTTTAGGTATTTGTTAGTTAATTAGGCCAAATTTTATTGCACACATTGCTGTCTGCCGACATGACTACCTAATTCCAGTATTAGACCCATTTTTATGAACCTGAAAGCTACGGACTGATACCATAGACCGGCTTGCAACATCATAAGTTACTTTTCGGCATTTGTTATAGAACATTTTATGGATTTTTTGCGAGATTCACTAATGTAAGCTTATGGGTGTAGATTAGATTAGATGGGATTTATTATGATTAGATTCATTTTGATCCCCAATGACTCATAAGACTAGAATATGTCTCTCCTAAGAAACCTCTGTTAGAGGGACCAAGTTTAGGGTATCCCCTACTGTTTCAGTGTTGCCAGATCAGGAGATTTCCTTCTAGATTTAGGAGATTCTTGGCCTTTTAGGAGAATTTTTAGAAGCAAGAATTGTTTAGGAGGAAGTTTAGGAGATTTATATTTTGTGTAAGGAGATTCTTCAGATCCTTAGTGGATTTTTGGGAGATTTTGGATAACAAAGTATGATGTATTGGGAACACTGGCAACAAAACTTATTTTGGCAACTATTTTAATGGTCAAAGCACCCTATTGTGTTAAAAATTTGTTAGCTTACAAACTGTAAGCTCGTTCTACCTCGTTCTCACTTATTGATGTCACAATGAAATCCCGCCAAAAATTACATTTTTTTAAATTCATTTGTTATATTTATCTGTTTTTGTTGTGTTTGTTGCTAAGCTGAAAATGAATAAAGAAAAGCTGCATTAAAAAAATTATATGTATATGTATATATTGTATATATATATATATTTATTTATATATATATATATTGTATATATGTATTTTTTTCATGAGAAAATGACGCAAATTATAAAAACAATTTTAGGAGATTTTTTTAAGTTTTGGGAGGAAATTTCAGTATTTTTTTAAGATTTAGGAGAAAGCCATTTCAGGTATCTGGCAACACTGTCTTGTTCTAGACAATTGTATCTTTTGTGTATTAACCCTTTCGCTATTTTGTTGCCACATGGCAACTTGCTAGTTTGTGGTCGTCTGAACCTTCTGTGGTTTCAAGAATACATTTTTTGTCGGTCCCTTAAATAGTTTGAAGTTTTAGAAAAAATACGAAATCAATAAATTGAATATTTAAGTTCAAAGAAGATAAGTATACACGTTTTTTTAATGGTATATCTTGACATAGCAAAGGAAGAAGAAGCAGGCAAATTAGATAACGTTTTAATTTGACGTTTTCTTTCAATTTAGATACTTTTTTCTTTAATTATGGCTGAAGTAGTTGAAGAAATATTTGAATTTTCGTTATGCGTAAAAAGTTTTATGTTTAAGTAATTATTACAGCCACAACGATGTGGTTTCTCTCATAGAAAAACACTCTAAAATACAGGGTCCGAGTATAAAAATTAAAAAAATTCTCATGGAATGTTGCTAATATAACCAAATAGAAGCATAAAACGTAATATTTAAAATTTTAACTTTAAGGAAGTGTGGATGTAGCTTTCCCAATAAGGGTATTCACAGTGCTATTCTTAGTATGTTTGGTCTGGTAACACCACAGCTGCAGTTTTACAAAAGTCAAATTTTAGATATTCGTCTCAAATTCAACCCAAAAATGTTCGTTGTACGAACTTTGTTGTACAACAGGCATAAAAAAAAGGAAAATATATATTTATGAAAAAAATTTTGCAAACAGATTATAGGGTTAGCCAACTTGTTTATCGGCAGTTCAATGCTTGTAATTCAAATCGTTTGCAAAAACAAAATAAACACACACAATCCCGAGTACCGAATTAACGTAATATTGAGCTCGGCGTGAATACCTCTAATGTTTTATAATTTCTTGAACTTCAACTTTGTTTCTCCAATTCAGAGCAAAGTCCACTAGGTTTGTCACTTTCTCTACAAAATGTCCTTATTAAAGTAAAATCAATATGAATCAAGTTTACACTCAACAATGTAGAGAACTTCTGTGTCAATCCACTCAAATCTACAAAGAAAAGTAATTCTGGTTCTAACACCAAAGCTTTAGAAAGCAAGGCTTCACAATCTTTTTAAGCAATAAAGTTCAAATCAAAACTATAAAACATACCTACGAGCATTTCCAATTAATGGCGGCTTTCACGAGGTGTAGAAACTTTTGCATTTAAGTTGTTAGATTTACGTCGTGCAGTGCGTTTGAAACATTTGAGTGTGTTTCTGCAGGAGGCAGGGTTGCATTTGTAATACCAAACACAAAGTCACCGAATTTTAGTTGATTTTGATGACAAATATTTAAGTTCACTATCTGAATGCAGGGTTGCATTTGTAATAACAACCACAAAGTCACCGAATTTAGTTGATTTTGATGCCAAATATTTAAGTTTACTATCTGAAACTCTTCAGACAGAATAGTTGCCACTTATCGTGAACACCGTTAACATTTATAACTGAATTTTCTCTCTATTTTCAAGCTTGGATTGGCGATAGGTCAGAACATCATCTTAATTGGATTATTCCTCCTGCCAATTGTTATATTTCTGCTCGATTACGTCTTGCGAGCCTTCTGTGTACTATGCAACCCTAAAATATGGTAAGTCATTGCAACGATTTGGCACTTTACTTACTTTATAATTATTGCAATTATTGTCTTTATGGCAGCGAGAAATTTGAAAGGAAAATTGCCTGCTTTTATAAGGGCTATTACGGTGGTGGAGA
Source organism: Melieria picta (assembly GCA_964056695.1). NCBI lineage: Eukaryota > Metazoa > Arthropoda > Insecta > Diptera > Ulidiidae > Melieria > Melieria picta. Next base: position 21,066,983 of record OZ057398.1, on the reverse strand, counting down.
CAGAAGGCGAAGGAAGTGTAAGGACGAAGCAGATCCTTCTGACTGCAGAGACTGTCCTTCACGATCGAAATGCAGCTCCTCACTCATGACTCAGCAATCATGCGGTCAATCAGAAGAATCAACAGCACTCGTAGCATCTAGACTTCTTAAAGCAAAGGACAGAGACCTCCTTGAAAAAGCACTCGCTAAATTTGGAGAATCATGCTCATCGTCGTCGTCGTCGTCGTCATGCGATGGGAATGTAAAAAAAAAATCAAGTTCAGAAAGAATACGAAGGGCAATCACTAAAGTCGGAGATGCATACATAATAGAGACATCCCACACAAGTGTCGAACAATCCAAGGACGGAGAATGTTGTGGAAAAGCGGTCACTGTACGCAGAAAGACATCCACCGAGTTGTTATTATATGACAAAGAATCATGCAGAGGGCTCAAAAAAGACTGTCGAGTGTCCTCCAAACCGCCATGCCCTCCAAAGCCCAAGCAGTGTAAGGACAAGGAAAAGAAATGCGCAAAAGAAGAATCAACCTCCGAGTCATCATGCGAAGAAATTTTAAAACGGACAAAAAGCAAAGAACGATGTGTGGTCGGAAAAGACGGAAAAGTAATCACAAAATCGACATCCGGACTAAGTCTCAAACAGTGCAAGAGCAAAGAAAAAAGAGCGCAGGCAAAATGCAAAGCAACAGCCTCCGAGTCGTCATGCGAAGAAATTTTAAAACGGACAAAAAGCAAAGAACGATGTGTGGTCGGAAAAGACGGAAAAGTAATCACAAAATCGACATCCGAACTAAGTCTCAAACAGTGCAAGAGCAAAGAAAAAAGAGCGCAGGCAAAATGCAAAGCAACAGCCTCCGAGTCGTCATGCGAAGAATATGTCAAACGATCAAAGAAGAAACCCTGTGAATCAAAGAAAAAACCAGATAAGAAAAAACGCGGTATGCTTCCGTGCTTCAAATCTTCATCAAGTCTCAAACAGAACAAGTGCAAAGGAAAAGTAAAAAAAAAGGACACAAAATGCAAAGATTCAAGCGCCGAGTCGTCATGCGAAGAAATTGTAAAACGATCAAAGAAAAAATTCTGTGAATCAAAGAAGAAACCCTGTGAACCAGAAAAGCCAGCCACCTGCGAGTCCGGTCCCTGTTATTGCGAGGAACCCACGACGAGCAGGAAAGCAGCAGAATCGACCTGTGAAAATGGCAGACGATCATCTATCCGATGGTCCGCGGATGCCCTCGCACTTCGACCACCTGGCTTGCACTCGAAATCGGTGTACGGGCTGGTCACTGAGGGCTCTCAGCTCATAGCCACCTACGACTACGGACACCCGGACATGTCCGCTGCCGACTGTGAACAGGTAACTGCCGATGCAGAGGCAGAGACACTGACAGAAACCGAAACCGAGGCCGAGAAGTGCAAGGAAAAGATTGTGCGTGTGTGCGCCTGTGAACAGCCCGAAAACATACACGAAGTTGTATTCGAGGTGTGCGGAGTCGACCGCGGCGAAACAGGGCGCGCGAAAATCGGACGGTTCGGCTGCCAAGGCGGCAACGCTGCCAACGCTGCCAGCAATCAAAGTTTCGTATTCTTGTACCAGAATGAAGAACCGACCGAGCAGGACCAAAGGGCACGGCAAGTGACGGCTGCGTCTGGTCACCAATCGCGAAAGCGACAACTGCCGTCTTCCTCTACAGAGGTGCAAGCCCGTTCCTCATCCCTTTCGAAAAAGCGACGAAATCGCCGTCCGTCGCCTACGCCCTCTGCACAAAGACTGAATGCCAAAATGTCGCCGCCTGCCAAGAAGAGAGTAATTCGGCGTGTAACGGTACCTTTTGCCATAAATAGGCAAACAGGCGGACTGACGCCTTCTTCTTCTACAGCCGTCAAGCAACAGAAATCGGTGACTTCTGCCCATAAGAAAAGAAAAGCGTCAGCGCCAGCGTCTGCTTGCAAAAGGAAGTCGAAACGCCGTTCTAGAAAAAAGGACACAGAGCATACGCCGAATTCTTCTTCCACAGGAAGGCGCAAGAGAAAGTCGTCGCCGGTCCATGCTTCAAGGCGAACGTCGACGAAAAGATCAAAGCCACGATCCAAATCAAAGAGCCGGTCGCCTTCGTCCGCTGCGAAGAAGCAAGTGCGGCAATTGTGGCCTGTCGCTGCAGGCAGCTCGAAGGCCAAGTGGCCGCCTACTTATTTCAGAACTGCGTCGTCTTCGTCCTCGGTGAACGAACAAGGCCAACAGTATCCACCGATTTCGCCGGGAGAACAATCACCCCCCCAATCCGCTTCCACATTGCTTACAGAGCAGTGCTCGTCTCCTGCCTCTGCTAGGGACCGTCCTAAAAAGTTCGCAAAGAAAAGGCGTTTCAAAAGTTCCAAATTTTCGTATCCGTCTTCTACGAAAAAACCAGTTAGGCAGTTGTGGCCTCCGGTTTTTGGACAAAAACCGAAAGCGGCATTCATGCACTCTTCTTCTATAGTAGAAAAACAAGAGAATTTGTCACCGCGTCCGATAAGAGGACAAACTGTTGCGATGTCGCCTTTTTCTATGAAAAGACTGACAGACAAATTGACCCCTTCTTATTTTAAAGAAGCACAAAAAACACAGTTGCCGCCATTAGCTCCCATAAAAGAACAACAACAGCAATTGTTGCCTTCTTCTTCATCAAAGAAAAAGCCAAAGCAAAACTCAATGCGGTCTTCTGTCGAACCGCAAGAACAACAATTTTACTTCTCATCTACGAAACGTCAAATTCAACAGCTGGCTCGCTGTATCGAAGAACGAAAAGGACGCTTGTTACCTTCGCCACGAAAGGGCAAATTTTCGCCTCTCTCCATCGAAAACCAAAAAGAACAATCGTCATCCTCTGCTGCAAGCGAACCAGTAGCGACGCCGGTACCTCAGTCCACAGAAGACGAGCATTCGTCGGATGGCTCGACGAACAAAAATTCGGAATCTGATATAGAAACACAAACTTGCTCGGACACGGAAACGCAAGAGGAAGCTGGTACTTCGAAAAAGCGATCATAATCGAATTTATGCAAAAGTTCTTCGAAAGGAAACAAATGCTGTTAGAGTCCTTCGAAATTTACCTTTCAACAATTTTGATAGACATGCAACTAATTGGTGCGACTGACTGTTGCTCGAAGGAAGGAAGTTTTATAGACATTGAATTACATCTTAGTTCGAGATTCCCATAACTTTGTGAGATACAGAGTCTTCCAGCCATTCAATTTATCTATAAAATTTGTTCAGGTTTATAAATAAAATTATTTGTAAACTATAAAATATTTGTGCGTTTATGAGCTTTGTATGAATTAAATTTTTTAAATAAAAACTTATTAAACTGTTGAATGGCCGCTGTGAATCTGGCCAAAACAACTGGCAGTACTCTCTGGTACTCTGTTCAAATGCTATCAGGAAGCCGGAACTTGAAACTTTCTCAGAGATTAACAAGAACCCAATTTTTTTTTATTTAATTTTACTTTATTTTATTTTATTTTATTTTATTTTATTTTATTTTATTTTATTTTATTTTATTTTATTTTACTTTATTTTACTTTATTTTACTTTATTTTATTTTATTTTATTTTACTTTATTTTACTTTATTTTACTTTATTTTATTTTACTTTATTTTATTTTATTTTATTTTATTTTATTTTATTTTATTTTATTTTAATTATTTTATTTTTAATTTTTTATTTATTTTATTTATTATATTTTATTTTTTTTATTTATTTTAATTTAATTTAATTTAATTTTATTTTATTTTATTTTATTTTAATTTATTTATTTTATTTATTTTATTAATTGTTATTTTATTTATTTTATTTAGGTATTATATTTTATTTTTTTTATTTAATTTAATTTAATTTTATTTTATTTTATTTTATTTTATTTATTTATTTATTTATTTATTTATTTATTTAAAAACGTGGAACAAATAATACAATTATTTTTTCACGAAAAGTAAAGAGCACTGGCTGCCAGGACCTTCGGCTCGTAGATGATATAAAATAAGATAACTTAATCTTTACGTGTTATTTACGAGTAAAATTATGTAAACGCTAACGTGAGAATATTTATTGGTTGTACGTGTAACAATTGATGGAGATGAAGATTTATTATATTAATTTTTTTAGACCAGTTTTATTTAAATATGTTACAATGGTTTCTATGTTTTCTAGAGATGGAGATTTTAATAAGTTAGACGGGATTCTGTTTTTAAAAATATGGAGTCTTATTTGGTTAAACTGTGGGCAGTCATCAAGGATGTGTTTGATAGATAAAGGTGTTGCCGAGCAGAATTGACAGCAAGGAGGACTGGAGCCAGTTAGGAGATGGGCGTGCGTGACAATATTATATTTTATTTTTTTTATTTATTTTAATTTTATTTTATTTTATTTTATTTTATTTTATTTTATTTTACTTTATTTTACTTTATTTTATTTTATTTTTTTTATTTTATTTTATTATTTTATTTTATTTTATTTTTTATTTAATTATTTTATTTTTAATTTTTTATTTATTTTATTTATTATATTTTATTTTTTTAATTTAATTTAATTTAATTGAATTTTATTTTATTTTATTTTATTTTATTTTATTTTATTTTATTTTATTTATTTTATTTATTATATTTGTTTTATTTATTTTATTTATTTTTATTTCATTTATTTAATTTCTTTTATTTATTTTATCTATTTTATTTATTATATTTTATTTTTTTTATTTTATTTTATTTTATTTATTTTATTTATTTTATTTATGTTATTTATTTTATTTATTTTATTTATTTTATTTATTTTATTTATTTTATTTATTTTATTTATTTTATTTATTTTATTTGTTTTATTTATTTTATTTATTTTATTTTATTTTTTGTTACTTTATTTACTTTATTTTACTTTGTTTTATTTATTTTATTTTATTTTATTTTTTTATTTTATTAACAAGAACTCCAAGAGTTATTTTAAAAACATTTCCCGGAAAGCGAACATTTGCTGACGATAGGCAGGAAAGAATAAAACACCAGTGCCTTCAGTGCTCGCTCTTTGTACTGGGCACTCATCTTCAATGGGCTATGAAATCATTTGCCTTCCTCAATGCATTAAAGCACTAAAAAGGAATCATTTAAAAATTCCTTGCGCTCTTTGAACTTAGGGAATAAAATCGCGCATGAAATTTTAATCACAACAGAAAAGTTATTTTCAGCTAATTTTTCCCCCCAATTGATGGGAGAAAATAAAAATTAAAAAAACTCGCATGCAATATTTCAAGCGCGGAAATTCCCTTTGACAACTGAGGCAACAAAAACGCTCCCCTTGGTGAGCGAGACAACAGCACACCGTATGTCACATTCTGCTTTATGTATTTGTTTACAAATTTTCTCTCCCACTTGCTGGTGCTCTCACTTCAATTGGTACTTTTTCCCAGCAAATTGCAAAAGCTCCGCTCGCTTCAAAGCAACTTCAAAATAACTCGCAGTGCTTATTGTGGATTTTGCCACGAAGGCAAAACGTTAAAGTTTCGGAATTGTACATATGCCGGCAACTGCTGCAATAATCACACACACACACACACACACATAGAGGATACAAGCAAATATGTAATAGCAGTTGGAGAAGGCGAAAGATTTGAGCGAATCGGGCGCTGTTAATTGAAAATTTCGCAATGCGTCGGTGCGCGCCAACCAGCCAGTCAGCCGACCGAGGCCGTCAATGAGCGCGTAACTAATTAATGATGGTCAAAGTTAACAAATCGTAACTGTGGCTTCGAGACAGGCGTAGTGTGGCCGTGACTGTGACTGAGCGCCCGTTCAGACAGGCAAACGTGCATGAAGAGTGGTGACGTCGAAATTGCTCATAAAGTGTTTAGTCGTTAAAGTTAAAGTTTTTAGTCCTTGTGCAAACCATAGACCTTAGTTTACCTTAGGATGTGTCTTACTTATACGTGCAATTTTTCCATATTTTCTTTTCCATATCTTTGTGTATGAATAGCGAGGCAATGTCATCAAGTCCACCTTCGCTCATGATGTCTCTCAAATAGTTTTTAAAAAGTCCTCAAGAGAAAAACGATCTAAATCCTTCCTCTGGGCCTCACACTAAGCTATGTAGAAACCAAGTGTTGTTCAATTTTCAAAATGGTGCATAAAATCCAGGATTTGTTGAGAAAAAGGATATGCAAAAGCAATGACTTTCACATATTTTGAATTTAACCCACGATTTGCAGTTGTTATATATTCGTTTTATTCTCATTTCACTCTGTACGGGCGCAGTGCACAGACAGACAGACAGACGTGCAGCGCAGCGCAGACTCAGCTGGTTGGGTGCTGCTTGCGCGCAAAATATCCTGGACGCATCTTTATCATCTCCGAGACAAACCTTTTATAATTTGGCATTTTGCATACAAATTGACACATTTATCAATTTGTCTATTTGCATAATTGATAAACATTGGTGCATGCATTTGAATTTGCTTAAAACGTCCCAATTCTAAGAAGATTTCTTTTATACATATATTGAAGAAATTATTTGTATGCTGCCAAACAAGCGATTAACTTGGATGTTGCCCAGGAGATGAATTCGGTTTATATGATTCTTAAATAAATAACTGTCAATGAAGCGAAAAGTCAGATTGAAAGGGCCACTTGTAGAATTATTAAACAAATTTTAAACAACCACAAACGGTCCTCTGCGTTAGGAGCCAATGTTCGTATCTCACCAGGAGAAGAATAAAATGTTGGGGTCTTTAGATTTCAGCAGCTTAACTAAACTTTCAATTTCTAATATTTATTTTATTTTATTTTATTTTATTTTATTTTATTTTATTTTATTTTATTTTATTTTATTTTATTTTACTTTATTTTATTTTATTTTATTTTATTTTATTTTATTTTATTTTATTTTATTTTATTTTATTGAATTTATTAAAAGGTAGATATAAGAACTTAAAACAAACTTAGTCTGAAATAGCTGTTGAATAGCTTAAAATAAAATAAAATAAAATAAAATAAAATAAAATAAAATAAAATAAAATAAAATAAAATAAAATAAAATAAAATAAAATAAAATAAAATAAAATAAAATAAAATAAAATAAAATAAATAAATATTAGAAATTGAAAGTTCAGTTAAGCTGCTGAAAAACAAAGAAGATCACTTTATTGAAAAACAAAGAATAAAGAAAGGTTAAATGACAATTTTAATATTTATACAATTTTGAAAAACTATATTAATTTCTTAAAAAAAGTCGGGATTTCATAAAAAGACACTTACAAATAAATTTTTTAAAAATTGAAAATCTTCCTTGAATTACAAATATTTTGATTGTATTTTTGTTTTATATTTTGTAATTTAGTATTTATTTAGTTTTCTGTTAGTTTGCATGCAGAAAGGGTCAATAAATTCATTGATACTGATGGTGTTTTTGGGCTTCAATTCGATTACAAATGTCGCTTAGCCAATGCCGCCTTAAAGGTGCGCAGAATGTAAACATTTTTCTTCTACAAAACTGCTTTATTTAGATTGACTTTCTCGCACGAAAGCTTCAAAACGAGCAGGTAATATTTTTTAGTGAGCATGTCCCTCTAGAATGAAGTTCTGATGCACCAAACCACAAATACCAAATAGCAAACAAAGACCATACCCGGACTTTTATGCGATTTCGATGTAAATTTTTGTTATTTTTTAACTTTATCTTAAAAACAATTGACCTGTTTATATATTAAACTTATGTGAACACACATCTCTCGTCACTATTTGTCATAAATATTGAATCAGAATTATGTAAATCGGAATAGAGATTTTAGTTATTGTCCCTTTTGGACGCACTGTTCCATTTTATTAAATATTTTTATCTTTTGCTCACATGTGAATAGGTCATTATTAGAATCTGTTATATTCGGTGTGAAGTTTGACTGAATTTGGCACGAAAATAGGACAATGGTAGTCGAGATGTGCGCACATTGGTCGCAATATTTATGCGAGTAGGCGATTGTAACACTTTACTGCCAAGGGTTGAGCATCTTCATTCTCTTTCCTTAATTTTTGGCATGTTTTGTTATCTTTGCATACTTGCCGGCTTGTTTGTAGACATTTTCATTATACCAACGCCAGCGGCCAGTGTGTCAAGAACGCGGCAAACGTGCATTTTCAACTTACGTGCGGCTCTTTAATATGCTCTGCATTACTTTGAGAAATGGTCTGGGGCACTTGTCATTGAAGACACTTCAAGAGAATAGGGGTGAATTTTAATTTCAGTTCGAATTGAAATTTGATTTCTTAAAACTATTGATTGATTAAAACTATTGATTTCACTTTGAGTCCCAGTTTCTTATTTGATGAACTTAAGACTCAATTATAGACTCAAATTTACCAATTGCAGCTCAAAATTACAAAATGCAAAGATTGCCATTCAAATTATTCACTTTTTACTTATCAATATATTATTTTGTTTTTTCTTTTTTTTCCCCCCAAAATTTTCATTATAATTCAAACAGCATTTGCAATACATCGTTGGCAATAGAACAAGAAATTGTTGACCTTTCTGGTTGCTGACTGGCAGCTTTATTCGATTTGATTTCAGTAGGCCCAAACGAGCTGCTTTAAGCCAGTTGCCATAAGCCAGAAAGTCCAACTTTAGCTGGCCGCATGCCTCACATGTAACGTTGACTATGTGCGAGTTGAATGACTTACTCCCAATACAATTCAAACTGTGGCAAGTGTGAAGTGAGCGGAAGTCATTGGACCAGCAACAAACGCAATGACTTGAACGTAATTTCCATATTTTAACCATTTTGAACATAAGCGGATATGCGCTGTTGAGGTTCAGTTGAATATTGCACCGTTTGTGTGGTGCAATGAAATTGTTGGCGATGCCTGAAAAGGTCAATTGGCTCCAAGGATATAATCAATGATGGTTTTCCACTGCGTAAATGAGGCAATTGTGGTCTTTTGAAGGAAATCAGTTAAGTCAAGATTAAGTGGGGGGTTTAATGAGCACTTCAAGAATGATGATGTAGATTACATTTAGTGTCCGACCGAAACCACTTTTTTGGGCCGAAACCGAGTTTCGGTTTTTTTTTAATATTCGGCCGAAACCGAAACTTTCTAGTTAAAATAAAAATCACCATATCAAGCTTTTTACATTAAGTAAATAAAGAACAAACCAATACTTATTAATATAAACAATTTATTCATTTTTTAAAAACATAAACATACAAAAATTACCTTTTCATACCTTACTCGCTAATATTCAAAATTAAATAATTTAATATTATTTGCTAAAAAAAAGTTTATTTACATTGGTGGCATCCAAATTACACCTACTTTCACTATATATCTGCTACACAATAAAATGTAAACAAATTTTCTAGAAAGTTTCGGTTTCGGCTTTTCGGCCATTTTTTGGCCGAAACTGAAACCGAAACCGAAATCACTTATTTGGGCCGAAACCGAAACCGAATATCCGGTAGTTTGGTTTGGGGCTTATAACGAGCGCAGAAAACGGTTTTCAAAATGAAAAAAAAATTAAAAATATATATTGAAAAACAACAAAAGTATACATTTTCATATTTCATTGTATAGGGAATTTCACAGGCTACAACATTTTAACAAACTTATTGTACCTTTATTATGGATTTTTTCGAGAAAAAAATCCGTTTAAAAAAATTTTTTTTTTAATAAAAATTTTTTTTGCTTACAATTTTTTATTAGTGCATTTTTTTTATCTAATGTTGTACATTAGTAGAAAGGTATAAAGTAAGGTAAAAGGTATAAAAATATAAAGGTAGAAAGGTAAAGACTTTTCGTTTGATACCCATATCGTGTAAATCAGTTGGAGATTAATTGAGTTTTTTTTATAAAAACTTTGAACTTTGACCCCGAGCCACGCCTTTTGTGGGCGTTTCCCCGGCAAAATTTTTAGTTTGTTAGATGCAGGAGCTAACCCTCTATAAAAAGCATACTCATCTACTTTTTTCACGAGGGTTTGCTGTACTGCATTTATGCCGAAAAGTTAATATGTCTTCTTTCATGCTTTCTTCTTTCTTGCATATAAGCAAAAAATACCTAAAATGTTTCTCTAATTCAGCGTGCAAAGAAATCAATTGAGCAACTAAAATACTAAAATCTTTAGGATTTAAAACATGTTGAAAACAAAAGAAAGAATCAAAAACTTTAAAAGAACCAACTTTTTAAATTTTTCGCATACACTCACACTGAAGTGTCTCACGCATGGCTTACACGTCCATTTCTTCCATATGTGCCATCAAATGAGCAATTAAATCCCGTTGGCTTGGTTTTCCATTCACAACCGCATAGCATTTCACCATAATCCGAATACGTAAAGCTGCCCCAAAAGGGTTGCCACAAGCAATTCTCGGCACTTCCCAAACCGCACACACACACACACACACACACATGCGTTGTCTAGCACCGCTTTCTCCATATAAATTTATTTAATATTCCGTACCATAGATTTTCTGCGCTGTGCTTTCAAATTTCTCGCTTCACTAGCTTTGCATCCGTTGGGCCAACGCGCGTCCATTCGACTCCATATTCGGTTCTATGCCTCTGTGGATGTGTGCGTGCGTGAGGATGTTTGCTATGCGCGCAACTGGAAAGCGGATAAGCAAATAAAGTGGCAGCAACAGCAGCAGAAAGGGTAGCTACATCGTCCTTTTTGGCTTCATTGTTGCGTTACAAGTTTAATGGAATGTGGCTAAGACACTTGCACCACGACAAACTGAACGCAGTGGCTGACATGCAAGTCATGTGGCAGTGTTGGCTTTGGGCGGAAGGAAGCGCGACAACAAAACGCAGGCATCCACTAAAGTTGGGACACAAGGTTTGGCGAAAATAGTTCAAGGCAATTGCTGCTGCTTGTACTTAAGCCAGACTTGTGCTTAAGCATGGACAAGACTTAACGCTACTTGGAAATTCTCTTTTGATTAATGTGAGTAAAATTTGGTTTAGTAAATAATGATGTTTAAAATCAAAAACCTGTACTTAAAGTACTCAAAAGGCGCACTGACTTTGACTTTCTGACACTGCACCAAAACACGCAATGCCTTTGGCATCCTTACGAGCAGCCATCGTAATCGTCCTTGTCGTTGTTCTCATTCTTATTCAATCATTTTCGTTTTGACCATTCCAAGTAATTTGAGTTTTCAAAAATATTTAATGCGCAACGAAAAAGAAGTTTGACTAACGACTTTTTGCTTATGCTTCGAGCAAAGTTCAACGTATTTGCTTTTTTTCAACTTAACATTTTCTGATTTTATTTTCGCCTACAGCTACGCAGCAGTGAAAATAATTAGGTAGCGAAAAAGTCATTCAAATGGGAAATGCAAAGAAAGAATAAAGTGGCCAAGGAAATTAGCAACGCGCCAGACAACTTGCTGCAGTTGTTCCTGTAAGACAACACCAACAAATGTGTAGACAAATATTAATGTTTGTAGTTTTCTACATTTGGCATTTACATTCGCCAGCAGACGTGGCGTATTAGTGCTGGTTGCTTTGAACATTGCTTCCATTATATCTATGTGTGTGTGTGTCGCTGAAATGCAGACAATCGCTCGCAATTTATAGTCTCATTTTTTTGACCTCCATCATTCGGGCTGAGGACATAAAAATAGCTGTATTAATAATCGTGGCACGAGCACTCATACTACGCGTCGTCGTCTGTCTGCTGCGCGCCATTTGAATGAGTAGCGGCGTTTGTTGTTGTTGTTTGCTGTTGTCGTTTCACTTTTTTTGTTGGTTTGGTTTAACGACGTTAGACAGCATAATTTTTCATAGTCTCATTAAAGGGCGCGTCATTAATTTACGCCAGCAGCAGCAGCGGTGGTGGCAATCTTAACGCTTTGAAATAGAAAATTTACGGGGAATAATTTGGCGCCAGACATTGCCCAACCATATGAAGCGATATTTTTTTTATTTCTTTTTTTCTATAGAAGAATCTATTCTTACAGTGCAGTGAGAAGCATATTAGTGTTATTATCAAAATATTCCTTATCAAAATATTTCTTACACAAATGTTTTGAAAATAAACAAAAGAAATTGAATTTAGATTCATTACTCTAACTTTATTGGTTCGAAAGTTTTAAAAAAAAGGGCGGAAGCTGCAATTGTAATGAAATACAAAAATTCTAATTTATTTGAGTATCAGTATTTTAAATAATAAAAAGATACAAAATCAATGAATCGAGAATAATAAAATTTTGACACGTGATCAAGGAGATTTTGGGTTTTAACATAGTTAATTTTCAAGAAAATTCTTTATAAATTTTCAAGGATGTAAAGGATTAAAATTTTCAAAGGACCTTTTTCAAATCCTTTTTTTACAAATAGATAAAAAATTAATTTTATTTAAATTCTTGAGCCTTTCCTCTTTCATTTGATAGACATATCGCCATATTCTAACGAGGTTAAGTATCTTTTATATTTTTTTTATTTTTTATGCCCTTCAAAATGTTGAAGTTCTTTTAAAAGGACAAAGGATGTAGAAATGAAAAACTGAATACGCAGTATTACTATGTTTGGATTTTTCCGGTGTGAAAATTTTTTTTTATTTTCGTCGCACGGTGTATGGCTCTATAGACCTGATGAGTACAGACATAATCAGATTAACTGCTGTCAGTACTGTAATGTCTGTCATTGGCAAATGGATGTATGCAAGTTTTGAAACGAAAAACAAAAATGATTTAACTATTCTCTATAACTGCTGGCATTGGGAAAGTCAAACAAACGTCAAACTCAAACAAACTCAAGCATTGACTTCTTGACAAAAAAATACTCCTTTCTGAAGAAAACGATATGAACATATCTATAGCTAACTAACCCAATAGCTAACTAATCCTTTTTGAGGTTAAACTAATTTTTGTAGGATCAAAATGGCACTAAAACACTAATTGTTGTTAGTCGAATTGGTGCTGTAGGATTTCTTTTCCCTTCCCTTAATTTATCTATTAATTTTAATAAAAGAAATTATTATTTTTATTAATTTCAATTTTTGAATTTTTAATCTTTTTAATTATTCACATTTAAAATAATTATTTTTTCACTTAAGCTCTACATTCCTTTCGTTTTCCTATACTTGTCGATTTTTCTCACTTGTTTTTTAAAACTTAGAATTTTGTTGCACAGTGTTAGTAAATAGCTAAACAAAAAAATCAAACCAAATCCCCATAAAATATTACATGTTTTCAACAGAAAATGCCTATTCAGGCCAGCTGAACGCAATCTGAAATGTGGCATTACTTTCCAGCACAATCACAACAAATAGCAAACGCAAACGCAAAGGCAAAGCCACTCACTCAAGTAAGAAAGGAGCCTGGAAATATGCCACAATGCACAGTCGCTAATGCAGCCTGCACAGCGAGTATTTATGAAGACAATAAAATGGGCGCAGAATGCCACTTCAGCACTCACCCACACTCACACATATACAGTACTGTTTTTTAGCGTGACGCAATTTGTCTTGTAATATCCGCAGTGGGTCGCATCAGGATACAATCAGCGCAGCAACAGAAATACTTATTGCAGTTTGTTAATGCGAATCACTGGTTCTACGGTTGCTGTGGCAGGACTTTGTGTCAATGTGTGTGGGTGTGTGTTTTTGCAAGGAAAAACTCGCATGTGAAGTGTCGGGTCGGATGTAGTTCTTTTTGCTAAATTGTGCCAAGATATAACACACTGGAATTCTTTCAGCACTGCAGTCACTTTATTTACAATTTACAAAAGTCACTTGAATTTTAGTTCATAGATTTACTAGTCACATTACCCTCACTTTAATTTTCTTATCCATGTTACACTGTTGCTTGTCAATCCAAACTGACTGATTGCGCCAAACTCGGTACTTGTTTGCCTGGAACGCAACTCGTTGTCAAATTATTTTCACTATAGATACTTTATTTTGTCATATTTAAGATTTATAATATAAACAAACTATTTACGTTCAAATTACAATTCGGTGGAATTTCCATTAGTGTAACTCTTTTTATAACAATATTTATCACACAAATGCAGCTTACGGCCCACTCGGGCGTATACGCAACATCGGCAGCAAAGCAAAGGCAGCAGCGCTGTAAATTTGGAATGAAAATAATATAAGGGAAATTTATAGCTGTTTTGTGCGTTAGTTAACACTTCGGTTGGACTTAATTTGCCTGCTGGCAGATCGATTTAAGCTAAAAATAATTATTTTATATTATGTGAGAAATTATTTGTAGCTCTTAAGATTTCTGCTGTAATTTTCTCAGAAACGACGCAGTTAACCTGGTTGCAAGTCTATTTAAAGTTCGATTCAAATCTATTACAATAATAACAAGAAGCGAGTAGATTTTCTTATAAACCATGTGCAAAATATATAATACAGCAATTACATAGAAGTTTGCGGGCTTCGGTGGCGCGCTGGTTTTTCATGCCAGAAGCCCAGGGTTCGAATCCTCGTTCGTACTGATTAAAAACTCGTCTACTTTTTTTGAAGAAGCTGAGAATTATAAAAAACGCACAAGTGCATTCTTGGCAGACAATGGAAAAACCTCCAAGTGTGAAATAAAAACTATCAACTATTAACCGCCGTTCGGATTCGGCGTTAAACTGTAAACGCTTGAAATGTGTGTTGTAACACATGTTGACATTTCAAAAGCAGAAAATTTGTGATGTGTGTGTGTGCCTTATACAGAGGCAGCCAACATAACTCATCTACCTACCTGCATACATGTTTCAAATAAATTCATATTCTTTTCAAAGTTTTCGATACGTGCAGAAATAAAAAAAAACAACAACAACAAAGGAAATTTAAACCACATCGTGACTGCAGCTTCGACCAATAAACCAAAACCCCTTTGCAACAAGACTCTACTTTTGACAATTTGACATGTGATATTGAAGTTTGATTATCACGTAAAATTATGTTTTCGCTGTTTCAGGGCAGTCAGTTAGACAAAAATTCTATTAAACAATTTGATTTACATCTTTTGCAGCATGTTTGTGGTTTCCGTGATTTAAGCTTAAATCGGCATAAAGTCAGCGCGGGTCATATCAGATGAGTGCCGATAAGTGCTTCGTCAATGGTTGATGTTTTTTTTTAACCCTTTCGCTATTTTGTTGCCATATGGCAACATGCTACTTTGTGGACGTCTGCATCCTCTATGGTTTCAAGAATACATTTTTTGTTGGTCCTTAGAATAGTTTGAAGTTTTAGGAAAAATACGAAATTAATAAACTGAATATTTAAGTTTAAAGAAGAGAAGTATATACGTTTTTTTAATGGTATATCTTGACATAGCAAAGGAAGAAGAAGCAGAAAAATTAGATAACTTTTTAATTTGACGTTTTCTTTCAATTTAGATACTTTTTTTTTTAATTTTGGCTGAAGTAAATGAAGAAATATTCAAATTTTCCTTATGCGTAAAAAGTTTAATGTTTAAGTATTACAGCCAGAACGATGTGGTTGCTCTCAAAAAAAAAAAATTAAAAATTTCTTATGGAATGTTGCTAATATAACCACATAGAAGCCTAAAACGTAAAATTTAAAATTATAACTTTCCCCAGTAAAAACCTGTAGCGAAAGGGCTAAACATTTTTGTACCAAGAATGACCGCCACATTACTGAGTGACAGATAAAGAAGAGGAAAAGGAGATGTCCGATGAGATGCATTCGCTAAGAGCGACAACATGGCGTATGAGTAACTAAGAAGTATGATTAACAAAACCAGCTATTGTCAATATTACAGAGTGACAGATGAAACATTTATTTCACAAAATAACCTACCATATCTATCATCTGATGTCTGTTTGAATACCTTTTTAACAAAATTTATATATACTAAATTAGAAATACTGAACCTCAAGACAATCCTCTATGTTGGCACATTATTGACCTATTTCGAAGGCATAACTAGTGAAATGCACGCTAGATCCTATTTTGCCCTTATTAACTTCTCAGAGTGGCTATAAGGAACAGATCACAGACAGACCTAGCCACCTACAACAATACTAACCATGAATAGTGATAACAAAACGGCGCCAATTAGATATTCGAACCAGCCAACCAACCACGAAACCCATTATTGTAAAAATGCTTATTTATATTAAATACAAAATTTTTCTTATTAAACTAATTGAAAAGAGTAGGGAATTTGTGGGTGTTTTATCAACTCTACTTAATTAAGAACAAAAAGCCAGAGCTATCTTACACTAAGATAACATTTTGCATGTATGCCAAGAAATTGTAGCGTTTTCTAAATTGCATTTCTTGGTGGCTTATTGCTTGCCTCTATTCACAATATTCAAGTGCTGTTCAAACAATGGCAATACTACAATTTGTATGTATGGTGACGAACAACACTGGAGGCTACATATTTGTGCAGCCTTGACAAATTCCATTAAGTCTTCCTCCACTCATTTCTTACCAATTTCACTTTACCATTCCTGTGAGCGTTGTCTATCATCGCTGGCATTGAAGGCTTGTACTCGTAATTTAACAATTTAACTATTGAAATAGTAAATTTGTGAGTTTGTAGGTGACGGCTACAAATGTCTTTGCATTCAATGAGGACACTTAAAATTGTGTGGTCTTTGACTGTCCAAAGCAAAATGTGGTTTGATGTGTTGGCCGTTGGTAGACTAGCATATTCAGCAAGTTAATTGATATAAATATTTATATAAATGCAATATAAACTAAATGCACAAATGTGGTTTTTAAATGTCCAAGAGGCAGATGCGGTGCCGAGGAAATAACTTGAAAGGAAGACTGCTGCAGTTGTAGTTGAAAATCCATGTATGACCATACAATTATTTTTCTTGCCTACTTATCTGGCTGACTTTTGAATGGAAAAGCATTAAGTGTTAAGTGTACGACGATCGTTTTGTTAACTAAAAATTATGTCAATCTTCTGCCAGTAACTTAAACTTAAACTTTGATTATGTTTATTATTTTCAAGTTATACAGAATGTTAGTTCAATAATATTTTCTCTCTAATGTCCCTAATTGAGACCTTCGGGTCTACCAAAAAACAAAAACATGAATACTTGTATATTTAATATACATAAATTTATTTAATACGCATACATATTGCAGCTTGAATTTCTCCTCTATCCTTTTGTTAAAGTACTATTCTGCGATTCCATATGGACATTTCATCACGCAATGACTTCATTACATGCTCCACTGATTACCCAATTTTGCCTATTAGAAATCATCAATGTATCGAATCAACTATTCTTAGCAATGACCAACACATACGTGCGAACAGGAATGTGTGTCAAAGCGAGTCCAGTCATTTATTTACGCTCACAAGAACAGATCGGCAGATGATTGCCGACGACCGTCGGCTGTTTGACTGTGGCCATTGACAGTGACCCAAGGCGCCTCGCATGGTGATTGCTTCGATGATGATGATGATGATGATGATGATGATAGCTCTGGACAATGCTGTCGCTGGACAAAACAGTCACGAAAAACAATACAGAAGCAGTAACAGCGACAGTGAGTGACAAAATTCGGCACGACGCATCAGCTAACGGTGTCATTTCGGGCCGCATTTCGCTTGTTTGAGGCCATTGTGTGATGTGACGTTGGCGTTGGCGTTAGCGTTGCTGCCAAAGACAATGGACCAAAGGATGCCATACGAACAACAAGAAAAGTTCAGCGCTGCCAAAAAAACAATGAAATATTGTCGCATTCGTTTATTGTCGATTGGTGTTGACACTGTTAGCGCGTTGCCAACTGATGATGACCGCCAATTCTGCGTATGGGGTGAAGAACAGTTGTGTGTGTGGCTGAATAGTGTAGTTGTAGCCGCTGGCGAATAGTGACGCTGGCAGCTGATGTCAGTCTTGCTTTGCTACTTTCAATGACGCTATTGTTGTTGTTAGTATTGTACGACATTAAATGTTCGTCGACGGCATTGTTTTTATTAGCATTGCAGCCAGTGTCAATACGTCGCACAGTGGGGCAACTGTGGCCAAAAAAAAAGAACTCTTTATTTAAAAAAAAATAACTAAGCGCCATCGGAGCCAAATTTCCAACTAAGCTAAGTCAAGAGGAATTTTTAAAAAATTAAAAAAACAAATGTTGGTAGTCACACGAAAGTTTTAAATTTTGTATGTATATGTTTATATACATTGTATAAATTTTTTTATTATTGGCATGTAATAGTATAAATAAGTAAGGAATTAACCCAAGTTCCAGCCAAGTATTAATTATAATAAATCGCCGATCTGGGAGAATTCATTTAATAAATAAAAGATATATATAAATAACTTTAAAACTAGTTGCCCGACATATTGTCTGATATATTAATTACCAGAAAATTTCAGTGGAGCTCAAAAGTGAAAATAACTAAAAAAAATGTTTGTTATTTTTTTAAAATTTTCTTATTCCTTTATAAATGTGGTACAATCATCAAATTTTTTTAATATTTTCCTCATAAAATGTTGTATAATACATATGTACATAATTTTTCCAAATTTTGTTCACCTGTGTGATACTTTAAAAAAATAAAACTTATTAGATATAATTTTTAAATTATATTTTTAGTTATGTCTACCGTACAGTAGAGCTGTGAAACTATCGATAGTCGGCACCATCGATAGTTTCGATAAGATAGCTCAAACTATCGATATATCAACGATAATATCGAAGTTTATACGGATCTATTAAAATGTATACTGGCCAGTACCCATACCTCTCTTTTAATAAAAATTATTCATAAAATCAAAGACGATAAATTTTCTTCATAAATTTTATACATTTTTAATCATAAAAAATGTTTATAATATACATTTTAATTGTAAAATTAAAATTGAAATTATTTTATTTTAACTAATTCATATATGTTATGTATTTCAAATACAAAAATAACTTAAAATTTTTAAATACGTGCAAAAATTTAATGAGCATGTTTCACTTTATTTTGTAACTGTTACTTACCATTGAACATTTCCAAGTATTACTCCATTTCTGAAGAACCATTAACACCAACACAACAAATACCAACCACAAAATATCAACAAATAACGTTTTATTACGAAAAAAAAACAAAAATTTATTTTACTTACTCGACTCTACAATTTCGTCAGCAAATTAGTGATGAGCAAGCCGCACACAAATAGATAGTCGATAGTCTCACTATCTATCGATAGCAAATCGATAGTGACATCGATAGTTTCACAGCTCTACCGTACAGTCACCAAATGTTTTCTGTGACTTTCTAACATAGGTTTTTACAATATGTATTTTTTGCAGATTTTTTATCCACTTGCGTGATACAAATATGTGTAAATTTTGTATAACCATAATTTTTGGATTAAGTGCTGAAGAGAAGAGAAGTCCAATTGAGTTAATTTTTTAAACAGAAAACTATTTTGTGATGTGTGTAAGAAATATAAATAAAAAATCTCTTTTAGTTTTTAAGTTATTTTATATTTTATATTTTTTCATATGTGATGTGGGCGTGGTCGTTTGTAACCATTTTCGGTCATCAATAATATTATGTCTTTGAAATCATTGCTCCAGCTCAACTTCTTCAATTTTTGGCCACACTTTGTGCTGTGTCGCCCCACAGTGCGTCGCATTGTGCGCTCATTGTGCGGGCGTGCAAATTTCCCGCGGGGCGCAACTTTGACTGTGTGCTTCGATGATGATGTGCGGGTGTGCGTGCGTGAGTGTTGCGAATAAGTATTGTGTACCGAAATTGTTTTCTTTATCTATTGAAATACACATTTTATGTTAGTAGCTTTGTACATATGGACATGCATATAGATTCTTCATAATCCTACACAAGTACATGCTTCCTCTTTTTAGCTCTGTGAGAAATACTATAAATGCTGTATGCTTTAGGGGCTTTGCTTAACATCTTCGCCAAATGATTTTACAATTATTTAATGGATCTGCACATGGGGCTGCAAAATGTCCTCCGGCTGTAGAATTCGTTAACCCAAGCTTTTGTTTACCGCTGCGAGTACGACTTCTGTGTCCACAAGTCAAAGGCTTAGTCTCTGAAATGGAAACATTCACCACTGGGAACAACACAACTATTTGTTTACTATATATTAAGTAGGTATATAAAAAAAATATTTATCATTCCTTATCCATTCCATTCTTTATCTGTGTTCAATAACCTCCGAAAAATTATTTCACTTATGCTGCCATTTTGCCGCTTTTGCCGCTCGGCGTGCAACTCCAACTTTATGGCCGTAATGCATTCGACGCGATGACTACCAGACTGACCACGACCAATCCGTTCTTCACCAGTTCCCTGACAGTGGCTGAGCCAATGCCCGAACTGGCCCCTGTCACCACGTTCACTCGTCAACATGTTAATTGTGTAGTATTTGTTGTTGTTTATTGTTATGTTTGCACATGTCATTTCGATGTTGTTATGGCCCAAAGCGGCATTGCTGAGGAACGATATCGAGTAGCTGGCAACAAGCTTTCAATCACATTGTAGAGTTTGTAGACATTTCATCGTGCTTGTTTAGAGTTATTGGAGACTTATGATATATAAAATGTATATTTTTAGAATATAGTATGGTATATTCAACCAAAGTTAGATGCTCTGATATGTTTTTTTTTACTGTGAATCCCAGTGTATGCACAGAAGGTTAAGCCAGGCAAAGTTTGTCTTACGAAAAAATTCGGTTATAAAGTATTATGGGGGTCATTTGAACCCCAGTTGATCCCAATGTAAGTGCAGAAGGCTTAACCCAGCAACGTTTTTTTAACGATGAAAATTGTTTAAAAAGTATTACTGGGATCATTTGGACTCCAGTAGACCCCAGTGTAAGCACAGAAGGTTTAAGCCATGCAAGGCCGTTTAGATATCTAAAAGCCATGTGCTCAAACACATAAGTATGTAAGTAATATTACAGGGGAGGGATTTTGGGGTGTAAATCCCCCCGAAATATCTTTAAGTTAGTACAGAAATTTAATTTATAAGCGTCGCATATATGTATATTCAATCATCAATAACACTACGCGGCACAAAAAATTCACCTAAAAATAAAAATGTTTTCTAGACTTTCTTTGGGCAGCTGAACACGAAACTGAAGATCAAAACATTTTTTAAGAAGTGTTTTCGAAAAATCTTCAAAAAATCAGTTTTTTCCCTGTTGTTTCAGTTATGAGCACATATCTCGTAAACGAATCATCCGACTAACACAAGCTGTCCGTCGTTCAGAAGATAATACCTTAGCCTTTCCAGCAATATACAGATTGTCCAAATCAGATGAAATTTGAGAAGTTACTGACGGTGAAATTTGTAAAAAAGTGCATTTTTCGAACAATTTAAAAAATCATAAATTTTCGAAGGTTTTTTTTTTTTTTTAAATAAATTATCTCCTCTGGTTTTACAATCTAAAATGTTTAAACTTCGGTAATTTATTATTTTAGTTATCCACGGCCTCGATGTCAGTCGATTTATTCTTTCGTGTCCAATCTGGTCGCCGGTCGGATCAAGAAGGCCATAACTTAGTTGCTTAACTATCGATCGCACCACCGGGTGACTCATGTGAATCAAGTTGTCCGGTGTTGCCACCAATGCGGATTACATCTCGGCCAACCTGACTTAAGTGATTGCCCTCAATCACAATATTTTAAGAGTGACTTACTCTCTAAAATCTTAACTTAATTGGTTAGTAATACAATCACAATATTTTAGGATAACTTACTCTCTAAGAAATTAACTTAATTGATTAGTAGTAATCGAGTGGTGGCTTTCTGTATCAGATGGTTTCGGCAGTTCCGTAATCGTGGTATCGACGGGTAAGAGCCATTTACGTATCTTAATTGACTCAACGACACCGTCGTAGGGTAAATGGGTTAGCTGGCAATTATCTATATCACGGATAACATAGCGATCGTTTGGTAATATTTTGTGAACGACGTATGGGCCGCGGTATTTTTGCACGAGTTTCTTATTTGTCCCTATAGAAGTGTCTACATGCCTGATTACAACAAAATCACCAACTGAATAGGTTCTAGCGGGAGCGCTGTGTCGTAGGAAATATTGCAGGTTATATTGTTGTGACTTCTCTATATTGTGTAAAGCTTCTTCTCTAACCGCGTTTAGATCGGCTACTAACATATCGTCAAACTTTCCTTCTAGGTGCTCTGTTAACTCGTCTATAACACTACCGCGTTGGCTCACTCCGAATAGTAATTCGCTAGGGGTGCATTTTGTGGTGCTATGCACTGTGTTATTCATGGCGTACTCCACTTGTGACAGTTTCGCTGTCCAGTCGGCGTGTTGTATCGGCTCTGTGAGCTTACTTAGCATTGCCTTTAGGACACGGTTCACCCTTTCCACCTGCCCATTGGCCTGTGGTGATGCTACTGCGACCTTTACATGATTGATATTTCTCTGTAGTAAAAACTCGCTAAATTCGTAAGATGTGAAACAGGTCCCTCTATCGGTAATTATTCGTCTTGGTCGACTGTAGTAACTAAAATATTTCTCTAAAGCACTACACACCTCTTTTGTGCTGGTCGAGTTTGCTGCATAAAGGCGGACGAACTTTGTAAAGGCATCCACTACTACCAAAATGTGTTTTCGTTTAGACCGGATGCAAGGCAATGGGCCGAAGTGATCGAGGTGAATGGTGTCGAACGGAATAGGGGTTTTTGGGATATTAAACATATTGTGTTCATTAGAGCGCGCTGGCGCTGAGTAGGCTATACATTTTATACAATTCTGTATGAAGGTGGTAATCTTACTCCTCATATGTTCAAACCAGTAATTTTTCCTTATTTGATCATAGCACTTATCTACTCCTAGGTGGCCTATTTTTTCATGAATCAGGCGGATGACATTGTCTTGCATTTCTCTAGGGACACAGAGCAATATACCGTCTTCACTAAGCTTCCGAAATACCATTCCATCATACAGTTCGTACCCGGGGACACTACCCTTCTCAAGTTGACCTATAAGTTTTTTCAAATGTTCGTCTCGGTTTTGGGCTATCTGGATCTGAAAGTCCAGATCATTTGGATCGACGGCGGCTACTAGTTGGCACTTAATGGGAGTTCCGACTTGACGGTCTAGCAGCGGACAGCAGTTGACTTCGAGTTCACTGAGATCACTACGATCAAGCAGACAGCAGGTTGTAAAGCTTACCGCGGGATCATGGGATTGGCAGCAATGGCGGCGGTCATCAATGTCAAGGGCGGCGGACGTGTTTTCAGTTTCATGGTCCGCTTTACTTTGCACTGGGTACCTACTTAACGCATCTACATGTCCCATGCTTATCCCAGTCCTATGTTGAATCGAGTAGTTAAAATTCTCTAGTTCGAGTGCCCACCTTGCTATGCGCGGGTTTACTTGTTTCTTATTGAGTGTCATAGTTAATGAGTTACAGTCGGTAACGATCTTGAATGGTATTCCCTCAAGATAAGTGCGGAATCGTCTTAGTGCATAGATGATAGATAAAGTCTCCAACTCGAAGCTATGATACCTCGACTCAGCCGGAGTGCTGGTCTTGGAGAAGTAGGCTACGGGGTGAAATTTTCCGTCGGGTAGTTTCTGCAGTAATGCCGAACCAAACCCGTGACTACTAGCATCACAGTGAAGTTCAGTTTCCCGATTTGGGTGATATACTGCTAATACGGGTGGTGCAATTAATCGACCCTTCAACTCCCTGAACGCAGCCACACAATCTTCGGAAAAGTCGAAAGTGGATTCCCTTTTCAGCAGTTGTAGTAGCGGTTTAGCAATTTCTGAGAAAGCGGGGACAAACCTTCGGAAATATGAAAATAAACCAATGCATGATCGTAGCTCCTTTTGATTTCTCGGCATCGGATAATGCGATATAGCCCTAACATGCGAATCGCATGGCTGTATACCTGACTCGTTCACTGAATAACCTAAGTAATCGATTTGAGTATATCCAAACTTGCATTTCTTCAACTTTAGCTCTAAGTTTTTTTCAAATATTCGTCCTAGCACTTCCCGTACCAATGCAATGTGCGATTCGAAGTCACGAGTAGCGATGAGTATATCATCAATATAAACCGTTATTTTCCTTGCGTCAATCAGGTCCCGAAAGATGTTATATACAAAGCGTTGAAAGTTTGCTGGCGCATTCTTGAGCCCAAATGGCATGCGGAGGTATTCAAATTGTCCGTGAGGCGTTACAAATGAAGTGAAGGGTATCGAACTCTCATCCATACATAATTGATAAAACCCGTCCTTTAAGTCTAATAACGTGAACCATTGTTTGTCGGCTAGGTACTCTATACAGTCTTCTATAACCGGTAGCGGAAAATTATCCCGGAGGGTTTTCTTATTTAGTGCCCTATAATCCACGCACATTCGCGTTTCCCCATTTTTTTTTTTCACTAGCACAATGGCCGAGGCGTATGGTGAATCACTGGGTCGTATAATTTCTCGTTGCATTAAGTCATTTGTAATTTGCTGAACTTCTATTCGGTCATGATGGGACAGGCGGCGGGCTTGACAATGGAATGGGATGTCGTCGGTCAGTCGGATCTTCATTTTGTAGTCATAGGGAATTCTCTTTTTATTTTCCGGAGCCAGATAAGAACATATGACTGTTTTCATAAGCTGATCTTTCTGATCCTTGTTTAGTCGAGGTCCTAGGTCTAAATCTACCTGAAGTATACTTTCGTCAATAGCACTTAGTTCTAATATTGCGTCGTCAACCGAAGTGTTCATATCGCATTTAGAATTATATTCATCGTAGGTGGTAGTGTGGGCCGTCTTTTGTTCACTACTATGACCCGCACCAGTTGGCGTCTTGCGCCTCCCTTTCCTATGTTGCCCCTCAGTTCGTTGTTCGTTACCGCAGTCACTTGACCTAAGATGTAATAATTTCGAGTCAGATTCTTGAGATTGAAAAGGAGTTATGGTTTTATTCTGTTCACTTTTGTTGCCAATTTGCATTAAATATATTTTAAATTTCCCCATCGCGCTAGTCCCGATTATCAGGGGTACAGGAATGTCATCATCGGGGACGACCATCAAAGAAATTTTCCTCGTTGACTTCCGTATTTTCAATAGACAAGGCACTAGGCCGTAGGTGAAGACCCTGCGTCCTCCAACTCCAACATAGTTTGACGGACGCGGAGTTGTGGTTGTCGGAACAGCGGACGGCACTAATGATAGTCTTATTAAGTTAATTGGGCTACCCGAATCAAGAAGAGATAAAATATTTGTAAAATCTGTCCACCTTATCCCACCTGATCTACAGAAAGCCACACTCACCATTTGCTTAGGGTTAACGAAGGCGTCGTCGTCCGAGAAATCGTAGTTGACAGCAGAGATTGGCAGCGGTTTGCGCCCCTTCCTCGGGCAGTCTTTGTGCATATGACCCATTTGGTGGCACGTGAAGCAGGATCCAGGTGGGCGCAGCGGAGCAGGGCAAGAGCTCTGATAGTGCCCAAACTTTGAGCAGTTGAAGCAGCGAACTTCGGTCAAGTTTTCAGCGGTTGCGGCTGCCTTTTGACTAGCTACGGGCCTCGGGGTTTTAACGGCAGTAGTTCGGGTCCGGCGTTGCTCGTACCGGTCCATTCGGCGCACTAGGTCATCAATCGACGTTGCGCCATACAGGATTGCGACGTTGTTGCTGTTGTCCGCCACGCCGTCGATAATGATATCGACCAGCTCGTCTTCGCTGATGTCCGACATGGCCGCGATGGTCTGCATTGCTACGACGTAACTTACGCAGCTCTCGGTTGTCAGCAGTCGTCGGGATCTCAATCGACGGTAGACCTCCTGACGTGTCACCGTTCGGCGGAACATCATGATGATTGAGGCTTTTAGTTCATCATAGGACACCAGGCCAAGGTTGAAGACAAAATTCTTTGCCGTGCCGTCGATACGTCGGCGGACGGCCAAACATTTCTCGCGATCGCTGTACCCACAGCCCTTCGTGTAATCTTCGAATTGGAGGAACCAGTGGTCTACATCTTGGTGTCCCTCGCCGTTGAACTTTGGGACAGCAGCGTCCAGCTCGTCGAAGTTAAGCGGCCGAGGTTGGCTAGAGTGGCCGCTTTCTAGCCCCTTCAGCTGTGCGGTAATGGTGAGCAACTCGTGGCGGAGTTTCTGAATCCGCAGCTGTTCCTCTAAGTGCCGGATTTCTCGGCTAGCTTCGGTCTCGGCGGCAGCATCGGTGAGGGACATTGGCCTCGGCCGCCATGTCCTGGGTGATGGCGGCATCGGGCTCGCAATCGTCGGACTCGGATTCAACATCAGGACCAATTACATGGACGCCAAACGACCCGTCCAGTAGGGAGGCAGCGGTCTGATGTTCGTCGTAGAGTGCCTTCAGCTGGGGGACACTGGCGTTCGCAGCAAACGGCACTCCAGCGGCAGCGAGGGCCTCAACCAGCATGCTGCGGGTCACACGTTTTCCCATTGTAAACAAGATTCAATTTGATAAATGTTTTCACTTATTGGTTAAAAACCCCACACTTGAGATTTAAACTTCGGTAATTTATTATTTTAGTTATCCACGGCCTCGATGTCAGTCGATTTATTCTTTCGTGTCCAATCTGGTCGCCGGTCGGATCAAGAAGGCCATAACTTAGTTGCTTAACTATCGATCGCACCACCGGGTGACTCATGTGAATCAAGTTGTCCGGTGTTGCCACCAATGCGGATTACAAATGAAAGATATATTATTTATTATATATTAAGCCTAACATCAATAGAATTGAAAGAAAAATGACAAAATTATGATGCACTGAGTGAAAACACCAACTTTACATTTATTACACCGTGCGAAAAAAAAAAACATTTTTTTCCCGAGACCCATCCAAATGTTGATATAGACGTGAAACTAGAGGTCATTTATAGTAACCTAGCATAGTCACTTTTTCATTTTCTGACCCAAAGTCCTTTTTAAAGGACTTTAAAATTTTAAGGGCATACACATTTCAAATATTTTTTAAATATTTGCGGTTGTGCAATGATGAAGATATGAGTATTAAATGAAAGAGAAAAAGTGTCTTTTAACACACACACTTTTAACTAAATTTTCAATTTTGAAGTTTCAGGACCAAAATATGTCAGGTAGGGAAAACATACATGTTTTGGATCTCAGTCTGAAGATTCATACGTCTAAACTTTATTCTATTTCTCTAAGTTCTCAAAAAAGTTACACAAACCCCCCTCCTGCGTGCGCTACTGGTTATATGAACATACAGTCGTGTCTGGATATAGTGAACTAATTATTGCAAGGCCAGTTCACAGTATTGAGGTTGTTCACTATATCAAGGTTAACATTTTTGTTGAAAAACTTGTTTTATTTGCTCAAAATACACTTTTTGCTTTTTGCTTGAAATTGCTTTCAAAATTGTTTTCATGATTTAGAGACTCCATGTCAAAATTTGGGTATTCACTATATCGAGATGTTCACTATATAGGGTATTCACTATACCCAGACATGACTGTATATGTTTTTTAGAAAAAATTTATTTTCGATATTGAAAATAATCACTTGACATTATCTAAATCCGCTTGGGCAAATCGTCAGAATCAATTCTCCGCAATATTATTCCATCACTTTGACTTGCTTCTATCGTTCATGGTGTTGAAGAACATAAAGTACGACAAGGCCAACCGTAGTGCGTTCAATGAAATTCACTCAAATAAATACAAATATACATACATATCTATATAGGTTATGTACCTAGCTGCACGAATTTATTACGCACCATCGATTAATTGGTGGCATTGTCAATCGGGCAATTTGCGAATTCGAGTGCGAATTCAAGTGCGAGTACTTACCGCACGCACTGTGCTGTGCGTAGTCGCTGGTCTCAAACGGTTGAAAGCGTTGACAATATGCAACAGTAATAACAGTTTGATTCAATAACAAAATTAAATGAATGAAAGACAGCGAGAAAGAAAGAGAGAGAATTGCCTTTGTCTGTAGTGCAATGAGCGCGCCACAAAAATTGTATTTGCATGTGTGTGTATGAGTCTGTTGTGTGGACAGCAAAGCGAAATATGCAATCATAATAAATTCCGCGTTCTGCGAAATAAGCCAGACACTCTACAATATTTAACCCAACTCAGGCCAATGTCAGTCTGTCGGCGGCCGTCAG
The DNA here is from genome assembly GCA_964056695.1 of Melieria picta. Taxonomy (NCBI): domain Eukaryota; kingdom Metazoa; phylum Arthropoda; class Insecta; order Diptera; family Ulidiidae; genus Melieria; species Melieria picta. Next base: position 21,038,905 of record OZ057398.1, on the reverse strand, counting down.
CGACCAGTTATAGTCAAAATGCAGCAGAAAGAGTAATAAGAATACAGAGAGGGCGTAAGAGAGTGTAAGAAAGAATAGATGATGCAGCAAAGAAAAAAACTCAATGGTTCATCAGTTGACTTGACTCAACTTGTTCCTTCCAGGGACTTAACTATTATAAGTTTTTTAAGAAAATAATTGCAATGTAACTATTACAATGCAACATACATTTTTTTGTTGATTATAATTATTATTTGCGACAATTAATTTTTACGTTGCGTAATAACTGTTATGAGAAACACATTTTTTTTCTCGATAATTATTATTTTGGGATTTTTTTTTACGTTGCTTCATAACTTTTATTTATGACTTACTTTATATATGACTACATTACCGATAACTATTATTTTAAGAACTTTTTTTACGTTGCTTCATAACTTTTATTTATGATTTTTTGTTATTTACGTTGCCGATAACTATTATTTGAAAGAAAATTTGTTTACGTTGTTTCATAACTTTTATGAAAGAAATTTGTTTTTACGTTGCCTTACCACATTTTGAGTATGAATTGAATTTTAATTGTTTAGGTGATGGTGGAAATTAATTTTAAAAATCAATTCCTACCCAAAATGTGGTAATTCAACGTAAACAAAAAAGTTTTTTTTAAATAATAATTATCGGCAATGTAAATTTAAAAAAAATCATAAATAAAAGTTATGAAACAACGTAAACAAATCCCAAAATAATAATTATCGACAGTTATTATGCAACTCAAAAATATTTATTACATGATAATAGTTACAGGTCACGGAAAAAATTTCTTATTGGTAATAATTATTATAAAGCAATATTTTTAGAAATTTCTTAACCCTCTAGTTCCCAAGTTGTGAGTGAGAGATCTTGTTAAAAAAATTACCAGTGATAGTTTTGTGGTGGAGAAGTAATGTTTGTTCGGGGAAAAAAATGTCATGACAATAGTAGGCGTGATAGAGGGTGTACAAAGTAGAAGGCCTAGAGGCCTGCTTGGTAAACAAAGCCAAAAAAAATCCCATATGAAGGTTTTTTTGTAGTTAATTTAAATTTTTAATTTTTTTTTTAATATATGTAAACATAAATAATGGGTAACAGTTTCAGTTCTGCGTGCAATAGACAATAAATAAAAAGGGGTGGGGTAAGGCGAGGGGTAGTGTGTCGTGGGGTAGTTTATACACTGATTTTGGTGGGTGTATAAACTAGGAAAAGTAAAAAAATCGGTATAGGTATATATATATTGCGGTTCTCATTATTTTTTAATGCCTTGTTATCTTTTCACACAGATGTCGATAAATCTACTCCATGAAATAAAGGACTAGGGGAAACTAATTCTCTCATCTACCCCCGCGGGCTACGCCTTAGTATAAATTTTTGCAGTGACTTGATATTTTTTACATTGCGGTGTATCAAAGTTTCGGTTCAAATAGAAAAATAATGCTTAAATAGCGAAAAAATATCATCAATGACCGTTACACACAGTTTAAATGTACTTTTTTTGGATTGGTGTCTTAAGCAAATTTGTTGGTCGTTAAAATATCTACAAACTTGCCGAAGACAGTAAAGCGATATTCGGAATGATTTAGGACCTATTAGAATTTAAACGTTCGAAGACTTAAGCGACGAACTCGACAAACTTCAAAGTCGGATTTCTCATAAACTAGAGCCAATCTTACCAAACGGCTGGTGGATCTCAACTCAGTATACCTATAGAAAACTCACCCAGTAGGTCCCCCCATGTCTAAATTTTTGAGGGCAAATTTCACGCACAGTGTAATTATTTGCTTACTTTCTCACGAAACTTCAACTTTGTCTTACAATTACTGCCGTTTTGCATGTGCCAGCGTTATCTGACAACATTTATTTTATAAAATGGAGATTCCATTTTCCATACGTGTAAAATCAGCTAAAAAAAATCATAAGGTGTAATTTACAGAATTTGTTTAAACTTAGGATGTCTACAGGGTTGCCTTCTTGGGAATTAGAGGGTTAAATTAGGACAATTTTTTTATTTAAAAAAAATGGATATTAATTATTTTAGGTCTCTGGTTCTTTCGGATATTAAGATTTGGCGCACTTGATTGCACCATCCATCCTTTCAGATTCTCTACTGAGGAAAACTCACTGCTTCACCAGTCCAGCTCCTTGTAGCGATAGCTGGAGTGGCAGAGCAGGCCCACACAGGATATGGAAAAATCAAAACTGGTCTATGTTAAACCGAATTTAAGTGTTGTGGCTTTTTATATTACATTATATTCTAAAGTTATTGTCAATTAATTGACCTGCTTAATACAAACGGGTTAAACAAAACATTTACCTGTGCACAAACAAACGACAGTTTCCAATGCAATTAATTAAAGTTAACATTTCGAACAGACAACAACAGCTGTGAATGGTTGTATGGTTGTGGCTGAAAACAGTTTTTGGTGTGGCAGCAACAATTTGTAGGAATGGTTGCAATCCAACCCAACCATTCACGTGCGGCGTCTGCAGCAAAAGTTTCATAATTGAGGGCACTAAGTACGCAGGAAGTGTGGCAATTGTAGGAGATTGCACAAAACTGCCCAAATATCCAATAAATGTGTGTGTGTGTGTGTGCGTGTGTGCCAGAATAGTTTGTGCAAGTCCAAGATGATGCAATCTTAAGATGCGAACACTGTGCTGTCTGTGTGTGTTCGATGGCACACAACAGAAGCGATCGGAAGTGCAATCGAAAACGTACATCTGCAGCCATCTGCCAAGCGAACTGCTGACTGCTGGCTGCTGGCTCCAACAAGTACCTATCTATAATTTCAACTTTTGAGGCAAGTGGCGTTTATTGGGCGAGTGTTTGGCCGATTGTGAGGGTGTAGGAAACAGAGCAAAGTTGAGCGGCAAGTTTGCTCGAGTGGTAAATTTATTTACTAAAAAAGTTCAATCAAATCTTAACTTTTGCCGAATGCGATTGTGATTTTAAAACTTGCCTTCAATAAATGACTGCAGCGATTGCACAAACACACTGCTGAGGTTTGCCGAAACATTTTCAAAATGTTTGATTTGCTTAATTTTGATTTTTTCATCAATGAGTTTCTACACTCAAAACGAAAGTGAAAGAATTCATCGTAAAATTTACTACAAGCATTTGGTTTTCTTGTGCATTTACAATAATTTTTTTCGACATATTTTGTTGTTACAGCCAACAATTTGTTTTTAAGCAAACAATGACCACAGCATCAAATATTTTGGGAGCCTTACTAGATTTTATTATATTTGTTTCTGGTTAAGTTTTGCTGGTGAAAGTGAATTTTTTTTGGAAATCCTGTGTGTATGGAGGAGATTTTACAGAGTTTTGTCATATTCTGCTAAGCGGTGGGCCACCAAGAGAAAAATTTCTTCTCTCTATTTTTTAGGTTATGTTGTATTTGAGGTTAGGTTCTAGGTGTTGGCTGCCACGGGGAGTCGAACCTAGGTCGCACGTCGATTTGGAATCGTGGTTCAATACACCATACAGCTGAGCCATGGCATTCGCTACAACATCATTGCCATCTTTGTCATCCAGTGGCGTTGAACAAAAATGCGACAAGAATTTAAAAATTTCAAAACACACGAAAAAATGTATAAACTCGCAAAACTAGAGGCCAAATGTAGTAAAACTGCGTTTTTTATTTTTCTCTCTGACATCAGGATTTTTTTTTAAAGGACTTTGAAATTTCAAGGACATGTTTATTTCAAAAAATTATTTTAAAAATTTTGCGCATTGTAGAATAACAATATGAGTATCAAATGGAAGAGAAAATCCTGAGAATCTTTGAAAACTTAATGTTTTTGTGCAAAAAAACGAAGAGGTATTGAAAATGTCCTTTCAAAACTTTATCCTTGAATATCCTTGGAAATTTCCAAAAACTATTGGAAAAAAATTTGAAAAAAATACATATTAAGGACTAATATGTACACTACCACATCCTTGAATTTCGTCCTTTATAACTTTATTAGTTTAAGATATAAAAAATTGAATACTTCTCTCTATAAAACAAAGATATATTGCACCGTACGACAAACATAAAATATTTAATTAACGCCGCCATTGGCATTACAAAGTAAAATGCACTCGAAACATTTGTTGACTTTTCGCCTTTTAATTTTCTTGACAAAAATTCTATTAAAAATTAAATAAGTATTTCAAGGCAAAAGACAAAACTGATGATGGAAAAACAGCAAGATTGAAAATTAAATATTTTTAGACAAAAAACAAAACTGAAGAAGAAAAACTGCAAAATTAGAAATTAAATATTTCAAGACAAAACTGAAGAAGGAAAAACTACAAAATCTGAAATTAAATATTTCAAGACAGAAGACAAAACTGAAGAAGGAAAAACTGCAACATTGAAAAATTAAATAATTTCTTAGAAAAAAGACCAAACTGAAGAAGGAATAATTGCAAAATCGAGATAGAAATAGTTGCCAAGTGTGTGAGTAGTTAATTCTGCACATCTATATGCAATGTCAAGCATCGCAGGGTTAATCTGATTTTTTTATTTCCTACAAAAATCGTTTAGGTTAGGTTACGAAAGGGGTGTGTGCGGCAAGCACTTCCGCTCGGAGACCCTGTTGGGTCCATTGTGAATCCCTTCATTTTTCGGGAAAAACCCGGTGTCCTTCCTTTATCTGAAATCATTTAACCCACAGACCAAAACTAGAAATGTTTCACAAAGTATTAGGAAATAACAGCAAATAGGAAATTTTGTGTTTCTTAATTTTAAAGATTTGCATGGTTTTTGTGTTGAAAACATTTGTTTGTTTAATACATCATTGTACCTTCTTATTACATGAGGAAATTCATTCACTGAGTTAATCAAAGTTGGATTGGATCACAACTCGGGCAGACAAAAATAAATTAATATTGAAAAAGTTAGAGCTATGCAGCAACAAATTACATTCTTGCACTTTAGTTTGATATCTTTTTCCATAAAATATTACAAATAAATGGAGGAGTACTTTTGGGTACTTAATCAAAATCTCAGTTAGATTTGATCAAAACTCGACCAAATATTCAAACACTGCTTTACTGTGAAGTACTCGTACTCCATTCGAACCCCGAAGTCGGTACGTCCCCATAGCCATTTTGACACGTCTCTCAATTTTTATTAGGGCAATGCCTGGCATCACATTAAAATTTACGTTGTTTCTTGCAACACCTTGAAATGCAACTGTAAAAATGCAATAATGCAGAATGCAATTGGAATTTATTTTAATCTCGCACGTGCCCCCGCAGACGGGCAGCATGTGTGGAATGAATATTAAAATAAATCGCATCGTAAAAGGAAAGCTTTGCGTTGCTCAAATAGTTTCAATTTCGGTGGGTTGGCGCGTACGAGTATTCATGCGTGGGGAGACCAGGTGAACTTTCGCAAAAGATGTTCAAGAACATAAAACCGAACGATATTAGCTGCGCGCGCTCTGCGGTGCTCGGGGTTTGGTCGCATGAAATGCAGATGAACTTTGTGGCGCTGCAACAATGCTGGCCACCCCACTAGATTATGAACCGACTTAACACTTTCGCTATTTTGTTGCCATATGGCAACATGCTACTTTGTGGACGTCTGCATCCTCTATGGTTGGAAGAATATATTTTTTGTTAGTCTTTAGAAGTTTTTGAAATCTTTGAAGTTTTAGGAAAATACGAAATTAATGAACTGAATATTTAAGTTTAAAGAAGAGAAGTATAGAGTAAGTTCGGGTAATGTGATATACCTGTTTGTTGTACAGCGATTACCGACACATTTTGCCTTAAAACACACTTTTTTTGGTCTCAAACTGTTCACTGATGCATTATTTAGTATATCTATGATTATTAACTCTTTAAGATAAACTGTTGAGGAGTTTTTTAATTGAAAATAAAAATATGCAAATATTGGCGTCTGATAAAAGTGGCGGGTAATGTGATGTACCCGAAAAAACGTTAATTAACAGACCTATTAATTTCAAACTTGGTGAAAATACTCCAAATCAAAAATAATTGGAGACGTGTTTCTCATTTTTTTGGAAAATCACAATCTGACGGGGTAAACCAAGGGTTAAAAATTTTTATCGAGAAACATGATTTCATGGATTTTTATATCTAAAACTTAACCATAACAGATTTTTGAGAATATTCCACTTCAAAAAGTATAAAATAAAGTATATATACATTTCTGTATACAAATAGTATTACTGTCATAAGTTTGGGTACTGAGATGCTATATATCACATTACCCGAACTTTGGTATATCACATTACACGAAATTGACTTTTTGTGAAAAAAATATTATAGAAAAACAATAATAATTTTGTTAAGAAGAGCGTATCTCGCAAACTCATAATCGATATCACTGATTTACTTCTGATTAGCCTCGAACTTTGTAATACAATTTTTTTTGTACCTTTTATGCTGTCAAACTTCGTGACCAAAAACTTGTGCAAGCCTACTCAAAGCACTTCATCACACTCACTGTAAACTATTTCCTCAAGCACATCCAAAATCATGCAGCACGATTTTTTTAGCTGTTATGATGTTTTAAAAAGGTTAATTTTGAAAAAAGTCAACGCACCTGTGAAATAAGCCACTATATCACATTTCCCGACCATATCACATTACCCGAACTTACTCTACACGTTTTTTTAATGGTATATCTTGATATAGTAACGAAAGAAGAAGCAGAAAAAATTAGAGAACTTTTTAATTTGACGTTTTCTTTCAATTTAGAAACTTTGCTTTTTTTAATTTTGGCTGAAATAAATGAAGAAATATTCAAATTTTCGTTATGTGTAAAAAGTTTTAGGTTTAAGAAATTATTGAAGCCACAACGATGTGGTTTCTCTCATAGAAAAACACTCTAAAATACAGTGTCCGAGTATAAAAATTAAAAAATTGCTTATGGAATGTTGCTAATACAACCACATAGAAGCCTAAGACGTAAAATTTAAAATTTTAACTTTCCCCAGTAAAAACCTGTACCGAAAGGGTTAACACTTTCAGCTACTTTATACTGCAAAGCTGAGTTGAATATATTTAAAAAAAAAATGTTTCATTGTAAATCATAAAACACATCATTATTAGAAATAAATGTTTGGAAATATTAAAAAAAATTCTGTTTTATTTGCCTCAGTATTTCACCAACCAAATCAAAATGTTTGTAGCAAACCGATATTTGGAGAAGTTGAGCCCATTGAAGATTGTCCGGTACTAAAACATTTTCACCCAAACCACCGAATGGGTTAAACGTAGCGCCACTGGAAAAGTGAAACGCGTCAAATTAATTTTTCCCCACAAAGCAAAGCAGTGCAACGCAGCGCGCAAAAGACTTTGCAACGCTGTGCCACAAAGGAAGTTGGCCGGTGCGGAGATCGCATCGCTTCAGTTGAAAGCAAGTCCGTAACACAAATTTGCGTTTCTGGCAAGTCGGACAAGCGAGCCGACGCAATTTCGCTAAATGAATTTCGAAAGCGTTCGCTCGCAGTGTACTTGCACCATTACAACAAAAACGCAACGCAGTGCAAACGCGAATGCAAAGCGAAAGTGCACAGCAAATGCAATGCGCTGTGGAGATTATTCGCAGCGCAACAACAATGCATGTGCGGCAGCATGTGCAGCATGTGGCACGTGCGCCACAAAGGGCGAAATTAAAACGAAACTTGTAGTTGCACTTTGGTGCACTTGGCGCTGTCACTTTCACTTACATTTACACTTCCGCGCAACACCTTTCGTTCTGCCGGCCACGCCATCGGCTGCTGCGGTGCTGTAATGCTGCCGGCCGGGTTCTTGTCTTTGTTTCGCGGCAAAGTGGTGTCAGATGTCAGCTCGGTGGCCGCAGTCGTGGACAGCGAATGTTTTGCTTGTTTCTGTGTGCGGTTGTTATTGTTGTTTTTATTCTTGTTATTGCAATTTCATGTACATACATGCAATGGTTGCTGCACACAATTGTTGTTGTATGTGTAGGTATGTAAGCATTGAGAAAAAGTCGCCTCAAGTGACAACAAAGGTTAAACAAGATTTCAAAAAAAGAAATATCTCGCCATTGCACGCTTGCAGCCAACACGTGCAAGGACACTGTCAGGCAGTCGAGCAAGTGACAGAAGACCAAAGCAAAAGAAAATTGAAGTAAAATATGGCAAAAGAATGCCAGCAAAGTGAATGCATGTCAGATGTAATGTACTGCAGTGGGTGGGTGGGCGATTTTGTTGTGGGACCTGATGTGGTTTTTACTGTACTTTTTAATTCTTTTTAGGGAGAATGGGTCTTGATAATTTTTTATTAAGAAGTTTTTATTTTGAGTAGAATGTTTATAATGGAATTATTTTAACTTTGCTTATGTAAATAAGACATGATTTCGTATTGCAGGAAAATTTAAGAAAATTTGTTTGGGATACTTCAAAACTTTAATTTTCTGAAGAAATAGAAAACTTATTGATGAAAGAGTGCACAATGCAAAATTTTGAGAACGTGGAGTGGGGGTACATGCAGGGACCTAACTATTATACGTTTTTTAAGAAAATAATTGCAATGTAACTATTACAATGCAACATCAATTTTATTTGTTGATTATAATTATTATTTGCGACAATTAATTTTTACGTTGCGTAATAACTGTTATGAGAAACACTTTTTTTTTCGTTCTCGATAATTATTATTTTGGATTTTTTTTTGTTTTCGTTGCTTCATCACTTTTATTTATGACTTTTTTTATTTACGATACCGATAACTAATTATTATTAAAAAAAAATAGTTTTTACGTTGCTTCATAACTTTTATTTATGATTTTTTATTATTTACGTTGCCAATAACTATTATTTGAAAGAACATTTTTTTTACGTTGCTTCATAACTTTTATGAAACAAATTTTTTTTACGTTGCCTTACGAATTGATTTTTAATTGTTTAGTTGTTGGTGGAAATTAGGTTTCTGCAGCTAATTTACGTTTGTCAAATTAAAACAATTAAAAATCAATTCATATCCAAAATGTGGTAATTCAACGTAAATTTTTTTTTTTCAAAATAATAGTTAAATAAAAAAATCATAAATAAAAGTTATGAAGCCACGTAAAAAAAAAAGTCTTAAAATAATAGTTATCGGTAACGTAAATTAAAAAAGTCATAAATAAAAGTTATGAAGCAATGTACAATAAAAAACAAAAATCCCAAAATAATAATTATCGACAACGAAAAATATACTTGTTACTTATAAGAGTTACTATGCAAATCAAAAATATTGATTACATGATAATAGTTATAGGCGACGTAAAAAATTTCTTATTGGGAATAATTATTATAAAGCAATTTTTACAAAATTTCTTAAATTAGGGCAATTTTTTTATTCCCAAAAATATGGATAATAATTATTTTAGGTCTCTGGGTACATGACGTTCCATCTAGTTCGAAGTTCAAAAACTTGCAAGAGATTCTTCAAACCGCTTCATAATTTCTTGAAGTTTCTCTTCGAGCTTCGTAATGCAAGACCGACCCCACTAGTTAAAAAAATATAAAAGAAATTTCAGAAATAGGTATATATAAATTTTCTTATTCATCTCTAATGTGGTAAGAATAAAACGCGCAAAGAACTTAAATTCTGTCTTTTTTTGCTATAATCTACTAAACTTTAATAACACGCAAACCAAAAAAACCTACAATTTGGAATATATGCGCCTCTATGGACAAGTACATACGGATGTTTGTTCGCAGCTGCCTGAGTGTGTAAATGTGTGTAAATGTGTTTTTGTTTTATCAGCAAATAAGCATTTTTCATTCTCGCCAATGTAGTTCTTGGTTTTTTTCTTCGGCGCTGCTATGTTTTCGCTTGGTTTTGTTTACTGCCAAATGGGTCACGCACAATACGTACGCACATACATACATAAACTTGCCCTTATTTACCTACATGCTGTGTGTTGGTTAGATCTGACGTCAATGCAGTCCACCACCAGTTAAATAGTCAACACTGTTGTCAGCTGCAATTTCTGTTTCGGGTATTTCGCGCACTGTTAGCCGAGGGACAATAGTTTGAAACGGGTCGTGGACTATGGATGATCTTTTGTTGTAGGGCCTAGCACTGCGTCATCGAAAGTACATAGCAACATGTAAGAATATAAAACAGTTGCAAAGCACCGAGATCCAAGCACATCTAAAGACATTCTACGCCTCAAACCAACGTCAGCGCGCGAAATGCAGGTCGGCAACTGACGCTTATCGACGCCATCGAAATTGTAGACGTTGTCAGGCGATCGAGTAAAATGTTATTATTTGCCAATTCATTCGTCCGCCCTGCCTACCTGACACAATAACTTACGCAGAAGCTATGGTAGGAGAATAAATATTAGTGTGAACTATTAGAGGGCTGACAGCAGATGATCTGAAATGGGCTCAACCATTTTCAGTTGTAAAAAGTGCGAATCTTACAAAATATGAAATTATATAAAACTAGCTGGGCCCTGCGGCTTTGCACGCAAGCTCTCCTGTTTCCCCCGATACGAATTCTTAACCCATTGTTGAGCCCATCAGATTTTGATTTAAAAAAAAAAAACATGTGTCTATCTTTGATTTCGAGTGTTTTAAAAATTTTGAAGTCAGAAGGCCCTTTAAATCATGTGTTTCACATTTACTCCAAACAAATTCTTAACCCTTGGTTTACCATGGTAGATTTCGATGTTCAAAAAAATTAAAAGCACGTTTTTATTATTTTCCGATTAGAGTGCTTTTGATAAGTTTGAAGTCAGAACGTCCAATAAATCTTGTTTCTCCACACAAATTCTTAACCCATTGTTGACCCCGTTAGATTTTGATTTTCAAAAAAGTGAAAAGCACGTGTCAAATTATTCCTCACTAAAAGTACTTTCACCAAGTTTGATGTCAATGGGCCCATTAATTCATATTTTTCACAAACTTTTAACCCGTTGCTGACCCCGTCCGATTTTAATATTCGGAAAAATGAAAAACACGTATCGAGTAATTTTACATTTGAAGTACTTTCACCAAGTTCGAAGTCAAACGACTCAAAAAAATTTGTTTCTCCATGCATACTTTTAACCCGTCGTTGATCCAGTTAGATTTCGATTTTGAAAATAATGCGAAACACGTGTCTAATTTTATTTATTTCAATTATTTTTACAATTGTTGAAGTCAATAGGCCCATCGGTTCGTGTTGTTTGTTTCGGAGTCTTTCCGTAAATAAACCTTAACCCATTGTTAGGCCAGTTAAATTTTGATTTTCGAAAAATTATAAAATACGTGTCGAATAAGTTTTGATCTAGAATATTTTCAGGAAGTTCAAATTCAATATGTTTATTAAATCACGTTTCTTCATACAACACTTTAACCCATGTTTTGCCTTTTTGACCCCGAATTTCAAAAAATCCCGTCTTGGCGAAGGTTCATTCTTCAAGATGTACCTACAGTCCAAAATTCATGTTTGTAGCTTCAGCGGTTTGGGCTGGGCGATGATAAATCAATCAATCAATCAATCAGTCAGTCAGTCAGGATAAACAATCTATGTGTAAAAAAATGGAGGCGCTACCACGCCCCCTTGTCTCCCTTGTGCTACTTGTGCGACTTACAGTTCTGCTGAAATCTTAGGTAATAAAAAATGTGCCACACCACTTGTCAAACGCCCATCAAATCTCATCAGCAGAATGACACATCTATGAGACGACGGTACACCAACTTTCAATGCTGTGCAGCTAACGATTCCGCGGAGATTCCATATTAAAGAACTGAGTTGTATGGGCGGTGCCACGCCTCTTGTCCAGAATCCACCTTATTCCCCCTGCCGAAGGACACGACTAAATCGTAAGTTTGTACCGAGTGTCATTGATGTGAACGCTATAGTTCCACCGGAGTTTAAGAGGTGCCACTGTTCTAGCTGTTCTTCTGGCTGTTCTAGCCTCAGCCTACTTCCCGGGTGATACCGATGTGGTGCCTCCATCGACGGTAAAGCAGCTAGTGGATTACTGTAAAGTCCACAGAAGAAAACTAATCATCGGATGTGATGTAAATGCCCACAATATAGCATGGGCCAGTACGGACACTAACAGTAGGGTGAGTCGCTCTTTGAGTACCTAATAAATAGTAATATGACTATTGCAAATAAGGGGAAGAGACCAACTTTTGTTAATGCCATTTGCCAAGAAGTTTTAGATTTAACTCTAGTAACAAATAAATTTTCTGACATGATCCAGAACTGGAGAGTCTAGAGTCCGGTAAAGAGTGTCGCACTCTACCGTTGTCTAAAAACAACAGATTGGGTGAGGTACACTGAAAACCTCTCTAGAAAACTAGATGACCAACACCATTTTATTAGAACAACAGATGAACTAGATAGGGAGGTAGCAAACACAACGAACCTACTTATCTCATCGTATCATGACTGCTGTCCACCAAAAACCAAGACCTCTACACAGTGGGTTCCATGGTGGAACAGCTTCCTTTCAAAACTTCGCAAAAGGGCCAGGGGGCTACTCTGTAATGCGATGCGAAAGCGAAAGCGATGCGAAAGTGAGTTGCGATGCGAAAGTCAATCGGTACTCTGTATCGCTTTCGCATTATTGAAAAACGGCCCTTATTTTGTTTCGAAAGGAAGTTGGCATTACTAGCGTCGAGTGTCATAAAATTCAAACAAAATAAAAAAAAAAGTAAACAATCGCATTTTTTTGAAATTTAAAATCGAAATACGCATAGCTACAAATGCGAAAGGGGAAAATCTAAATGCGAAAGTAGAAAATTTCAATGCGATTGTCGGATTTCAGAGTACTAAGTGTGCGAATGCGATAAATTTTATGTTCGCATCGCATTACAGAGTAACCCCCCAGAATTGAATTCAATAGGGCCAAAAAAACAAACATATGGGATACCTACAAAGTAGCCCTAACACTATATAACAAAGAAATAAGAAAATCCAAAAGAAAATCCTGTAGGAAATTCTGTGAGGATTTAGGGGACATCACCGCCACCGCTAGACTGCAAAGGACCCTCTCGAAAGGGACCACCATCCCAATAGGTACATTAAAAAACTCAAATGGTACCTCAACGCAATCGTTTGGAGATACTTTAGAGCTTCTTCTAAGAACTCATTTCCCAATCACTCCCAGTAGTGTCCAACCTGAGTCATGCGGGCCATTGGACACAATAGTGAATAGGATAATAACCTTTGATAGGGTAAAATGGGGGGTCAACTCCTTCACTTCTTTCTAGAGGTACGGATAAACTGATTAGGAAAATTGTTCTGTTATTCAGAGCCAGCATAACACTGGAATACGTTCCAGAAATCTGGAGGGGGGGTTAAGGTAATTTTTATACCTAAAGGTGGTAACAAACCACCGGACTCCCCCAAATCTTACAGACCTATCAGTCTCTCGTCTTTCATGTTAAAAACGTTGGAAAAAATCATAGATTTCTATATAAGGGAGGAGGTGCTAATGGAATCTCCACTAAATAAATTTCAATTTGCCTACCAAAAGAGCAAATCTACGATCACGGCAATACACTCGCTGGTGTGCAGCATAGAGAAAACACTGGACACCAAAGGCATCGCTCTCTGTACCTTTATGGACATTGAAGGAGCTTTCGATAATGCCAACTTTCAATCAATGGTTTTGGCCCTCGCAAATAGAGGTACTAACCCAAAAATAACCAAATGGATAGGAAAAGTCCTTAGCCAAAGAACGATTAAAGCCAACTTAGGGTCTGAGAAGCTAAGTATCAACGCTGTAAAAGGCTGCCCACAAGGAGGGGTTCTATCTCCTATTCTATGGTCTATACTAGTTGGTGACTTAATTAAACTTCTCAACTCAAACGGCTTCAAAACCCTGGGATTCGCTGATGATCTGGTTGTAATAATAATGGGCACTCATGAAGACACACTAAGTGACTTAATGCAGAAAGCCCTTAACGACACATGGAGCTGGTGTAGGGCTGAAGGGTTATCAATCAACCCCGGCAAAACTACAATTGTACCATTTACAAGAAGAAGGAACATGTAGAAGAACATGTAGATTCTGCCAGGAAGCTGACGAAACAATGGAACACATCATTACCAACTGTCCTGCCCTGACACACAGACGTGCAAAGTTTCTGGGGAAACATAACCTCGGTGAAGAGGACCTGATGCAAATATCGCAGAAAGGTCTGATTCAATACCTGAGCATATAAAACACCAGATGATTTAAGGGGCACAATAAACCCCTCAGGTTGCGGTGCGCAAGGGCTTGACCCAACCCATAATCATTACATTACATTACAAGAGGTGCCACGCCCCTTGTCCAACGCCCATTAAATTCAACCAGATGAACTTTTCAATGCTGTTCGACTTATAATTCTGAAGATATTCCATATTAAAAATTTAGGTTGTATGGGAGGTGCCACGCCCATCTGTCGTACAAACATGTTTTATCGCTATAAACCACCGTACAGACATCTACTATCACACACAAACAAAATTTTTCCGAAAGAATGAACCGTTTTCGCAAACACTGGCTACACACATAATGTTAAGTTTTTTTATATATACTTACTTATAGATATGATAATTTGTATGTTCATAGATAAGTATTAACCCCAATGCCCGCTTAGAGTACAAGCAGAAAAAAGTATTATTTGTTCTGGAATAATTGTAAATTTCAATGGGATGCGGCAGATGTGGGCCCGTGGCACGTGGCAAGCCTAAAGATCACCTTGCCATGGTAGCAAGAAAGCAGCTTATTTTGTTTTGGTCATTTGTTGTTGTTTTTCTAGTTGTTTAGTCTTCTTCTTCTTCTTCTTCATTCTGTCAAGCTAATTTTCTTGCAAATAATAATTTCCGTGCTTCAGCATTTTATATACTGTCGCCATTTTTCAAACCTTCGCCATGCCAGCATATAATTCGTTCATCAGTGCGTTTGTAATTGTGTGCGTGCGTGTGTAGCTGGGCTTGTATGTCCTCTAGCGCCTCCTGACCCTCGGCAGTTAATCCAAGCAGCTTAAGTCACATTTTTCGCGCTCACTTATCACGTCGCAGCTTGGCATTGTGCAATATTTTATTACATTTTTTTTTACTTATACTCTTTGTATGTTTTTTTTACGTATTTTGCGCATGATTTGGGTTAATCTTGATAATTTAATACACTTTGCCAACGATTTAGACACAAATAGAAATTCACGCACACACACACACACACACACACACACACAAGCGCGCACCGCAGCACACCTAAATTCGTGTCATCTTCACAGCATCCGGCAGGTTATCTGCTCACACACCACACCACACCACACACATACACACCAACACCAACACGAACACCTCCTCAACCGAACGCGCATTCCCTTCCACCCTGCCACCTGTACTTATCGACCTGTCAAGAACAAGTGCCCACCAGCCCCTGTCCCCCCCAACAAAATTCGGCCTCGCACACTGCTTCGCTGCCGAATCAACGCAGACAGCCAGGCAGCACTGTCGCAATTCTATGTTTGTGTGACTTATTTGTCGCTCTGGCGCTGAATTTCTGATTCTTGTTCTTCCACGCTTCAAGTGCGATAAGCCAAGACGCGCCAGTCTCGGAGACGAGTTGAGCTGTCTCGATATGTCGCCTATTTTCCTCATCGCTCTGCGCGTCGCCACTGCTCGTATTTGTTCGTTTAATGTTTTTTGTTATTTTTCGTAATTTATTTCTTGGTTTTTCCTTGTACAAATTCAAAGCTCATACAATTTCGCTGAAGCGCTTAGAAGCCTGCAGGCTGGCAAAGTTTAATAGCCACATTCGCGCATACATTGGCCCACTTTTTGCGCGAAATTTGCGCACATCTTTCCGCCATCAACGACAGCTACTTACGAAGTGAAAATCTTTTATTAAATGCTTTCGTGCTTTATTTTATCTTTGCGAATGGTTCAAGGCGGAAATTACTGCGAGCTGCACAGACACACACACACACACACACACATAGAGAACAAAATATCGAAGCTTATTGATTCCGGTTACACATTGCAGGTAGAAGAAAGTCGCGCTGGACTAGTTTTTGAAGCAGGTGAACTATAGGTTTCAAAAGATAACCCAGTGACTGGTGACAGCTTCAAAAAGACACGAATTTGTTTTGCAGATCTCTGCAAGTGACTCCTGGACTTATTTTAAAACACAGACACTATTCCTGACACTGATGTTTGATTCTACGTAGAGTCCATTAGTAGTCCATTAGTAATTTTTCACACCGGAAAAATTCCATATGGGCGTGAAACTAGAGACCAAACATAGTACTGCGTACTCAGTTTTTCATTTCTACATCCAGGACTTCAAAATTTTGAAGGGGATAAAAACTAAAAAAATATAAAAATACTTCACCTCGTTAGAATAGTGCGATATGTATATCAAATGAAAGAGGAAAGGCCCAAGAATGTAAATAATATTGATTTTTTATCTATTTGTAAAAAAACGATATGAAAAAGGTCCTTTGAAAATTGTAATCCTTTATATCCTTGAAAATTTATATAGAATTTTCTTGAAAAGTAAGTATGTTAAAACTCAAAATTTCCTTGATCACGTGTCAAAATTTCATTATTCTCGCTTCATTGATTTTGTATCTTTTTATTATTCTTAATAAATTAAAATTTTTGTACTTCATTAGAATTGGAGATTCCGCCTTTTTTTTAATATCTTTCGAACCAATAAAGTTAGAGTAATGAAATTACTCATTTCATTTCAAATTCATTTGATATACATATCGCCATATTCTAACGAGGTCAATTATTTTTTATATTTTTTTTATTTTGTATCCCCTTCAAAATTTTGAAGTCCTTTTAAAAGGACAAAGGATGTAGAAATGAAAAATTGAGTACGCAGTATTGCTATATTTGGTCTCTAATTTCACGCACATATGGATTTTTCCCGGTGTGAAAAATGCTGTCGCACAGTGTAATGGAATGGGGCCGCAGATGCTTTCTTGACCCTGTGACTGTTGGGTTTCTGATTTTACTTTTGAATAAATTTTCAAAACAATGTTTCTCGTCATTGAGGCAAGTCCCAATTAATTTAGTATACTGTAAGATATGAGTAGGAATGGGATGGAATATGGGTCCCTTACCGAGGGACTATGGTCCTCAGCTAGTTAAACTCTTATGATAAACTTGTTCAATGAGACTTGTATTCAGTGGCGCACAACTTTTGAGGCCAACTCCATATTTTGCACCAGAAATTTTTGTATTTGGGGGGTTGAACCCCCAAACTCTTTACACCTGGGTGCCCCACTGCTGGCATTATATCTCTACTCCAATTGGAAACTTATCTGGGTCTGTGAAAACATTATCGTAGGGGCAAAAATTTACTTTGATAAGATCTTTGATATGATCGCTCAAAGTAAACAATTTTTCTCTCTACGTGTTTGTCTATTCAACTTACGAAGCCTCTGTTAGTAAACCAAATAATTGATGCACAAAGTGAATTTGGATGTCCCTTGTGTTACCACAGAAAAAGACAGAGCGAGTCCCAGACTACAGTCCCTTCCACAGGTGAAATGAAAACGCCATTAAGAATCGCTTACGAAGCGGCCGAAAAGACTTGTCAGGTCCAACCGAAAACAGACGCCAAGGTGACAAAGTCTCCTCCGGGCCATCGAAGGACAATAACACATTAGATGTGAAACTTTCTCTTTTTGCCAACCCACAGCTGCGGCAATGCATATTGAAAGAAAGAACTAGCTACTAACTCCTTCTTCTATGGAATCTCTTAAACTCGCTTAAAAGTGATTCTCGTACATTATCTTTCCGCGCACAGTTTCGTTACTCAGCACATTACCACCATGCCCCCATGTGGTTACACAACAGTCAGAAAAGTTTGCACTGTGTTGAGTTGAAAAAAATTATAAGAAGATCGCTTCTTTCAAGTGCGAAAACAATAATAAGCACAAAAACAAGTATAATTAAATAAATGTTTTGTTTTGTCAGAAAAGAAGGGTTCTCCGTGCGTTCTGTTTGTTATTTGTCAAACAGCAAACAAAAATCGAGTTTTTACATTCATGTCGAGCCGCTTACAAATACCATGACAAGTGCTTTCAGCCGCTTTATATGGCAGTTAATTTTCGAAGCTCACACATGCAATTGTCAAGCACGACATGAAGAGTTTCATTGTATTAATGTTTGTCACTTTGGCGACAGTTCATCGGCTAAGAAAACAAATGTCGTATGTCTTACTAGGCTCAATGGAACATACGATATTGGTTTTCTGAGGCGACGACTTCTAATTCACAGAAGCAACGCGCAAGCCGATTATGATAGCGGAGACAATGAGAATTCGGTGCAAATATTTGACTACAATAGCAACGTCAAAGACAGCGGAGAATTCAGCAGTAGACCCAGCAGTCCAGGAAATTTTAGAGCACGGAGGGCGAATAGAAATGAAAGGCCAAATATGCCAAATAGATTCAGGAGGAGGCTAAGCAGGAGGCCCAGTAGAAACAATAAGAACAACGGTAATGAAAGACCAAGCGATAGGCCTAACGAAAGGCCCAGTAGAAACAATGACAACGACAATAATGAAAGACCAAGCGATAGGCCTAATGGAAGGCCCAGTAACAACAGTAATGAAAACAGTAATGAAAGCAATAATGAAAACAGCAATGAAAGCAGTAATGAAAGACCTGACGACAGGCCTAATGGAAGGCCCAGCAATAACAATAACAAAAATAATAATGAAAGACCAAGCGATAGGCCTAACGGAAGGCTCAGTAATAACAACAACAATAATGAAAGACCAAATAGACCGAACCGAAGGACAAGCAGAAGGCGTATTAGGAGGCCGATCAAAAGGTCCATTAACCCTTTCGCTATTTTGTTGCCATATGGCAACATGCTACTTTGTGGACGTCTGCATCCTCTATGGTTGCAAGAATGCATTTTTTGTTGGTCTTTGGAATAGTTTGAAGTTTTAGGAAAAATACGAAATTAATAAACTGAATATTTACGTTTAAAGAAGAGAAGTATACACGTTTTTTTTAATGGTATATCTTGACATAGTAAAGAAAGAAGAAGCAGAAAACATTAGAGAACTTTTTAATTTGACGTTTTCTTTCAATTTAGATACTTTTTTTTTAATTTTGGCTGAAGTAAATGAAGAAATATTCAAATTTTCGTTATACGTAAAAAGTTTTATGTGTTTTATTTATCATAGAAAAACACTCTAAAATACAGGGTCCGAGTAAAACAATTAAAAAATTTCTTATCAAATGTTGCTAATGTAGCCACATAGAAGCCTAAGACGTAAAATTTAAAATTTTAACTTTCGCCAGTAAAAACCCGTAGCGAAAGGGTTAATAACAAACAATAGGCCTGATAGAAAGCCCCGTAATAGTAATAATAGCAACAGCAGAGATATGTAAACTCTTTATAAAACGTTCATAGCCTTTCAGTGTTTTTTCAGTTTCAGTAGTTAAGTAAAAAACTGAAATATGCAAAACAAACTAAATACTTATTTTGGTTTTATTTTAAAATTTACTTAATAAAAATAAAAACATAATTGAAAACAAATAGTTTTTATAATTATCTGACTATTCATTTAATTGGTGTTTAAATTTATACTTTAAACTTTATACTTTAAACTTGAACTTGACTAACTAATTGTCGATGAAATCGCACACAGATATGCCTGCGAAAGTTTTCGTACTATACAAAACTGTCTTCAATATAACTCACGGACTTTAACACTAGAATGCCCGACAATCTGACCTACCTAAAATGCCCATATGTAGTCATTTTGAATACAATATTGTTTGCTGACTTTTTAATTTTATTGGTTTTTAAGTAGCAAATATGAATAAATGCAAACGAGATTAAAATAAAATAAGTATTTCGTTTTTATTTTTTTATGCTTTACAAAGTAAATTCATTTAAATATAGTGGCGTACTTTACACATAAATGGGATAAAATGGAATGCAATTTGGAATTTGGAATTTGTGAATGAATTTTATGAGTGAATTTTGAATTGAAAAACGTGGGAATTGCCACAACCTACTAAGCATGATATATTTTTTTAAATATTTGCAATTATTTGAATTTTTCATATTTCGCAATTGAAGATGCATATTTGTCTATTTATTAGTAAGATTTGCTGAAAATTTTATATAGATAGTTAAAATGACTCCTTTTGGGCATTTACGGTAAATGTTGCAAAATTGGGGTAAAAATTTGTGTTACAATATTTTTAATTTATTTATTCCATTTAGCTTTAAAAATTAGAAAAAGTCACGTAAGATATTTTTTAGAAAGCGATTCTATAAAAGTTGTTTACAATAAAAGACCTCAATGTAGTCAATATGACTACCTTGGGCATTCTAGTGTTAATAGTGCCAATTGCGTGTTTTTTAAATGCGCTTCAAATTTGTGCTGTTATTCAAATTTTAATAATTTCAATTTAAACAGCTGTTTAAACACCTCCGCCCCCCAATTCGAATAGTATTTTAAGTCGCATTGCATTTGGCGCGTTCGCAGCAGGTTAGCAAATGTTTGCGTAACTTTTAGCTAGTAAAAGGCAGCAACGAATATGTCTTTTGCCAGATAATTCGTTCCTAGTAAATGAAAGTAGGAACGACTAGAACTATTTTGCGGTTAAAAACAAATAAAAAACATAAACAAATAAAAAACATAAACAAAATTGTCAAAAGCTTGAGTAAAGTGCGAAACGTACACAGAAAGATCCCGCAGAACTGCAGGACAAACAAACCACTGGACAAGGCCAATCAGCCTAAAACAGGATTCGAAGCAAACTAAAAGTCTACTGCATCTCGCAGACTCTTAGCCATTTTCTTGGGATTATGATTGATCACTCAATCTTGGGCAAAATAGTTTGCTTTTGGGGTTTGAGCCAATTATCGACAATTTCCATTTGTATTGTTTTAGGCGATGATTCCTCAGATAAGCCGCATGGCTCAGTCTTTCCTCCAATTTTATCTTTTTGAATTGATCCATCACGATTGACGAAGAATTCTATGTACTGCAGCACCATTTGTCTTTCGTTCACTATTACTAAACATTTCAAGTCCTTGGCAACTAAATCAATATCCTGGTAGGACCGAGCGAATGATGTTTTCACCCTAGCGATGTTATCTACATCTGTAATCTGTCAATAAATTGTTCACAAATCGAATACCATCCCCAGCCGTTGTTATTTAATTTTAGTTGGTTAATTTTGAAATTATTTAAAATAGCCAAAATAGCAATTTGTTTATATTTAATTGAACTTGGCACAGTTTCTTACAATCCAAATCCAGTATGCCGAATTTCGTAAGGTGTGACTTCTTTTATAGACACGCAAAATCTTCGTTACCTTTGCGTTATACGCATTTTTATGTGATGACGTGTTTGCAAATATTTGTTCATCTGGCATTTCATATTATACGATTTTTTTAAACAACAAACAATAGTGTCGATTGTATAGAAATACAATATTTACACATTTGATAAACTTTTCTAATTACTCCTTCTTGTGTTTGACATTCATTACGTCAACGAGGAGTTTCGCATTCCATATATCAGGGAAATATCGCATACATATTTGCACATTTGTTATTTTTAATAGAGTATTTCTTCTTGAAATTTACATGTGTGTCAATTATATAGAAAAACCAATATTGACATACTTTATTTAGAAAAATGTTAATCTGCAGAGAAAGTACCGACTTGGGCCACTGGCTGATTCGATATAAATACGGTGGCATGCACTTGAAGGAACACAGTTTGAGTTGCGGTTTCTAGCTGAAATGAAGACTTTCACTATTTTGGCGTTGGCCTTTGTGGTAGCACTTGTGGTGCTTACGCGTGAATCCGATGGTTGCGCACTATTTGGTGGTGGTGGTGGTGGAATAACTACTTCCACCGGTCCGATTTCCACAAGTCCGATTTCCGGAACTACGGCGACTGGCAGCGGAACAGGGGCAGGCACCGTCGCCCGTAGAGGCCCAGCGGCCAGACGTAGGCAGCTAGCCAATAGAAGAAGAAGACGCAGAAACAACGTAAGACGCAATCGCCTTCGTAGGAGAATACCAATCCTGGGAAGACGTCGTTGAGCAAAATAGAAGCACAACAGCAGAACTCGTAGCAACCGCTGTCGCATGAATCTTGACTCTATTCATGTTAATTGTTATTCCTGCAATTAAGTCGCAATTGATTCCAATTTGACATAACGGCAAGACAATGAACATCCAATTAAGAAACGCAATAAAATTTAAAAGCAATTAAAAACTGATTTTGTGTTTTATGGGAAAATTTGGATTGTTAGTTTGAAATACCAATCTTTAAGGTGTTCACAACCTAATTGTTTAACTTTTTATACTTCGCTAGTGGAGAATAGTGTAGTAATGGATAGCCTGCAAAGGAGTAGTAAGTAGAGAAATCAGGGTTGATTTCTACCAACCACGTTTCAAAGCTGCTTGTCCGTTGAAGTGGTTAGTGCATCGAATCAGCATATCCAGTGAGATGCCCCTATTCACGTATTTCGGGAAGAATGTAAATAGATTAGAGAAAAGTATTTGGAAGAAGAATTTCCCAAGATGTAGAAACAGAAGAAGAAATTTGGTTAGGTGAATAGATTTTCTACAAGCTTCTCTTAAGGCAAATTTTTCACACGCAATATCATTCATTATAGACAGGCGGTGCTTGGTGCCGGTCTTGTCCTTGGTCCTTGCTTCCTTCAAACGGTACAATTCTTTATAGTACAGGTCCGAATTAAGAGTTTGGCTGTAGGGAAGCAGTTCATAGTGAATGATTCCCTGTTAGTTCCACCAAATACACAGAAAAACTTTTCTGACAGTAAATTCTGAATGGTCCACATTTGCGTCAGCTCACCACAATTCGACTGCGACGTGGAAATTGCAGGGCAAACAAACTCCTGGACAAAGCACAGCTGGGAAGCTGCCAGCAGAATTTGCTTACCTCTATTATTGTTTCAGGGGCGGATTCAGAAAAATATTTCGGCGGGGTTTCAAAAAGTAATTATTAAATATTTATAAAATACCTTTTAATTTGTATGTAGTTCTAAAGTCGATGCTAATATTTCGGGGGGAACCCCCCTGAATCCGCCACTGTATTGGTTCGTCAAACTCTGAGGCTCTCTTATCAACGCAACAAATCTGCCTAAAACAGGGTTCGAAGCAAACTGAAAGCCCATTTTCTATGAACAAATCGCTTAGAAAATCTAGGCATATCCGACAGTGTTCTACTACTGTGTCCAAAAAATAAGGTGACATTTGAATTTAAACTGCGCGCGTCGAAGGATTTGGAGAATTATTTTTTTTTTAGTCAACAGTCAACAAGGAATATTATTTGAACGTTATGCGTCGTTTGCGTAACGGTATCCGCCTAAAAAGGCCGGAATTGTGGAAAGACAATTCTTGGTTTTTACACCACGATAATGCACCATCCCATACTGCACTCGTAATTCGTGATCATTTCGCCAAAAACTCAAACCATATCGTTCCGCAACCACCATATTCGCCTGATCTGGCGCCGTGCGACTTCTGGCTGTTCAGCAAGCTCAAAAGACCGCTCCGGGGACACCGTTTTGATACGATAGAGGAGATTTAAGCCGCAGCGAAGACGAAACTGAAGGCCATCCCGTTCCGATAGAGAAAAAAAAACGCTAAGAGTCTGCTCAGCATTTTTGTTAGGCTTCTGACTGACCACTTAGTCTTAGACAGACAAGTTTGCATTTGGGGTTTGAGTCAACTACCGATTATTTCTATTCATGTCCTTTTTGAAATGATTCATCATCATTGACAAATAATCCTATGTACTGCAGCGCCATTTGTCTTTCGTTCACTATTACTAAACATTTCAAGTCCTTGGCGACTAAATGAATCTAAGTCAAGAATTATAAATTTTGCACTCATTAGCAACCGAAAAATAATATCCTGATGGAATCGAGCGAATAGTGTCGTTTTCACTTTAGAAATGTTATCTAATTCTTCCACTTCTTCATTTTCCTTCAAACACCAAACGAGACATACAGACGCGCACTTTCTTTAAATTTTCCTCCTCCTTTGGTTTTTTTGTGTAATTATTAAGTAAGTAAGTAAGTAAGCTTGAAGTCAATGAGCCCAATTAATCTCCTCCTGACTCTTTTTTGACCGCTTAATATTTTAATGAAAAAATACTTGTATAATTATGTCTCATTTGAAGTGCTTTAACCGCATTTAAGTCAATTGACCTCTTCAATCATGTTTTCCCTGTTTCAGAAAAGTGAAAAATACGTGTCGAATTATTTCTCACCAAGAATACTTTTGCCACGTTTGAAGTCAAAAGACCCAAAAAATCGTCTTTCTCCTTATGAACTTTTACCCTTTGGTTGACCTTGTTAAATTGCATTTTTTCAAAGAAATAAGAAACACATGTCGAATTATTTTTGACTTCAATTGTTTTCACCAATTTTGAAGTCAAGTCATCGGCTCATGTTTTTTCGTAGTCTTCTCGTATACGAGAATGCTAAATGTTGATTTTCGAAATATTAGAAAATACGTGTCGAATATTTTTAATTTGAAACATTCACACATTCACAAGCTTTGAAATAAATAGGAATATTGAATCAAGTTCAAGAGTCAATAATCAAGTTCATCAAGAAGATAGTAAAGGCCATTTGTTTTTATTTCATTGAACTTGACATAATTCTTTGAAATCAAGTTCCAGTATGCCGAATTTCGAGAAGTGCGACTTCTTTTATAGACACGCAAAATTTGCAAAACCTATACTATTATTTGCTTTATACACACGTTTATGTATTTACCTGTTCGCAAATATTCCATCTGGCCTTGGCATTCGATATTTTAAGGTTTTTTTTTAACTACAAACAAAAGTTTCGATTGTACAAAAAATTCAATATTTACACATTTGATATACTTTTTGAATTAGTTTTGTTTGGCATTCTTGTGTTTGACATTCATTACGTCATGGAAAAGTCTCGCTTTCCATATTCAATTGCAATAATATTTGCACATTTGATAGTTTTTCTAGAGTATTCCTTCTTGGGTTTTACATGTTATATATATAACTGAAACATATGGGGGAAAAAGCAATATTGGTACAATTCAGAATGTTATTCTGCTGAGAAAATACCGACTTGGGCCACTGGCTGATTCGATATAAATACGGTGGCATGCACTTGAAGGAACACAGTTTGAGTTGCGGTTTCTAGCTGAAATGAAGACTTTCACTATTTTGGCGTTGGCCTTTGTGGTAGCACTTGTGGTGCTTACGCGTGAATCCGATGGTTGCGGATCTGGTGGCTCCAGTCCAACTGGAGTAATTTCGGGAAGCGGCACAAGTCCGATTTCCGGAACTTCGGCGACTGGCAGCGGAACAGGGGCAGGGACCGTCGGCCGTAGAGGCCCAGCGGCCAGACGTAGACAGCTAGCCAATAGAAGAAGACGCAGAAATCGTAGAAACGGAAACAGAAACAGAAACGGAAACAGAAACGGAAACAGAAACGGAAACAGAAACGGAAACAGAAGGAGAAACAGAAGGGGAATACGAAACAATCGTAGGCCGGTAGCAGTTGGAAGACGTCGTTGAGCTATTCACATCAATCGTTATTCTAGCAATTAAGTCTCAATTGATTCCAATTTGGCATAACGGCAGGAAAATAAATGCCGAGTTAAGCAGATAAATAAAACTGAAATGCAATTAAAAACTAATTTTATGCTTTATGGAAAAATTTGTATTATTAGTTTGAAATGCCAATTTTTAAGGTGTTCACAACTTACGTCCATAGCACAATGTCGGTCAACGGGGAATAGTGTAGTAATTAGCAAATGGAATTTTGGTCCATGAGGTTTTTGACATTAAGGGGTAACACCACTCTAGCGGCATAGAAAAAGGTCTAACTTTGACAGTTTAGTAAGATATTTTCTTTATAGAGGGTTTATGCAAAAAACAAAAATTTCATTATTATTTTTATTCAAGCTGGCAGCGAAAGCGTCACATTTCGGAATCACCTTATTTTCTAACTCACAAACGGATTTCTTGTAAATTTTAGGACCTGGAACAAAGAACGAAAACATTTTATAAGTTATGTTCTATTGTCTATGTTAGTACGTAGGATTTTTTTCTAAATAAATTTTTGTAGGAATTTAAAAAAAAAGTAAAATTTAGCCAAAAAAAATTGTCAGTAAACCGCTCACAACAAAACAAAAAGTTTTCATTAAATAAAAAATACTATAATTGTAAAGTTATTGTGAAAATTCTAATCGATTCATACGAAGTTGTCCGAGTAATCCCTCCACCCAGTTTGCAAAAAAGTTGTTTCGAAAAAACTATTTGTCAAGCCTTGCGAGCTTTGGAAAAATCAAAAATTGAACCTGTTAAAATGTTTTTTTGTTTATTGGAAGAACTGAGTATTGTTTTATATTTATATTGTTTTAATGACTCCAAAGTATAGTTGACGCCAAAAAAACAAAAAAATATTTTTGCAAAATCTTAGAGTGGTGTTACCCCTTAACTCGTGTGACACCCATCAAGGTTCGTTTAAAAGATCTTTTGTGCAATCTTTAGCTTCTGGGTAATCGAAACAGTGCTTACATGAAAGTCAGATTTGGCAATATCCAAGATTTTATTAACATTTTTGACAATTGGCCTTTCAAAACGTGGTGCATGTTGATTGCATGTTTGACATGCAAATTACCGGAATGGTGTCGACGAAATCAGAATTGTGCATAATTGACTATAATGGTATCAGGACCAAAGACACTATTCAAATTTCAACCGCCTGGCTTGTCATTTCGCCTTGTTCAAAGAAATACTGTAAAATATGCCAAACTGACTCTTTGTTGGTGTCCATCTTTAACGCGTACTCAAACAAAACTGTGCTAGCTTGCTATCACAAAATTGTCTGAACATTTTTTTAGTACGAATTCTTATCTTTCTAATGCCATTTGGCGTATCCTGATTGCACTTACACAACGCGAGATACAGAATACTGAAGCTATCTATTGGAAACACTTACTTACTTACTTAACTGGCCATTACAACCCATTACCGGGTTACGGCCTGCCGTAAAAGCTCTCCCCAGGTGCCTCTACTTTGCTTCTCTCTCTACTTCTCCAGTTGGTCACACCAAGAGATGATAGAGCCTCCTCAACTTGTTCCTTCCACCGGAGACACGGCTTGCCTTTTCGTCGTCGACCTCCAACTACCGTATCGAACATATCTGCACGAGCAGAATAAGCGTCCTGTAGAGTGCAAGTTTTGTCGGCCGAGAGAGGTCTCGGCTACTCACCGAGACCGTAGTAGCACCTGTTGGCAAGAGTAATCCTTCGCTTTATCTCCAGGCTGACATCATTGCTGCTGTTTATGGCAGTGTCAAGGTAGACGAATTCCTTGACAACTTCAAAAGTATACCTGTCGACCTCGACGTAAGACCCCAGTCGCTGCGAGTCCCTGCGTGTAGACAGCACATACTTTGTCTTGCCTCCATTACCGCCAAAATGGCAGATTCTCTTTCGATTGCCGCAAAGGCAGTGGTGACATCTCAATCAATGTCATCGACGTAGCCAAGGAGGCCGGACACTTTTGTTGAAGATTGTGCCATTACGATGTACATTCGGTCCTGCGCAAAACACTCCCCATGGTGAAGTTGAAGCGGTCGCATGACATAGGATCGCCCGGTCTGAAGCCTCGGACGGTATCAAATGGGACGGAGTGGTCGCTTCCAACCTTGACGGAGCTGTTTATTTATTTTTCCTAAAACTTATATGCATGGACGTACCCAAGAACAAATTTAGGGGGGCGGGGAGGAGGGCTAGATATAAAAAAATTTCAAAATTCAAAATATAGAATTCTAATCGAGTACAATAAAGAATTCTATACACATATAAAATATAGAATTTCGAATTTTAGGTGGGCAATGTATACAGATCGGGCGCTTAAAAATCTAAATTATAAGTTCAAGCACAATTTACAGTTATAATCATTAGGAGAGTGTTTAAAAATTACAGTTAATTTTGGGAACAATAAACCTTTGCAATAGTCCTGTTTTCATGCTGAATTTGGGGGAAAAAAAACACAAAATTATAACTACTACCTCTTTTGTTCATAACTTCAGATTAGCTGCAGAAAAACCGAAATATAAAACTTTGTTTTTCAAACTTTAACAGTCACGCTTATTTTTACTAAATATGTGAATATTGATGTTTGGTGATATTTTCGAAAGTCTGTTTTATATGTACATTTCTCTCCATGCAAACACCTCAAATGTTGCAGTTCCATTCCACCTCTATTTGAACTAACTGGCTGCAAGTGTTTTATATTTAACCATATTTGCTCATATTTTAGGAGAGTACACACTAGACCGAGACCGTTAAGGTTTTGCGAAGCCGATCCGTTATAAATTCGATCGGTTGTACGGTCTAAAAATGCAGTGTTAACCATCGCACCTTCCAAGCAGTTCATCGTTCGATCTCACAGCACGCAATGCAACGTGCCACCGCATTTTTGGCGGCCATCTTAGCCGCATTTCTCATACTCACAAGCCAGACAGCTTGGGCCCAAAATGACATTGATTCTCCTGATTCCGGAAGTATGACCGCATCGTCCACATGGCCATCCAGCGACTCCAGCGAATCCGATTGGGATCCCACTAGAGTGACAATGCCGGTCTCGAGCACCGCGGTCGACAGCGCCGAGGGTTTTTTCAATTCTAAAAACCTCAGAGAAGTGCAGGCGAGAAGGAGAGCCAGGAGAAGACGGCAGGCGGCCAAGCAGCGGAACCGCAGACAGAACGCCCAAAGAAGGAATCGTCTTCGCAAGAGACGAGCGGCACGAAGAGGTTCGCGAAATGGTTCGCGCCGGAATGGACGCGTGGCAAGAAGGGCAGCAAGCCGCAATTAGTCGCTCTTCAAATGGAAAAAGTCCTGTTTGTGAGTTAGGCTTTGCACGGAGTGAATGGATGGGAGCAGCTGTAAAAATTTCAAATTAAATATGTAATCGTAGCTAAGAATGTGAAACTTGCTGTCGAATCGGTTTCAGTAGAGAGCAGTGAGTGTGTTGGGCAAATCATAAAAATTTTTAAGTGAAAAGAAGAAATTTCGTTTAAAGTATCCAGCTCCAAATAATAATAAAAATATTGAAATCCCTTGCATTATGTTTTCTTTACAACATACAACCAAACCGCCCAATTTTGAATGTATGCAAAGTACTTATTTACTGAAGTGGCGCCCTACGCGGTCTAGGAGTGACGCTATCTGCGGCAATAGTTGGTCCTTTCAGTGGAGATGCTTGAGTATTGTTTCGTCCCACTCATCGGTGTTAACCAGTGTTCCGTAACGTAAAACATTCAGTAAACATTAAACATTAAATAGTTTTTATTACAAAACACTGGTAGTTCGCTGCAGTTTTGCATGTATCGCATATTTATTTAAGTAATCGATATTTAAAAATTCAACTCTATTGTTTTCCGAAAATTGCCTGTTGTAAATTTCAAAGCCGGTATGCGACAAATTCCAATACTTGCAAATATTAACGTTTCTTCTCTCCAATTTAGAGCAAATAAGAGATACAAACTTGTATAACTATGCGATAATTTTGCATTAAAACTATGTCACATAGTAAAATGTTTCGAAAACTTTCCATTTATTTTGATGCGCCTTTGCCCAGCAATTAAACTCAACTCTTGATTTTAAAGCAAAATGTTCTGGTAATAATGCAAGAATTATTGTAAGCAATAAGTTAATGATTTGTTTTAGCTTTGTACCCATGATTCCAACAAAACAAACATTATTCACAGCAATTTGCGTACAATTCGATGCAGTACAGTGCCAGTTTGCTGTGAAGAAGGCTCCTATAGGCAGCCTTACATTGATGTGTCTCTACCATTATTACCAACTAAACAAAAGTCATCTTATTCTAAGCGAAAATTACAACGTCAAACTTTTAGTAACATCTTTTACAAAGGAGCCTAAAATACCAGCAATACACAATCTTTTTCACCAACATTTTCATATCAGTTTTTATGCTATTGTGTTACCTACTGACATTATACATAATATTTCGTTTACATATCGTACATAAATTAGTCAAAATAAAATTTAACAATACAGATTCGACATAAATTACAGGTTTTAAACTATAGTCAACTTGCTGATAAGCGCACAAGACATAATTATGGTGGATGCATGTACAATTAAATTTTCGAATTAATTCGCTTTTGGAATACACATTGAAACACTTATATTGAACTCTAAACAAACTTTTCCAAATTCAAACGTATTCTTCATTTGCGACTTATTTGGAAAATGACCATTTAGTACTCAACACAAATGTAAACTTGGTAACAATAATTAAATCTCAATTTAGGAGTTCTAAATATTTTCTTCCACTGAAATATTGTCCAACTTGATTAGCAAATCCCTGTCGACTACAGAGTTGTTGCTTCAGTTAGTATTGTTGCTGTCACTGCTGCCCGCTGCTTTAGGATCCTGTGAGGGACACTCCAAGTGCACACAGCGGAATGACTGCTAAAAAGAGTTCAATATTTAGGTCAACAGCTAAACAAATTCAACAAAAACTTTATGTAGCATTTGATTAACATTAAAATTTTTTAAAATACATATTTTTCAGACTAGTAAGCGCTGAATATGAATTATTGTTTTTAGTGTTTTAAAAAATGAGATAATTAAGCAACCATAAAATCTATTTCTATAATGCAATCAGTGCCAGCCGCTTACCCCGAAGCCGCTGTGGCATGTGCCGACAATGCGTATAAATACAACAGGTAGTGGGGTAAAGGTGAAGTTTTGCCAGGAGCGCGCCTGTTCGTTACGTTTATCGACCACCAGTTGCCAGTCTTTCTCGTTCACCGATGTCTCAATGTAAAAGCTGTATGCGTTTCCGCCACAGTCATAAAGCAACAGCCGCATGGAGCCGACAATGTACGGTTGTCCTGCAGTACGAAAATAAAACAAATCACATGCAATGAATCACAGCAAGTAACCAAAGTATCCGGCCAACTATCGATATTTACCCAAACGGATCACAATTCCGCCGCTTCCCTGTTGCTGAGTGTAGCCCGAGTCCCAGTCGTAATTCACGCAGTCGCCGTTCAGCAGTACGTTGCGAGTGCGACTCACGCCGTCCACCACAATTGCGCTCATCTCGATGGTTGCCACGTTCGCCGTTGGCGCCACAATGCCGTTTATTACTTTAGGCATCTGGGCGGTATACATGGCCTCCAGACCGACGACATGAAACCCCTGCAATTAAACTAGTCAATTATTTGTGTTAAAGGAAGGCAACGCTTTGACAGCACCGACCTCATTTACTGGGTTGTGTGTGCCCACCAGCCTAATGTAGCGCACAGCACGCGCTGGAAAGTACAAAAACTGCCACGAACGACAATGATAGAGCGAGTAGTCGATAACCCGATCCCAATGTGTCTGATTACCGGACACCTCGATAAAGTAGGAGTAATCGCGTTCGAGCTGCATCTTGATGTGATTGACGATGCAGATGGTGCCCAGCTCGACAATGATGACGCCCTGAATGGTCCGCGAATTGAATTTGGTCGTGGCCACATTCTCCTCCGGCCACAGTGTGGCACGGTAGGGAAGATGTTTGGACGCCGTTTGCTCTTTAATGGCATCAAGCAACTTGTTTGGATCGAGTATGCCCGAGGGACGTACCACTTGCAGCAAGTCTTCGAGATTCATGAGCGGCAAACGCACATACGAAAAAACGGACTAAAAGTTAATAAAACCAAAATTTCAAATATGAGATGAAGAAAATGGAAGACAGATTGTTAGCTCACTTCAATGTCGATGTTCGAGTGGTGCTTGCACCACTGGGAAACAGCTAAAAAAATCTGCACTTCAGGCGCAGAAAACGAATCACGGCGAAGCACTTCCTCCAGCGACTCCTGTAAAGAGTGAACTTGGTAAATTCCTCCCCGCTGTATTTCAATAACATTATTCGTGTCATTTTGTAAGCTTTCTTGAAGGGCCGAGTACATATTCCCTAAAAGTTTGCACTCAACCTGTAAAAACCTCGCAAAACTCACCTTCGAGAGCGTACGAAAGGACTCGTGCTTGAGAATGTCGGTAGCATTGCGATCCATAAACGTCAAGCAGGCTTTGGTCAACTTGTCCAGATTGTACAGACGCGCCGCATCGAGTATGGCGCACACATTATTCAACGCCAAATACTGTCGCAGGTACTCGGATATGGCCAACTCGAGTTCAGTGAAGCCGTACTGGTTGGCCAGGCCCAGCGTGTCGAGTATGTTGTCCTCGTCCATCTGCGACAGCAGCATGTGGCCGGAATAGATGTACTTCAGTAGCGCCTTGAACGCGTCCAGCGGAATTTGAAGGTCTATTTCGCTTTGCTTGGACTCGGACAGCCCGCAAGAGAGAAGCGCTCGAAAGTACTCGCTGCGTGCGGTCAAAATGACGCGATGCGCTGGCAGTCGCTGATTCTCCACGATGAAAGTCACGTCCGAGTAGTCGTCGTTCATGCACAACTGGGCCATTTGTTTCAAAAAGCGTTCTACAAAGAGCACCAAACCAATGCAGTAGCAGGATAACGGATTTGTGGCGATATGCCGCAACTGTGCACTTACCCGTTAATTCGATTTCGTCTGTGCGCGGCTTCGAGGTCATTCCGGACATTTTGTGATGGCTCTGGCTGCTCATTGCGTGCAACGATCGGTGTCTTTGTGATTCTGCCTTTGCTTAGTGTAACTAATTTATGCGTTCGCGAAAATGGCAGGAATAGGGAGATGTGGAAGTCAACGAGTTCCAGAGTTTTCCACGGCGAATTACTTCCTTTAATATCTGGGTTTTCCAGCGCCACCTACGTCATGGCATTGAAGCTCACCTATTTTACTGAGCGTTTCTTATTTCGCTTGTATATTTGGCTTAAGTGCAGAATAGCGTAACCTCGTGAAAAAATAAATAAGTATGCCTATACAAAGAAGTTTGGCTTCTGAGTCCAACAGTTTTCTCTTTAGCCAATCTTTGTTTCAAAAAAAGAAACACCACGTTCTAAGTTCACGGTTTTTTATTAAATTAGCAACGCCAGAAATGCTACCTTTTCTGTCTTCAAAATTGATCTGACTTCACATTGAAAATGAACCTCGCTTTTTTTCTTCATCGGAGCCCCACATCGCTATAGCGGAGTTGCGCAAAGTGCAATCGTCAGTGCTTTTGTGTTTGTTTATTAAAAATTTGTTTTGAAATATGATCGAAATACTTTGCGTTCAGCAACTTGTGGCGGAAACGCCGGAGACAAAGTTGCTAAGCAAAATAAGAGTTCTTTGTACGGAAAGTTCAACGTACGGAAAGTTTATTGTATATAAACGTACATTCAATAATGTAATATATGTATGTATGTTACATTATCTATATTACTTTAATAGGCGTGGCTGTAACATCTAACAAACTAAACATTTTGCCTGGGAAACGCCTACAAAAGGCGTGGCACGGTGTCAAAGTTCAAATTTTTTATCAAAATAACTCACTCAATTTTCAACCGGTTTATACGATATGGGTATGGGTATGGGTATGGGTATGAGTAAAAAATTTTAAGCAAAAAATATTTTTTTTATATAAATTTTACAAAACCCGATTTTTTTCTCGAAAAAAAAAACATAATAAAGATATAATAAATTTGTTACCATATGTTCTCTACATAATTCCCTTTACAGTGAAATATATAACATTTGAACTGTTTTGTTTTTATATATAAATTTAAATTGAGCATCTGTTTGCAATATTGAAATGGCGCTTATGAGGGTTAATGTTTAGGCGCTTTCTTTTGCAATCATAAGATTTGAATACAAAAGTACTGTAAGCACTTTACTGAACCTGATGTCCTAGTTACTCCCATGAGGGTAATTTTTTTGAAGCCCGGCCGAAGGCCGTCCTCACAAAAGGTATCAAAACGTAGAAAAACCGCAGTTTACTGCCACCCTTTGTTTAATGGAAAAATACCGTTGGGCAATAAATGGAAGGGGATTACGAAATTTTTTTGGACCAAGAGTCGACTTAGAAAAAATTAAAACACGCATTGAAAAAAAACAAAAATACATGTTTTTGTATTTCATTGAAAAGAGAATTCCACACGCTATAATATGGTGCAAAATTTTGTGTACCTTAATAACGAGGTTTTTCGGGGGGTAAAAACGGGTTTTGTAAAATTTATATAAAAAAAAAGAAATATTTTTTGCTTATAATTTTTTACTCGTACATATCATCATCACTACATATATAAAGCAAAGTCGCAAATCCGTATGTATCCTTATATCTTGAAAACGACTGGACCAACTTGGATACTTCCTTCGGCAGGTTTGTTCGAAATTGTTACGTGAAGGTTTATACAAAAAAAAAGTCGGGAAAACGGGGCGTGGCACCACAAGAATACATTTTTAGACAATAACTTTGGAACCATAAGTCACACATCAATTAAATTTGGTACAAACTTTCTATTTGATCATATCCTTCAATAGAGGGAATGGGATGGGTATTGAACAAAGGGGTGTGGCACCGCCCATACAACTCAAATCTTTTAAATGGAATAGCTTCGGCATTGTAAGTCGCACAGCATTGAAATTTGGTGCACCGTCGTTTCATAGATGTGTCATTCTACTGTTAAATTTTGATGGGCGTTGAACAAGGGGTGTGGCACATTTTTTATGACCCAACATTTCAGCAGAACTGTAAGTCGCACATCAATGAAACTTGGTACGAACCTACCATTTAGTTATATCTTTCGACAGAGGGAATGGGGCGGGTATTTAACAAGAGGGCGTGGCTCCGCCCATACAACTAAAATCTTTTATATGGAATAGCTTCGGAATTGTAAGTCGCACAGCATTGAAATTTGGTTTGACATCCTCCCATAGAAGTGTAATTCTACTGTTAAAATTTAATGGGCGTTGGACAAGGGGCGTGGCACATTTGTTGGGCACAAACTATCCGCATAATTTTCGAACTGTTAGTCGCACATGAATGAAACTAAGTACGAACCTACCATTTATTCATATCTTTCGGCAGAGGGAATGATGACGGTATTGAACAAGGAGGCGTGGCACCGCCCATACAAGCCAAATTTTTAATAGAGAATATCTTTGAAATTGTAAGTCGTACAACACTGAAATTTAGTACCCCGTCGTGGGCGTTGGACAAGGGGCGTGGCACAGTTTTTGTGACCCAAATATTTCGTTGAACTATAAGTCGCACAGCAATGAAATTAAGTACGAACCTACCATTTATTCATATCTTTCGACAGACGGAATGAGGCGGGTATTGGACAGGGGGGCGTGGCACCACCCATACAAGCCAAATCTTTAATATAGAATATCTTCAAAATTGTAAGGTGCACAGCATTGAAATTTAGTATAGTGTCGTCACATAGATGAGTCATTCAACTGGTAGGATTTGATGGGCGTTGGACAAGGGGCGTGCCACATTTTTTGTGACCCAAATATTTCGCTGAACTATAAGTCGCACAGCAATGAAATTAAGTACGAACCTACCATTTATTCAAATATTTCGACAAAGGGAATGGTGCGCGTATTGAACAATGGGGCGTGGCACCGCCGACACAAGCCAATTCTTTAATAGAGAATATCTTCAAAATTGTAAGGTGCACAGCATTGAAATTTAGTATAGTGTCGTCCCATAGATGTGTCATTCTATTGGTAAGATTTGATGGGCGTTGGAAATGGGGCGTGGCAAATTTTTTGTGACCCAATTATTCCGCTGAACTATAAATCGCGAAGCAATGAAATTAAGTACGAACCTACCATTTTCCCTTTCGACAGAGGGAATGGTGCGGGTATTGAACAAGGGGGCGTGGCCCTGCCAATATAATTTAAATCTGGTTCAAGCGCAATCCATTTCTTTACTGAAACTTAGCAGCAACATTGCTTATTTGAGGGCCTCGATTGCGTTAATCAGTAGCTCCCTCCTCTTCCTTTAGTTGGTTTTCTTCGTCAATTTGCATCGCCATAGATTCGCCATCTCGCGTATTTCATTATAAAAAAACAAAAAATGTCGTGCGGGACGAAGTTCGCCGGGTCAGCTAGTAAAATATATAATGTGGTACATCTTGAAGCCACTCATTGCTCTCATCAGTGTTCGCCAGTGTTCCGTGTATTGATGGGAAGTGGTCTCTGTGTAAACATTAACCCTTTCGCTACAGGTTTTTACTGGGGAAAGGTAAAATTTTGAATTTTACGTTTTATGCTTCCATGTGGTTATATGAGCAACATTCCAAAAGACATTTTTTAATTTGTATACTCGGACCCTGTATTTTAGAGTGTTTTTGTATGAGAGCAACCACATCGTTGTGGCTGTAATAATTACTTAAACATAAAACTTTTTACGCATATCGAAAATTTAAATATTTCTTCATTTACTTCAGCCAAAAATAAGAAAAAAAATATCTAAATTGAAAGAAAACGTGAAATTATAAAGTTATCTTAAGTTTTCTGCTTCTTCTTCCTTTTCTATGTCAAGATATACCATTAAAAAACGTATATACTTCTCTTCTTTAAACTTTAATATTCAATTTATTAATTTCGTATTTTTCTTAAAACTTCAAACTATTCTAAGGACCAACAAAAAATGTATTCTTGAAACCATAGAGGATGCAGACGTCCACAAAGTAGCATGTTGCCATATCGTCGCTTCAGAAAACGAACGGCGTATGTGAAAAATTGCCATTTTTGGGTTTTAATGCAGTTTTAATAAATTCGATGTGCTCTTTCGACTGGTGCAATCCGTTTTTACATACCTTGTTTAGTTTTCGAGATATTCAGTGTGCTCTTTGTCTTATGTTACAACATTTTATCGTTTGGGTATGTCTTTTGTCGTATGTGGTCAAAAATTGCACATACGACAATTTTTCATACAAATTTGCTTCTTTTTTTACTAAGCAAACAATTGTCGTATGTGTCGTCAAATGTTAGAAATACGACATTTGTATGCGGAAAAGTGGTAAACAATTGTCGTATGTGTGCATAGATCTAATGCTGTCGCGCATGTCATTTGCCCAGTCGGCTTGTGGCCGTTGAAGTTGCAAGATGTTATGATTTCTATATGCGGGTATTATGTTATTTTTAGGATGATGGATGATATATTGACTGATTCAGCTAATAATTCTAAAGATAGCGATTCGTGATTCAAGTAATTGAATCCATGTTTTGGTTTTAATTTATTCTATAAAAAATATACATTTACAGAACAACGAGTCAATCATCAACCGACCTTTCATCTGACACGGAAAGTCACCATTCGTCAAGTAGGCTTAAACATTTTTACCAAAATGTACCTGATCAACTTGACTTAAATACTTCTCTTAACGTATCGCAGCCGACCTTACGTTATTACCTTCCGACTACACCTCCTGTAAGCTACTCCCCCATGAAAAAAATTTAAATTTTTGTTAATTGTTATTATGTTTTGACTTCAGCTGGCGCCGACTCGCCAAAATCTGTAAGAAAGCGTCAAAGAAATCCGAATTTATGGAAACAGAATGTTAAAAAAGTCTTCGAAAAAGTGGAAAACCATATATGGAAAGGAAAGGAATACAGAGAGATGGAAAGAAAATAAGATTGCCTTGTGGAGAGACGTGTTTCTATCAGTGCATCCGAAATTTTTCTAAAATAGGCAGAATGGAACTGCACGCAAAATTTTGGAAACTCAATGCTGCGGAAAAGCAAGCCTATTTCACTTCCATCGTTAAACCATGTGAAGCGAAACGCCGTCGAATGTCTTCTGAGAAGACACGCTACGTAAAAAAAGATCTTTCCGTTACTACTGTAAAGTAAACAACGAAACTTTACAAGTTTGTAAGAAATTTTTTCTCAATACCCTTGGTGTATCCGAAAAAAAGGTTTACTATTTGTTTCCATTGATGAGCAAGGAATGTTGTCCCAACCAAACAAAAACCATGGCAGATCAAAGACTTCACAAAAAATTCAAGAAGTAAAAAGATCATATTCTTAGTTTTCCAACTATTGACTCTCATTATTGTCGCACCACAACTTCTCGTAGGAATTTGGAAAGTCACCTGAACGTCAAAAAAAATGTACGATTTGTACAATGAAAAGTATTCGGATCCTGTATCTTTAAATACAATATATAGAAACATTTTTAATAACTCCTTTAACTTGTCCATTTACACTCCGAAAAAAGATCAATGTGATCGTTCTGTTTGGTATGAAGCTAATGGAAAAGAATATTCTGAAAATAAGAAAACTGATTGTTGTAAACATATTGACGGGAAACGATTTTTTAAAGCGGAAAGGGATAGGGACCGCCAGAACATTGGAATACAAGAAATGCCATTTGTAGGAAATTGGATATAAACCTTGTCATGAACATTGTAACGCTAATTTTGAATGCATAAAAAAACAATCGTCTGGGCGTTTCACAAATGAAACTCCAAAGAACTTTTTTCAGCAGACGATTCATACATTATCCAAACCCAAAATATATCAAAGCAAATTATATTAAAGACTTAAAAGTAGTAATCTCATATATTGATTCTGAGACTGATAAAAGTTTCTATAGAGCAATATTACCAAACGCTTAAAAAAAAAAAAAAAAAAATTTTTTTTAAATTTAAAAACTGAAAAGTACAAAGCCATTTTTAAGTTCCTAAAACATGTATAACAACAAGAAAACATAAAAAAGTTTATTGAATGAATTAATTTGTTAATGTACGTTGTGTTCCTTTTAATAAAAGGTAATGTTTGTTATAAGACTGCATTTAATTTTTCCTCATTGCTTTATTCAAGGGGTTGGCTATTAGAAATTTTGTCGTATGTGCTATGGACAAAATCAATTCGAGCGCATTTGTAACATACGACTAATGCTTACGGAGTTAAAAGTCGAATATTTCCTAAAGTTTGCAAGTTATAAGCTAAAATCAAATAGGAAACAAAAATATGTAACATCGTTTGACTTCGGTCTAAAAATGAAAAAAATCTACCGTCAAATTTTTAAGCTATTGGATTCTAAACTTCAAATTCGATTTTCTCGAAACTGGGTTTTGCTACATACGCCGTTCGTTTTCTGAGGCGACGATATGGCAACAAAATAGCGAAAGGGTTAAACAGTTTTTATTACAAAACACTGTAGTTCGCTGCAATTTTGTATGTATCGCATATTTATTTAAGTAATCAATATTTAAAATTCAACCCAATTGTTTTCCAAAAATTACCTGTTGTAAATTTTAAAGCAGGTATGCCACAAATTCAAATAAATATAAACTACAAACTTGTATAATTATGCGAGAATTTTGCATTAAAAATGTCACATAGTAAAATGTTTCGAAAACTTTCCATTTATTATTTTAATGCGTCTTTGCCCAGCAACTAAAGTGCAATACATTGCAAAGCAGCCTTACAACAATTTCACTTTTGATTTTAAAGCAAAATGCTCTGGTAGTAATACAAGAATTTTTGTAAGCAATAAATTAATGTTTTTTTTAGCTTTGTACCCATGATTCCAACAAAATAAACATTATTCACAGCAATTTGCGTAAAATTCGATGCAGTACAGTGCCAGTTTGCTGTGAAGAAGGCTCCTATAGGCAGCCTTACATTGATGTGTCTCTACCATTATTACCAACTAAACCAAAGGAAAATTACAACGTTAAACTTTTGTAACGTCTTTTACAAATAAGCCTAAAATACCAGCAATACACAATCTTTTTCACCAACATTTTCATATCAGTTTTTATGCTATTGTGTTACCTACTGACATTATACATAATATTTCGTTTACATATCGTACATAAATTAGTCAAAATAAAATTTAACAATACAGATTCGACATAAATTACAGGTTCTAAACTAAAGTCAACTTGCTGATAAGCGCACAAGACATAATTTTGGTGGATGCATGTACAATTAAGTTTTCGAATTAATTCGCTTTTGGAATACACATTGCAACACTTATATTGAACTCTAAACAAACTTTTCCAAATGCAAATGCATTCTTCATTTGCGACTTGTTTGGAAAATTACCATTTAGTACTCAACACAAATGTGAAATTGGTAACAATAATTAAATCTCAATTTAGGAGTTCTAAATATTTTCTTCCACTGAAATATTGTCCAACTTGATTAGCAAATCCCTGTCGACTACAGAGTTGTTGCTTCGGTTAGTATTGTTGCTGGCACTGCTGCTGCTACTGCTGCTGCTGGCAGCATTTGCAGGTACATTCAGCGCATTGCTGGTGTTGCTACTGTTGGCACGCAGTTTATCCTTTTCGGCTTGCAAAAATGTAGGATCCTGTGAGGGACACTCCAAGTGCACACAGTGAAATATCTGCAAAAAAGAGTTCACAATTTAAGTCAACACCTAAAAACAAACAAACAATTCAACAAGTACTTTAAGTAACATTTGATTAACATTAAACATTTTTTAAAAACACATATTTTTTAGACTAGTAAGCGCTGCTTATGAATTATTGTTTTTAGTGTTTTAAAAAATTAGCTCATTTAGCAACAATACAATCTATTTTCGGCTCTGTGTATATTATCTTCGAACACAGATTACAGTTTGCTCAGATATTTTTTGCTTAGAGTTTCACTCAAAATTTATCATTTCACTGCACTGAATCACAGCCATGCGCCGTCGTAGTGTGACAAGTTAGCAATGCAATCAGTGCCAGCCGCTTACCTCGTTGGCGGTGTTGCGTGTGCCGACAATGCGTATAAATACAACAGGTAGTGGGGTAAAGGTGAAGTTTTGCCAGGAGCGCGCCTGTTCGTTACGTTTATCGACCACCAGTTGCCAGTCTTTCTGGTTCACCGATGTCTCAATGTAAAAGCTGTATGTGCGGTCGTCACAGTCCCAAAGCAACAGCCGCATGGAGCCGACAATGTACGGTTGTCCTGCAGTACGAAAATAAAACAAATCACATTCAATGAATCACAGCAAATAACCAAAGTATTCCAACCAACTGTCGATATTTACCCAAACGGATCACAATTTCGCCGCTTCCCAGTTGATGACAAGTGTAGCCCGAGTCCCAGTCGTAATTCACGCAGTCGCCGTTCAGCAGTGCGTTGCGAGTGCGACTAACGCCGTCCACCACAATTGCGCTCATCTCGATGGTTGCCACGTTCGCCGTTGGCGCCACAATCCCGTTTAGTACTTTAGGCATCTGGGCGGTATACATGGCCTCCAGACCGACGACATGAAACACCTGCAATTAAACTGGTCAGTGATTTGTGTTCAAAGGAGGCAACTCGTTGGCAGCACCGACCTTATTTACTGTGTTGTGTGTGCCCACCAGCCTAATGTAGCGCACAGCACGCGCTGGAAAGTACAAAAACTGCCACGAACGACAATGATAGTGCGAGTAGTCGATAACGCGTTCCCAATGTGTCTGATTAACGGACACCTCGATAAAGTAGGAGTAAGCGCGATTGTCGCGATCCCACAGCAGCATCTTGATGTGATTGACGATGCAGATGGTGCCCAGCTCGACGGTGATGCCGCTGTCGTTGTTGTCGGTGATGCAGTGGCGCGTGTAGCCCTTCTCCATGTCGTACGTACTACAGTCGCCATCCAGCAGCGCTGTTCGACACTCGCCCTGAATGGTCCGCGAATTGAATTTGGTCGTGGCCACATTCTCCTCCGGCCACAGTGCGGCACGGTAGGGAAGATGCTTGGACGCCGTTTGCTCTTCAATGGCATCAAGCAGCTTGTTCGGATCGAGTATGCCCGAGGGACGTACCACTTGCAGCAAGTCTTCGAGATTCATGAGCGGCAAACGCACATACGAAACGACGGACTAAAAACGACGGATAAAACCAAAATTTCAAATATGAGATGAAGAAAATGGAAGACAGATTGTTAGCTCACTTCAATGTCAATGTTCGAGTGGTGCTTGCACCACTGGGAAACGGCTAAAAAAATCTGCACTTCAGGCGCAAAAAACGAATCACGGCGAAGCACTTCCTCCAACGACTCCTGTAAAGAGTGAACTTAGTAAATTCTTCTCCGCTGAATTTCAATCACATTATTCGTGTAATTTTGCAAGCTTTCTTGTAGGGCAGAGTACATTTTCCCTAAAAGTTTGCACTCAACCTGTAAAAACCTCGCAAAACTCACCTTCGAGAGCGTACGAAAGGACTCGTGCTTGAGAATGTCGGTAGCATTGCGATCCATAAACGTCAAGCAGACTTTGGTCAACTTGTCCAGATTGTACAGACGCGCCGCATCGAGTATGGCGCACACATTATTCAACGCCAAATACTGTCGCAGGTACTCGGATATGGCCAACTCCAGTTCAGTGAAGCCGTACTGGTTGGCCAGGCCCAGCGTGTCGAGTATGTTGTCCTCGTCCATCTGCGACAGCAGCATGTGGCCGGAATAGATGTACTTTAGTAGCGCCTTGAACGCATCCAGCGGAA
Source organism: Melieria picta (assembly GCA_964056695.1). Classification (NCBI taxonomy): domain Eukaryota; kingdom Metazoa; phylum Arthropoda; class Insecta; order Diptera; family Ulidiidae; genus Melieria; species Melieria picta. The sequence goes on along the minus strand of OZ057398.1, from coordinate 20,996,527 downwards.
TTTTAAGGTGAATTTCGCTCTGCTTGGACTCGGACAGCCCGCCAAAGAGAAGCGCTCGAAAGTACTCGCTGCGTGCGGCCAAAATGACGCGATGCGCTGGCAGTCGCTGATTCTCCACGATGAAAGTAACGTCCGAGTAGTCGTCGTTCATGCACAACTGGGCCATTTGTTCCGAAAAGCGTTCTAAAAAGGGCACCAAACCAATGCAGTAGCAGGATAACGGATTTGTGGCGATATGCCGCAACTGTGCACTTACCCGTTAATTCGATTTCGTCTGTGCGCGGCTTCGAGGTCATTCCGGACATTTTGTGATGGCTCTGGCTGCTCATTGCGTGCAACGATCGGGGCCTTTGTAATTCTGCCTTTGCTGCAAGCAATTGCGTGAAAACGTAAAGTGTAACTAATTTATGCGTTCGCGAAAATGGCAGGAATAGGTAGAAGTGGTAGTCAACGAGTTCCAGAGTTTTCCAAGGCGAATTACTTCTTTTAATATTTGGTTTTTCCAGCGCCACCTACGTCATGGCATTGAAACTCACCTATTTTGCTGAGCGTCTCTTATTTCCCTTGTATATTTTTATTATTTCCACGAAAATTTGCAAAAAATTGTAAATTTTTCCGGCAGCTGAGTTATTCTTGCTTTCTTTTTGCTGCGTCTTTTCTTCGTTTTTTCAGTCAGTTTTGACTGAAGCTGGAGTTGCCACACTGGTGTAATTAAAATTAGGACTATTATATTTTAATGTTAACAAAAATTAGATAATTGCATATCAAAATTTTTTATATCTAGCCAAGGAGTATTAATATTAATGTATTATATAGCATATGTATGTATGTATATATGTATGTATATAGTGTATTAATATTAAGAATAATGTGCCTTGTATCTGGCTTACATGTGTAATCGGATATTATACAAAAATCTTACTATCTTCGTAGTAAAGTAGTTCAGAAACCAAATTATTTTTAAAATCTATTTTTAATCTTCAAGCGGGCGCGCGGTCATTTATAACGACAGCGGTCGCGCGTAATCGAAAACACCTACGGGATATATTAGAGAAATAAAGCACTAATTATACCATAATCATTTATTTTTTTGTACACAGATATATTATTATTGTATTTAAAGTCTAATTGGTGAAAACAAGTAATTAAAAAAGGACAGGCTACTAGAAATTAGAAATACATGTGACGAGGAATAATAATGTTGTGAACGAAAATGTATTCAGCACGGTCGATTAGACACCGCGCGCCCGCTTGAAGGTTAAATGGAACTCAAATTATCAAAAAAATTCGTTGTACCTGGAGGATTAGATGTATAAAATTAACATGAGAATAATATTCAATGTATTAAGCTCACTTGGTTGACTTTATTGGCATATACCAAGGGTGAGCAACCTTTTTAATAAACAGGCCAATTTAAATTGTAAAATTTTTTGGCGGGCCGCACATAAAGTAACACTTAATAATAATTTACAAAACTTTTTTTATAATAAACATTACAACAAAATCGATAAAATAAATTCAATTTTAGAAATGCTTGGTGTGCCGCATAAACATGTTTAACGGGTCGCGTGTTGCTCATCCCTGGCATATACAATATATTGTCATTATAACTATTCATAAATAATAATATTCATTGATTTACTCGATATATAAATTACACACTGCTGTTTACAGCTTCCCTGGAAGTGAAATCGTATTGAATATAGGACGCTTTCAAAGTTTATATATCTTAAAAATGCATATGTGTATGCAGAAACTGGCATTAGCTTCTAAGGCTTAGCCTGAAGCTTATACCACGATTACATTGAGCCCAAATGCGTCATTTCAAATGAGTCATTTCGAAGTGTTTACATTGCCTCATTTACATTTTGTTTGGCAACTAATGTCAAATGCTCAATGCTCATGTCCTCTTGCCGCAGCTCATAGATCAGCGCTTTTCCGGCTTCTGACTAAATCATTTGTTTCTTTTTTGCTGCCTCTATGTTCTACCCACTGCAATATTTGAATACATGTATATTTAATTAATTAGTTAATTAATTAATGTATATTTAATACCTTACATGCTAAGAATATTCTACATATTTCAAGCAGACAAAAATTTCAGTTCCAATTTTCCATTTTGAAAATTTTAATTTGTTTTGATTTTGAACTGTCCCAAAAAAGCAAACGCTTTTGAAGCTTTCGAAAGCGCTTTCATTTTGTGATGCGTTCGATGAAATTGGTCATGATTTATCGCATTTGCTTCGTCGTTTTGTTGAAATGAGTCATTTCATAGATTTGAATTTGTATGGGGAAATGCGTGATTTGGCTTCGCATTTGAGAATTTTTGCCCAAATCACGCATTTGGGCTCAATGTAAACGTAGTATTAAATTGGTAGCCAGTTGCAGATAGCAGTGAGTGCCCAAGGTGGAGCCCACTGTACGTAACCGTACGTAAGACATTTGAAAATTCATTGGTCATACAACACTGATTCGCTCTTTAGTTTCGACTACTAGATGGCACGCTAAGCATGTGTAACGTCTATACACAGAGTTGCATTCGATTTTGTCTTGGGAAAAATAAATAATCAGCTTTTCCTTTGAAATTTATGCAACAATTAAGTTTACAAAACGCCTATAGCCTTTCAGGCTTGTTTATGTACTTGTTAATTATTCTTTAGTTGTTTGAAGTGATAGCTACGAAAAAGTTTATTTAATATCAGATGTCAGATTCAGTAAACTCGAGTGCAACCCTGCAAACAGTTGAATTGATTTGTTTACATTTGGTGCAAATTTTTGGATTTTCAGGTTTTTAGTACGAATTTTGCCAATAATAGTAAAAGCGAATATTTAAATAACAAGTACAGATTTGTAGGTGTTTGCTGGAGCAATGCTGAAGCGCGAACTGCAGAGCATTCCGCTAAAGCTGGCCGAGCTGAAGGAATACGATATCGTTAAAAACGAACGTGCTGCGGCACGCAGTCAAGGACGTCCCAGCGAAGAAGCCGCCGCGGAACCGTCACCCATTGCTAATGTGGGTCCCAAAAGCAAAAAAGAAATACAATCGCGTCTAAATACGACATTATAAATTTTGCAAAAGACATTATGCAGACTTAACATTTTCCAATTAATTGTAAAAGAATAAACATAAGTTTATTTAAATATATAAAAATATGTAGAAATCACAGAGCAATTCTTGCATCATAGAAAACATGCTTTCAGACTAGGTCACTGAATAAAATAAACATGCAGAGCGCACTTCAAAAGAATTTTACATATTTATTGAACATAAATATATCTTCAAAACAAGATTTGATGTAAAATTTAATGTTAAAAGAAAACATATAGTAAGTTAAGACATTCGACTTGTACAAACACAACTCGTAAGCTTATTGTAAAACTCGCACAAGTCCTACTTATCGATTAACTGATATGATTAATTGATTAAATCAGAGCTTTACTCAACTTTGCTCAGTGCTTCGTTGGGCGCATCTCAATGCTACACACTGCTAAGGCCGCAAACGTACACTGACGCTGTGCATTAAGCCACCACACACTGACGCCCACAAATGCAAAGGCCAAAGTTCTGTGCTGCAAGTGCGGAAAAACAAATTGAAAACTTGCACTGGAAAACATGAAAATTCGCTTTGTGGCAAGAAAGCGGCGCGACACTTTCGCCGCCCACATCGTCGCCGTCCAATGCAGCAATGTACGAAACCGCAACGAAGCGCAGTGGCGGCTGGTTTGTCAAATTAAATCAAACGCGTTGCACATGCGGCAGTGAGGGAAAGGGGGTAATTACTACTATTGACGGCAAAGTTCAAAACGCTTAGAATCCGGGCAACATTGACAAAAGATTGACGCGATGAAACGTTGATAACGAGAGGAGAAGCTTGCGTTTTCAAAAATTTCGCAGACTGACAGAAGTAGTGGCTGAGGCGCTGTGTGCAGCAACAATCGATGACAGTCGCTTAATTGGTAAGAAATTAATGAAAATTGATTGCACACGAACGAGTCGACTAGACTAGCTGCCGAAGATTTGGGTTTGTTTGTTTGTTTGTTCAATGTTGGTTATATATTCTAAGTGAAAGCAAATGAGAAAGCAGCTACTTGGAGCTTCGATGCTGTGCGACAAATTGTTTCAAACCTGTTTCTCATTCGATTTTTCGGACTTGTGGGAAAAATGGAAGAAGAAACAGAAAAATTGTAATTAAAATGTTAAGAAATTATAAATAAATATGCAAGAAATTTCAATTTTTTGATGTAACTAGTAATCGAAGAATTTTGTGTTGGTACTAAACTTTCAACCTTTCGAACCAAAAAGCAGCTGAATGTATAACACCGTGCGACAAAAATCAAAAAATTTCAAAACACACGAAAAAATCGATATACTCGCAAAACTAGGGGCCAAATGTAGTAAAACTGCGTTTTTAGTTTTTCTCTCTGACGTCAGGATTTTTTTAAAGGACTTTGAAATTTCAAGGACATGATTATTTCCAAAAATTATTTTAAAAATTGAGCGCATTATAGAATAAAATTATGGGTATCAAATGAAAGAGGAAAATCCTTAGAATCTTAAAAATTTAATGTTTTGGTGCAAAAGGACGAAGAGGTATTGAAAATGTCCTATTAAAACTTTATCCTTTTAATATCCTTGCAAATTTCCAATAATTTTTTTTGAAAGAATATATCTTAAGGACTAATATGTACGCTACTAAATCCTTGAACGATTTATACATGAGTTAATTAAATATTTTATGTTTGTCGTACGGTGCAATATATCTTTGTTTTATAGAGAGAAGTATTAAATTGTTTATATCTTAAACTAATAAAGTTAGAAGGACGAAATTCAAGGATGTAGTAGCGTACATATTAGTCCATAAGATATATTTTTTTCAAAGAAAAACTATTGGAAATTTCCAAGGATATTCAAGGATAAAGTTTTGAAAGGACATTTTCAATACCTCTTCGTTCTTTGCACCAACACACTAAATTTTCTAAGATTCTAAGGATTTTTCTTTTTCATTTGATACCAATATTGTTATTCTACATTGCGCTCAAATTTTAAAATAAATTTTTGAAATAAACATGTCCGTGAAATTTCAAAGTCCTTTAAAAAAAAAATCCTGACGTCAGAGAGAAAAACTAACAACGCAGTTTTACTACATTTGGCCCCTAGTTTTGTGAGTATATAGATTTTTTCGTGTGTAAAATTTGTTTTCGTACGGTGTAATATTTGTATGAGATGATCGTTGAAGATTTAGAATAAATTAAAATTTTCATTGTATCAGAATGTGAAATTGTTGTACGTTTGTAAATTTGTTTATGTATGTTTGTACAATTATAACTTTAGTATATGGAAAATCATTTTCAATCAATAAAAGGGCCTCTCCAGACTCCTTATGACACCCGCCCAGACTTCGAACACATACAAAATTACATACATGTCATATTAGTGGTTTTATTTCAAGGACTTTATTAATCATACAAACATGTGAACACATTTCAACTCTATAATTCATCACATCACATCATTACATATCTTCGGAGCAATAAAATTGCGACGACAACTTCGTCGTCGACCTGTTCCATAGGTTTGTATCGCACTGTGTTGGGCCAGGAGAAGTGCGAACGATTTGTGCTGCTAATAAATGTAGCACAAGCGCTCATTAAACCACGCACAGACAAATCGACATATTTGCGACTGCACAGAGATGTGTGGAAAAGTTACAGCAAGTCGAAGTTAAGCAAAACCACACTGTCCGGAAGTCAAATCCGATAACGCAGTCGAGTGACTGGATCGGACATACATTCACACGTACCTATACTGATGTACTGATGCTTTCTGTATGTGAATAGGTGTGTGTTGCGTGTTGCCGGTAAATAGTTACAAAGTGTCCAAAGTGAACCCCAAAAACCGCACTCGAACAAAATCGAATTAAACGCTTAAATAGTTCAATATGCGACGACTACAAGCTGCGAGCTACGGCCGAACCCGATGGCTGCAGCAGGACGAGGAACCAGCACCGGATGGGCACTGTGTGAGCAACGAAGATTCACCTTTATGTGTTGGGCAGTGCGGAGCAAATGTGAGCGCGGCCATCGAATACTGACAGCGGAAGCTGTTGGGGACCAAAACCGGCTGTCAAGTGGCAACAACAATGCGAGCAAGTTCATAAAACACTTAACTTGGCAATAAGTCGCCAGGGAATAGTTAGAGTTGGGAATGAGTGGACGAGTGCGAGCAGCAGTGATCGACTTTGCGTTAACAAGCTGGCACAGCCCCTGCGGCCGCCGTCGACGAACGTGAGGAGCGACTGCCCGCATTCGAGGTGCTGTGGCACAAATTTCCAGCACGCCGAACATTTGTGAATGTGTAACTTTGCCAGCCAAAGGAAGTATCAACATGAATGACCATCAAAAGTGGCCCAACTGGACGTTGGTAGCGCGTAGAGCACAGCACAGAGTTCGGCAAAGTTCAATTGAGTCAGCCAGCCCCAGTGAGTTGGGACACCCAGTGCTCCATGTACTATATTCTAATGTAGCCCCCAAGTGGCCGCCGGTCGAGGCGCTCGCACGGACTTGTGGCCGCAAAACAAAAACTGCACGAGTTCTGTTGTATGTTCCATGTGCGCAGCGACGGCGTGCGGCAAGCTGCCACTTTATCTGATTCGGTGGCGTGCACACGTCACTTCGGTCGCCGTTGGTGCGACACTGCTCGCCGGCAGTCACTGCGCCGCACAATGGCAGTCGAGTGGATTCGGCCGAAATTGACTTGAGCACAAAAATGTTGGCGACATTCCTTGGATTACACTTGTCAATTTGTGGCTTTTCAAAGTGTTCCGTGCTCTTGGTTTGACTTTTGGTCGGTGCGGACGTGTGGCCGGGCCGCATGTCCTTTGCCGTTGCTGCTGCTGCTGCGCACAAAATTACAGATTTTAGATGGAAATTATGGATAATTGGCCTTTAGTTTGTCAAAAGGAATTTAATTGAGCTGTCAATAAGGCTGATGCTGCTAAATATTGTTGTTGCTGTTGTTGATGTCACCATATTGCCGTTGTCCAGTAAACATTTTTCAGCCCTCACAATGCTTTTGACAATTTCTATTGAAGCATAACACATTGAAGATTGCAATGATGTTTAAAGCCAGCAATTTAGTTGCATGTAAATAGAGGTTGTGAGGTTAGGTTGAGTTGAACTGACTAATTTAAAGTGATTCAGCATCGATGTTTTCCGATTTAAATTGGCAATATTAATGCTTTTTATAAATGTCAGTGCATCGCATAGAAGCCTAGTTTTAAACAGTTATAAATGTAATGCAAAAGATCTACTTTTGTATGTCAAGAAGAAGAAGAAGCAATAATTTCCCAAATAAGGAATAATTACCCAGCAATATCATCTCGTCCTCTTAAAAGATGCTAAACGATTCTATTGAATTCTGTGAAAAAAAACAAACACTTTAACTCAGCACTCTTTATCAAATACTCTGGAAGGCTCTACTTCAACCCTCTGAAAGAGACTCTTCGGAAAATCTTGAACCTTTTGAATCAATAAAATTATTGAAAGCCGATTAGATATCCTTTTTAAACCATTTGAAACAGCCTTTTGGAATCTTTTAAAATTAGTCCTTTCAAACAATTCAAAAATGCCTTTAACTCATCGAATTGCCCCTCATAAAACGACGATTAAATTCCGCTGTAAAACCAGTTGAAGCTGTGTCAAAAGTATGCCTCAAAGACCTTAAAAGACTCTTCACCAAACATGCTAAACGAATTTTTTCAATTCCTTCGAAAAACCTTTCTTTTGAACCACTTGAATTTGTATTGGTAGCTGTTTAGATATCCTATTTAAACCATTTGAAACAGCCTTTGGGAATCCTTTAAAATTTATCCTTTCAAGCAATTCAAAAATGCCACCATAACTTGAATCATAACTCTTTTGATGAACCTCCTAAAATACAAGAAAAGTGACATTAAAATCCGCCAAAAAACCTCTTGAAGCAATTTGAAAAATATGCCTCAAACACTTTGAAAGATTCTGCATCAAACGCTCTGAAAAATTCTTTTTAATACTTCAATTTCTTTTGAAAGCTTTTCAGATATCTTTTTCAAACCGAATGGTTTGAGCCTCTTGAGATATTTTCAAAGCAACCTTAACTCTTTACCCCAAAGTGGCCTGAGAGCAACTTCAGCTATTTGTCATCTTATAGCAAAAGCTATAGAAGTGAATTCAAAGCAAATTACAAAAATTTTACTGTTATCCCCAAAATAATTTCCAATAATTTGCAGCGATATCAGAGAAAGTTTGTGTTCTAATTGAAGTCTACGAATTGGGCGCGTTTGATCAAAACCCTGTTTCTTTATTAATGTTTAAATAAAATCAAAAAGTGATAATTTTGTATTTTTCCATAAATATTAATAATTTTTCTGTAATAAAAAAATAAAATTGTTTAAAAGTAAACTAGCTCTAGAACTCTAAGAAAGAGGCGTGGCGACTTCAAATGTCGTGTACACACTTCTTAGGTAAGTGTTTCATGATTTAAGTACCAAAAGTAATATCGAGACACAGGGTAAAATTCAGGGTCGAAAGGGTTAAATAACCCTCACGGAGTAGTTCGAAACAGCCTTTTCACACCATCCCAATGAGTCTCTTTAAATTCTCTCTGAAATAGTCTTTCCAAGCCGCCTGAAATATTCTCTAAGTGAAGTTTTATAAAATAAATATGAAATATGTAAAAAAAATCTTCGTTTATATTTTTGGAAAAAATCTGTAGAAATCATGTACAGTCGAACTTCCCTATAATGAATTCGCATGGGACCAGAAAAAAGCTTCATTATATAGAAACTTCATTATATAGAAATTATGATTTTTTTCATATTTTATTTAAAATAATGAGGTATTTTAGTTTGGATTACACCCTTCCACTTTTCTTCCTCAACAAAGCCTTCTAATACATTTAGAGACTTAAAAACATTATTCGGTACGTTGCTCTTCATCTCCACAAAGGTTCGAAGTACATCAAGGGAAGCAAAAATTCGTCCCAATGTAGGTATCACCGCATCAGCCAATTCTTCTTCACTGGCCATTTCTTCATCGTTTTCTGAATCTTCAAATGTAGAATTTTTTCGAGAGAAATGCAACTTCGCTGCGATATTTTCACTTTATTCACTCAAAACAAACAATTGCTGTCAAAATTGTTAGTGATGTGACTTTCTTCTTCTTATGCTGTTGTTATTTTTAACTTCTGGGGTTCCCCTAAATATGTTTTACTTTTTTTCGGTATTCCGTGTTGTTAATATGCGTGACAAAAAATAGCATGGAAAAATGCATTATATGGAGACAAAAACAGATGAAAGCGAAGTTTTCAACTAAAAAATTTATTCATTGTAGAGAAATATTCACTATATGGAAATTCATTATAAGGAGATCAAAATGCACTTAGAATAGAACGATAAAGCTGTATCTTTGAAATTAATTCATTATACGGAGAACTTCATTATATAGAAGTTCACTATAGGGAAGTTCGACTGTATTTTTAAAATAATATATTACTTTTTGTGATACATTACTTGACATTTCCAGTAATAAGTAATGTAACGATATTACTTTCAAATGTCAGTAATGTGTAATCAGTAATATGTTACTGTCAAAAGTAATAAGTCCCAACACTGGGTTTAACTGACCGATAAGAAGATCACGCATAGATCTGCTTAGGTTCTTAGCGATTCCACTTTCAGTTCCGTCTAGTATTGATAGAAATAAAAATCTGTTCAATGAGAAGGAGAAGTAAGCAAAGGGAAACAGACGGCTCCAAATAAGATGTTAGAGAGGAATGGGGGTGGCGTAATGTGAGAATGCCCACCCATTGAAGACTGTTTCCGTCTCCCAGATTACTGTAGCATCCACCAAGCGAGAGTATTTGCCATTTTCAGAGCTTTGCCTGTACAAACAGCTCAACCTCCCTAGGGATATACATATATATGTTTTTTTTATTAAAGGAGCCAACACGCAGGGGATACCCTATAAATGCGAGGCATTGCGCTGGTTCAGGAAGGATATATAGGTTGGGAGAAAGGATGTTGGGTGAAGAATTTATGGACTCTTGCCTTGAACCCATAGAGATCATAAGATAGATAGATCAGGCAGCAATTAAAGCTCTCAAGAATGTTTCCACAGCTTGCCAGACGTGGCACCATTCTTCCGGAATTTAATACCACAGTTACAGCAGGTATCTCTTCTCTTTCGAATTAGCTTGTGACTAGCACTAAGACAGATCACGTTCCTTGTGGCCTCTTTCAGCAAGTCCTTAGCCCAGACAGCCTAACCTTCACAACGACAACCTTAACCTTTCCTAACCTAACCTAATCCAAACAAAATTAATCAATTAGCAACTCTGTTATGCGATAACGAAGGCATTTGACATAATCACGCAATCGAATGCCACTTCTACCTGCAAATGTCATTTGCGATTGAATAGCACACCGAACTTTCATTGCGAATTCGTTGCGCATTGCACTAATGAATTTAATTAATTTTTCCGACCGTAATTCTCTCATAAATCACGCAAAACGACCAATAATGAAGTAATTCAGTTGAAACAATTCCTGAAATTCATCAACCACATTGCTGGAAATTTTGCATGACGGCAACACACACACAAACAAAGATGCTAATGAGATGGCAATGAGAATCAACCGCCCAGCTCTTCATTGATGCCACCACCGACACCACCGACCATTATTGCCAGAAACAATTAATTATAAATTTATAAACCCGACAACGAGCAGAGGATAAGCAAACAAGCATTTAAATATCTCAACATTTTCAATATTATTCAAAAGCAGCAGAGTCCCAACCACATCCGCCCATCAACTATCAACCAACGGTCGAGCTTGTGTGGATGCGGAGGACGCGGCGTGCACACTGAAAATGGATTTCCATTTAGGGCGCGTGTTGAAACTATTGTTTTTATTAAGTGTCGCATGATATGAACCCACATAAACACTCCAAGTGGCAACATGACGTGAATGACATGCATTCACTGGCATTTTGCGCACTGCGCGCCGCGCATCGCCAGTGCCAGGGGAAAAAAAATAGGAAAATAAAAAATAAATGTGGCAAAAGTGTGCGAGCAAAAAAGGACAGTAAAGCAGCTGCTTTAGTTGGCACTTTAATGCCCAACACTGACTGCGACCGTACCAGCAAGCACAGTGGGCCGCAGTGCACAATTTGTTACAGGTTAATTAGCCAAGTTTTCTAGACATTTTCTTAAACTATTTTTATTTTATGAAAACTTCAGAGGAACACAATTAAACATTTTTAATTTTTCAGGAAACGCTTTTTGTTTGCTGTTTTTGAGCTGAATAAACATTTGTGAGCTGAATAAACATTTTTTTAAAATAACGTATAGACCGTTTAGTAGAAAATTCCTACAGATTATGCTTTAGGTTAAGTTACAAAGATTTTTTTATTTTACATTAGAAAATCCAAAATTTTGAGTTGAGACTTTTTTGATGATATTTTAATTCAATAATTACCGAATTACTTTAAATTATATTAAAACAGTTACCAAGTTGAAAGAAAAATTTTGAAAATTCAAAATTAATTGTTTTATTTGAAAATATATACTAAAATTGTCAAAAATTTACTTAACTCTTTCGACCCCGAATTTTACCCTGTGTCTCGATATTACTTTTTGGTATTTAAATCATGAAAAACTTGACTAAGAAGTGTGCACACGACATTTGAAGTCGCCACGCCTCTTTGTTAGAGTTCTAGAGCTAGTTTACTTTTGAAGAATTTTAGCTTATAACGGGTTAAAAAAATTTTCTATTCATATTTTTGAATTACAGAAAAATTATTTAATATTTATGGAAAAATACAAAATTATCACTTTTTGATTTCATTTAACCATTATTAAAGAAGCAGGCTTTTGATCAAACGCGCCTAATTCGTAGACTTCAATTAGAACACAAACTTTCTCTGATATCGCTGCAAATTATTAAAAATTATTTTGGGGATAACAGTAAAATTTTTGTAATTTGCTTTGAATTCACTTCGAAAAATATTAATTGGCTGGTGCCTACTTAAACTAAACCCATAAATCAATCGTAGCTTTTGCTATAAGATGACAAATAGGTGAAGTTGCTCTCAGGCAACTTTGGGGTCGAAAGGGTTAAAATTAACTTCAACAAAAATGTATTTCGTCAAAAGTGTCACAATTTGAATTAGGAGTCTTTTGCATTGAGCTGCAGCGATCAAATAGCATCCAACTTCTCGACATGAAGAGAGACCTAACTGTATTTTGGCAACAGTTAACAACAACAAAATATACTGAGCTTTTGCATTTTGGTAGATAGATGCATTGTAGTTGATTGCATTGAGCCCGAAAATTAAAAATTTTGAATTGTGTCACTTTTGAAGTGGGTGTGCGATATGTACATATGTACCTATGTAGCTCGACAAGTGTTGTAGAGATTCTATTCTGCCATGAGTATTGAATTTCCTTGTTTATTATTTTATGTCGACAAACACAGACCAAATTATGATACTGACAAGATGAGTCTAATGTAAATTGAGCTACTGAGACTCGAGCGGCCTATTGAAGGCCACAGAACTCAGAACCCAGTACTGGGGCTGGCCAGATATACTTCAAGTAGTTACGAGTCACACAATACAACGTCCATCTTTGTCATCTCGTCTGCTGATTCCTTCCGGATACTCCAGAGTATCGCCAAATATTTGATTCTGTTATTGAAGAACTTTTCTGCTGGTTTTTCAAACTCCTTAAGCATACAAGAAAAAGTTTTGAACATAGTTTTGAGAAAGTGTACCTTTGAACACTAAAAATATTCAAATATTTTCATACTGACTACTGCTTATTTAAACTAGACATATTATTATATTTCAGACTCACATCTCGTTGAAAAAATCACCAACAATAGAACACTTCAACCCACAGTGCATTGCCCATTCAAACAAATTTCATGACAGCGCCCCAACAACGGTAAAGGATTTGGACTAAATAGTTGGGCGAACGACAAATAGTTGTAACCCTTTACACACACACACACACACAAACACACATTTTCACGAACAAATATGACGCCTACAGTGTAACCCAGAGCCAACGAACCAGTCCCAACCGCTGCTGGCGCCTTTAAACTTTTCGCAAATACATATTTTATGTAACATTTTGTCACTTTCAAATTGTCATCGTTTGCTCTATGCACAGCGCTCTCAGGGATCAAAAATAAACCGAACCAAAGGTTCAATGCTGCATGCAGAGTGCGAGTCTATTACATATATATTTACATATATAGTAGGTATATAGTACTTACGGAGACGACCGCCTGTGAGTGAGTGAGTGAATGAAAGGATGCAAGCTGCCGACTGTGGTGGCCTGGCATCGAATTCATTTGTGTTTTTGTTTTCAATTTTTGGGTATATTTTGCAGTGCCGCCATGAGGCGAGCAACCAGCGTTTATATTCACTCTCAATGGAGGCAAAATTACTGGCATTTGCAACTTTATTTGAATTCATTAAGCTCACAGCCGACTCACTCACCGCCGACCAGCTCAATTCAATTCAATTCCGTATGCATACTTCGCTCCAGTTTATGGCGACAGTATTTATGCATTTTATGCTTAACTTCATTAGCACAGTTTTAGTGAAGTTGAATATGCATAAAATCATAAAATCTTAACATACAATTATGCATTGAAAGTGAACTAAGTACATATGTAATATGCTAGAAAAATGACACAAGAAAGCTTTGAAGACACTTAACATATAAACAAGTAAATCATATATTAAGACATTTGCGATTTAAACTAAACATTCAAAAAGTGCAACGCTTATCTAATGTTGGCTGCTTAGATTGAAAGGAGATCGAAACTGGCAGTTCAGCTTTCACAATGAGCCAATTAAACCTCTGAGCGGCTGGTTCGAATTTTTTACCTCTTATCTTACCTTACTTCATTCAAGCTTTTTCCAAGGCTTAGCATTTTGCTGGGTAGCAGAACATTGTTAAAGTTCGGAGAACACACCTTTGTTTTTCAATCATCGGGAACACTCTGGGTCAATTAGGCCCTGTTCACTCAACTCAACTCAACTGTCAACTCCACAACTATTGAACCTTTTGACTTAAAACAAATCACAGGTGTACTTTAAATATTGTTTTAAATAAATATTATTTTAACAATTCATAAAATTTTAAGTACCTTTGAAGTATGCTTTGTTTGTAGCATACTTAACAAAATCGCAGGGAAAACAAGTTTTGGAAGAGGTCACAAGATTTAAGAGGTCACTTAAACTAGGAATATGACCCAGTGTGTTCTCCGAAGGTTAATTCAAACAGTGACCCAACCAAAACTTTCTACTCTGTGCAATTTTGTTTTCAATTTCTCGTCGATCTTTCCTTTACAATACTTCTAGGCCATCATTTTGAGATGAATACGATTGAATACGATTTAAGTGTCTGTTCTTCTCGGGAGAGTATAAGGTTAATTTCTTTTCTAAGAATTAATGTATCATTATCATCCAAAAAAGTTGTGTTTGAAGAACAAATGTGTAGAACATAAACGCTCAAGTAGCCAGAGGAAAATATTAGTAAGAAATCGATTGACTTGGTGGATTTAATTTCAAGTCTTCCAAATGAGAATATTTCTTTACCCTTCTGCTATTTTGTTGCCATATGACAACATACTACTTGGTAGATGTCTGAAATTTTTTGTTGGTCCCTTAAATAGTTTGAAGTTTTAGGATTAGTACGAAATTAATAAACTGAATATTTAAGTATAAAAAAGATAAGTATACAGGTTTTTTGAATGACATAGCTTTACATAGTAAAGACAGAAGAAGCAGGAAAAAATAGGAGACATTTGTAATTTGACTTTTTACTTAAATTTCGATACATTTTTTAAATATATTTTAGCTAAAGTAAATGAAGAAATATTCAATTTTTAAATATACATAAAAAAATGTTGTGTTTAAGTAACTATTACAGCCACAACGATGATATGGTTGCTGTCGTATGACAACACTCTAAAAAATGGTCCGATAATAAATATTTAAAAAATTACTGCGGACTACTGTTGATATAACCACACAAAAGACTAAATTGATAAATTTAATATTTTAACATTCTTCAGTAGAAACCTGTAGCGAAAGGGTTACGCTTAGAGTTGACTACGAAAGAACGCCAATTTTTCTTCCATACTTGGAAGTTTTGCCATTGTCTGCCAAGAGCGCACTTGTGGCTTGCTTATAATTCTCATCTGCTTCTTGTGGATAGCGATAGAAGTAGACAGTAGTGTTTAAAAACAGCCCGAACTAGGAATCGAACCTGCGGCCTTTGCCCTCAAAAAACCAAGCACACCACACGCTGGACTAGCGAGCTCGATACCTACATGTGTATGTAACATGAAATATTGAATACTAATGAAATTTTGATTGAAGCCTAATGAACAAGTAAACCAGGTAGAATGTGTGGGAAAAAGAGAGACATTTTATACACAACTTGTAAGTTGGTGTGGTTTCAAAAAAGATTTGTAAAACAAGAAACTTCCACGAATCAATCAAATCAATCAATCAAAGTATAATTTGGGGGACTTTGGGTTAATGCAATAAAAACACTTTTTGACAAAATATTTGTAATGTTTTTTTCTACTTAATGTTGAAATCTAGTCCACTGCATACTATGGATTGAATAATGTGAGTGGTAGGCAGGGGTGATTGAGTCAACGAACTTCGATTTAATGTTTAGTTTAGTGTTTTTCGTTTTGAAGTACCTAAAATTCATAAATACATATGTAGTGGAAAAGAATTTTTTCTCTAACGCTTTAAATGATAAATTATGCATTTAACCATTAAGGAGGTATTCTAGTCTATAGGCTCGATTTTGAGGTGATTTTACGGGCGTAATAAAAAAACAGTAATAATTTTAACTATCTATGTTTTTATCAGTTTTTTATTGATACTTGATAAGTATAAAAATGTATAATAGTTGAAAAAAATTCCAAATTGAAGTCGGTAGAGGCCGGCAAAGTGGAGACTAAACAAAAATGTGTCTTCTGGTTGACGTGATTCCAATCCTCCTGGTGATTTGAAACATAAAAATAAAGTTAATTCCTATTAAACAAAGATGTAGAATTAGCTGGACGTAGCCGATTTAAAAAAAAAGATTTTTGCACAAAATGGCGTCTTTCTGAAAACAAAGGTAATGTTTTGCCTCCTTTTTTTCTAAAGTTGAAAAAAAAACATATTACAAAAACCCCTACGTCGAGACAATTTTGATAGTATTAAGAAAGTCTGTTACAAATTTCAAGTAAATCGGTGCATTAGAACTTGAGATATCATGTCAATCGTATCGAAAAAAGTAGTTTCGAGAAAAACGTTTTTAAAGTTTACAGTCTCAGTTCGGGCAGTCTGAGTGGCGCGTCACTAAATTAACTATAAGTAACTCCGAAAATAATTCGAATTTCCGTAAATCCTCTTAGAGGCTTATTCTTAAAGGTCTAAACTTTGAAAATATGAAATTAAAACAAAATCGATTTTTTCGAATTTCTAGACTAGAATGTAAAAACACCTAAATAAAAATATTTGCACTTCAATTATGATAAAACCAAATGAGCGTATTTCAATCGGGTTTGAAGGACAGAATTGATATTCTAAAATATAGAAAGGATAAAAAATATGTTGTTCATTACATTATTCATTATTACGTTGTTCATCTTCATTGAATGAGCGAATGACTTATTTTTTAAGTTGGTTCATCTGATAATTGCAAATTTTAATACGCATACACAGGTGTCATATTCTATTGAAAATATCTTTTTCACATCAAAATAAATATGAATAAATATGCCCTGACAACGTAGTTCACGATACCGAAATCAACATCTGCAATTGATAAATGACATTTTTACAACGGCTGCCATTTGTGTAAACGCACTGCACGGGACTATCAAGCAGCCGGTTTTAATTTTGATTTCATTATTCTATACATTCAATGGAGGTATTCACAGTGTGCGACAATTGCTGGACAGTAATGCAAAATATTTATTTACACATATGTACTACTGTGTACAAAGAATACCCGGAATTTGTTTATAATTCAAAAATTTTTTATTTATTCTTCCAAATAAATTTCATCGCCTTCAAAGTAGTCCCCCCCCGATGCAATGCGCTTATGCCAACGGACTTTCCAATCTTCGAAGCATGCCAAATAGTCACCTTCCGGTATGGCCTTCAATGCGCGCGGCGATTCACGTTGAATCTCTTCAATCGATTCAAAACGGTGTCCTCGAAGTGGTCTTTTGAGTTTGGAGAATAGCCAGAAGTCACAAGGAGCTAAATCAGGCGAATACGGTGGCTGTGGAACGATATGAGTTGGCGAAATGCTCACGAAGAACCAATGCCGTGTGAGATGGTGCATTATCGTGATGCAAAAACCAAGAGTTGTCTCTCCATAAATCCGGCCTCTTTTTGCGAATAGCTTCACGCAAACGACGCATAACGCTCAAGTAATATTCCTTGTTGACAGTTTGGCCCGGCGGAAGGAACTCATAATGCACAACACCACGATAATCGAAGAAATCGAATTCCGGGTATTCTTTGTACATAGTAGTAGAGTGAATGGCTTTTTCAACGGTGTGGCATCAGAATAAGTTAAAGCTGGAACACCAACATTAGTCAATTCGACTAACATTGCAAACAGTACAGTAACAAAACGCCGCCGCAGAAAACGAATGTCGTATGTTCCATTGAATTTAATAGCACTTACGACAATCGTTTTCTCAAGCGACGAAAATGCTACAGTTGCGAGATGTGAAGTTTTCCGAGTTAAAAATCAACTCATTGATATTATTTAGATAGTGTTTAATGGGTTAATCGGCATTGGTTCAAATACTGAAATTGGTTGAACACTAGTCTAGGCAGAGCTAAATGTTGTAGGTGTTCGATGCTGATGTTGCTGTAGAAAGTCGGCAGCAAAGAGCGATACTGTGTCTCCGGCGGAAGGACCAAGCAAAGGACGCCCTATCATCTCTTGCTTTGACCAACTGGAGAAAGTCAAAGAAGTGTGATCTAAGCATTGATGCCTGAAGGGAACTTTTGCGACTTTGTAATGGGTTATTTATGGCCAGTTAAGTAAGTAAAGTAAGAAAATGTTGCAGTTATTTCATACTACGGTTTTTTGGACTTGGACTTGGCTCTGACAAAATATTTGCCATAGATCGTGAATATCACCAGCAGTGCTCACATCAGGGGCGTAGCCAAAACTTGGTCATGGGGGGGGTTTTAAAAATTTGTTTTCCCAGTTTAGTATTACATGTTTTTTAAAGTAAAGTGCACTTTCCAAATAGGGCATTTGGTTGTGGCTTATGTGACTTAATGCATTAAAAACTAAATTTTTTCCCTGATTTTTAGTAAAAATTTCATGAAATTTGGTGGACTGAAAGCGAAGTTATTGCATCTGAAGTGGAAGTATGTTTGTGTAATCATACAAAAATGTGCATCGAACAAAGATCCAATATTAACTATTATTTTAAAAATGTTTAAACTTTAACCGAAGCATTTAAATTGATGGACCAAGTTTATGGTGATTTTTGTTTATACCGTGGTGGAGTTCATAAGTGGTAAAAGCGATTTAAAAACGATTGTCAGAACATAAATGATGACCAAAGTGTTAGCCAACTGAATCCGCGATCACCGTAGATCAAAACTGGGCGGTAATTCATAAAAGATAAGCCAAAATCTTCATTGAAATTCTTGAAATTGGATTTAACCTTCGCCCACCCACCCACCCGGGTGATCTTTTTAATATTCATGTTTAATATCTCCACCAATTTTAAGGTAATTTTCAATAACATGTAAAAATATTTTTTTTAAATTTTGTTCATGTTTAAACTTGAATTTTGTCATTTTTTATACAAATGTACCTGGGTGATCCCAGGCGCGTTCGCTGCCATTTTGATTAAAAGTCACGATAAATTTTTTTTGCGTACCTCATTATGTGTTCAATAAACCCTCTGGAAAGAAATCTTCTAATATTTTCCATAGTCTCAAAATAAATCATTAAAGTTAGGCTTTTTTTCGAAATACGAACTATCGCCAGAGGAAGATACTAAATACTGAAGTATGAAAAAAATTTATAAATTATTATATATTTATTGTGAGTTTTACTCAAAATAGCGGCGGAAGTGCCTGGGATCATCTTTAGTAAGGCGAAGGTTAAGCATCTCAATAGCATAAATTTATTGCATTTTAACTGAACATTTGGCTGTCGAAGGTTGCCATCCCATCTGATGTGGCACCGTGCGAATTTCACCTTTTCAAAGAATGCATTTGCCGATGAAAAAAAGCGTTTTGAGAACGTAGAAACCATCCAAAAGGCTTGTACCGACATCCTGAAGGACATTCCGGTCGACTAAACTAAACTAAACTAAACTAAACTACTCTTTAGACATGTTTTTAGAACATGCAAATCGCTGCATTAAGCCTAAACGTGACTATTAAAAAAACAAATTAGTTTCGGTAAAAAAAGGGTTTTGTTAATATTCTTTTAAATATTTAAAGATGAAAAGACCTTTTTGCTAATGTGGGAACGTAAATACGATGCATAGTGATTGAAAATGTTGACAAATTATAGGCTATGGGGGGGTTCTGACACCCTAAACCCCCCCCTTGGCTACGCCCCTGGCTCACATTGACAGCTTTGGAGCTGTTGGATTTAATGTTTGAATTCAACTGTTTCTGCAAACCTTTGTCAATTAAAAACCAAAAGCATTTGTCATTTGAACCCTAACTTCAACTGAAAACAGAAACTAAGAATCCTTAAGTATCTACTTTAGTTTATTAATCGAAATGCTAAAATTTTGGTGCATTTAAAAAAATTCACTTGCACCCAGCCAGCTTGTTGTGTCACCAAACTTTATCGGCTTTGTGCATTTACGGCTTCAGTCTGCCGCATACCCGCCCACACCCGTCCGCGCGTCCATATGCCGCGCGCACTTGGCATTATGCATCATTAATATCGCAGCCAGCTTGTGTGCAGTTTCGGTGGCGCTCGTGTTGACTGAACTGCGCCGAACTACGCTGCCAACTACAATTAATCATTTTTCTATCAGTTTCAGATTTTTTGTTGGCATTATTCATGTTTTACGATTTTTTATTTTTATTTTATTTTTTCTGAAAGCCATTTGGCATTTTTTTGGCTGCAGCATTTGCGATTGTTGAATATTTGTGCAGGAAAAAGTGCACTGTAAATTCACTCTCGCGGGGGATAAAACGTATTGTGAAGGGGGCGCAGAGCAGGGCCGGGGCACAAGTTGAACATTTGCTAGTGGATTCATTCTTTCAGCTCGGCAAATGTGTAAGAAATAAACGCATACATCAAATGCACAGAATGCATGCGATAAAAGATAAAATGCGAAAATGTGCAACGAAAAATGCAAAGCGAAGAAAATTGTTCCGTATTCGTTTGTGTAAATGTTGAAATGCAAGTCTGATAATAGGCTTTCATGCTATGGAAAGGAAATGGAAAGAAATGGCTCATGTGATTAAAGGCAAATAAGGGACAAGTGCAAAGTAATGGTTAGATTTGGTTAGATTGGTTGTCATTGCATTTAACTAAAATGGCTTGGTTCATTTTAGTGTCAGTAGTAAATTTGGTGTAAAAGTGGTCAATAATAATTTGATGAATGTCATTCAAACTTAAAAGCATTGTGCATTCAACTAAAGTTTCGCCATAAAACTATACAAAACAACAACAACAATTGGAATGTACAATTCCTAATTGTACACTAACAAAAAAAGGTGAATAATCTGCATTAACTGTCCTCCAACAATAAAATATTAATTTACCTATGTACCGAACTGCATTTAAAAACAAAAAAGACGCTGGACTTATATAGCTAAGGAGTAGCGCTCACAAGATTTTATTTAGGGGAGGGGGAAGTTTGCGCACTACTTTTGAACTTAACCGTAGACCTACTTTCGGCTCGTTTTCGACCAAATTTGTTTTTGTACTTTTAATATTTTTTTAATTTGTTATTAGTTTTAGCTGTTTTTTCATGACTTTATTACTTGGATTATTATCTATCGAAATCAAACCGTCTCATATTTTAAAAACTTGGCTTGAATTTTTTGTAATTTGTGTCATTTTTGTCAATCTGTCTTCGAAGCTTTTTGTATTAGAATTTCATCGTGATTTCATAGCAAACGTAAATAAAAATGTAAATTATTATGTATTTTATTTCAAATAAAAAAAAAAAAAAATTCTAAAACAAAAGAAAAAAAACAGAACTTGTTAGCTGCCGATGCCTAAAAAAAATATCTGCAAAAATAAGCACAACCGCAATGTGTGTGTAAAATGCCTTGAAAGTGTTTCAAAACTAGAAATAAATATTTCCGTTGTATTTTATTTTAAGTTTTTGAATAAACCGTACCAAAAAGTTTTTTTTTAATAAACGTTTATTTTTTTACTAACTCCCATGATAATATATATGAGGGTAGAAACCGACCCTAACGTAAGATTAGTCGTTTTTTTTTAACGTAGGTCTACGGTTAATAACATTTGAAACCATATTTTTTACCCGAAATTTTTTTATTTGGGGGCTTGAACTCCCCAAACCCCCTGTGTGCGCCACTGTATCTAAATTTCCACCAACAACAAAAAGACAATCGACTTATATACCTAACTGTCCACCAACAACAAAAGATAAGAACTGTCCATTAACAACAACAGAAAAAGCAACTTCCTATGAAAATAATTGTTCGCCAACAACAAAAAGTACCCAACTCTGTCAATAGCGACTTCCCTATGAAAATAACTGTCCGCCAACAAAAATCAATTAATCTATGGACCCAACTGTCTACCAACAACCTATGTACCTAACTATCCACCAACAACAATAGAGACGTTTGACTTACTATATGTCTTCAGTTGACTACCAACAACAAAAAAGGGGACTGGCCTGTAAATACTTACTAACAAAAAAAGTAAATTTCAATTCTATGTGCCTACCTAACAGTCTACCAACCAACTAACAACAACAACAATAAGCAGCAACAAACAAAAAAGGCAACAATTTTAATTCTATGTGCCTACCTAACAGTCCACCAACTAACAACAACAACAATAATCAGCAACAAAAAAGGCTAACAAAACTAACTAAATAAGACTAACAAAAAAGTCAATTTGAATTCTATGTGCCTACCTAACAGTCCACCAACCAACTAACAACAACAACAATAAGCAGCAACAAACAAAAAAGGCGATCACCTGTACCTCTTCAGCCTCTTATCAATTAAACCCCTCGACGAAAATTGAGAGAATTTCTTATCTTTTCTTAATCGCAATCGATCTTGTTTAAGGATAGAAAGTGATCTTGAAATGTTTTTGTTTTTCAGTTTTGAAAATTGTTTTTGTTTGTTTGATTTTTGTGTTGGAAAC
Organism: Melieria picta; assembly: GCA_964056695.1. Classification (NCBI taxonomy): domain Eukaryota; kingdom Metazoa; phylum Arthropoda; class Insecta; order Diptera; family Ulidiidae; genus Melieria; species Melieria picta. The sequence goes on along the minus strand of OZ057398.1, from coordinate 20,974,092 downwards.
TTTTGTTTTGTTTGATACTCATCATTGCAGTATATTTTGCTGCAATTAAAGGGAGTGCCGCCAACCTTTTCAACTGAGAGGTAACGAACCGCCCCGACTACACATAGCTGACTGCTGCTATTTATTCGCACCGAACAGCGAAAACCTACCGTCGAATTGTAGCGATGAGTGGAAAATTTGAATGAACGCGGCGAAAAATTGCTCGTGTACAACTGACGAGCCGCCGAGTGAGTTAACGAAAATGCGTTGAAAAGCAAACGAACACAAAAGGCAAACTGCGCTACAGCTGACTCAGAAGCAGACACTGTTGCAAAGAAAACCGGATTGCCATGCCAACGCGTTGTGTACGTTGTACGAGTAACGCAAAGTGCGGGGTGGGTACTTAGTGCTAGCAAGACACATGCGAACTTTTTGTCAATGTGCATAATTTTTCGCAAATGCTTTGTTCGGCGTCATTTGCGCATCTCTCTCTCATTCCACCGGATGGGTATGTCACCCAATGCGCGACTTGATAGCGCCCCAAGCGTCGCATATGCTCGCAGACTTTCGTTAGATACACAAAAGTACACATTCAACAACAACAACGAAGCTCAGCGGCGCTCGGCGCGTTGCTGATGCAATGATCGGCATGCAGTGAGAGCTCAGTGCGCTGGCTGGCATTTTGCACAGTTCTCATTTAATATTTTTTTTTGTGAACAAATTACATATTTTTTTTTTTTGGTGAAAAATGAACTCGTGACCAAAAGACTGTCTTGAATTTTGTCTTTTTATTCCTTTTATTCTAAGCGGCCTCTAGGTTAGTGTTGCCAGATGATATAATAAAGAGCAGTATGAGAGAACTGAAATTTTATTACAATAGGTTGAAATTTTAGAAGTTAACTTTTGAATTTCGAATCCATAGTGTGACCACGCCAACTTCCTGCGATGTGTAAGTGCTGTGATCTAAAGTTTAGGTCCTTAAGAATGAAGAGCTGCTTCAAAATGTTTGCAACTTAAAGATTCCCCTCAATGCACAGTGATTCGTTTCATAGACAAAATTAAAAAATGTATAGTCTCAAAATTTAACGACTTTGATGTAATTTGAAAGGTAAAACTCCAAATAAGAAAACCCCAAAAAATCTGTGCAAAAAATTAATTAGTGTCTGTGCAAAAGTGGCTCAAAGTTGAAACTTTTTTCACAAAAATATTTAAACACATATTTTCTGTTTTTTAGTCTATTGAGTAAAAAAAATTTAAAATATACATGGTTAGCACGAAGTTGCTCAAACTTTCAATATAGATTAAAAAATGATGTGGCCATTTTCGCTTTTAATGTTTTCTCAAAATTTGCAAAGCCGAGGCTTTTACTTTAAAAATCTGAAAATTGGCAAAACTTAGAGGAAAATATCTAAAAAGTACAGTGGACGTCCAATATAACGAATCTTATGATGTACCCCCAATTTGTTAAATCGAAAAATCCGTTAAATCGATCGAAATTTTTGTGTGTTTTAAATCATCCTTCTTAAAGAAATAAGTCTCGCATATTCAGTTTTTAAACAAATATCTTGTTTTATTAAAGCATTTTCAAAATACAAATACAGAGAAAAAGTCTTCGATGCGCCATTGCCTCTTTACCGCAAGTAAACTTTTCTGTATGGCAATTTCGCTTGATTGATTATTGAAATTTTAATTTAAAAAAAAAAGCCGACCGAACGCAAAACAAATCCTGTGAAAATGATCAGCAATGCATACAAACAAAATTTGGAAATGTTGGTAACTTGACGTAAATTTAAAAGTTTTAACGTAACAAAAACAAAAACAATTGAGGTACTGTTCACATGACGAAACCAAATATTCATTGTTTTGTAAATAATGTGAATGCTTGTTATATTGAATAGCAAATTTCACTTTCGTTCGTAATATAGAACCATCAATGGAAAAAATTTGGCCGTACGTTAAATCGAAAATTCGTTAATTGGAAAGTTCGTTATACTGGACGTCCACTGTATGTGAAAGTATGTTCCTGGATTTTTTTTAAATTTTAAGAAGCATTCTTTCTTTGTCGGATAATGTAATTACATCCTCCGATATCTTCCGATCTCAGAAAATAATTCAATTTGAAAAGTGGTCTAAACACGTATTTTTCGACAAAATTGATTTTATTTATCCCTAAAAATACATCTATTATTATCGTTTTTATTGCAAAACCAGAGGGTCCTTAGACAATTTCTGTTTCTCTTTGGAATTATCAATGTTGACGTCACCGATTAAATGGAAAATCTGAAAAATTTAGCGAACACACTTGGTGCTGTAGCTCTCCAAAAATGACGAAATTTGCAAATTTAAGTCTCAGGCATTGCCAAACTACAACAGTTTAAGAAAAACAAAATGGAGATTTCAATTCAGCAGACCATGACTAACTAGTATATCAATCTAATCATCTAATTTTCAATCTATCTAATTTTGTCCCGCGGTTGTATGGAGTCGAATCACTGTGAAATGTAAGGGATTTCAAATATTACGTAGACTGTTTCGGAATGAGAAATTAGCATTTGAAAAACCAAGTTTCGCCTGTGTTGGTTTATAAGTCATTCGTGTTTCAGCGCGACGCACTCTAGAAGGCAACTAACGGTAATTTTGACGGTTTTTCATTGTCAAATATCTGTATTTACTGTATTATTTTGCTTTGATGATTTTAATTTTTTTTATCGGGTTCTATAATTAGTTCTACAATTAGGGTTCTACAGTTACAATTAGCCAAGTCGGATGTATATTTTTCGAGATATCAGTAGACATAATATGTAGTATTTGTAAGTATTGAAAGCTAGCGGTCTTCCTAGTGTTAAGCATTACACTTTTTAGATGTCATCCTAGTACAATCAATTTGAAATAAATGGCAATGTGCAATAATGAAAAAAAGATAAATAATAAATAATTTCAATTTTCAACTGAAATATTTATTAACAAAGCACAAAAAAAAATGTTGTGTAAATTGCGACTAAAAATATATTTGAATATGATAATAATATAATATAAAACTTTACGTGTAAAATGTGATTAAACTTTTTTCTAAATATGAAATTTAAACTTTCCACTGTCTGGCAAAAAATAAATATTTATTGGTTGTGTTGTTGTTTACATAAACTGGTACAACATGTAACACTTTAACTCGAATGGCGTTCGCTCACTTCTCCCCATTGCAAACAGAGGATTTCATTTAATTTACTACGAACAACATAGCTCACATATTAATCTTGTTAGCTGTGTTAACCCTCTTGGCTTGGGTGCCCTTTCTGTGACCCCAACGAATGCGGTCGCCTAATGCATGGAAGAATGCAAAGCATTCTACGGGACAATGGATACAACACAGTCTGCATGTGATTTGCGCATTTAAACTCTTCACTACTCATGCTCAGTCATTGTTTGAATGTTGAATTGAATGTTTATTTTATGTTGTTGTTGTTTTGGATGTTGCACCCAATTCCAGTCTTGTTCAAGCCATTGTTTCGACGATTCTGCCTGCTCCATTATTTGCGAATCGTTTTGTTTCATGTCGAATAGTTTTGTTAACATGGGAATAGTCTGTCCTCACTGTTTGGCACAAGTATAGATATGAACATATTTATGTACATTTGTATATATGTATAGAATGATACATATGTAATAATATGCACACTTGTACTCTTAAGTTGCCGTGTATTAAGTTGATTGTTTTTGTGATAGTTGATGGCTCTTATCTTAGTTTTGGTGATGCCATTTCGAAACAAATATTTACAAAGAAATTTATGAGAATGAGATTGCATTGTTGGGTGTTTGAATATTTTAAAAATGAACTCTTAGACCTATGGGACATATGTAAGTACAGTCGTGTCTGGATATAGTGAACTAATTATTGGAAGGCCTGTTCACAGTATTAAGGTTGTTCAAAAACTTGTTTTATTTGCTGAAAAACTTTTAAATACACATAAAAAGCCCACTTTCAACCACAATTGGTTTACACTCGACAAAAAACATAACCACGAAGGTCAAGAAATAGCTGATTTTGTAACAATCAACAGCAAAAATACAAAATCGGGGAATACCCTGTTTCATTTTTGATTCCTTCTTGTGTTTTTTATTGCTTTTTGCTTGAAATTGCTTTCAACGTTTTGTTCACTATTTAGATGTTTTCGATTGTTCACTATTTAGAGCACTCCATGTAAAAATTTGGGGGTTCACTATATCGAGGTATTCATTATATAGGGTATATATAGGGTCACTATACCCAGACACGACTGTATGTATCTGTTTTTACTTAATATAAGTTTATAACTAAGCACTTACTTATTTTATGTTTCATTCTTTGATCCTATTTTTAGAGCTATTTTGAAATTAAAATTCGAAAAATTGAATTTTTTCGAAGGCCGTTTGACCGACAAAAAACTATTGATACCACTTTTTCGTCTCAGCAGACCGCACATTCTGATCTATAAGACTTCTATGATGAAGAAAATGGTATCAATAGTTTTTAAGTCGGTCAAACGGACTTTGAAAAAATTCCTAATTGCCTGATATATTTGACCGAAAAAATGAAAGTCACAAAATAAATGTTATTTTTGACCGATAAAATAACAGTCAAAAGTATCAGTTATTTATGCCTGAAATGATAAAAGGCACAAAATAACTTTTATTTTTGTCGGGAAAAATAAAAGTTGGAAGATAACAGTTAAAATCTGACTTTTTTGATTAAAACATAACCGGTACGGTCCCTGTTAGCATTTAATTCAAAAATTGTGTTCCAAAAATCTCAAACAACTTGGAGATGATTCTAAAATCATAATTTTCTCATTATGTTTGGCACGTTTTGATTATTTTTATCTCAAATATTGTAAGATTGCGCCAATCTCTCATATTATCAAAATATGTATAGAAATGTTTTAACGAGTATTCTGTTTTACAGAACCTTACAATACAATTGCATATAAGTATATAACAAATTTTTAAAGACACCAATATGTAATAATTAGTCGGTTTTAAACGACTTATTTAGTCTTATTTGCTTATTTTTTACATTTTTTACATTTTTGTGTATCTTGTATTAATTTCAATTTTTTTTTTAATGGTTTCCTAACATATTTTCAATTAAACTGCTATACGAAAATTGAAAAAATATATCACAAACCACAAAATTGAAATTAAAATGTTACCCGTTATTTGTTTACACCGAATGTAATTGTTCGCCTGTTGGCAATGACATCCTTTTTGTTGCCTCACGCAGCTTCACCCAATATGTCTGTGGATCTGTTTTCTATATTTCCATTTCTTTCTGTGTTGCCATTTCTGTCCATTATCGCCGCAAGCTGGCTGTCCAAGTTCTCAACTCAATTTGATGGAAAATCACATCGTATGCTTTCCAAACACGTTCGCAACGAAAAAATTTGAGTCACGAAAACAATTTTAAGAATCGGTCTGTTTGCGTTGCTATTGCATGCGCCATGCACAAAAGACGGGCGGGCCATCGAGCATTCGCTGAGGCGAGCAAGTCGAGGAGGCGGCACAGTCTCGAGCGTAAGTTTTGGTTAGCGCTTTTGGCATTCGTGTCCTTAGCGCAATTTGATTGCGTCGCAATTGCGTTTAGCAGACGTCCGAACGTTTTGTTTGCTTCAAGTCATTGCCATTGTCATTGTTATTGTTGTTGTTGTTGTTATCGTTGTTGGTGTTATTTTCATTGCAATTGTTGTTGTTGTTATTATTGTTGTTGCCACTGTTAAACATAATGGCGCTGTTGCTTTTGTTGCTATCCTTTTGACGGCTCCTTTTATTTCGCAAACTGTGTAGCGCACAGTGGTGTAAATGAAGCATTTGATTAGAGAAATTATGGATTCATTGTCAAGACAGTTGCAGGCATAGATTAGTGATTGTTTTCTGAAGCTGAAGTAGACTCGCTGCAACAGATTTCATACATAACTTTTAAGCCCAACGCCATTTGAACCCATACAATTTTATTTTTTTCCATACACATTTTTTGTAACAAACAGATCAGTGGCGCACACACGATTTCATTTTGGGGGGTTTTGCCGACAACTTTTGGGCCCAATACTATTTGAAACTATCTTTTGCACTAGCAATTTTTTTTTTTTGGTGGTTCTGAACCTTCGCAACCCCCTGTGTGCGCCACTGAAACAGACATTTTGGATTTTGAACCTCAAAAACTGCACTTGGACCCGTTAATACAAAAACAATTTTATTAATTTTATCTATCAACAAATTATTTCCAGTAACATCAACTTACGAATTTCTAGTCAATTAGCTTTACAGTTATTTGCCCCACTGTGCATCGGCAGTAGCACTCAAAATTCCAGCAACATAACCGCGTTGCTCCATTATTGGCCACTGAAAGCAAGCACGCCCGCAAATTGTCAGTCAGTGGTTGAGTTCGGCGGTTGAGCGGCTGCCGGAGCGCACAACGAACGACTGAAAGTAGGGAAATTTTATTTAAATACAAACAAGCAGCAAATTTGTGGTTATTTTACTTTATTGATTGTGTGCCTTGCAGTTTTCTTTGAGCAGCTAAGCCAGCAGTCAACCACAGCCAGAAGTTGCTGACATAATTTTAAATAAATTCTAGTTGGTAATGCGACAGAAAATGTTGCAGGAAACTGATCAAATTTAATGCTTTAATACTTTAGTCACTTTTTTCAAAATGTTCAGCTTTTCACATCAAACTGGCAGTAAAATGGCTGCCAAAAATCTGGTTAGCTAATACGCTTTTCGAAATGAAAAGACATTGGCGCCAATGCCAAAGTGCGGTTATCATTAACTCTTCCACATAATTTAATTTCTGCAAATGTTTTCATTCCAGCTGACCAAAGAACAAAAAAATCTGTGCATTGCACAATCTGAATTAATTTGAATGGAAATGGAAATTTCTGGCGCTTCTCCGGACAACTTATTGGCACATTTTGCGCTTCTACAAAACCTAACAATAGAAGAAAGCCTGAATCGCTGAATGGGTGAATGGGTCTGTTCGGTTTTTGGCATTCAAATGACACTTCCGGTTGGCGCGAAACGTATTGGAAAAGCATAAAGAAACAAAAAAGTACAAAACGACCCACAAATTTGCGTCATAAACCCATCTGTCGAAGGACTGTTTTTGTGGCAGCACAAACGGTCAACAAGCGTCGCATTGAGGGAGTTGGCTCGTGGGGCGGAAGTGCAGAATCTGCCAAAGATTGATTGGCGTTTATTGAATGATTTTGAATGGTTTTTAATGTTGGGCCAGGTGTGGCCAGGTGTATTGATAAAATGGTTTTGTTTGTTGCTGGCTATTGTGAGGTGTAAAATCTAATGTCAAGTTTACACATTTTCGATAGCATTCAGTAAATATTTGTGACTGTTTCTGACGTACTGTGTTCAGTTGGTTCAGTTTTAAGCAACTTTTTCTGGCATATCTGTGCAGTATCAGTTGCACTTTCATTAGGAGCAAGGAAAAGGCCTTATGTGAGTATTTTTATATTTGTAGAAAAGTCATTTATGTAGAGAAGTGTAACTTGCTTAATGTTGTTTTGAAGTTTGTGAATTCCACGGTACAACAATTTTGCGGTTTCCAAAAAACCCGCGGAGTTTCTCAACTGTTCCTTATATTTTCGGAGTCGCTGATGGCGAATATGTAATTCTTTTTTTCAGGTCACCTCTAGTTTGGGCTTTACAGGGTCTTGAATTGATCATCATCATCACCCCAATTAAAAAATTAATTTAAATAGTCGAACTCATCCTAGTCTAACAATATTGGTAACAAAAGAAAGAGAATTATGTATCCGACTCAAATCAAATAATTTTTTTTAATTATTCTGGTGTAAGGATATAAAAATGTCCTTTTAAAAATGTATCCTTTATTATCCTGGAAGTTTTTCTACAAAAAACATTGTGTGTTTAATTTTAATCAGTCCATTGGTTCAGCTGAAAAAAATTGTTGAAGTTTATTTCAACTCAAAAACTTAAATTATTCCACAATTTTTCACAGTGCAAACAATTTCAGCTCTTCACAAACCCGTTCAGTTTCTGAAATGTTCCTTATATTTCAGGAGCCGCTGATCACGAATATGTAATTTTGCTTTTGGGTCACCTCTAGTTTGGTTTTTACAAGGCCTTGAAGTTGCCTGCAAACCAATGACTCAACATAGTTCACAAAAAATTATGGTGTAATAGTTAGCTACATCACACGATCTGGGAATCCAATTAAGTTCTAATTTTCTACGACCATAATATTCAAGTTATATTTTGTGAGTTGAACGAATTAATGGTCAGGTTTGTAAATTAATTTAAATACTTTAAAAGTGTTGTTGAGGAGCGAATCTTTCTATGGTGAAATGTTAAACTATAGTAAAAAAATATAACATTGACAGATGACAGCTGCTTCGATGGTTTATTCGTATCGAAGGGTTTATTGTTCCAGAGAAAAAATATATCCATTCATATACTCTCAGGGTTCAAACCCAATTCTTACAAACATTTTGGGTGTCAAACATGGTTTCAAATACAATTTGGGCTCAAGACTTGTGAATGGAAACTACTCAAAATGAGATCCTGTGTGCGTCACTGCCTACATATGTACTCGTCCATGTCCATGTAGGTCCCATAGTTTCATTCCCAAGGAGAGTTAAAAAACATATTGTAACGATGAGGCACCCTGTTGCTGTGCTATGCATGAATGCTTTTACGGGCATACTTTTAGGCACGCACTTTAGAGTACGGCCGGCTTGCTATAATTTCGATATAGCAAGGATGGCTCGCGATTGTAATGGGATGTGCGAGAACGATGGAGAGATAGTCCAACTTGAATGTGCGAGAACAATCGGCGCGATAAGCAGTCAAATATAAAAGGCAGCCGAGTACAGCGCAGGGGGACATTCTTATTTGAACAAGCAAAGTGGTAGCAAGTGTAAAGACAAGCAAAGTGTAAATTTGTAAATAAAGAGATTGTTGGTTTTTGACTGCGTTTTGCGCTGAGTAATTGAAGTGTGTTTTATTTTTCAAGCACAATCCAGAGAGACGAACTAAGAGAACTCACTTTCCTAACAATATTTTAAAGTCTTCTTAAAGGGCAAATCCGAAAACAATTTAGCGGATCTCGATCCCGACCGATTAGTAATTAATCATCATTGTTTTATAAGCAAGCAAAGTCTCTATTTCACATTCGCTTTATCAGCTTTCTCTCTCCCTCTTCATCTGAAACCTTTTGATAGTCCTTCGAAATCCAAATTAGTTCGCTCCACTTCACTTCACAACAGTTGCCAACGTTCCGCCACAAATCAATAAGCAATAAGTTGACGCAATGTGCGTCTAGTTGCATTCCATTATTGCCAACCATTGAAATGTCAAATGCACTTTGAGTGAATGCTGCTCGTCATGGCTGTCATTGTGGCTGAGAGCTGAAAAAGTGAAATTTTGTTACGATTTTTGTGCGAAAAAATTTCAATAAGCAACGAAAAGTTGTCATTATCTGCTGACAGTTTTAATATGTCAACGGCAATGACGACGCTGCTGCTGTTGCACTCATTGATTGCGCCGCGGATAATAACGTCGCCAATAAGGCCGTTGCCGATGTGGCAGATTTTATTCATTTATTGCCGCTGCACATTTGTGCAATGCAATTTCGTTGGCGCATTTGCGGATTCGATGGGGATGAGACAAACCGCGATTAATAGATTTTGCGAGACAATGATTTCTTCTTATTGGTCTGTGCATTGTGTGGCAAATGTGAAAAAAACGGCTACTGTGGCCAGTTTTAACGATGTAGTTGCACAATTTTTCGTTTTGAAGAAAAGAAGATGCTTAAGTTTTTTAGCTACTTTGAAAATTTTTTTAAATACAACGATAGCTTAAGAACATTCTTTGCTGTTTAGAATAAAAAGTGCACCGAAGTATTCAGACAATTCCATTCATGTCATTAAGTTTTCATAGGATAATTTCGAAAGTATTGATGCAGGAAAGTACTATACATGCGAAAAGTCTGAAAAGCTGAACATTGCCTTAACCTAACCATGAAACAATACTTTTATACGATAAACGAGCCGTTCAAAAAGTTGATGCCAAGCGATTCAAGGAATTTAATATTAATATTCATACACAAGCATGGAATCGATTGACGATCTCTGATGCGGTTTCACCAAACTAACATAAAACAAAAAGACGACCCGCAGCTTCTAAGAGTCAGTCAAAAGACTGGGACGTCCTTCTTTTGGGACATCCTGGCTCACGACCTGAAAACTTTGGTTTATTTCTTTACCGCTGAAGGGGTTTGACAGATTTGAGTGACGCTCGGGATTGTTTCAATCACAACTTTAAATAACTTTAAATTTATCGGATTGTTTCGATGCTAAGTCCAACTTTAATGAAACTTGTACTTCGAATAACCAGAACTGTGTCTTCATATATTTCGGGAATCACAATCAGTCTCTTTGTTACGATTTGCCTCAAGGAAGATGAAAAATACTTAAATAACTTTAAGAAAATCATCAGATTAATTTGATGCTTAGATAAAATTTAAATAACTTGAACTTTGATTAAATAACTTCAAGAAACTTGTCACAACTTCCAGAGACAACTTGTCGACGCTTGGACCAACATTTAATAAGTTGAACTTCGAATAACCAGAACTGTGTCTTCATTACTTTTCGAACTTAAGACCACTTACTGAACACTTATTGAACCAGTTAAAGCTTCTTACGAATACAGCGAATGGTTTTACCGACTACATCGCCCAGACTGTCGAAGAAGAAGTTGCCTAACTAGTTAATTCTTCTTCTCGATAAAGCAGACCAGGTGCATAGTATGTGAATTATATTTTCTCCTCCTCTTTCTCCATGGGGCTGCGACAAAAGTTTGAAAACAATCCAGGCTTTTAGCGTGGGTGCCAATTAAGCAGTAACCCATTAGAACACCGATTATAGTTCTGATCTGTGCTCTGTTTAGTGAGAAGAGTTCGTTAGAATGCCAAATGTTGAAGGTTGGTAAAATTTGGTCCATTTTAAATTAGTATCCTGTATAGGGCTCGTATCAAGACAATTTTGACAGATATTAAGTTCTTGAACAGATTTTATTCGATTTTGAGACCCTTTTTAAATCTTTCAAGACATTGCATAGTCTGCATGAGTAGTTCTTCTTGTATAAAAGTGTTGAAAACTATTGTGAAGCATGTTTCAAGACAATTTTGACAGATATCACCGTGCGACATCATTTTTCGAATTTTTGTCGAATTTCTTAGGCACTGGATCCTTACAAGAGTAGATCCTTACCAGAAAGACGAATGAAATCTGTCCACCAACTCAATACACCGTGCGACAAAAATTCAAAAAATTTTTCACACCGAAAAAAATCCATATGTGCGTGAAACTAGAGACCAAATATAGTAATACTGCGTACTCAGTTTTTCATTTCTACATCCTTTGTCCTTTTAAAAGGACTTCAAAATTTTGAAGGGGATACAAATAAAAAAAATATAAAAAATACTTAACCTCGTTAGAATATGGCGATATGTATATCAAATGAAAGAGGAAAAGCTCAAGAATTTAAATAAAATAGAATTTGTATATATTTGTAAAAAAAAAGGATATGAAAAAGGTTCTTTGAAAACTTTAATCCTTTATATCCTCGAAAATTCATATAGAATTTTCTTGAAAAGTAAGTATGTTGAAACCCAAAATCTCCTTGATCACGTGACAAAATTTCATTGCTGTAACTTTATTGGTTCGAAAGTTATTAAAAAAAGGCAGAAGCTACAATTCTAATGCAGTACAAAAATTCGAATTTATTTGAGTATCAAATGAAATCAATGAAGCGAGAATAATGAAATTTTGATACGTGATCAAGGAGATCTTGGGTTTAAACATAGTTATTTTTCAAGAAAATTCTATATAAATGTTCAAGGATATAAAGGATTAAAATTTTCAAAGGACATTTAGCATATCGTTTTTTTACAAATAGATAAAATATCAATTTTATTTAAATTCTTGAACCTTTCCTCTTTCATTTGATATACATATCGCCATATTCTAACGAGGTTAAGTATTTTTTATATTTTTTTCATTTTTTTATCCCCTTCCAAATTTTGCAGTCCTTTTAGAAGGACAAAGGATGTAGAAATGAAAAACTGAGTACGCAGTATTACTATGTTTGGTCTCTAGTTTCACGCCCATATGGATTTTTTCCGGTGTGAAAAATTTTTTGAATTTTTGTCGCACGGTGTATTGAGTTGGTGGACAGATTTCATTCGTCTTTCTGGTAAGGATCTACTCTTGTAAGGATCCAGTGCCTAAGAAATTCGACTCTGCTTGTTGTATAGAAGTGTTGAAACTTATTGTGAAGTATGTTTGAGAAGACACTTAACTATGAGAGTTGTGGAGCAGACTTATTGGTACAATTGTTGTTCGTCCTATGTCGTTTCTCCAGATCAGGAATTCACCTATCAGAGACAACAACTTTTCGCCTTAGTCTACAACCTAAGAACTGAGTGCTAACAAACAATGTTTTATGGGGTTTGAAATCACTCTTAAACCGTTTTTCTATTCAAACCAGATATAAGTATATCGTTTTACGGCGTATTTCATTCACGGCTCTCTACTGTATTCCGATTGTTATTAATTTTTTCGCGCTGCAAAAATAAAAATAGAAAACGAAGCCACACATTCGTCGCATTGAACTCCCAATGGGGTCCTTCAAAGCGCTGTAATAAAACCGCATTTATGATTTATTGCAAACGGCTTATGACGGCACATGGACTGGGCGCAACTGACACACACGTACATACGAGTGCAAATGTACTGTACACATTGATGCCATAATATTGTGCAATTTTCCAGCACGCTCAGCACAGACGGACACTAAGCGGCATTTATTATTTTGCAAAAAACAAAACAAAACAAAACAAAGTAAGAGTTAAGCATTGACAATTCATATGCCACTTGGCAATTGAGAGATTTTTGCAATAAATTTGCATTATTTTAAATGAAATTTAGATTTTAATGCCACTGTTGTACTTCACAATTGGCATTAATCAAACACACACAAAGGTGCATTCATAAAATGCGTAAAAGTATTTGAATCGATTTGAACGACTTTATTATGCGCTACTGCGTTCATTAAATCATGTTTCTTCATACAACAATATGAATCATTTTTGGACCCTGCACAGATCTGAGCTCGTTTCAGAGGTCTCTATAGTAATTTAGATGATTTTCAATGGAATTCAATGACCTCTGAGTTGGTCACATAACAACTTTTGGTATGTTTGAAATATGAATTTTTTATGATAATTTATCTGACGGACAAATGGACGTACGGCAATGACCAAATTAAGGCTACCAGCTCAACTCAACCCAAAATATGCATGCAAATAATTCCACTTTGCCAGACACAGATACACCTCACTCTGAGCCTTACAAACTCCATACGAAAGTTTTGCAACTCAGTGCAATCTATACAAATGCTCATTAAAAATTAAAAAAAAAAAACAACAAGGAAAAAATTAGAATACAATTTTAAAGCGCTTTGCGATTAAAAACGCCATTTTCCTATTGAAATCAATTAAAATTTTCCGCTTCATTTTCCAACTAGTGAATAATTTTTCGGCAACATTTTTGTTGTTTTATGCATATTGCACTGCTTAACGGTAATTAATATTGAGCACATTTGTAAAATATTCTAGCACAATTGTGCGCGAGTATTTGAAAGGACACTTGCGTGCTCATGTGTGTGAGTGTGTGTGAGTGTAATGATGTGCACATTGTGCACCTGTGAGAGCACTTAAAATGAATTATTAGTCATTTTGCTAATTGTGGCCGCTTTAAATTTGGCGATAAAGTGGCATTAAAATGGAAAATAAGCGGAAAATAGTGCAGCCGAGACCACTTTCATGGATATTTGTACGAACTTGACTTGTTAGCCCTAGCTACATTGTTCTAAATATTATATTGTTCTCAGTGGCGCACGCAAAGGCGGGTTTTGGGGGGTTTAAACCACCCTCCACAAATACAAAAATACTGGTGCAAAATATGGTTTAAAATGGAATTGAGCTGAAAAGTTGTACTAAAAGCCCCCAAAATGAAATCCTGTGTGCGTCACTGATTGTTCTAAATAGTTGAATTGTCTTTTATGAAACAAGATAGAAACTGTTATTGCAGTTTTGACAGGACATTGTCTTCTTCGTAACCATAAAATGATATAGTAAATTCTGCTCAATTGATTCTGTTTCAATCAAAGCCAGACTGGTCAAGTGTTAAGAGGAGCTTGCCACACTCTGCTCGGGCCTCACAATGCACCCCAGTGCCTTCCGAATGCTCTAGTCGAGCGATCGGCTAACTAACTTAATCCAAACATGTAAGAAGATTCAGTTTATTACATAGAGAAGATAATGTTCAACACGTGCTAACCAACTGCCATACTTTTGCTGGAGGACTACGTCTTCGGCATGCCTCTAGACCCTATAGATACATATGTGTGGTTGAGATAGCCAGCACAGCTTGAAGAAATTGACAATGATGGGGTCTCCGGGTGTAAGTGCATGCCGCACACTCCCCTTCTTTAACTTAACCTAACCTAGCTAGCACAGCTTAGCTTTTTCAATATTTGAAAACTGGTTCACAAAGAGAGGGAAACGGAGCACATTCACCTCGTATCTGGCATCACATTGGGACTTGCAGTCACCTACGTATTTAACTTGAAGTATTTGTCTTTGGTAAAGACATACAAACTATCAATTTGCAAAGAAAGTTAAAGAAGTCTGACTACATAAATTACTCTGTAAAGTATAGCCTTCAGTTTGAGAAGAAGTAAATAAAGTAAAATAAGTAAAGATTATCTACTATTCCAAGTCTTCAAACAGCAACATTGTGATGTGCACTTTTTTTCACGGTCTTTTTTTACACGATTTTGAAATAACGCGGTTCACCAATAGGAATAAATACACTTTTTTACATGAATTTTCTGTTCTAGCACGAATCCCAAATTAATTTTTTTATTTTAATTTTGACAGTGTCTTTCACCAACTCTGCTTCATGGCTTGTTTACTTTACGGGGAATACCCGATTTTTATTATGAATACAGCATTTCGTTATTCAGTACTGTGTTGTGTGGACGAAATAAATAATTACAATAAAGTTCTAAAAGTTAATGTTCCAATTATGTAAAGTTCTTTTAATTAGGTGGTGAAATTTTCAGTCTCATCTAAATTGTTGATAACTTTTTACTACTAAAAAGGTAATATTGTGTTAAATTTTCGGTTTACAAAAGTTCTATAAGCAATATTATTTTTCATCGTTTTTACAGTACCCTTATTAAAAATATAATAAACGTGCACGCTTGTTACACTACTCGACGAAAAATGGGTTCATCGCGTGCTCCTAAAAACAAAAGTATTTTTTTGACTAATCTTCGGCTGCTGAACCCGAAACTGAAAATCAAAAAATTTTCTGAAGAAGCGTTTTCGAAAAATCTTCGAAAAACACTTTTCTCCCTCTTATTTCAGTTATGAGTACATATCTCGTAAACCAACCATCCGACTAACACAAGTGTTAATTAAGTTAACTAACCTTTCCAACGATATATAGATTGTCAAAATGAGGTGAGATTTGGGGAAGTTACTAACGATGAAAGTTGTAAAAAAGTGAATTTTTCGACCAATTTCAAAAATCATAAATTTTCGAATACTTTTTTGTAGATAAAATAAATTATCTCCTCAGGTTTTAGAATTTCAGATGAAAGATATATTATTTGTGCAAATATTAAGTCTAACATCAATTGAATCGAAAGAAAAATGACAAAGTTATAAAGCACGGAGTGAAAACTTTTCATTTATTTCACCGTGCGAAAAAATTTTTTTATTTTTCCGAGACCCATCCAAATGTTGATATAGACGTGAAACTAGAGGTCATTTATAGTATCCTGGCATAGTCAGTTTCTCATTTCCTGACCCTAAAATCTTCTTAAAGGACTTTAAAATTTTAAGGATATACACATTTCAAATATTTTTTTAAATATTTGCGGTTGTGCTATGATGAAGACATGGGTATCAAATGAAAGAGGAAAATTGTGTTTTTAATTGTTAGTTAATTACCTTCTGAACGACGGGCCACTTGTGTTAGTCGGATGGTTGGTTTACGTAATATGTACTCATAACTGAAATAAGAGGGAGAAAAGTGTTTTTCGAAGATTTTTCGAAAACGCTTCTTAAGAAAATGTTTTGATTTTCAGTTTCGTGTTCAGCAGCCGAAGATTAGTCTAAAGAAGACTTTTATTTGTAGGAGCATTTTTCGTGTCGAGTATTGTTATCAAGTAGCGATGATTAGTTGCAAAATTGATTTTTGTTCCTAATTTTAATTTTAATTTTTTTTTGTTTTGTACTTATGGATTGAATTTTTTTTTACAGTGTAAACTAATTTTAATTTTTTTGTAATAAAAATGAATTGTTTTTGATTTATATATACTTATGTAATATGGATTTCATTATTACTTCTTTTGCACGGTTTTTTTTTGGAAAATATTCAGAGTTTTTTCATCTTACACGATTTTTTTAAATTGTGGAACATATCTCCAAATTTACCATATATCGGATGTATTTTTTGACACGATATTTTTTGCACACTTTTCTAAGTAACGTATCTACCGTGTAAAAAAAGAGATGGATATATGTAAATGAAGATTATCTACAGGAACTATGCTAAGTCTTCAAGCAGCAACATTTTATTATATTCAAAAAGCACTTCCAGTACTTTGAAATTATTGAGTTTTTTTGTTGTTAATTTTTCCTTGGATATTTGTAAACCATAATTAATTTTGGTGTTTGCATAAAGCTGTCAATCTCTACGAATTTGTGTTGCTCAATAATCAAGCAGCATATGGTTCCTGTGTATTGTATAATATCTGTTTTTGTGAATGGACAAGTAGGAAAGCGAGCATGTGTTGCAGTAAACAAAACAAAAATCAGCTAACAAAACAGTCGCATATCCCCCGCAAACATACTCGTACACGACTTGCAAATGAGTTAACATAGAACTGCAGCACAGCTGCAACAACCCAAAGCTGGACACACTGTCCACACTGTGCAATTACAGGCACACTGGAAAAGTGTTGAGAAGTTTTTGAATAAAAATCAACTATCCCGCTGCCACTCGCCGCACGCCGCCCGCAATGCAAATTGCATCAGAGACAAAAGTGCACCGCCGCAAACGCCTGTAATTTCTCGGCAGCGCCTGATGAGGCAGCAGCAATGCAGCCGAACAACAGCATCAATTGTTGCCAACAGCAAACATTTTCGCAATGCATCGCTCGCATGCTGGGCAAACTTTCAGCTTTCAGCAGAGCACCGGCGCCGAGCTGTCGATGCACGTCCATTGTTGCGCCGCACACGCACTTCGCTATGCCGGTCATGTAGCCGAACTCGGGGCGGCCCGTCGACCGGCCGGTCAGTCGCTTTAAACTGACACGGCGCACCCGTTCGGTGTCAGCTGCAATTTATTTGCCTGTCTGCGTTTTACGGAAAATGCACGTTGGCCGGCGCTCTTTATGAGTTGGCCCACAGCCCCCCCGGCACTCGTCTTCTCTGTCTGTTGACAATGAAAAACCAACACAAAAACTTGAGCTTTGCTTCTAATCTATTTTTCGCACACAAATATTGTGCCAAAGACGTAATTTATGAGCCGAACCATAGCTTGACCTCTTGTGTCTTCTTTGCCTTTTAGCAGCCATTGCAGCGGGCGAGGGGGGAGGGGTTATGAAAATGTGAAATTTAATTGCGGGCCAACGCTTGTGGCATGCACTGTAGCCACTTTGAATATTGAATTTGAATTTTCATTTATCATAAATGCATTCCAAACTGATACCGACAGCATGTGAACGAGTCGAAATGCTGATTTTCGTTTTAATATGAAACCAAACGTTGTGGCCGAAAATGTGCAGAGGAGTGAATTCAATTCTCCATTTGCACTGAGAAAACTTCACTTGGATGGTGAGTGGGATTTGGGTATCAAATTAGAGTCAAAACCAAGTTATTTTTTTCGAATTTCAAAGCCAAGACTGGAGCTAACAGATCATAAACTGAATGAGAGTTCAGAGGGAGAAGAAATAGAAATAGAAGAAGAACTGCTTCTTAACCCATTGCTGCCTAATGGGTAAAATTTTACCCATGAAAACTGATTTTTTAAAAAAATCACAGAAAAGTTCGTGGTAGAGATATCTCAAAATCATTGATAGGGATGGTTGGGGTAAAGATGGAACTACCTTAGTCTAGTGGAGGTCACCCTAAAATTCCGCCATCTAGCTAGAGTTACCAGACTCCAAAAATTGTGAATTTTCCGGAGGTGGAAAATGTGGCGAAACGTAGTGGCCCTAGAACCTCACAAAAATCTGCCTCCTAACTCACCTGTGAACAATACATCTTTTGTTCACGTGTTTAGCTGATCACTTTAAAAAGTATGGAAAAAAGCTACCATTGCTGCCTAATGGGTAGAAAATACCCAAATACCCATTATTTTTATTAATTTTTTAATTTTTTCTCCATCTCCGCAGCTTCTGCAGACATCATTAGATGAGAGACATAACTCAGTTACGAGTAGCTACCTTTAACACTAGAATGCTTGAGAGAATCAAAATGCGATTTTTGTTATTTTATTGCATGACTTTCTGAAAGAAAATCTTTCATAACTTATACTATCTTAACCTAACCTAACCATTGTAATAAAAATCCATTTAAGAAAGGTTGGATTAACTCGGTAGTGCCTAGCGAAACCATATAGTCACACTAAACATACACTCAAAAAATTTAAAAAAAATTTAAAAATTTAAAATTTAAAACTTTAAAATTTTTGTTTTAAATTATGCTTAATATTAAATCGCTCAGAAAATGTTATTGCAAAATTTGACAGAAAAATAATTCCAGCACATTCGGATTAAGTAAGTCGTATTTCTATCAGACAGTTCATTATGCCACCATTCGATCTGTTCAGAATCTGACTCTCTGGAATAAAAGTCTCTGTCAAGTCAGTGAAGTTAAACTTGACAAATAAGGAGTGCGTCGTTAAAAATTGTGACATGCAATTTTGCTAATAACTTCGTTAATACAAATTCAAATCAAACTTTCTTTAATCAGTTGAGCCGTGAAAACTCTGTCATTGAATAGTTTATGACCATTTCGAGCATTGATTGAGTATTTAATGATAAAATGGCTTCATGATAAATGATAAAATGGAAAAAATGGCTTCTGGCTTGTACCCAGAAAATTAACGAAGGAACAATGAAAGCCCTCATGAGGGGTATTCCAGAAAAAGTTAGAAACTTTACCCTTGAAAATGTATTATAATTTTTTTCAAATAAAATCTACATACAAGACTTTTAAAAAATTGGACTAGTGGTTGCTGAGATGTTTTAATTTTTCGATATAACAATTTTTAATGACGCACTCCTTATTCCAAATTTCATTGAGAACTTAAATTAATTTACGGATTAACCCAAATAAGAGACTTGTCATCTCAAAATCCTCTTCGTATGAGATGACGAGTCTCTTAACTATTTGGCTTTAAATATTTGTTAGTCAACTTGAGTCTTCAAGGTCCCGGAATCCCTGAGGAACCGCCTCACAAATTTTCTACGTCGGAACTTCATTGCCCATTCAAACATTAATCTGTCTAAAATGTTTGCTAACTGACCACACCAAAAGGAGTATGAGTTGACTAGAGAACTTGAAGAGTCAAATTGACCAACAAATTGAACCAAAAAGAGATACTCATCATCTCATACTCCTCCTATATATAACTATAACATAAAGGAGTATGAGGTGACTAGATCGAATTGATCCAAATAAGATTTCATATTCCTTATATACGAGTAGCAGGCCTCGATAGTCCAGCGGGTAGCTCGCTGGCTTCTCAAACCGAAGGCCCCAGGTTCGATTCCTGGCTCGGGCTGGTAAATCGCTCATCTACTTCTATCGCTATCAACATGAAGCGGATGAGAATTACAAGAATCGCACAAGTGCGCTCTTGGCAGGCAATGGCAAAACCTCCAAGTGTGAAGGGAAAACTACCAATCGCCGTTCGGATTCGGTGTTAAACTGTAGGTCCCCTCCCCTCCCTTTCCCCATCCGCTTGAAATGTGTGCTGTAACATATGTTGGAAAAGACAGTGTTGCATAGACATTTCAAAAACGGGTGAAATATGTGGTATCACAATGGGCCTTTTGGGCCTCCGAGTGTGTCTCTTATAGAGGCAGCCACCATAACCTTACCTAACCTACAACGAGGAGGTATAGATTATGAAGAAGGCTTCCAATGGGTCTATCACTCTTCTCAACCTAACTTGCATACTTAGATTCCGAAACATGCACTTCGCTTGGCTTTTCTTACTTCCGATAATAGATTAGTTCCTGGATTTCTGAATAAACAATTACCAAGTTTTTTATCGTTTTGCGGTCCTAAATCGTGTGGACATCACTGCAATACATTTAACATTATTCACTCATCTCTTCGCTGAGGTTACAATCCCCTACGGACTTCCAAAAGACTTTAACACTTGTTCTCAGATTTGTTTTTATTTTGCGCGTGATTTCACTATTCGCTCACACCGAGCTAGGAAAATACTTTTTCCGCTTTGTCCTATCATCGAACAACGGTGGCCTAAACTCTTCGCCGCAATCCTTCAACTACCGCCTCACAAAATCTGCACGCCGAAGCTTCATTGCCCATTCAAATGCTCAACATTAATCTGCCAAAAATGTTCATTAACTGAGCATTGTGCAAAATTGTCACTTTCATTTGCTGCGTATTGGACACGAAATTGTTAAGTCTTGCCAAAAAAAGTCACATTAATTACACTTCAGGAGCAGCTCTTCAGTTTCTGCTATTGAAGCTGCTGCAATTTTGAAATGATTCACTGCGCTTGAATGTAGTTAAATGCGGCAAGAGCCCAAAAAGCCAAATCAGGTGAGGATGACACAGCTTTCCTGCTGCCTCTTTTGTTGTTACCTTCTGGCAGCGTGTCGCAAATGCGCAAATTTTGAAAGGAGTTGCTGCACATCGATGATGCATTCAGCTCGAATGTCCTGGCAAGGGCTCTTGTATACAAATAAAGGTTTCTGCATTTCAAAGCAAGAGTTTTCAAAGCATTTATGCGCTTAAATTGTTCCTATAATAAGGGCCTCGAAAAAACAATTTTAGGTTAAGGGTCAACAAGCCTTGTGATAGAAGTTAAGTTTGGTCAGAATTATTTAATTGGAATTATTTAGTTGTCAGCTCCTTGGATACAAATCAATGCTAAACAATGCCACCGGAATGCGCCTGCAAAGTTTAAATGTTTGCCAACTACTGAGGTGTGCCAGTGCAGTCATTAGCAGCTTTGTCCGAATCGAAGATGATGAAGAGTTATGGGCGTGGTGTCAATTGCACCGGCGCCTCGGTACAAATCTGGTGGCAAATTATTCATTCGAGTGCGCTGCAATTGTAGTCGAGTGTTCCAAGCACGAATATTTTTTATCTGTGAATTCTATCACAGTGCAGAGTGGAGCTAAACGTTGATAAATCAGAGCGCACCATTTGGTTATCAGCCAGACGAGCTTTTGCCCGAAGCTGCGCTGCAATGAAATTCCACCGTGTTGCACGCTTCGTTTTGCGTTGCAACGTGTGGCAGCGATAAATCGGACGTGCCAGTGACAAATGCCAGCACCTAAGTAATCCTCACAAGTGCACATTTGAATCCTTGACATTATTGCTGCAAATGCGCGACAAGTAAAATGAGCATTGGAATGTTTGCAAAATTAAATCAAAAGAAATAACAATTAGAAGAATTTTACAACGATTTGCTATCGCTGGTTGAGATCTAAATTTGTTGACAATTAAATGTGCCGCATGTCAGCGTATGGAGAGTTAATGAGCAGCAAATGAAGCTACATGTCAACATGAATGCCTCAGTGGGACTTGAGTTAGGAAAGGCGGCTGTTCCCAAGGCCTACAAGGCACATTGTGAGGTCACAGAATGGGCTCCGTTTTCACTGCTAAGCCAATGAGTTGTAGCTATTTATGAAGCTCGTAGTCTATGCCATGACATACCTACATATATAAACTCACATACATACACAACTGTCACAATAGCATCCCCAGGCATCCCAAAACCTATGTTTCCTCTATCTTGAAGCTTCTTCTAAAGCCTCTAGAACCGAGATAATGACAGGTACCGGCATCATCGTTTAATCTCTGTTTCCTCATAGCCATTGCAGTTTCTAACAAATTCTTTTACGAAAAGATCACCACTAGTTTTAGTGAGATTAACTATATTCTGGTTGATCTGCGGCCATGGTGTCCTTTCGGTACAGTTCGGTACACTCAAAGCAGATGAAAACAGTTTGCACTGTAATGGAGACTGAGTGCAGACACTTAAGAAAGACTTGGCTATTCGAAAGAATGAGGATTACACCAGCCAATAGTTTAACCCTTTCGGAACGGAGTTTAATTTTTAAATCCAAAATAAGTTTGGTAGAAATGTTCCCAACCTAAAAAAGTCGGGGCTAGAAAATTATGTTGCATGCTTACAAATTCTGAAATCATACTTTTTTCCGGGACATAAAATTCGTATAAATATTTGGCGTGTGTCAATAGATCTGAATAACTCTTTTGGGGGGTATACAAATGTTGGTGGGACGTATTATTCCAGTAGTACAGAAAGGGTTAATTCAATGAGAAACTTCAAGCATAGCGACTATTCCAGCTTAAAAGAAGCTACAATCATCCGAAAGCCGCGAAGAAGCAATCTTTTAGATTCAAACAGTCAAAATAGACGCCGCAACCCACTTTGTTGAATACCAGAGGCGAATTCAGAAATATATTTCGGGGGATTTTAAAAAGTAATTCTTTAATATTTATAAAACGCCTTTTAATTTGTATGCAGTTTTAAAGTCGATCCTAATATTTCGGGGGGTTTTAACCCCCAAAACCCCCTGAATCTGCCACTGTTGAATACTTATACATATATACATATTTTAGTAAACAAAAAACCTATACATTTTTTTCTTTGGCAGCAACACTTCAACAGCTGATCAACCGGAGCCGTGAATGTCGATTCGTCCTCGAATTGCGTAATTAGTGTAAAAGCCGCCACGAACAAGTGAACAACAATTCGCAAGGATTGCCAGCCAAACATGCCGTTATTGCATTTGCGTTATCTAAAAACGATTTTCGAGTTGTTTTTGCAGCGTTGCGTACGCGCTGCCATGTGGACAAGTTCTGTCGAAAAGAAGTCCTTTGTGTGGCGGCTGCAACAATTGAAATTGCACGCAGGACAGCAGCAGCAACAGCAACAAGCAGCACAACAACGAAACGCGAATGCAAAACTTGGCCGCATGGCAAAAGAAAATAAAAGCTGTGTCGCGATAAGCGACAGAAACCGCACAGCACAGCAGACGGAAGCAAAGTAGCGCCAACCGAGGGCCAAAGCCAAAAAAAGAACAGCAACAGCAGCTTTGCAATGCCAAGATAGAAGAAGCGGCTACACACACAATCATACATACAAAGTATACAAAAAAGAAGTGGTGACTTTGAGAGCGAAGGACGGCAAAAAGGGGCAACGACATCAACGACGGCAGCAGGCAGTTGACGTTGCACAAAAAAAGGACATACGCGGAAGTAAAAAAAAAATTCAATGAATGAAATTAAATGCACACTTTACGCGGCGGTTTGTTCCCTTTCTCCGCGCCACGGTTGCAGCATTGTTTGGCAAATAAAACGAGAAGAATCAGGCGCGCATTCAAATGTGCGAGATAAGTGTTGCGAGGAGTCGTGTGGAGAGTAAACCATCTATTGAGAACCACTGCTCGAAAGTGCACGTTTTGTATGCCGGAAAAATGTGGTGAAACATTTTTGGGTATGAAACAAAAAATGCTTTTCTACTGGCCTTAATTTGCTTGAAGGGGCCTTAAGTTTTAAAGAGTGCATGCACTTAACTTCTGAGAGAGTTTATGGTAAACTTCTGGTAAGGAGCAGAATGTGTTCAAGTCTATAAAACTTACTCAGAACACTGGTCTAGCGTCTCGGGTCTTAGGCAGTCGAAAATCTATATTAACCCTTTCGCTACAGGTTTTTACTGGCGAAAGTTAAAATTTTAAATTTTACGTCTTAGGCTTCTATGTGGCTACATTAGCAACATTTGATAAGAAATTTTTTAATTGTTTTACTCGGACCCTGTATTTTAGAGTGTTTTTCTATGATACATAAAACACATAAAACTTTTTACGCATAACGAAAATTTGAATATTTCTTCATTTACTTCAGCCAAAATTAAAAAAAAAGTATCTAAATTGAAAAAAAACTCAAATTAAAAAGTTCTCTAATTTTTTCTGCTTCTTCTTCCTTTACTATGTCAAGATATACCATTAAAAAAACGTGTATACTTCTCTTCTTTAAACTTAAATATTCAGTTTATTAATTTCGTATTTTTCCCTAAACTTCAAACTATTCTAAAGACCAACAAAAAAATGTATTCTTGCAACCATAGAGGATGCAGACGTCCACAAAGTAGCATGTTGTCATATGGCAACAAAATAGCGAAAGTGTTAAAGGTTATAACCCCAAATGGAGTGAAGAATGCCTCAAACTAAGGAAAGACCAGCTTAGAAAAGTAATACTAAGCTTCATTAGGTCGATGGGTCTAGGGGATGTTCTCTAACAACTTGTAGGGAGCACAATAGATCACTTCTGGCCTCAATGCAACAAAACCCATTAATTCTTCATAATGTTAAATGAACATCAGATAAGATTACTTTTCAATATACTAATGCAAAAAAGGATACTTAAAGCTGGTAAAGAATACAACATTTTCAAGTCACTATAACTTTAAATGGGCTATAGACCGTGTAAAGCTGTAAAGGTTCCCTTTGACATAATCATGCAAAAACAATGCTTAAAACCACTTCATGTCTAAAACTAGAAGATCGAGTTTGTGATTACCCTTTACGGTTTCAAGATGGGAAAGAAGAGGTATCAGAGACATTAGTTGAGATTGGAAGACCCGCCTTCGTTTATAACTAAATCCATATAGCTTCGCTTCCAGGATGGAAGAGAGCATCTTTTTTGGTTTGAAGATAGAAAACAAGAGCTCTCAGAGATATATTATTTATAATAATGTATCTGTATTTTTTATAACTAAATCCATTTAGCTCGATTCCCTTCCAATCTCATTTTTTTTAGCAATGATTTGCTATATTTTGCCCGTTCGACTCCAAAATATCAGCTTGGCTTTGCTGGCCTAAGAGATATGCTGATCTTTTTTCATATAAGTCTTTCATAGAAAGTAACGTCGGTTAGAAGACTTTGCAGTACATTACCGATGGTCTATTATCAAACATAACACCGTGCGACAGCACATAAATTTTCAAGAATATAAAGGATTAAAATTTGCAAAGGTCCTTTTTCATATTATTTTTTTACAAATAGATAAAAAATAAATTTTATTTCAATTCTCGAGCCTTTCCTCTTTCATTTGATATACATATCGCCATATTCTGAGGTTAAGTATTTTTTATATTTTTTTTATTTATTATCCCCTTCCAAATTTTGAAGTCCTTTTAAAAGAACAAAGGATGTAGAAATAAAAAAACTGAGTACGCAGTATTACTATGTTTGGTCTCTAGTTTCACGCCCATATGGATTTTTTCCGGTGTGAAAAATTTTTTTAATTTTTGTCGCACGGTGTAATCTAACTTTGGAAGACAATTTAGGCCCGTTCGGTCGTCTGACGGTTCTTTAACAGACACTTGTTGGCTCAATAAGACATGAAAAAATCTTAATATGATATTTTCAGTGAGTAACCAATATGAGAATATTTTCTGAAATATAAAGAATTTCATTTTAAACAAGAAATTGTGCTCTTTTATAAATATTTTTTATAGAGATTGGGCTATGTTCTAACTCATGATTTCTATTCCAAAAATGTGTCTCTTCTAATTTTTCTTATTTAAAGTAAGAAAAAAAAAGAAGAAAAGAAGGGCCTTTTAGGCCTCCGAGTGTGTCTTTTACAGAGGCAGCCACCATAACCTAATCTAACCTAAAACCGTCTGAATCCCTCATAGGGTTTTAAACAGGTTTAGAATATCTTATGGGCTTCCAAAGACCTTATCCGCTTTTTCCATAATCGCAGTCATAAAAAATGTTTAAATTGGGAAACCCTAGAACGCATACATAGGAAAATGTAAGCCTGCAGAAGGAAGGAAGCCAGTTGTCAGCGGCCGCAACACAGTGTGAGGCATGGTATGGCTGCAAGTTGTTGTTTTTATTGTTGCTTTTATATTAGCTTTTGTTGTTGTAGCAATTGTTGTCTGCCGTTTTCGCAGGCCAGTGCGCGCGAATAAAAGTCAACGCGTTTCGCGTTTGGCAATTGCCGCTGCCGCTGCTGCAGCTGCAAATGACAGGTCGCTGGGCTAAGGAAAAAAATTAAAAAATATTTAAAAGAACAATTTAAACTGTTGGCTTAATTATAATAAATATAAAAATTTATTAAAGTTAATTTAATTTTTGGTAGTTAGCAAAAGTGCTCGCTGAAAATGAATTCATTATCTAATAGTTTCGTCTCATTGCCGTAAATGATTTTATTTTGACAGTTTTTTTTGCGTCAGCATAGCGCAAGCAGTGTCAGAAATGTGTGATGTGAAAGATTTGTGTTTTAAAATGGAAAGCCAAGTGCAATGACAGAATATAAAAATTTAGTGACATAATTTTAACACATTTTCGCTTCTTTTCTGGTCGTATTTTTAGACTGAAATGTCCTCCAAGTCAACTTCCACTCGTCAGCCTTCCATATGAAAGAAAGAAGTGTGCACAGCAACTGCGCCAAATTCCTTTTGCGTACTGCAACTCAAATATTTACCAACGGAGGTGTGCAACATTTGCTGCTTTACTTGCTACAGTTTCGCAAATATTTCAGTTTGGATGCCATGCTGCAGCAATGAAATGTTTTCCATGAATTCAATAAATGATTTTTTAAGCACGTTTTTATTACTTTCTTCTTGCACAATGGACGACAGCCCAATGCTTGGATACATTTAACCCTAAGTCGCACACGCGGCTGTCACAAATGAAATATGCGTTTCCGTGTTCTGCTGTTGACTCTGGCGACATTATTAAAAACAAGTTTGCTTCTTACTGGCAAGAAGAAGATTTTATTGATTCTCGCTTCGACGTGGCTGCAATCAGCTCAGAGTTCAGTTCACAGTTCACGTTTATGAAAAATGCTGCTCTAATGTTTCGCTCTATACAAATACTCAACACATTTTGCTAATGAAAATCATTTTGAAGGGGGTTTGAGTAAACTTACCAGTGGCGCACACAGGGAGGAGAGGGTTCAAATCCTCCTAAATACAAAAATTGCTGATGCAAAATATGGTTTCAATTTGAATTGCGCTCAAAAGTTTGTACGGAAAACCCGCTGCCCCAAAATGAAATCCTGTGTGCGCCACTGAACCTTGCACACAGTAAATGTTGGTAGCATTTATAAATTGTTGCCTTTTTTATTTTCGAGTTGGTTTCCGAAACGGACCGTTGTCGCCGCTTTGCCATTATGAAATTAATATTTTTTATTTATGTTTTGCTGCAGTCAATGCAAAATGTGTAGTTTTTGCTTGCAAGTAGCTAAGTTTTTATATTTTTTGTTGTTAGTTTGTAATGCTTAGACAAGAGTGCGTTCTTCTTCTTTTTGGTATTTCGGCTACTTTTCATTCGTAAGTATGAAAATAATGCAATAAATTTTATACTTTTTAGCACATTAGCACAAAACTAACAGAAGATATGGTTTTCATGTAATAAATGAAACAATAAAAAATATGGCGAAAAAACAGAAAAAAAACTTTAGGCTTACGATACAATTTGTGACAGGCCAATATATGTGAGCGTAACACATGGAAATTATACACTATAAGACTATCTGTCTGGCTGGACAAGGATCAGCTTTAGACATTACCGACGCTGAGCCGCTAACTATTTCGCTAACCAAAAATGGAAGAAACTGCCTACTTGCAACATTTCAAAGAAAATATGACCAAAGTTCGAACTGAACAGGACGAAGCAACTGCAAGACTCACTGCGTTTCTTACAGGTAACTGGCCGGCGGCAGAATACGCAGCCCCGTTGCAAATATCCTTCAATAATCCTTGTTTCAGCCCGTCATTGTACATGCTCGGGAATTCCTTTCCAGAAGACTTCAGATCAATTTCAACTATGAAAATCTCTTAATGGATTTCACAGAGTGAATTTTAAATACCAGCCAATATTAACTCAAACCGATGATGTGACATAAAAACGGCTCCTTAGGTACTAATTGTGCTACCTAGCTGTGGTAACAACTACTCAACCAACCATCAGTTCTGCAAGGAGGTTAAAGATATACTTATGTATTCTTTATAGTGTCCGACCGAATATTCGGTTTCGGTTTCGACCCAAATAAGTGTTTCAGTTTCGGTTTCAATTTTGGCCAAAAAATGGTACGAAAGGGTTAATTTTTTTATATTTATGTTTTAAAAAAATTAATTTAATTTATAATTTATTAATAAGTATTTATTTATTTATTTATGTTTGTTCTTTGTTTACCTAAAGTAAAATTCGTTTGTTGAAAAATTATGAAATTTTGATGCTTGATGTGGTGATTTTTATTTCAACTAGAAAGTTTCGGTTTCGGACACTAATTCTTTATATCGTCGCCTCAGAAAACGAATGTCATATTTTCCATAGAGTCTAGTAAGACATACGACATTTGTATTCTCAGGCGACGATATGGCGGCAACGCGTTTCTAGAATCAAGTTTTCGGTACTAATTTAAAACAGTGAAAAAGTGGCTCTTAAGTTATCCAAAAGGTGCTAGGGATACATTTTTTTATATAAGAGGTATTCATATCGAATTGTTTTTATTAATAAGTATTTATTTATTTATTTATGTTTGTTCTTAGTTTACCTAAAGTAAAATTCGTTTGTTGAAAAATTGTGAAATTTTGATGCTTGATGTGGTGATTTTTATTTCAACTAGAAAGTTTCGGTTTCGGACACTAATTCTTTATATCGTCGCCTCAGAAAACGAATGTCATATGTTCCATAGAGTCTAGTAAGACATACGACATTTGTATTCTCAGGCGACGATATGGCGGCAACGCATTTCTACAATCAAGTTTTCAGTACTAATATTTAAAACAGTGAAAAAAGTGGCTCTTAAGTTATCCAAAAGGTGCTAGGGATACATTTTTTTATATAAGAGGTATTCATATCGAGCTCGTTACCTTTTTAGTTCGGTTCTTCGGTTCTGTAGGTGTATTCTGTTTTTGTAAAAGACACTACAAAATTACTGAGTACCGAACTAACAGGGCAGCGATCTCGGTGTGAATGCCCCTATTATGTTTTTGTTGTTTGCATTAAATTTTACTCTAAACAATAGTAACAGTCCAGACACAGTCATCATCAATAGTCAAAAAAGATTTTCTTTTAGAAAGTAAAGCAATTAAATATTAAAAGACCTCAATGGACTTGAGAATTCTAGTGTTAATGCTTTCTTAAGTCAGTCTTTTTGTTTTTCTCCACAGAATTACTAAATTTTATGTAGTACAATGAACGCCCTGTAGTCTGAGTGTTCTATTTGCCTCTGCGACCACCGTTGCTCAGTGTTTAGTTTATTAAACTATAAAACAAAAAGTTAAATTTACTAAACTATAAGTCTAAGATTTGTGCATTAAAAACTCGACTCAGCTAACGCCAACTAGGGACAACTGTCCTCGCAACTGTCTCCAATGGCTGTTTTCCCAGCAAGTAATGACTACCATTTGAGAGTGAAACAACAATCTATGGAAATTTTTTCAATGAGCCATTCAGAACCGGTGTAAAACTCTGTGTTTCTTCTGCTCCCATTAATATTTCAATTTAGAGCTCAGGTTTTTCGGTTCAATTGGTTTCCAGTATTACATATGAAGTATCAACAACTTTCTAATCAAAAACTTTCAAATCAATTTTCTAATCAAACAAAATCCAAGCTACTCATTCTTAATAGAAAATCAATAGATCAAACTTTTTATAAACCTTTCGACTGCCCATAAATTCTACGCAAATGCCATGGCTTAGCTTTCAGACCCCTTCACCAACGATCTGCAGTGAAATGTGAAATCCGTTGCCGGCGATACGTTAAACATGCACAGACAGCGGCGCAGACGTCGGTTCATTGTTCGCTGCAACCTAATCGTCTCGTGTTCGATTACAAGACCAGCCAATGCCAGCACCCCGCACACCACTTTCCACCTTCCACCTTCAACGAAACGCAGCCTTCCGTATCGAGAACAAATCTAACCGGCGACTGACTGCAGAAATCATTTCACTGTATTTGTATTTATGTTGCGGATTACAAGACCCGATTGCCAGGCGTAAAGAATGCAAAATACAAATACAAAAACAATAATAATAAAACAGCAATTGTTGAATTTTAATCGCCACCACTGTTGACTGCTGCGTTGCATTGCACTGACGCGATGATGGCAGCTTGCGGATGGGCTGAGTGCAACAACAACAAATTCCGATTTGCGTCCCGTTCAAGTGGAGTTGCAATTGTCTGGTTCAATATTTTGCGCGATTTTTTCGCTGATTGGCATTTTGCTCGTCCGCACACAACAACAGCAGCAACAACACGACCGCTGCTTTTTGCAACTTTGCAGCGTGCTCCACTTTGCCAACTCCACTCCACGCCTGCTCAGTTTCCAGCGAGAACAAATCAAACATTTTGCCTAAAGTTTTTGCAGGATTTTTTTTCTTTTTTTTGCTGTTAAATGAAAAATTGAAACGCTCTACAGAACAACAGCATCAGCAGTATTAACAACAACAACAACAACCACAATAACCATAATAACACTGACAACGAGACTGATACAACAATTGCCTGGCAGTTGTGTTATTGAATCGCAGCTTACGAAAAGTATTAGCAAACAGCCAAAACGGATTTGTTCGTGCGGCTTTTTGAGGTTAAGTGCAGACTGCGAACGGCGACATGCAAAACCGACACTCGAAACATACATACACATGCATACAAATAAAGATAGAACTTTGCTTTTTCAATGTTCCAATTCCATTGCTTTTTGCTGCGGTGAAATCTAAATTAATTAGCGAATTAGTTGGAAATGCGCTAAAAGTCCACCACATTCTGTTCTAATTACTTTCTGCACACTTGCGTGTGAATATGTGTGCGTGTGTGTGTGTGTGTGCGTCGAACGCTTTGGCCATCCTGTTGAACGCGTTCGCAATGCTGTGGATTTTATTGCTTCAAACTTTGACTATAAGAACACTAAAAGACACTCCTTCATTAGTGCAAGGCGTCTTGTTTGCGTCGTGTCGTCGCATTTTGCTGGGAGCAAGCATGAAAAAAATGGCTAAAAGTTATTGAAAGTTTTTAAAAGTATTATTTGCACATGATGCACAGATATTATGGCAGTAAAAAATGCATTTTTTACAGCTTCTTTAGGAAAATAGTGTTCGAACGTTTAAGACTTAAGCAACCTTTAAGATGCCAAAAAAAGATAAATAGACAATTGAAATATTTGTATCTTTAATTACACTTAAAGAATGCAGAATTCTTTGTTGTTGGTATGTATTGAATTTTGATCACAAATCTGTCAAATACAACACAGAAAATCGATCAAACGTAGCGAATTTCTAGTGACTTTTGAGTTCAACTAATACACCGTGCGACAGCATTTTTCACACCAGGAAAAATCCACAAGTGCGTGAAACTAGAGACCAAACATAGTAATACTGCGTACTCAGTTTTTCATTTCTACATCTTTTGTGCTTTCAAAAGGACTTGAAAATTTTGAAGATGATAAAAAATAAAAAAATATAAAAATACTTAACCTTTTTAGAATATGGCGATATGTATATCAAATGAAAGAGGAAAGGCTCAAGAATTTAAATAAAATTAAACTTGTATCTATTTGTAAAAAAAGGATATGAAAAAGGTCCATTGACAATTTTAATCCTTTATATCATTGAAAATTTATGTAGAATTTTCCTGAAAAGTTAGTATGTTAAAACCCCAAATCTTCTTCTGATCACGTGTCAAAATTTCATTACTCTAACTTTATTGGTTCGAAAGTTATTAAAAAAAATGCGGAAGCTGCAATTCTAATGAAGTACAAAAATTTTAATTTATTTGAGTATCAGTATTTTAAATAATAAAAAGATACAAAATCAATCAAGTAAGAATAATGAAATTTTGGCACGTGATCATGGAGATTTTGGGTTTTAACATACTTACTCTTCAAGAAAATTCTATATAAATTTTCAAGGATATAAAGGATTAAAATTTTCAAAAGATCTTTTTCATATTCTTTTTTTACAAATAGATAAAAAATTAATTTTCTTTAAATTCTAGAGCCTTTCTTTTTTCATTTGATATACATATCGCCACATTCTAACGAGGTTAAGTATTTTTTATATTTTTTTTATTTTTTATCCCCTTCAAAATTTTGAAGTCCTTTTAAAAGGCCAAAGGATGTAGAAATGAAAAACTGAGTACGCAGTATTACTATGTTTGGTCTCTAGTTTCACGCACTTGTGGATTTTTTCACGGTGATGAACAATTTTTTTAATTTTTGTCGCTCGGTGATATATTAAAATATCTTAAAATTTACATAACACAAAATTAATTTTCTTAAAATCAAATTGAACGCACAATTCAGTTTCTAACTAAAAAATAACGAATTTTCACTGAGTGCATCCACTAAGTTTAAGTTATTTATTCAAGTAATGACAAATCCATGGCAATTCTCTTAGCCGTAATTTTCTTTTAACTGCAAATTGCTAATCCAATTTTTTTGCTTTAATTTTTATGACGCCTCAAAGCACTCTGAAAACTCTTCGATTCACATAAAAGTCAGCAAAACATAGCAACAAAAGCGACACGTTAATTAACTGCTAAGCAGAATAATTGGATTACGCTCCAGCACACGTCCACTGCATCTCCGAGGATGAGGCCAAGCATATTTTTTCCAGTAGACATCTTAATTTCTGCTAATAGGCCAACTAAATTGGCCCACAAATGCGTGTTGGCCGACAATGTGGAACGACACGAAGACATCTGCGGCAGCTGCGAGAAATCGTGACCGAGGCCGAGATCATGTCGTGGCCATTAATTATTGATGACGCCGTAGTCGATGCTGTTGATGATGATTTTATTAGCTGCGTGTACAATGCGATTTCGATTTCGGCTGTCAGTGTGTGTGTGTGTGTGTGCGAGGACCATTAGCCGCACACAGCGTGCAGTTCAGATGTTCAGATGACCAGTGCTCACGTTTTATGTCGCAATGCACGTCGCAACTAATTGGATTTGAGTTTTCAAATCGCAGCATTAAGGTGCCAAAAAATTGCTAATATCTTTGATTAGATTCGAGATTGAATTTTGAGCATTTTAAAATCCACATAGTCAAAAGTTAATTGAAAATTATTTCCATTCGGTGCCACTGCCACTTTGAGCCTCAGCAACGCACCAAAAATAAACACAAAAATGAATAAACTTTTTCATGGGCTGATGGAATGGAGTCGCCCCATTCATCCCGCACTCGTTGCCATTCTGTCACATTGAGCACACTTTGTGACAACAATTGACACAAATAAATTGTTATTTGGCTTATTTATCATATCCTCAAGGAGCCGTTCGGCCGCATTTACTGCTTCTACTTTCGTAGGTAAACAAACTTTTGCTCTGCGCAGATAAAAATGCTGCCTTGTCCCGCCGGATGCGCAAATAGTGTGTCGAAGCGCACACAAATGAAATGAAAATGATGAGCCACAATGCTGCGGGCGACCACAGCCGGACTGCAGGGCTGCGCTGCTTCGGCCGCAGATATTCAACTCTCGCTTGTGGGCACATTAAAGTGCACACTTTGTGGTCAACTTTTGCCACTTTGCTGCAAAAATATGCGCCAACTTGGCCACAAGGGCCATTTTTTGAGCAGTCGCTGTTGAAAGGCGTAGGGAATCGGAGAAGAGACGCAGCACAAAACAGGTCCTTGAGGAGTGGTCCTTAAGCACTCTTATAAATATTGTAAGAATGTGTTTGTGCACGAGTCTCTGTGGTGCTTATGAGTGAGGCACTTGAGCGCAAGTGGCCCTAGAAAGTGGCTGAAGTGTTTGTTTATTTCATTGTGTAGGTGTTTTGTACTCTGCGTTCGGGTTTAAGGTTTAACTCTACAAAAGTGTTTAGCAACTGCAGTGGTAGAATTTTTTACATATTCACAAACACCTTAAAGGCTCAGGTTGGAAAATTTTGACCACCATGTGCACAACTTTTCACCACTGTAACAAAACGATTTGAACTTTGGCTATTCAACCAACCAGTCAGCCCGACACTCCCCACAGTCCTCCTCGAACCATTCATTCATTGCCAGCAAACACAAAGCGTCCTTTGCACCAACAACCAAACAACAATAAAACACACAGTACTTATGATTATTTTTACTTCTCTGCCTCCTGATTTGTAATTCTCGCAGCCCTAAAGGTTGTCACCATAAAAACTCCTCCTCGCCCACACCACACCACACCAAACCCATTCATCCGCACACAAACGAACAAAGCGCGATTGCACTACAAGCTGCGTCGAGAGCGGAAGAGTGGAGAAAGAAGGAAGTAGGGCTGCATACAAATGGCGTAAAACTTTCATCTAAAGCAGGTCATAAAAATACCCAAGTGACTAATCGAGTCAAAGTGGCAGCAATGTCCATCAGCTGCGCCTGGCATGCGGAATGTGACGCTGCTTATGTATGTATGTGTGTGTGTGTGTAAACAACACATCCATATGTACAACTTGTGTGTGCCTCTGTCTAGAATTCTACCTCGTTTCGGCAACTTGAAGCAGTCTGCTTACGGCAATAATTATAGAACAAAATTACATTTTATTGGACGCTTAAGTGTGCGAAAAAGGAATTTTTGCATCTTGGCACTGAGAAAATATTTGCACAATAATTGAATGTAATTAAGCAGCACAGCAGAAACATTCTCACTGAGTTTTCCGCATGCCACCAATTGTGAGAATTTCAAGTGTGTAGAGTATTTAAAGCTTAAATTTTTAGAATACGGTTTTCATTTTTATTATTAGAGCCTTTTCGGAAAAAATGGTAAAATAATTCAACTATAATAAAAATCAGGGACTTAACGATTATAAGTTTTTTAAGAAAATAATTGCAATGTAACTATTACAATGCAATATAAATTTTATTTGTTGATTATAATTATTATTTGCGACAATTAATTCTTACGTTGCGTAATAACTGTTATGAGAAAGACATTTTTTTTCGTTCTCGATAATTATTATTTTGGAATTTTTTTTTGTTTACGTTGCTACATAACTTTTATTTATAACTTTTTTTATTTACGTTACCGATAACTATTATTTTGAGAAAATTTTTTTACGTTGCTTTATAATTTTTATTTTTTATTTTTCTGATTTACGTTGCCAATAACTATTATTTGAAACAACATTTTTTTTACGTTGCTTCATAACTTTTATGAAAGAAATTTTTTTTTACGTTGCCTTACCACATTTTGAGTATGAATTGATTTTTAATTGTTTAGTTGTTGGCGGAAATTAGGTTTCTGCAGTTAATTTACGTTTGTCAATTTGAAACAATTAAAAATCAATTCATATCCAAAATGTGGTAATTCAACGTAAAAATTTTTGTTTTGAAAATAATAGTTATAGGCAACGTAAATGAAAAAATCATAAATAAAAGTTATGAAGCAACGTAAAAGAAAAATTCTCAAAATATTAGTTATCGGTAACGTAAACTAAAAAAGTCACAAATAAAAGTTATGAAGCAATGTAAAAAACAAAAATCCCAAAATAATAATTATCGACAACGAAAAATATACTTGTTACTTATAAGAGTTATTATGCAACTCAAAAATATTTATTACATTATAATAGTTATAGGCGACGTAAAAAATTCTTATTGGGAATAATTATCACAAAGCAATAATTATAGAAATTTCTTAAATTAGGGTTTTTTTTATTCACAAAAATATGGATAATAATTATCTTAGGTCTCTGATAAAAATATATAAAAATAATAATTTTTAACGCTCTTATTTGGACTTGTTGTATCAATATGCACAATTTCTGATTTCACAAACCAATTTATCGGTGGCTAACGTGACTTAGCTGGTTGTTGCATTGGATTGCAAATCTGCGACAATATTCGACGCAGGTTCGAGTCTTCGCTGTAGTCAGCATCCAAAATAGAGAATAAATTAATTTGTTTAGGCAGCTGCCCTTTCAGCAGAAAATGGCGTACCTCGGAAAACTTCCTCGGAATCGATTATTACTGGGTTTATCTCCACGTTGACATCATTATTAATGGCAACAACGATGTTAAGGTAGGTTGAGTTTTTGAAAACTTTGAAAGTATTATATAGTTCACCTGAAGCTTTCGAATGCGTGCGCTCTACTTGCCGACATCATATACATACATACAGTAGCGCACAGAGTGTCGGTTTGGGGTTTCAAGTCCCACCCAAATATTTGTATATTCCAAACATTTTCGTTAGCAAATATGATTTCAACTGGTATGGAGCTCAAAATTTATGTGCACAACCCCCCCAAAATGAAACCGTGTGTGCGCTACTGCATACTTACATACAGTGGCACACATAGGTTTTTATTTGGGGGTTCTGTGCGCAACTTTAGGGCCCAAAATACCATTTGAAATCATATTTGCGGCCCACAATTTCGTTTCAACAGATAATTGAAAACTTTTAAGCCCAAAACCCCCCTTGTTTGCGCCAGTGCATAAATAGCTCATCTTAACCCCATTCCACAATAAGTAATAACGAATAGTTTTCTAATGTCATAACCCTTTTTAAGAATTATACAAACTTTATTCTTGAACTCTTATTGAATACTCCTACAAAAACAAAAAGTTGAATTCATTCATTCATAAATAGGTAGAAATATTACCTGTTTAGAATGCTTCAGCTACTTTCCCTACTCCCTTTTTTCATTCATTCTCGTTGATTCACATTTGGCACAATTACCAGTAATTCCGAGCATCAATAAAATACTCCCAAGAAAAAACAAACAACACTCAGCAGAAATCACAGCAACACCAAACAACAACAATCAAATACCTAACAACAACAACCAACCAGCTTTAACGCCAATTCGAAATATCGCTGCTGCATTGCCGCAAAAAAAACTAGCAAGGAAAACCAACACACCCACACACACACACGTAGAGTGAGGAACTTGCGCACCGAACACTGACATATTGAGACACGTACCGACAACATGTTACACCAAAAATTATGGTAGCTGCCTAGAATTTGATTTTAGCCCGAAACATAATAACGGGAAGCGTGCGCGCAGCACCGAAAGGCCACTGTCAGCCAGCCATAGTCGGCCGACTCGCCGCTGCGCTGCGCGGGCGGGGCAACAGATATGGCTGACAGTTGGTCGCCGGTGCTGGGCCGTTGAAAGTGCGGAAGTGTTGCAAAATATGTTGACTCAACTCATCAGCGAAAGCGACAAGACGGGGCGCGGGCAAAGCGTTGTTGAACGCGGCTGGGGTGGCGGAACGTGCGGCAGTGTTGCTGTTAAATGTTTCGTAATTGAACCGACACCACTGCGAGCCGTCGCAGCCGAACGCAGACACTTCCTGATGGGTCTATAGGTGCCAGTTGTGGCGACTAGTCGTTGGAGTTGGCGTGGGAGTGGGCGTTGCTGTTGAGTGCTGTTGCCGGCTACTTCTGTGTGCACTGTGTGCCTACTGCGCCCAAAAAAGGAGGACTACCTAATGAGTGCTTCATGAATGAATTTCAGCCACAGAATACTAATGCGATGGAAAATTCATTTTTCCACACGATTGGCAATTAAAAGCGAATCCCCCTCGTCGTCCCTATCCATGTCCCTGTTGTCGCTGAATTTCAGCAGCATTGAAGTGTAATCAATTTGTGGCGGCAGCGAGGGCGCCGCATGGCCACTAAATATGGACTATTGCCGCTTGCAGAAGTGGCAGAACGAAGACGGATTTGCAAGGTAAATAGCATTCAGAAGTAGTAGTTTGTGTGCTATCCGATTTGTGAGTCAGCATATTCCAAACACTCATTCTCGATATGTTTGATTGTGAGAACAAAGAAGTGGAATTTGGACTCTTGAAGGCAACAACTCATAAAAAAAGTGTTGGTGCTCAATGTATTTGATTAGATTGGGAAGACAGGAACTATTTTTAAGTAAATAGTGATACCATAAAAATGATTTTGACATTGAAATTTTTACTCACAGAAACCATGAAATGACAAAAAATTTTTAAAAGACAACATAGTGTAATATTAAATTTTCTTGTTTTCTAAGGACACTAACTACACCGTGCGACA
Organism: Melieria picta; assembly: GCA_964056695.1. Taxonomy (NCBI): domain Eukaryota; kingdom Metazoa; phylum Arthropoda; class Insecta; order Diptera; family Ulidiidae; genus Melieria; species Melieria picta. The sequence goes on along the minus strand of OZ057398.1, from coordinate 20,935,727 downwards.
GCATTTTTCACACCGGGAAAAATCCATATGTGAGTGAAACTAGAGACCAAATATAGTAATACTGCGTACTCAGGTTTTCATTTCTACATCCTTGGTCCTTTTAAAAGGACTTCAAAATTTTGAAGGTGATACAAAATAAAAAAAAAATATAAAAAATACTTAACCTCGTTAGAATATGGCGATATGTATATCAAATGAAAGAGGAAAGGCTCAAGAAAATTAATCTCTTATCTATTTGTAAAAAAGGATATGAAAAAGGTTCTTTGAAAATTTTAATCCTTTATATCCTTGAAAATTTATGTAGAATTTTCTTGAAAAGTAACTATGTTAAAACTCCAAATCTCCCTGATCACGTGTCAAAATTCCATTACTCTAACTTTATTAGTTCGAAAGTTATTAAAAAAAGGCGGAAGCTGCAGTTCTAATGAAGTACAAAAATTCTAATTTATTTGAGTATCACTATTTTAAATAATAAATAGATACAAAATCAATGAAGCGAGAATAATGAAATTTTGACACGTGATCAAGGAGATTTTGGGTTTTAACATACTTACTTTTCAAGAAAATTCTATATAAATTTTCAAGGATATAAAGGATTACAATTTTCAAAAGACCTTTTTCATATCCTTTTTTACAAATACATAAAAAATTAATTTTTTTTAATTCTTGAGCCTTTCCTCTTTCATTTGATATACATATCGCCATACTCTAACGAGGTTAAGTATTTTTTATTTTTTTTTTATTTTTTATCCCCTTCAAAATTTTGAAGTCCTTTTAAAAAGACAAAGGATGTAGAAATAAAAAACTGAGTACGCAGTATTACTATGTTTGGTCTCTAGTTTCACGCCCATATGGATTTTTTCCGGTGTGAAAAATTTTTTTAATTTTTGTCGCACGGTGTTATACTAAAAACTAATTAAAATTAATTAAAACTAATTAATGTGCTTATAGAATGTTGTCACCTAATTTGTTGTAGTAACTTTAACCACACATAGAAAAGCTTTTCAACACACAATTCAAGAATAACGTTATACAAAAAATTAAATTAAAAATTTCGTAAATTCTCTAATGGCGATATTTTCTATTGAATGACAAAAATTGGTCTTTATAGTGTTAATTTACCAACACAACAACCCAAAAAAATATGCGAGAATTTACAAAAAAAAATCACCAAATGACACTTTTTTAATTGTCATTAGCCAACCGAAATGTGTCTGAATACAAGTGTGTTTCTTTTTTTTGTTTTTGCTCTCGACTTGCATAGCTCAGTGAGTAAATTGGCAACGTAATTGAATCACAGCTAAAACGAAACGAACGAGCAGAAATTTTTGTTTTTATGCAATTTACTGTAAATGTTTTGTGTTGCACGAAGAACTATTCAGGCATTGCAGCAACGAGCAGTGTGGCAGCCTTCAAACGCTATTAAACAATCATAAGCACTAACAACAACAACAAGACAAAAACAGCAACAAGAACAAAAACAACAACAATGGCAACATTACCGCAATTCTCTTGGCGCATTGTTAGCGCAAATTAACCAGAAACAAAATATTGCACTTAATTCGCTTTCAATGTTCGCTGCGCGCTTCCGTTGAGCCAAAACTGCGCGCAACGTTGCGCCGCCACTTCGCCACCAGCAAACCATCAACAAACTTTGCAATCTAATAATTCGACACAGAAAACTACCAAAGAGAAACAATAAATTGCAAAAAGTGCCACTGAGTGGTGGCCGCTGGTCGGGCGGCAGGCACAGCCAACTGTATCGCTGTGGCAAAAAAAAAGGAGCAACAAGAAAAAAAATAGGAAAATATTTCCAATTGTGTATCTAAAGTTTTCATATTTTGCAAAGTTCTTGTGCTGATTGTCAGCCAAAGCGGCAGCAACAAGAGCGACAATGTCGATTGCCAATGATGACATTGGCATAAACTGAGTAGTGCCACTGCCTGCTTGCGATTGGGAGAAAGAGTGCCGAACCAGCAAACGAATAAATTCAATGCAAGCAAATGCGCTCAATGCCACTGTCGGTGCGTTTGCTTTGGCGGCGCTCAGGCAGGAAGTGCGCATAAATTGCAAATTGCAATTATTGCAAATTGTTAGACGATAATCAGACAATCACAACAAACACACACACACACACACGTATACAAATTTTCATTCATTGCTCCTTTGATGCACTGAATGGTATTAAAAAAAACTTACTGAAACGTGAGCTCAAATTTATGAAAACGATACACAGAAGAATTCATACTTTTACTAGAGAACAAAGGGTCTATGATGTGATGTTATGTGATGTGATGCTATTTGATGTGATGTGATATTATGTGATGTTATTTGATGTGATGTGATCTGATGTTATGTGATGTGATGTGATGAAATGTTATGTGATGTGATGTGACGTGATGTTAGTGATGTGATGTTATGTGATGTTGTGTGATCTGATGTGATGTGTTTTGATTTGATGTAATGTTATGTGATGTGATGTTATTTGATGTTATGTGGTGTGATGTGGTGTGTTGTGATATTATGTGATGTGATGTTATGTGATGTCATGTGATGTGATGTGTTGTGATATGGTGTGATGTTATGTGACGTGATGTAATGTGATGTGGTGTGATGTGACGTGATGTAATGTGATGTGGTGTGATGTGACGTGATGTTATGTGATGTGGTGCGGTGTGATGTGATGTTATGTGATGTGATGTTATTTGATGTTATATGATATGATGTGATATGACGTGACGTGACGTGGTGTGATGTGATGTGATGTAATGTTATAAGATGTGATGTTATTTGATGTTATGTTATGTGATGTGGTGTGGTGTGGTGTGATGTGATGGGATGTGATGTGCGGTATGTGATGTTATGTGATGTGGTGCGGTGTGATGTGATGTTATGTGATGTGATGTTATTTGATGTTATATGATATGATATGATGTGATGTGATGTAATGTGATGTGATGTGATGTGATGTGATGTGATGTGATGTAATGTTATAAGATGTGATGTTATTTGATGTTATGTTATGTGATGTCGTGTGGTGTGGTGTGGTGTGATGTGATGTGATGTGCGGTATGTGATGTTATGTGATGTGGTGCGGTGTGATGTGACCTTATGTGATGTTATGTGATGTGATGTTATTTGATGTTATATGATATGATATGATGTGATGTGATGTGACGTGACGTGATGTGATGTGATGTGATGTAATGTTATAAGATGTGATGTTATTTGATGTTATATGATATGATATGATGTGATGTGACGCGACGTGACGTGACGTGATATGATGTGATGTGATGTAATGTGATGTAATGTGATGTGATGTGATGTGATGTTATAAGATGTGATGTTATTTGATGTTATGTTGTGTGATGTGGTGTGGTGTGATGTGATGTTATGTGATGTTATTTGATGTGATGTGATATAATGTGAGGGTAGTCCAGAAGAGCTACAACGCTTCTATAGCACTCAGTCCATTCCAAGCATTGTACTGAATATGCTTAAAGGGAAAGGTAGGAGGAACGGAAATGAGAAGAGAATCGTGGAAGAGGTTAGATCTTCACTCTCCCCGAACTTCCTAGTTTTTTATATTAAACTGAACAGGTCGGGAAAAAGTAAAAAAGAAGAGTAAAAGATGGCTCTCGAGAACGCTGGACAGTGGTAGATTAAGTGTTGTGCTGTGGTAGATAAACTGTAGTGTCCAAGTACTCGAGGTAGGATTTGCATGTGGGTTCATAGCATGTTTACCATACCTGCCTTCATCTTGAGTTGCAACTCTTCCACTCTAGTCGAAGTTGAAAGTCCGGTCTCTCCTTACTCGGTGTTCTCACAAAACACTTTGCAATTCTACCAAATTCCAATGCAAACCATTTCCTCTCGTGAACAATGCTTGCATGGTTTTTGATGTTCCGCAGAACCTTTGCAGCACCGACGCCGGTTATTGACCTGATTCCATTGGATTACATGCCCAGAGTGGTCAGTTTATCAGCTATTTCGCTGCCAAGGACCGCAGAGTGTCCCAAAACCCTTATAATGGCCAGCTGATTGTGTTTTGTGACAACGTTTAGCTTAGCCTTACATTAGTTTACGATCTTTGAGTAGTTTAAAAGGTTTTCTATAGCTTTTAGTGTCGCTTGACTGTCACTGCAATTTCTTCTCAATGATACAGCAGACCACTTTCAGGTTGGCATAGACCTCCGTCTTGAAGAATGTAGCTTGAGAGTTTATGATAGTAAAATGACACCACTTGTCTAGTTTTGTCCACTGAAGCAGTGGTAGTGAAAAGAAACAAGGATGATAGAACGTTTTCGATGTCACTCGTACACGGAAACGCCGTTGCCGATTTTTTGGGCCAAAGTTCCTCTCTAAAAGCTGAACTATTGAACGCGCTTAACTTCATCAACAAGTCAAATTCATTTATTGGATGTTCTGGCTGGATGTTCCTCCACATATATAAACGGATTAGTCGAAGGACACCGAGTGAAAGTGCGTCTTGCACTGCACACACTTTTCGCAACATAACCTAACATATTTATTTACTTTATTATAAAGTTCTGTACCTACTCGATTATAAGATGGTGTAACTGCAGGGACCCAAAATAACAGTTATGCATTTTTAAAAATTCGAAAACGTTGCCCATTTTTAAGAGATATTTATAAATGTTGGACAATAACTATTATGAGGGAAAAAATACTTTTTTCGCCATTTCGTAACTATTATTCGTGACAAATATTTTTTTCTGTTGCCTGATAACTATTATCAGCAAGAAATATTTTTTCCATTGTTCAGTAACGTTTATTTTTTGAAAAATATTTTTTCCGTCATCGCATAACTGTTATGAGAGAAAAATATTTTTTACGTTGCTCGGTAACGTTTATTTTTGGAAACATATTTTTTACGTTGCTCGGTAACGTTTATTTTGTAAGAAATATTTTTTACGTTGCCAGTAACTATTGTGAATGGGACATATTTTTTTTACGTTGAGTGGTAACTATTATTTTGCAATATATATTTTTTACGTTGAAAATGCCGGCACACAAAAGAAATAGATGACTGATCGGTGAATGCGACTATAAATTTTCTATGGAATTAGGTTCGCTGATCATAAATTCGATGTCAGAGTTGGGTATGCATCACATTTAAGGACTTCCCTAAGTCTCACGCCTTCTACCGGGACGGGTACTGGACAAGGGGCTGGCACCCACCACCCACACAATACAAAATTTAATCATTGATTCGATTTTAGATTTGCGATTTTTCTAATAGTGATGGATGATGGTGTTAGTCTGGCATCAAATTCATGATCAGCGAACCTAATTCCATAGACAATTTATAGTCGCATTCACCGATCAGACATCTCTTTCTTTTGTGTGCCGGTATTTTCAACGTAAAAAATATATATTGCAAAATAATAGTTATCAGTCAACGTAAAAGAAATATTTCCCATTCATAATAGTTACTGGCAACGGAAAACATATATTTCCAAAAATAATCGTTACCGAGCAACGTAAAAAATATTTTTCCAAATATAAACGTTACCGAGCAACGTAAAAAATATGTTTCCAAAAATAAACGTTACCGAGCAACGTAAAAAATATTTTTCTCTCATAACAGTTATGCGATGACGGAAAAAATATTTTTCAAAAAATAAACGTTACTGAACAATGGAAAAAATATTTCTTGCTGATAACAGTTATTAGGCAACAGAAAAAATATTTGTCACGAATAATAGTTATACATAGATGTAAAAATAATTATTTCAAAATAATAATTATAAGTAACAATTAAAATATTTGTTACAGTGAAACAGTTATTTTCCAACTTTTTTCCTATAAACGTTATAACTGTTATGTCCCTGTGTAACTGTCTTCTTCTTTATTATAAATCTTTTTTATTTATAATATTCTCTTTTGGCTTAACGGAAGCGACCATGGTCGAGACCATGGTCGATGCCAGTGATTAAATAAATTGCTCGGTTGCCCGGTGATTAAATAAATAACTAAATAACTAACTAAATGAATAACCTGAAGTAAATAAATGAAGAATGAAATGAATGAAATGAGCGCTGCTTTTAAATCTGAACCAAATTCATATCGAAAGTAAAACTACATTTTACAACTAACAAAACTATGGCCAAGGCCATTGTGTCGCCTCATTTTTGAGTCCTTCAAAAAACCAATTTTCCAACTGCAGCATGTCAACATAAACATTCCACTCACAATTTTTATGCTCTGATTAAAATGACAAAACTCTAAAGACCCGATTTCCAACACGGAGCAGCAATAATGGACGACTGCCGCCTGCAACAAATGACAATGAAAATTAAAATTATTAAATGAAAATTATTCTAGCACACAGCAAAGCACAGCTGTGCTGGCAGAGATAAAATTGAAAAATTCCATAAAACGTTCCACAAATGCTCGCCTACGATGTCCAAACGACAGTCGTGCAAACAAATGAAAACGTCCGATGCGAATCCTAAAAATGAATGCAAAAACCAACGACGGGAAATTGAAAGGAGAAACTTGAGCAATTTCATTTTCACAATCATGTGTGAACTTTGAACTCTGCTGCTGTGAACTGATTTTTCCAAAATCACATACAAAATTCATGCTGCAAAATTTAATGCAAACTAGAGCAGCAGCAGCAACAACAACAACAGAGAGATGACCAACTATGTGTTGAGGGCCGAATGCGCTGTGCAGACGAATTGTGTTGGCGTGTTGGCTTTGGCATTGGCGATGTGGGCGAGATCAGACGCCAAACAAAAGCGAGTCCCTGCAACATTTCGACAAATGCATAAACAAACAAACAGCCAAATGCAGACGAGGCTAGCAAATGGACGCGTTAGCGGCAACTTTTCGCAAACTAACCTCACAATTACGACAGACATCTGCTAGCGCGTGGCCCGAGCTGGTCGGGGAGGGGCGTTTGGGGGCAAGTTTGGATGGCACACATGTACGCCGAGGCGATTACAGTCATAAATGCAGGTCCCAGTTGTATTGGCACTGCGGCGGCTAATGGTGTCGTCGCTGCTGCAGCCTTTGTCCGGCAAACTTTGCAGACGCATGCAAACTTACGACTCCCCCCACACACACACACACAAACACATGCCCTCTTTTACTGGCCGCAATCAAACATTGAGCCACAAATCGCACAAATTTGCTCGTGCACAAAATTCCACTGAATTTTTCCTCAACTTTGAATAATTTTCATACGATTCTGCGCACGCGCCCCCTCCTCTGCTCCCCTCGGCTGTATGTATGTATGTATGTATGTATAGTATAGCCTCAATGTATGATTTATATTGAAATTGTACAACTTTTCTGCCACACTTTTTTCAATTTCTTGGCGTCTTCTTTATTTTTCAAACTGATTGCTAACGTATCCGCCGGGCGCAAAGTTTATGCTCTGAATTTTGTTGTTGTTGTTTTTATTTCAAAAGGCTGCCGTGTGCGCAGCGGCCAAGTCAACTTTTTCTAAGCTTTCGGTTGTATGTGTGTGTTATTTGTGGCAACAAAAATGTTAAGGTCACCAGCTAACTTGTTTCTTTGGATCCTGATTTGAACTTTGCTGGCTGCTTTTCATTTGTGTTGGTTATGCGTTGCAGTTCCATCACACTTGATTCTCTTGCAAATTGTTTGTGTTTTGTTCAATTATTTTTCAGCTGCCCTCGGCATGTTTACATTTTATGTAAAACTTTCACTTTCCATTTGTAAACTTAGATCAAGAGTGAATTTATTATTGAAGAAATTTTATACTTGAATGAGAAATGAATGAAATTTGTTACATATTGAAAATATAAATGAAAAATTAACTTCATAAAAGAACAACAATTTCTTTTTTTCCTATTTTCTGACCCACACACGCACATCGGTTTGGTTAGGTTAATAAGGCATTGGAGAAATTTTGGGGGAAGGGATAAATTTTGAACCATTTGAACCATTGAACCCTTTGAAACAATATTTGCCACTAAAAATGTGTAAAACTAATATTTGGGAGAAAAGACTTAAATCACCAAAATTCCCATTGAGAGTACCAATGGTGACAGTCTAAAACCATGACTTGAAAATGGGGTCCATGGGTTATCGCGAGGAGCAGTGACCCCCTCATATCGCATGTCCCAGAATCAGTTAATGGCTCTAAGAACTTATAATCTCGACCATTGCGGTCACTTTGACGGTTCTTCATTTTTAAATATCTGTATTTTCTTTAGTATTTCTATCAACTTTTGCTTTGGTGACTTTTATTTTATTATCGTGAAAAATTTTGTACTTTTTTTAACATTTATTTTGTGAAAAATTAACCAAATCCGATATGTTCTTTTCGAGATATCTGTGGATATGATATTTAGTCTTTGTAGGCATGGAATACTTTCTTTCTAGTGTTAATTCAACAGGGTGCTTAGAGAATTTTCTTTCAATTTACTTTCACCCCTGAACCTATATCTCCATATAGAATCAGATACCATGTTTATACGACGATCCCAGTCGATTCGCATTGACTCGATACGCTCTCGTGCCAAGTGTTTATACATTGATTTCAGAAGCGAATTGACTGCAGACGGTTTCAAAAGTATGCTTTTCTTTTTCGGGTTTTTCTATTTTTTTGACGTTTAATGAATTTAAGCTGTTGGTGTTGCGTACTTTTTACTTGAAAATGCTCAAAAAACTGAGTGTACATCACCATCAGCTGATTTTCAAAGCACTTTGAAAATGTTTAACCGTTTATACGAATTTTTGAAGCGACTTGAAAATTTAAGAACTCATTTGAAAAGCGCTTTGACTCGATACGCCTAAAATGTTCAAAGCGGTTTGGAAACGTGTTTATACGACTGTATTGAGTCGATGTGTATTGACTCATAGCGACTTGAGCTGTCGTATAAACGGGGTAAGAAAAAGGTATAAAGGTCAGATCTTATATAAAGACATCCTATCAGTTTCTCAGTAAAAAAAAATATAGGTACACTTTGTACCTACCTGCTCTGGCTTTCGTCAAGTTCGGTAAACCGTTAAAGAGATATTTTCCCCCATGGAACAGAAATGTTTTCTTTTAGCGCTGTAATTTTTTTATGCTTACAGTCAGTAGAAAATAATCCAATAATATTCATTATTGTGACCAATCATATGATAGTTGCAAGGAAATATTATTTTAAATGGATGAAAAACGCACAACCAAATAGCAACACTCGAAAGGAAAATACTAAGAAAAAGATATGGTCCAATCAGTTTGGAAGATGTCGCATATCGTATTAGATACAACTCTGAGCTTGAACACCTCATTAAGGGGCAAAACGTCATAAAATACATAAACACCCAACGAACACGCTGGCTCGGACACGTAGAAAGAATGCCAGAAGAAAGAGCTCCAAAACGAGCCTTCAAGAATCAACCATATGGGAAGCAAACTAAGGGTAGACCAAAGAAAAGGTGGGTAGATGCAGTCATCGATGACCTCAAAGAGATAAACGTGCAAAACTGGTGGCGCTTAGCAGCGGATCGAGAAATCTGGAGGAGGATAGTTGCGGAAGCAGTGGTCCATCCAGGACTGTCTTGCTAAGGAAGAAAAAGAAGAAACACGCACAAGTTCCCACAATTTAAGTATCGATTGAAAGACTTTTTTATAACAATGGAATACCTCGATTAATACGAATCGTTGCATTGGTTCTGAAAGAATGAAAAAGTGAGGAGACAGTGTTTTGAAGAGAGAAATCGTAGACGCTTGACTTCATCACGTTTAAGCCATGGAAGCTAGAAAAAATTTCTGCGGAGCAAACATTCCACTAATAAATGACAAAGACATCGTTTTAAATCTATGTACCATATAAATTTTTTCATCCTTCTAAAGTAAGTAAACGAATTATGACAAACTTGTGCATGAACTTCAAACCAACTGATGACCATAATTTCCATCAGCAATAATAATAAAACAATTAAAACTGAACGATGTCTCTGTTCCTGTAATGAAACTCGTAAACACAATTAACCGATTATAAAGCGAAATCAAGTCATAAATTAAGCCATTATGTCAATCAGTCGGCGCTATCCGCATTCCGGCAACACTGTGGCAATTGAAAAAGTTTGCTGGCAATTCAATTGCAAGTTGCTATACCCTGCACCGTGTTGTAGGGGTTTATTAACGTTGATATAGAGTTAGTAGTATGTAGATGTAGGCGTGTCAAGAGTTGGTCATATAGACAATCGAAACTACAGAAATCAATCCAGAAAGAAATCTATGACATATGGAAGAAGAAAGGCAATGCTGCCAGTCTCATGAAGGGACTCACAACTTGCTTTTTCCGACTTGATCGACTCACAGGAGTTGTGCCTATACTCTCACAAGTGTCAGTAATGGTTTTGGTTCCACATGGACAGAATGATTATGAGATGGGATTAGAAAATTGCAAAGAATTTGTGGAGCTGAACTTGTAATATAAACTTTTCTCAACCAAACCCAACCATGTTTTTCTTTTAGGCCATTTGTCGTCAGATATTAGACTCAACTCTCAAAGGATTCAATAACACTGCACAACAGCATGTCTGTTGCATGGAGTTTTTTACATGAATTTGAATCGTTTTTCCACGCTGTTTTCAAAACCATACTCCGTTTTTATGTAACAGCTCTAGTTTTCGCAAAAAATGGGCGTGTCACTTTTTCGAATTTTCCTCGGCTTTTTTCTCGTTTTCGACTGTAATTTCTGAACCAATAATCCTATCGACATGATTTGTATATAGTTGCACTAACAACATTTCACGCCATCTTTTCTGACATTAATCAATTTTATACGTTCTAAATTGGCTTTGTAATAAGGTTTCAAAGTAGGAAAATATTGAATTTCAAGGCGTTTTTTCTGATGGCGAAAATTGCTGAAAATACGAAAATTGAAATACAGATGTTTCATAAATCAAGTATATGAATATCTTAAGAAGAAACATCAAGCAATACAACACAGCCAAATTATTTGGCGGAATGCACATTCGCATCGAAATAATAGCAAAAATGTACCATAGTCAAATTCAGTCTTTTTACTTAAAAAATTAGGAGCCTCAAAATATGCAACGTTTTTAATTTGTTTTGTTTAGAGCAATTCAAAATCTTTTTGTTTTTTGTCTGTGTTTCAGACTATAAATGTAACATATAAAAGAGCATATTTTGAGGCTCCTAATTTTTTAAGGAAAATGCATGAAAAATTATGAAAATGACTATGGTACATTTTTGGTATTATTTCGATGCGAATGTGCATTCCGCCAAATAATTTGGCTGTGTTGTAATGTTTGATGTGTCGGCTTTCATTATACACCTAACTCGTTAATTGATTTACGAAAATTGTGTATGTTTTTGACCATCAAAGAAAACGCCTTAAAATCCCATATTTTCCGACTTTGAGGTCCAATTACCGCGGCATTTTAAAGCCTATAAAAATAAGTTGCATCGGAAAAGAAGCCATGCGGTGTTGTTAATGCAATAAGGTGAAAATCATGTCTATCGGTTTTTTGGTTTAGAAATTACAATCAAAAATATGGAAAAAGTAGAGGAAAAACTGAAAAAATTACACGGTACCTATATCTCACAAACTAGAGCTGCTAGAAAAAAATCTGAGGATAGATTCGAAATCAGCGCACCCAAATTAGTAAGAAACAGTAGAAAAACTCCATGCAACAGAAAAAAGTGTTTTTTTGTTGTGCTGTGTAATATTTAAGTAAAAATGAGTACATCGCAGTGCAGCGCAATTGTAAGCCGCTCACGACCAACAATGCAACAATGTTGTGACTTATTTTGGTATTCATCAAACGCTTTGCAACTATTTCTCTTGCTGTGCCACTCGCCAAAGCATCTCTGCGCCGGTCGCTTGCGGGGAGTGGGGTCCAAAAACAAACAACACAATTATGCTGAATAAGTGGAGGCGACGACAATGGAGCTGCAACCGCTTTGGCCCATTTCTAATATTAAATAAAATGTGCGTGGCTGGTCCGCCGAGACCGAAGACCGATGCTCCATTATCGCCGTCATAAAAACGCGCATGAAGCACGCTGTCAATTGTCAAAGTGACAGCAACGTTAGCTGCGGCGTTGGCTGAATTTGAATGCTGGCATTTCGCTTGGCAATTGTCAGCTCGGGAGTCCAACGACGCGACAATCGAGCTGAACACGCCGCAATCCACTGGCTGTGTCCGCAGTGTCTCATCGTCCAATTGTCGACGCTCTACACTTAATCGTGCCTTGGTCGAGAAGAAGCTGCTTTATTGTTGTAAAAATTTCAATTTTTCGTACGTGTTTGCCATACGCAAGTAACGCACGGACTTTGGTGCTGATTTCCATACGGTCGGCACATTTGGGTTAACCGGAAACGGCGGCCAAGTGCTGCGGCTATTGTTATGGCAGTTGTGGAAATGTTGTGGCAATTAAATAAATGCCGTTGGCTTAACGAGTCCAATTCGACCCATTCTCCGAATCGAATAAAAATAAGTTGTCGCACGCCGCTGTGCCTCTTAATGCGCCATGAATTATTTTCATCTCGTTTTAGAAATACGCGCGCGCTGCCACAGTGGCGCCGTCGCTCGTCGCCATGTGCCGGGCAGCTCAAAGCGCCCAAGGAGCGCTAAAAGCATTTCCTTCAATGCGTTTCAGTGCTTTTTGCATGTCGCGCAATTAGTGTTGCATTGTTGCGAGCTCGGTCACTTTTTTCTCGTTGACTTTGAATTCTTTATGTATTTTCTTGTTGGTTGTCTGAAAAAAAATTATATGTTGCACTTGACAGCAAAAACAAGCGGAGAAGTTAAAGGCGCGTTGGTTTTTAAAGCAACACTTTAGTTTGTGCATACTGTGCGGAGTTGAAGTTGAGTTGAGTGCTCTCCGAGTTGATTCAACGCGTTGCGGTGGCTTTGTTGTTTTGCTGCTTCTTCATTACTTCTTTACTTATAACTTGTTGGCTGATTAACGGTATTGTTTTATCTGACAGCAGCGTTTCACAAACTGTAACTCGTAGCCGCCGAGAAACTTGAAGAATCTGCTGAAGAAATGTTTACTTTAGTTGACAATTTAAAACTTAAAGACTGCACCAACTGCGAACTTAGAAACCAGCACTCGCTCGACCACAATTCAAAAGCAAGCAGCTGTTGCCATTGGAGGCACATACAGTTATGTGTGCATATGTGTGCATGTGCACATATCAGTTGAAGTACAACAAACTTCACTTGTTCTCACTAGCAACTTCCTGTCACTTATGCCAAGTAACAATATCCTTAGACAAATATTGCAGTCGCACAATGCAGCAACAGCTCGTTGTTGCTGCACTGGGACATGCAAACGGACGGACAGATGAGCGTATGGACCAGCCGGCAAAAAAACAGTCAACCACACAAACTGTGCAACAATCACACATACCATTTACACTCTTCCAAATGTGGCAAGTTACATAGATGCTTCAAACATTCCTACATACGTACACACATACATGGATACATACATACATACATACATACGTGTACATACTGGTGCGTCCATATGTTCATCTACGAACACGAATTGCTGAAATCTCAGAACGTTTTGACTGCATGGCAACACCACTTCTCTGACTGTCGGCACTTACGTACTAAATGTGTGTATGTTTGCTTGTGAAAATTTTTTATTTTAACATTTTCCACTTGTCATACATGTCGAAAGTTTTGGTTGGAAACATCATCGGCACTTTCATAACATGTGCAAAAATAACCAAACTAAATACCTACAGAGATGGCTTGAAGTACAGTGGACGTCCAGTATAACGAACTTTCCATTTAACGAATTTTCGATTTAACGTACGCCAAAATTTTTTCCATTGATGGTTCTATATTACGAACGAAAATCAATCAAGTTTCTATTCGATATAACTAATATTTTTGTTTGTTGTTTTTCACCCTCGTCAAGAAACCTTCGAATTGTTTTTATTTGAGTATTCACATTCTTTACAATAACAATGAATGTTTGGTTTTGTCAAGTGAACGGTACCTCAATTGTTTTTGTTTTTGTTAAAACTTTCAAATTTACGTCAAGTTACCAACATTTTCAAATTCTGTTTGTTTGCATTGCTGATCATTTTCACAGGATTTGTTTTGCGTTCGGTCGGCTTTTTTCTTTTAAAAATTAAAATTTCAATAATCAATCAAACAAATTTTCATACAGAAAAGTTTACTTGCGGTAAAGAGGCAATGGCGCATCGAAGACTTTTTGACTGTATAAGTACATACATAGCAATATTTGCATTTTGAAAATGCTGGAATAAAACAAGATATTTATTTAAAAACTGAATATATGAAACTTATTTCTTTAAGAAAAATGGTTTAAAACAAATACAAATTTCGATTGATTTAACGAATTTTTCGATTTAACAAATTGGGGGTACATAAGATTCGTTTTATTGGACGTCCACTGTACTCAGTCAAGTACGCACCCGAAAATGTATCTCTGTTATATCATACATAAAAAAAATTGGTTTTATAAACTTTATTCGGCTTCTTATACAAAACCGCTTAACAGCATGTCGCAGGTTCCATTTTTATTTGGTACTAGCAGCGCCCCGCGGCTTTGCAAGTTTGAAGTCAATAGAGCCAATAAATCAAGTTTTCCTTAGCTCTTTGTTGATCCCGTCAGATTTTGATTTTCAAAAAAATTAAAAACACGTGTCAAATTATTTCTCACTAAGAGTACTTTCGCCAAGTTTGAAGTTAATCGGTCCATTAATTCATATTTTTTCACAGTTTCTTATACAAACTCTTAACCCATCGTTGACCCCGTTGGATTTTGATTCCCAAAAAATTTAAAAACACGTGTCCAATTATTTCTCACTAAGAGTACTTTCGCCAAGTTTGAAGTTAATAGATCCATTAATTCATGTTTTCACAGTTTCTTCATACAAACTCTCAACCCATCGTTGACCCCGTCAGATTTTGATTTTCAAAAAAATGAAAAACACGTGTCAAATTATTACTCACTAAGGGTACTTTCGCCAAGTTTGAAGTCCATGTAAACTTTTATTCCGTCGTTGACCCCGTTAGATTTTCGAAAAAATTAAAAATATTTTCGGAAAAATAAAAATATTTTATGTTTGTTGTGAAATTAAAAATATGTCGAATCGAGTTATCGAATTATTTCACATGTTAAGTGCTTTCACTAAGTTTGAAGTCAAAAGGCTCATAAATTTTTGTTTCTCCACATGAACGTGATTCGTTCCATAGACAAAATTCAAAAAATTTATAGTCTCAGAATTTAACGATTTTGATGTCATTTGAAAGGTAAAACTCCAACTAAGAAAACCCCAAAAAATCTGTGCAAAAAATTTATTACTGCAAGAGCGGCTCAAAGTTGAAACACATATTTTCTGTTTTTAGTCGATTGAGTACAAAAATCGTAAAAATACATGGTTACCAAAAAGTTGCTAAAACTTGCAATATAGATTAAGAAATGATGTGGCCATTTTCGCTTTTAATGTTTTCTCAAAATTTGCAAAGTTAAGGCTTTTACTTAACTTTTAATTTAAAATATTTTTCAAAACTAAAAATCTGAAAATTAGCAAAACTTAGAGGAAAATATCTAAAAAGTATGTGAAAGTATGTTCCTGGATATTTTTAATTTTAAGAAGCATTCTTTCTTTGTCGGATAATGTAATTATATCCTCCGATATCTTCCGATCTCAGAAAATAATTCCATTTGAAAAGTGAAACACTTATTTTTCGACAAAATTTATTTTACTCATCCCTAAAAGTATGCAATCAGCATGAAAAATTGAAAAATCTGCAAAAAAGCAAAACTTTCGTCTATTATTATCGTTTTTATTGCAAAACTAAAGGATCCTAAAACAATTTCTGTTACTCTTTGCAATTATCAATGTTGACGTTACCGATTTAATGTAAAGTCTGAAAAATCTAGCCAACATACTTGGTTCTACAGCTCTCCAAAAATGACGAAAATTGCAAATTTAAGTCTCAGGCATTGCCAAACTACAAAAGTTTAAGAAAAACAAAATGGAGATTTCAATTCAGCAGACCATGATTAACTAGTATACCAAATTTATGAAGAACGGACCACTCCTTCTAATTTTGTCCCGCGGTTGTATGGAGTCGAATCACTGTGCATTGTTGACTCCGTCTGATTTTAATATTCGGAAAATGAAGCTTAGTAACTTACGGGGGTCAAATCCCTCCCCCAAACACAAAAATTGCTGGCACAAAAAATGGTTTCCAATGGTATTCGGCTCAAAAGTTTTACATAAATACCCCAACCCTCCTCACCAAATGAAATCCTGTGTGCGCCACTGTATGTACACTAGTCAACACTAGTCACCCCCATGCACAGAGTTTCATGCTCAAAGTCTGAAAATTCATCTTCAGACTCAAACCACATTCGCGCACATTCGCACTCGAACGTTTCAATCACGCAGAAATTCATTTCACAGAAATGAAATCGGCGCTGAAAAAACCAACATCCACACCAAGTTCTCGTTGCCACTGGCGTTCGGATAAGTGATGGAAGATGCAGTGCGGCAAATATTTGCGCAGCGACATTGGCGCGCAGCATCGAAATGCCAAAGCGACGAGTAGTCGACTGGTTGCTGGGGCCGTTTGGTTGACAAAAAGCGGCTGTCACGGATTCAATAAACACTTCAAATAAACTTGACGATTTATTGTTGAATCGTACGCAGCATTTGACAGTTTTCGACACTAGTTCACATCTTTTTATGACAGTTTGCGTCAGTTTGGCTGGTGGCCTTTGCTACTCGCGCACACACCAACCGATGCCAACAGCGGCACAAAGTGTATGACGGTGCGGCGGTGCGAGTAATTGGCGTTCGAAGTGTATGCGTCTGGATGGACAACTCGTCAGTGTGTGTCAGTGTGCGTGCGAGTGCGAGTGTGTGCGAATGCTGTGCAATGAATTATTAATTCAGCACTCGTGCGACGTGCCCACGCACGAGGCGGCTAGCAATCGTTTAACTGCTGACAAAATGATAAATTTATTATTTGCCGTTACTCGCATGCACACAGATTGCACCCACACACTCATACACACACACACACACATGTACATCATTTCTCACCTTCTGCAGCAATGCGAATTGTGTTGACTGGTGCGTTTCGCAGATTAAAATATGTCGTCCCGG
Source organism: Melieria picta (assembly GCA_964056695.1). Classification (NCBI taxonomy): domain Eukaryota; kingdom Metazoa; phylum Arthropoda; class Insecta; order Diptera; family Ulidiidae; genus Melieria; species Melieria picta. The sequence goes on along the minus strand of OZ057398.1, from coordinate 20,918,593 downwards.
TCGGCGTTCACGTTCTCGTCGTGTGCATTTAAATCGATCACGTCGCCTGCACTGTGCAGCCGTGTCGCCTGTTGGTGATAATCACGCGCGCTTATGATTAATCGCCTCCTCGCAGCGTAATCACTTCGCTTTGACGCGCTGCCACAGACAACGCCGTTTCCTCTCGCTGCGGCGAGTCTTTTTTGCCGCCTCGAACTCAGCTCTTTCCAAAACACACACACACACACACAAACATAAAATTGGAGCAAATTAGAAAGTCCAACACCAACACCCAACACCAACACCAGCAACCAATGTCAACGCCAAAACCGAAAAGCAAACAGCAGCAACTGCGGCAAGTTGCTCGCAAAGGCGATAAGTAAGCGATACGCTTGGCGCTGCTCAATCGCCGCTTATCGCTTTTTTGTTGGTGGTCGCAAAACTTTGGCGCACCAGGTAACGCTGCGTGCTTTGTGATGTTTTTCTTTGGTCTTTGGCCCAAGTTGACTGCCAAGTCGTTGTTGCTTCTGCGCCGTTTTGACAAGCGTCTCTTGCAAAAGTTTGGTATTTAATTGTGCACGAATGGTGACAGTCGACAAGCGAAGTGGCAGTGGGGAAAGATAACTTTTTTTAAAGAAGAACTAACTTCGAGAGTTTAGGTAAATTGCTTCAGTGGAGTGGTTTTCTAAGCGTTTAGTGTGAGAACAATTCGAGTCAAAACATGGAGACACAACTGAAAGGCATAGAATAGATTAGAATTGAATGGAGTTTGTTGCACTGAGGCCAGAAGTGATCTATTGTGCCCCCTACAAGTTGTTGGAGAACATCCCCTAGACTCACCGACCTAATGAAGCTTAATAACTCACGGGGGTTTAGGTGCTTGATGTTCTCTTCTGCAAGCCAGAAATGGCCCAGGTAACACATCCTGCCACGGCATGCCGGGAGTCTCCTCTGCTGTTCCGCAGAATCTACAGACGCTAACTTGTTCTAGTCCGATTGTGGGCATATGTTTCCTCAGTCTGCAGTGCCCAGTTAGAAGACCAGTGATCTGTCTTAGCTGGTTTTTCCTTAGTTTGAGGCATTCTTCACTTCATTTGGGGTTATAACCTTTAAGGGGGTCGTCTACGTATAAAGTATCAAAAAATCGTTTTTTTTTTACATAAATTTTCATTTGGAAGACGTGAGGAATGTTATTTCCAAAGGATTTGGGTAAACTCTTCACGGTTATTGAGCTGTAGAGCATTGAGCACGCTCGCTCACGGTGTTTCCGCGCGCTCTCTGTGAACTTTAAACGCGTTTTCCCGAAAGTGGTATTTTTCTAATTTACTTGCACGATTTTAAGAAAAGTTTTACACGCATCGATTCGATTTCCTTTTTTACTTGCTCAGAAAACATGTCGTTATGGTAAGACATGAGCTTTTGACAATATATTGTGTTTTTTTTATTATATATTAACAGGCAATAAACATTTGAAAAAAGGGAAAAATAACTTTTCTTTCAAAAATGTCCACCATTTCGAGAGATTTTTGAATTTTACAAAAAGCTCGTATCTAAGCATAGCTGATGTAATATCAATTATAGATTAGTTTAATTTTTTGTTGTAGGTTACGTGGTTGGCCCAAAATCTTGCAGGAAAATTTATATCAAAATTCTAATGAGGGCACGTTCAAGGTCATCCTGTACTCGAATATGTAGAAATATAATTTTTATGATCTTACCTCTTGAAAGATTACGATTAAATAAACAATAAATAATAAATTTTGAAAAACAGAAATCAGAAGAAATTAAGATTTTCGACTAGAGCAGTGTTCTGAATTCCAGGTTCTCTCCTCAAGTCGTAGTAACTCTGCTATGGCGCTTTTGCCCAGTGCGGTCCCAGAGGGACCGTGGCTGCCACAGTTCTAAAAAGACTGTCTGCCTCAGTATTGCCAGATACCTGAAATTCCTTTCTCCTAAATCTTAAAAAATACTCAAATTTCCTCCCAAAAAAAATCTCCTAAAATTTTTTTAATATTTTGCATCATTTTAAAGGAATTAAACTTCTCATAAAAAAATTAATGTATATACCTACATATAATTTTTTTATGCCGCCTTTTTTTATTCATCTTCAGCTTAACAACAAAAATTTGACAAAAACAAAACATATAACAAATGAATTAAATAACAAGTGCCATTTTTGTGACAACAAATTTTTAACACAATAGGGTGTTTTGGCTATTAACCCTTTCTGGTCAATTTCCGCATTTCTTGAAATATAAATTTTTCTTTCAAACTATTGACTCTCATTGAACATTTTAGCAATAAAATACAACAAAATATCAAAAATCTCATTTAGGTTGAGAATTACAGCTCAATCAATTTTGTACGATATATCTTACAATGGTCCGCAAAGGAGTAAAAATGCATGACATTTTTGTTTCGTTTTTTTAAGTTTTATGAACAATTCATTGATTTTTTTGATAGGAAACATAAATTATAGCAACAAAAAATCAAAACGTGATTTCGTTTTGATCGAAACCTATATAAATTATATATATAAACAAATCAGTCACATTTATCCTGTCTTATATAACCGTTCTTGTTGTTGCAAAGCCCTTTTCCCCTCAATAAAACACAGAATGAATTAAAATTCGTATATCTTTACATTTAGCTTATAGCCAATTCTTATTATCGTAGTGGGAGTGGCAAGTACTCATGTCTAACCTTAAATAATCTGTGTCTGCCCAGTAAAACACAAAATCGTATAGTAATTGTTATTTCTTAGTAGAAATTTGCCTAATAGTCGATCATTAGTCGATCATTTGTACGATATATCGTAAAATTTTTTTAAAGGCTCGGAAAAAATATTTAGACGCAAAAAATGTAAAATTTAATAAGTTTTACAAATTAACTGAGGTACAAACTTTGAAATGGTTTGGCTTTTTGCTACTAAAAAGTATAACATATTTAAAAATTCCTCCGCAGAAGCATCGTATCGCCAAATTCTTGCAAAGAGCTGCTTACAAAACTTACTCACACTGTGTAGCCATGGCTATTGTGATGTTTCATAAAAAATGCTTTCGCTGTCAAATAAAAAATCTTTAAAAAAATTGTACGATATATCGTACAAATTTCCGGAAAGGGTTAAAATAATTGCCAAAATATGTTTTGTTGCCAGTGTTCCCAATACATCATACTTCGTTATCCAAAAATCTGCCAAATATCTACTAAGGATCCGAAAAATCCCCTAACATAAAATATAAATCTCCTAAACTTTCTCCTAAACAATTCTTCCTCCTAAAAATTCTCCTAAAAGGTCAAGAATCTTCTAAATCTCCCTCGTTTCCGTCAATTCATCTGGTTGTCTATGCCCAGACATTTAATGTCTCTATGCATTCCAGCACTAATCCTGAGGTTATCTCATTATTATTGAGAGACTTGCAATCCAGACAATTTTGTATCTACCAGTTCATCCATTACTTCCCGGTGCGAAAAAAATTGGGTTCTTGATAAAGCCTGCAGAATTGCAGAGCTTTAATTCTGCTGTGTTTGCCAAGTTGGTCAGGAACCTTGCTTCGGTTTGGGAGATATGTTACTGGGGTATGACTCAGAGGCAGTAGAAATGCCGTTGTCCCTCATAGAATCAGTAGACCAGAGTGTTTGGTAATTGTTGCAGTAGATTCGAAAAGCAGAGACGCCTGGAGAGAACTTTTGCGGTAGTGAGATTCTGTTGCGCCATGAACATTCAATCCATACAAGTTAGCAGGATAACAAGGCATACAGGATATATGCATTTATGGTTTCAAAAGTAGAGACAAATAAAACATATTTTTCAACTTTGATTTCGCTCAAATTGTTTTATGAAAATGCTTCGAAAGCGTATTTTTTTAAATCATAAAAATTGTTTAGTTTATTAAAAGGGGACTTCTTGTTTAGAGACCACCTGAACTATTTTTCAAAGGAAAATTTGTTTTTTAAACATTGAAAATTTTTCTCAACATCTCAAGCATAGCAAGCAATTAATGAAAAAAATATTAAATGAAGGTTTCGTGTTTAAGGCTTTTTATTTATTTTTTTTGAACTTTTGAGGAAGCTTTGTTGTTTGAGAACCCCTCTTAATTTTTAATGAAGAATATTTTCCCAAAAGACAATATATTATTTTTTCAATCTTTTACTCAATACAAGCTTTTTATGAAAAAAATTTCCGAAAAACATGAAAAAAAGGGGTAGGAAAGGGGCACGAAATGCTGTTGTACAGTGTAATTCGTTGGTTTTTAGGAGATTGCGCTGGTTCTTGCTTTTTTTTTTAATTTCAGAACTCATGGATTTGTTTTTGTTTGAGCCACAGACTTTTGCAAATGATGAAATCATGATTGACGTTAATGCAGTTTGAATTTCTTGGGCACCGCTGATTGGAATGACTGTCAAGCGACTTTTTGCAGGACTCGATCGTTTTGAGGCAATTTTCTTATTTTACAGTTGAGTCAAAATGGGTCGCTTTCGATGCTGTCTTGATGAACATAAATTTTGTTAAGATCCACATTTTCAATTTTAGGCCATAATCGGCAGTAGGACAAACTTAAATGCTGATCATGCTGTGGAATAGATATATGTATTTATATTCCGATGCAATGATGCATGGGTCTTGCAATAACAGTGAACAATCCTTGAATTACTTTGTCTATAATAAGGAATAAAGTACTTTCAAAAAATAAATAAAATTATCTAAAATCATTCTACCAAAAGCTAACACCAAACAATTTAAAAATAAATATAATTTAATTATTAATTATAATAATAATTTAAAAGTAAATTTTGATAGTTATTATACTTAACAGAGTGCAGAGTTTCAAACAGCCCAAACATGCTAATGATTACCTATTCAAAATTATAAATATTCTCCTAGTCAAAGGAAAACGAAATGTTCAATTGCCAATTCACTTCTGCTAAAAAATGCCTGCGGCATTAAAAAGGAAATTTAACGAATTTAAATGGCAGTCGCACATTTCATGGAGCGGCTACAAAACGGCATAAACACAATCAAGGCCACGTGGGCACAGTCGTGAGAAACCAATTTTTAAATAAACAGTTGTTGCTGTTTTTTCAGTTTACACTTTTTCTGCCTTTGTTCCGATTTTTACGTGCTTGAACCCAGCTTTTTGTGTCGAAGAAATTTTACAAAAAATGTGCAAATGTTATGTTATCATAAAATGATTTGCGTATTTATAAAAAAACAAAAACCAGCAAAATACACAGCTGAACAAAGTCAGCCGGCAACTATGCAACGAAAAAGTAAGAACACACACACACACAACGAAACAACAGAGAAAACAATGGAAAAAACCCTAAATTATTGCAAATCAATTGCACGAAGCGGCAAAAATCTTCCAGCAGCAGACGTAGCATCTGTTTTCCTTTTTCCACAATTTTATTTTTTTTATTATTTTTTCCATTTTAGTGTTGTTAGTCCAATGAGAAAAACAATAACCGCCAACGGCAGAACAAGCAGCGGAAAAGCCTTCAAGTGCGCGTTTGCCGACACGTTCGGTCTGGATACATTTTTTGGTGTTGTTTGGTTTTTTCGTTTTGGCCATAAAGCAAATTTTATTGAGTTGTCGAATATGGGCCCGAAACATAGTAAGCAACAGCAGTGACCTTTCTTGGGAACGGGGGGAGCGACAACAACGTTGCGAAGGCGTGGGCGGGTACAGTGCCAACTGGCAACATTAGGTGTTGCTGCTGCTGCTGCTGCTGCTGCTGCTGCGGCTGACTGCTGCTCTTGATGATAATACATTTTTGGACTTGCTTGCACCAAAATGGATGGTCGTATTTTTGCAGCTCGTTTTTCTCTCGCTTGCCGGGCGAACCCTTGCTTCGCCTTTGGCGCGCATAGTGCCCTGAGTAATCGTTTACAGCTGCTCGAATGCGCAAATAATTCGAGAACGAAATGTTGCTGCAGACAAATACACACACACACACACACACATGCATAGCTAGTTGCCAGCAATGATAAAAAAACACTAAAATTTCATTTGGGCCAACACACTCGCAGTCAGCGGCAGCGCCAATGATGGGCAACAACGGCAATGGCAGCCAGAAGAAATCATTATCAGAATGGTTGTAAAGCAAGCGGCAAGTGGCACTGACGTGGCAGCGTCGAAGTATGCGCATCGATATGTGCTGCAGTGTTGCCATCGAGGACTTAGGTATGGCCTGTCTTGGGTTAAGTTGGGGGTTTGTGAGTAAATTTGGAGGCTTCTGGGATACATTGTGATGCACTCTTCGAATAAATTAAATAAATAAATATTTTGTGGTGTTCTGCGAATTTCATAGAATTGATTGCAGAAATAGCATCGGCTTGTCGTCGTTTTCTTGGGCCAAAATGTTATCGACAGCATCATTGCCGGGAAGTTCCCAGTGTTGCGAGATCAGGAGATTTCCTCCTAGATTTAGGAGATTCTTGGCCTTCTAGGAGAATTTTAGGAGGGAGAATTGTTTAGGAGAAAGTTTAGGAGATTTATATTTTATGTTAAGGGATTTTTAGGATCCTTAGTGGAATTTTGGGATATTTTTTGATAACGAAGTTCTGGCAACAAAACATATTTTGGCAACTGTTGTGTTAATAATTTGTAAGCTTGTAAAATGTAAGCTCAATCTATCTCGTTCTCACTTATTGCTGTCACAATTAATTCCCACTTTTTATTTAATTCATTTCTTATATATTTTGTTTTTGTTAAGTGTTTGTTGTTAAGCTGAAGATGAATAAGAAAGGCTGCATTATACAAAAATATATGTATACATTTTTATTTTTTTATGAGAAGTTTTGTTCCTTTCAAATTATATAAAAATATTGCAAAATTTTAGGAGATTTTTTACTTTTTGGAGGAAATTTTAGTATTTTTTTTAAGATTTAGGAGAAAGTCTTTTCAGGTATCTGGCAACACTGCCGGTGACGACAGATTTATCTATGAATATGACATCGAAACTTTATTGGAATGGCGCTTCTCAGACAAATCAAGAAACCCCTACAGAATCGATTCAAAACAAGGTCTTTGTTGACCGTTTTCCTTGACTGTCGTGGTGTGATCCACTTCGAGTTTCTTCTGCCAAGTAGACAGCAAAACAATACAGTAAAAAAGAAGTATTACGTGAGCGTATGAAAAAAATTGTTTGTGGAAAGACAACTCGTGATTTCTTCAACACGACAACGCCCCGGCTCATACTTCTCATCTCATCTTGCACGCATTTATTTGACCAACAACAACATTTATAGCATTCTTTAAGCTATGGACTTGTGACTTTTTTCTATTCCCAAGACTCAAGCTACCAGTTCGCGAAAAGTGTTTTGAGATGATTGATGCCATTTGCCATTTTGGGAAAGTTTGTGTTCTAATTGAAGTCTACGAATTGGGCGCGTTTGATCATAACTCTGTTTCTTTTATAATGGTTAAATAAAATCAAAAAGTGTTAATTTTGTATTTTTTGTTAAATATTAAATAATTTTTCTGTAATTAAAAAATATTGATACAAAATCAATTTTACCCGTTTTAAGCTAAAATTGCTAAAAAGGAAAGTAAAGTAAAGTAAAGTAAAGAAAACTAATATCGAGACACAGGGTAAAATTCGGGTCCGAAAGGGTGAAGAAGAATTCGCAAAGGAAGCGATCCCAAAGCGATCCCAGCCTATGAAAAATGTTTTCGAAATTGGAGGAATCATTAGAATATGTACTCGTATGTATTGAGATTACTTTGAAGGAAATAAAATACTCGTAAATATCGATGAAACATTGAAACGTTTTCGTTTTATTGAAAAATTTCGGGTACTTTTTGCCGATCCCAATGTTTGTCTCAGTGAAACGTTTTCTCAGTTAAACTACTAAAGTGAACGTGGTCCCCTCAATGACATTTTGTTGGAAATTTTCCTACTTAGAGTTTTCTTCTTTTTGAAACCATATCTAATAATATGGCAACCCTACTAACCGCTTCATGGCTCCTTTTACTCAACAGAGTCGGCGACTTCAATTCATTGTGGGTGGGTTCATTACATTACAGCAACGATGTTCTTATTGCCTGCCCACACCTCTCACATTCTACACGCCTCTCAATTTTGCCTCATTAGGGCATATAGCATTATGAGCGCGATTCTCACGCCCTCTTTCCTCACACAAATACTCACACACACACACTTACGCAGCCACTTCAGTTGGCAGCGCAAAGGACTGTGAACGCGCAACTGCGGCAACGATGTTGTCGGCAATGGGGCTGGCAGCGCGAAACAACACCAACATATTGTTGAGCGTCTGTCGATGAGTTTGTAATGTTTAAAAAGGGATTTATTTTTTGTTGCCGCACTTAAGCTTCTAATAATTTACTTGTATTTATTGTTTACGCAGTTATGAGGTACGCGTGTTGTGTTGCGTTGCGTTGTATGCCCGTCGCTCCCGCGCAAATAGCTAATTTCATTGCTGTGGTGTCTCTGTGTGTGTGTGTGTGTGTTGGTGTGTATTTGGCCATTTGGCCGCCATGGGTGCCGCAATGTGGCAGTTGGCAATGTGGCAGGCGGCACATGTGCGCTGCGTGAGATTTTGTTTCGGTTATTTTACGACCGCTTTTCCACCCTCCGATTCTCCACTCGTCATCAGGCATTTGCGATTAATTTGGAAATAATTACACATTTAAAGTTACGCCAAACTTGCCAGCGCTATCAATTTTGCGAAACGTTGGCGCCAACCAAGTAAAGCAAACAGTGATAGAAAGCACGAAACGTTGGAAAACTACTTCACTTCAGTTGAGTAGTTTGTTGCATTTGCATGCCTTCCACTGTGCTGATACACCTTGGCACTTGTGTCCGGGCAGCGCTGGCAGTCAGTGCGCTGTCGAAACTTTTCCTTGGCAGTTCGCGCGCCACCGAAATTTGTGCGTTTACTACGTGACAAAAATGTGTCAGGTTCGGCTTTGGCATTTGTTTGCTGGCTGATAAAAATGTATGACGCCGGTCGTTGTCACCGGCTGTTTGCATTGTACCCACGCACGAGCGAGCGAGAATAAAAGGATAAAGTACAAATGTCTCGGGCTGAAATGGATTTAAAGGACTTGAATTTTTAAGGCAACTGTTCTTGGCTCGCAGTTGTCATAGTACAAAATTATGTCTTGAAGTATTCAAGTGTTGTGTTTGCGCTTAAAACGAGTGTAATTTATTTCTCAACTTAACTGACTCCAAACAAAAGGTTTTCTTTCTGTGGCTGAGAATGAAATTATTTTCTATGAAAGAGTTTCTAAATGTCTATGGAAATCTGTATCAGATTAAGAAATTGAAAAAGGATACGCAAAGATCTAAATTACCTAGTAAAGTGTTTTTTGCGCCGCTTAAGAAAATTCAGACATTAGGCTGGTTTTTCGATAAGTCAAAAATTTCATCTTTTTAGCTTGTAAAGAATTGGGAATTCGGCAATTTTATAATTAAAGTTTTTTAATTAAATTTGAAATAATAAAATTTAATAATAAAATTTAACATTAGTCCTTACGAGCAATAAATTGGACTTTGCATACCTGGTCCACATTTGAAGATTACACCGTCCGACAAAAATTAAAAAAATTTTTCACACCGGAAAAAATCCATATGGGCGTGAAACTAGAGACCAAATATAGTAATACTGCGTACTCAGTCTTTTATTTCTACATTACTTGTCCTTTTAAAAGGACTTCAAAATTTTGAAGGGGATAAAAAATAAAAAAATATAAAAAATACTTAACCTTGTTAGAATATGGCGATATGTATACCAAATGAAAGAGGAAAGTCTCAAGAATTTAAATAAAATTGATTTTTTATCTATTTGTAAGAAAAGGATATGAAAAAGGTCCTTTGAAAATTTTAATCCTTTATATCCTTGAAAATTTACATCGCATTTTCGTGGAAAGTAAGTATGTTAAAACCCTAAATCTCCTTCATCACGTGCCATTTCATTATTCCCGCTTCATTGGTTTTGTATCTTTTTATTATTTAAAATACTGATACTCAAATAAATTAGAATTTTTGTACTTCATTTGAATTGCAGCTTCCGCATTTTTTTAATAACTTTCGAACTAATAAAGTTAGAGTAATGAAATATTGATACGCGATCAAAGAGATTTTGGGTTTTAACATATTTACTTTTCAAAAAAATTCTATATAAAGGATATAAAAGATTAAAATTTTCAAAGCACCTTTTTCATATCCTTTGTTTACAAATCGATAAAAAGTCAATTTTATTTAAATTCTTGAGCTTTTCCTCTTTCATTTGATATACATATTCTAACAAGGTTAGGTCTTTTTCATATTTTTTTAAATTTTTTATCCCCTTCAAAATTTTGAAGTCCTTTTAAAAGGACAAAGGATGTAGAAATGAAAAACTGAGTAAGCAGTATTAAAATTTTTGGTTTCGAGTTTCACGCACATATGCATTTTTTCCAGTGTGAAAAATGCTGCCGCACGGTGTGATATATGGATCAGTGTTAACCCTTTCGCTACAGGTTTTTACTGGGGAAAGTAAAAATTTTAAATTTTACGTCTTAGGCTTCTATGTGGTTATATTAGCAACATTCCATAAGAAATTATTTAATTTTTATACTCGGACCCCACCCACATCGTTGTGGCTGTAATAATTACTTAAACATAAAACTTTTTACGCATAACGAAAATTTGAATATTTCTTCATTTACTTCAGCCAAAATTAAAAAAAAAGTATCTAAATTGAAAGAAAACGTCAAATTAAAAAGTTCTCTAATTTTTCCTGCTTCTTCTTCCTTTACTTTGTCAAAATATATCATTAAAATACGTGTTTCTCTTCTTTAAACTTAAATATTCAGTTTATTAATTTCGTATTTTTCCTAAAACTTCAAACTATTCTAAAGACGAACAAAAAAATTTATTCTTGCAACCATAGAGGATGCAGACGTCCACAAAGTAGCATGTTGCCATATGGCAACAAAATAGCGAAAGGGTTAAGTAAAACCACAAATTACTGACTGTGTGACTTGAGGCGACTCTTTCCATTAATACTGGATACCAAAAGAAGCTCGATAAACACCTTAAGGAGCTAATTTCCTTATGGACCGAAATTCACAAACAATCGCTGCTGAATTGCAATAAAATCTACCAATTTTTGAAGCTGTTCGTTATTAAGTGAAAAATTTTGTGATGAAACTTTTTGTGATACTGACGTCACAACTGTTGTGTGTCTAATATGAGCTGCTTTCCTACGGCCAAACTTCTTACTCAGACCTGTACTGTCAACAATTGTACCGTCTGAAGAAAGGAATTGCCCAGAAGCGGCCAGTTTTGATTAAAAGAAGAGGAGTTGTGTTCCATCAGAACAACGTCAGGCCACACATTTCTATATTTTGGCTCGCCAGAAGCTCCGGGAGATTAATTGGGAGGTTCTTATGCATCAATCTTATAGTCCGGACCTGACAAAAAGTGATTATGATCTCTTCCAGTCTATGGCGAATCATTTTGGTGTTGTAAAATTTGCCTTAAGAGAAGCTTGTAAAAATTGACTGTCCCAGTTTTTTCGGTGTCGAGGAGAAAATATATCACATATCTACCCAAATATTTTTTATTATTTATTTTTTTTGTTTTAATTTTAATTTTAATTTTTTTAATTTTTTTATTTATTTATTTTTTATTATATTTTTAGTATTATTTTTTTCTCCATATCAAAATAGGCATTTACCAGCATTTAAAGGAAACTCAAATTAAATTAATTCACATACCAGTCATCAACATTCAATACAGTCAGATTGCAAGGACACAGCAAAATCGCCTAAAACACTTCATTTGGCAACGTTCCATTTCGATTCGTCTCTTTAATGCCTTTGTTTTTGACTCTTTAGTATACTTTCCGGCGCTATAGAAAGCAATGTCTCAACTGACCTACAACCACAGGCCGCCACAGCAGACTGAAATGTGCAGCTGCCGGCACAGTCGCCATAACAAAAACATTTAAAAACCATGCAAACAACACGGATTGCAACACGGATATGCGAGCGTGAGTTGCAATGGGCACACACACATGTACAAAGCATATGTACGCGTGTGTGCGTTTGCATGTCAGGTGGTGGCCCGAGGGGCAACAACCGAAGCTGTGGCAGCGTGTGTTGTATAAGTCCGACAATTAAATTGCAGCTGCTGCCGTTGGGCCATTGCCGTTTGCAATCACACCTACACAAGCACACACACACACATATACACACATAGCGGTAACAACAATGCTCCACGTGGTGCACGTCACAGCGATAACTCACCCGCACAATTGGCCGTGTTGCCGCTGCATTGCTGCACTGATAAACCGAATTATTTTGCCGGTGCTGCTTCTGGCCATCGGTCGGTTGCTGGTTGCTGTTCAATGGTTGGACTTTCGTTTTTTTCCGGCGCGCTCTCGCTTAATGTCTATTTCCCTTTTTCATTGTCAACAAGCGGCGCCCCTCGGTGCTGCCGTCTCACTTGCTGGCCTCGGGGCGCTCATTCGCTGCGGCATCGAGTGTGGATCGAGTCTATTAAATAATCGAGTGTTTGCTTTTCTTATTGTTTGTTTTTGTTGTTGATACGAGTGTTGTTGCTGAGTAAATTAAATGATGCCCCACTGCAGGCATTTTGTGTGTATGTGTGTGTGTTTGATTTTTTCCAACCACACTTTCAGCATGTTTGTTTGAGCACTTTTCACCGCTTGCTCGCTCTCCTTCTCGCCCCTTAACCTCCGACCCCCCACAGTTGCGGTCATGTTTCAGCCGTTATTCATGGCCACTCAATGCAGTTTTTGTTGTTATGTTGTTTTAACATTTTTTTTTGTTTTCACGCACACCACCTTTTTTCCTGACCTCACACCGAAGCCAACACGAAAGCGTTTTGTTATTTTCACGCGCTGAGCTGTTCAGCAAAGTGTTTAGTAAATTCAACGCGTAATCCGCCCACAAATCTGCGCGCGGAAATGTCGTTTTACACGTGAATTCCGCACTTTTAATGCCATAGCCGCCGTTCTCATTGTTTTTGTTGTTATTGTTTGACTGTGTTCGCTTTGGCATCGTTGGAGCCATTTAGCCGCTTACGGCGAAAAGTTGACGTTAATGAAGTTGTTGGGGCGCGTTTGATGTGATTGCAGGCGTCTGCCTCCGCAGTTAATTATCCCAATCACTTAGCCGAACTGCGGTAAGTATTTAATTAACTCTCGACGCCCACGCAGATTTTACATCAAGGTGGGAAAATTTTTGGCGCAGGCTTAGGTTTAATTCGTTTACATTTCTAGCGCATTTAGTTATTTCTGTTTTATGTTTGGCCTTAAAAATCCAATTAAGAGCGAGTTTTAAAGGCTTAAAATTGCAGTGGCTATGGTTTAGCCCTTTCCGGAAATTTGTACGATATATCGTAAAATTTTTTCGAAGATTTTTATTTGACAGCGAACGTACTTTTAATACAACAGTTTTTTTAATTTTCATTAAATAGGCTGTGTTGTATCATTCTGTTTAAAAATATAAATCATAATAGCCGTGGCTACACAGTATGAGTGCGTTTTGTAAGCAGCTTTTTTGCCAGAATTTGAAAAACAAGCAAATGACGGTACTTCTGCGTAGGAATTTTTAAATATGTAATACTTTTTGGTACCAAAAAGCGAAACAGTTTCAAAGTTTGAATCTCAGTTGATTTATAGAACTTACTAAATTTAATATTTTTCCCAAATGTTTAAAAAAATTGTACGATATATCGTACAAATAGCAACAAGGGTTGCAAAGCTTTGTACGATATATCGTACAAATGGAAAGCAAAGGTTGCAAGTTGTGTCTGAATTTTTTAAGTTATGGGTTTGGTAATCGAATTCTTGCGTTTGCATGCCTGCCACGCCCATCTGTAAACCACGTGACTAATAAAATTCGATTATTCTGCAATTTTCGATTAAAAATAAGAATTACTAGACGATTTTGTGTTTTACTGGGAAGACACCGGTTATGTAAGGTTAGAAATGCGTACTTGCCACCCCCACTACGATAAAAGGAACCGGCTGTATTCAGTATCTTTCTGTAAAACTGTACGAATTTTAATTGATTCTGTGTTTTATTGAGAAGAAAAGAGCTTTGCAACAACAACAACGGTTATAAAAGGCCGAATAAATGTGAATCAATTGTTTATATATATAATTTATATAACTTTCGATCAAAATGAAATTACGTTTTGATTTTTTGTTGTTATAATTTATGTTTTCTATCAAAAAAACCAATGAATTGTTCATAGAACTTAAAAAACCCAAACCAAAAATTCATGAATTTTTAATCCATTGCGGACCATTGTACGATATATCGTACAAAATTGATGAAGCTGTAATTCTCAACCAAAAAGGTGTTTTTTGAAATTTTTTTTGTATTTTATTGCTAAAATGTTCAATAAGAGTCAATATTTTGAAGGAACAATTTTTATCTCAAGAAATGTGGAAATTGACCGGAAAGGGTTAAGACTTGGCGGCAATTGGTAACCGGTTTGTTGGACCAGAAGTGACTGATTTGATACTGCAGTCGGTCAGTGAAGACAATCGAATCTTTGATTGGAGCATTGGGAAAGTCCTAAAGAACTTTGCTCTAAAGTAGCTTCTAAAGGATCTCTAAGTATAGCAAAGCCTCACAGGTGATTTGGGCCAATCTTTGCTTAACTAACCGCAAACTATCCGCAAATATAAATGTTGCTATATGACAACGAAATAATTAATGGGTAAAATATATGATTTGAAAATTTAAAATGATTTTTTTTAAGTCTTAAGTAATAATGCTACGTTAGGTGGGGTCTTCTCCTGAAAGAGGTCTTCTCCTGATATCTTTCCTTAACTAACCGCAAATATAAATGTTGCTGTATGAGAACGAAATAGCGAATGGGTTAAATACATAATTCAGAAATTTTAAAGAATTTTATTTAATACTAAATATTACTATGATAGGTTAGGTTTCTGAAAGAGGTCTTCTCCTGAAATCTTTTCTCAACTAACTGCAAACTAACCGCAAATATAAATGTTGCTATATGACAACGAAATAATTAATGGGTAAAATATATGATTCAAAAATTTAAAATGATTTTTTGTAAGTCTTAAGTAATAATGCTACGTTAGGTGGGGTCTTCTCCTGAAAGAGGTCTTCTACTGATATCTTTTCTCAACTAACTAACTGAAAATATAATTGTTGCTATATGACAACGAAATAGCGAATGGGTGAAACACATAATTCAAAATTTTTTAAGAATTTTTTTAATACTCAATAATGCTACGTTTGGTTGGGTCTTCTCCTGAGAAAAGATATCAACTAACTGCAAACTAACCGCAAATATAAATGTTTCTATATGACATAATAATTAAAAATAATTAATGGGTATAAAACGTACAGTCGTGTCTGGATATGTGTGTACTAATTATTGCAAGACCTGTTCACAGTATTGAGGTTGTTCACTATATCAAGGTTAATATTTTTATTCAAAAACTCGTTTTAGTTGCTCAAAATACACTTTTTGCTTTTTGCTTTCAAAATTTTGTTCATGACTTAGACGCTCCATGTCAAAATTTGGGTTTTCACTATATCGAGGTGTTCACCATATAGGTGTTCACTATACCCAGACACGACTGTGATTCAAAATTGTAAAAAAAATTTTTTAATATTCAATAATGCTACGTTATGTTGAGTCTTCTCCTGAAAAAGGTCTTCGCCTGATATCTTTCCTCAACTAACGGCATACTAACCGCAAATATAAATGTTGCTGTATGAGAACGAAATAGCGAATGGGTTAAATACATAATTCAAAATTTTAAAATAATTATTTTTAATACTCAATATTACTATGATATTACTTCTCCTGAAATCTTAACTCAACTAACTCCAAACGTTCGCAAATATAAATTTTGCTATAGGACAACGAAATACCTAATGGGTTAAATACGTAATTCCATATTTTAAAATGATTTTTTTTAAATACTAAATAATGATATGTTAGGTTAAAGGTTAGATCTTCTCCTGAAAATGCTCACATAAGCACAAAGCCATAGCATGTTGTTGTTACGACAAGGATTCCATGTCTCTGCTATATAAAAATGAAAGCTCACCTTAGCTGCTATAGAATGAAAATTCTAGGTATTTTAGTAATTTTCTGGCCAGGGAAGAACATGGACACACAAAGTGCAAAAACTTGTTCTTGTTCTTGGTTCGAACGACAACTGCTACAGAAGTAGCTGTCTGGCAAGCCTAGTCTTTACAGCGCTGGGAGTCACAAAGATTCCATTATGAAGCTTGCTGTTCTCCCTGATATCTAAAGTTAAAAGCGCCGGGGAAAGCCGGGCTAAAATGAGAATTCTAGTTTTTTCTGCCCAGAGACGGACATTGGATCGTTTCTTGTTCCTCTTCGGAACAACAGCCGCCATAGAAGTCGTTGTGTGGCAACTCTAGTCTCTTAGCGTGCCTTTCCACAAGGCAGCTACCACTGAGCTGATAAAGTTTGTACCGAGGTTGAGTAGCTATTTGGATCGCCTCTTGTTTAGTATTGGCTCGGGTTGTCTTGCAATGCTGCCAGTGTGTACTTTCACTGGTTGGATTGTTTAATCGACCCAAAAGAGACAACATTGGCGACTGGAGATGAAGGGTTGCCTTCAACTTTGAACACTTTACAGGAAAACTTTCAACCTTGAAGGTGTCTGGTGTGATTTTTGGATTTAGTTTGCTGTATTTGTGCTCTTCTCCAATTCCCCAAATGTTCAACCAAAGCACACATACACCGACAAGAGAGAGAGATTCCCTCTCTGCAAAGTGAACTCTTCAGTGTCATGCAACAGCAGATCACACAAACAACTGCGCCCGCATCATCACGTTGCAGCAAATTGTCGCAACAATAAAAACTAACAGCAAATCATAAAAATATTTTTCATTGCAGGTGTGACATGCTGCCAGTGCATTTTTCAGCCCGAGCGTGTACACAGCGAGCGTCAAAATGTCGGTGGCATGCAACGCGCGGCTGCGTCTCGCCGCAACTACACGACACATTGTTGCGATGCCGGGCAACTAAATCACAGCAAATGAATCTTAACAATAAGCGAGTCAAAGCGTTAAAAAAATGAAAGGAAAAACTCAGGCACAATTGTTGGCGTGGCAAAAAGACCAACAACAACAACAACCACTATAAAGCGAGATGAATGCGCAACAATGTTGTTGGCAATGTGCTGCAAAAACTAAAAAATGCAAAAAACAACAACACATAGAAGGATAACAAAAATATGCACAACACAACAGAGCAACCGAAAAAAAAACAGAAGTGAGCAGGTTGAATGGTGCGAATGGCCTTATCAGCACTTCCTGTCGAAAGTTTTCATATTTTTCTATACTTGACGCTTCTTTGGTGCTTTCTTTTTCTTCCATTTTTCGTTTTGTTTCCTTGTTTTGTTTGTTGCTTTGCTTTCAGTGAACTAACAACAACCACATAAAGCACGCCATCGTGCTGCGGAAAGTGTTGCCATTTCTCTTCCCCCGCGCCCCGCCGCTCCACATTTTTGATGCTGCGGCTGCGCTAAGCTTTGCGCTGGCCTTGGCTCGACGTGCGGGCTGGGCTGGGCTGCTCACAATCCAGCCACACAATAAAAGCCAGGAAATATTAAACAATTTTTCTCCTCTTGCCAGCTGCCAGGCTCGATGATGCAGCGACGGGCTTATCTGCTCGCTGCATTTTTCACTTATTGTGCCCGTTGCCATTGTCCTGTCCTCGTCCTCGTCCTGGCGCGCGCGCGTAAATGGCGCACATTGAGTGATAAGACTGGTCGTGGGACATTTTAAGTGTGTTAACAGCACACGCCGCTTTACATAAGCAACCTACGACAAGTCAACACGCATGCAACATGGTCACATTGTTCATTGTTGTTGTGGATTAAGCAGGAAGCACAGAATATGCAAGAATCAGATCTGTTTTGAAGCAAGTTGTACTTTCGTATGTGTAGTTGTGGGCGAATTGGAATTATTGGTGATATTTCTAAAATATGTAAACTGGCAAAAATGAAGAAAAAGAGCAGATTTAAATTTAAAAAATTATAAAATTCTTTAATTATTGCACTATACTGTAATATAGTTATAATTAATTTATAAAAACAATGAAATAATTCTAACTTTTGGTCCAATCGTACTAAAATATTGAACTTTATTAAAAATGTCATTGGTTAGCAAGAAAGTAATTTCGGTTTTGCAGAGTGAAATAATAATATATTTTCCATTTTGTGCAATGACCTTTTGCCATCTTTCTGGACACTTTATGATTCCGCGCTCATAGAAGTTCTGGTCCTTATTAGCAAAAAAATCTCAACCAAATTCAATTTCAGGTCATCATTACACCGTGCGACAAAAATAAAAAAAATTTTTCACACCGGAAAAAATCCATAGCGGCATGAAACCAGAGACCAAACATAGTAATACTGCATACTCAGTTTTTCATTTCTACATCCTTTGTCCTTTTAAAAGGACTTCAAAATTTTGAAGGGGATAAAAGATAAAAAAAATATAAAAAATACTTAACCTCGTTAGAATATGGCGATATGTCTATCAAATAAAAGAGGAAAGGCTCAAGAATTTAAATAAAATTGATTTTTTATCTATTTGTAAAAAAAGGATATGAAACAGGTCCTTTGAAAATTTGAATCCTTTATATCCTTGAAAATTTATAACGAATTTTCTTGAAAAGTAAGTATGTTAAAACCGCAAATCTCCTTGATCACGTGTCAAAATTTCATTATTCTCGCTTCATTGATTTTGTATCTTTTTATTATTTAAAATACTGATACTCAAATAAATAAGAATTTTTGTACTTCATTTGAAATTGCAGCTTCCGCCTTTTTTTAATAACTTTCGAACCAATAAAGTTAGAGTAATCAAATTTTGACACCTGATCAACACATATGGATTTTTCCCGGTGTGAAAAATGCTGTCACACGGTGTTCTTAGTGAAAGTTGTAGTATTCCAAGAGTTTTGCAAGCTTTGGAATAAATGATAAACTGATGGTGAAAAGTTAGTGTCATCAGCTCAAATAATCTTCTACCAGTCACCAAAGATATGTGAGGCCTGGCATTGTCGATAAATTTGCTAATTCTAACCGTTTTTCTTTGATTGTTTATTGCAGTTTAATTATTTGTTGACAGTAAACATCAGGAACCATTTACTTGAAAACAGCTTCAGATATACAACATTTGAGTAATGGCGCCAAATTGACAGAATGATCTTTTTCGGGTTCAATTTAGATTTCAATGTAGTTGAAATGAATTGATTCAACACGCTTGCTCTGTGATACCTTTCATTGGATTTGTTTGTAAACGACAAATTTTCCATCAACAGTGATGATTCGTTTCAAAAAAGAGTCAACTTCATTGCGTTTGAATTGCATATTGAGCTGCTTTACGAGTTCAATGCATTTAAAGCGATTTCAAAGTATTATTTGTGATAAATTCAACCTCCCTGCAATCTATCACATAGTTAGCTTTGGTCGTCTTGGAGTGAACAATTTTGATAACTGAGTTTTTAAACCAATTCTTTCGTGAGCGTCAAGTTAAGCAATTAACAACATAAACTTCACGCATCTCTTTGTGAGCCTCAGCGGGTTTCTTGCCTTTCCAAAATTAAAATAAGTTTACGTGGTCTGTTAAAAAAGTATTTATCGCGAATTTTGAATTTACGCGGGTTAGGTATATTTGATTTTCGATTTTTTTATGCCGACAAGTTTGGCCATTTTGAATGTTCAGTTAATTTTTGACAGTTGTTTTGCTTGGACGTGTTTTGGCTGGTCTTCGATTTTTGCCTATTCCAAGGTGAAGGTTTTGCTTACAGTTTTCTTCGATTGCAGGAGCGTGATACATCATGAGTTCTTGCCACAAGGTAGAATGGGGTAAGAAATATTACCTGCAAGTTATGAGCAATTTGCGCGAAGCAATCCACCAGAATCGCCCGGATTTGTGGAAGAACAAAAATTGCTGAACAAGATCACAAAAAATGATTTTTTTTAAGTGCCTCGAGGATTGGAAAAAAATTGGCACATGTGTATATGTGATGGAGATTACTTTGAAGAAGACAAAATCGATATTCATGAATAAAATAAATAATTTTTGAAAAACACAAAATTTTAGATACTTTTTGAACAGACCTCGTATCTCGAACTGGAACCGAAATTGTAAACAATTTTCATCTACAGTAAGTAGAAGTGACATCGAACAAATGTCATTAGGGAAAAATCATAACATTGACAGAAGTCCTTTAACCCTTTCGCTATTTTGTTGCACATATGGCAACAGGCTACTTTGTGGACGGCTGCATTCTCTATGGTTGCAAGAATACATTTTTTGTTGATCTTTAGAATAGTTTGAAGTTTTAGGAAAAATACGAAATTAATAAACTGAATATTTAAGTTTAAAGAAGAGAAGTATACACGTTTTTTAATGGTATATCTTGATATAGTAAAGGAAGAAGAAGCAGGAAATATTAGAGAACTTTTTAATTTGACGTTTTCTTTCAATTTAGATACTTTTTTTTTTTTTAAATTTTTATTTGAAGAAATATTCAAATTTTCAAATTTTTATGCGTAAAAAGTTTTATGTTTAAGTAATTATTACAGCCACACAAAACACAAACAAAACACAACAAACACAAAAACACTCTAAAATACAGGGTCTGAGTATACAAATAAAAAAATTTCTTATGGAATGTTGCTAATATAACCACATAGAAGCCTAAAACGAAAAATTTTAAATTTTAACTCCCAGTAAAAACCTGTAACGAAAGTGCTAAAACAAATCTCTGCTCATCTATTTGTGAAAACCGAAATTACTTTCTCGCCAACCCAATACAAAACTAAAAGTCTTCTTGCCAACCCAACACATAACTTAAAGTCCTTGAAAATCTACTTTTAGATCAAAAGAAGTTACCAAATTTTATATTTTTGACAAAAATACTGGACAATTGTCATATCTCAAGAGAAGTTGTTTTGTCGAGGACAGAGGCACAGATTTAACCCTTTCAGGACTACTGGGATAATACGTCCCAGCAACTATTTAATGTCCCTCAAAACAATTATTCAGATCTTATGACCCACTCAAAATATTTTTTCCAATTCTGTGTTCCCGGATAAAAGGATGATTTCAGATTTTGTGTGCATCCAACATAATTTTCTAATTTTTTTTGGATTTTATAACTAAACTCAGTCCCGAAAGGGTTAAGTCAAAGTGAAGATTATGTTCTCCTAAAAATTTAACATGCCATGGTATTCAAACCATCTGACAATCTCATTTGTGCATTATTGTTAGTTCGATGCATTGGAAATCACACTTAAAGCCAAACAAAACGCACCTCGAAATGTCAACTCGAGCATTTGTCACACCTGTGTTGGTCCACAAATGCGCGTCTGTGTGTGTGTGTATGTGTGTGTATGCTTGATGATTTTAAATTTTCGCGTAGCAATTCTGTGCGGCGTGTGACATGCTGAAAATTGCACACAACACTATACAAACACAACAACAACAATAGCAACAGTCATAACAGAACAATGTCCTTGTTGCCGCACAGGCGTTGAAAGTTTGTCGCTCGCTGCCGCATGCAAATTCAAATGGTGCGAACACCGCAAACACATGCAACATCCGTTCAACTGTCTGTCCGGCCGTCTGTCTGTCTGTTTGTTAGCCACGCACCGTGTGCCATTCATTCATGTACGCACGTGTGTGGGCGTGTGGAGGTGTGTATTTGCGCGCAGTTTGCCACACGTACCCACTTTGACAACAACAACTAAAACAACAACAACAACAATAACAACAACATGATAATAATAGAGCTGTTGCCGCGCCGCGCTCGCGAACCCATTCGAGGTTGTTGTCGCCGCTGCCGTTGTTGGCATTGACAGTGGCTGTGACTGTGGCACGGACTGTCGCACCTCGGTTACACCTTCCTTGTTCGCCCACTCCCCTCGAGCGGTAAGTTTTTCGCTGTGTACGTGTAAATTGAACATGAGTTTAGAAACAAACTTTTGCACACTTGACTGTTCCGCTTCCGCATTCCCGTCCTTTCGGCCATGTACGTCGAGTATTTACATGTCGTTGTTTGTTGCACTGAACTGCCGCTCGTCTTTTTGCTCTCCTTCGTCGTCGTCTTCTTCTTCTTCTATTTCATCTTTGCAGCATTGTTCACTTTCAGCCGTTGCCCCACAATGATTCTTTAGCAGCGCAAATTCAAATTTCTTCCTCTTCCATTGTTTTGGTCCATGTGCGAGTGGAGCTGGCACTCCTGTCGCCGTTCGTCATATGCTAATTGCATTCCGGAGTTTGCCAAACTTTTACTTTACATCCGTTTCATTTTGCCGCTCTAATCATTTTAACACTTGCTGCAAAATCACAAATGTGCATCAATTACACTCGGAAGTTGTAGCTGCTTATCCGGCTGCTTAGTCCTCTAATTGTTGCCGAAATATGACATTTATATGATTTGCCATCTAATTCGGATTTAAGCGAATTTAGCACGAAACTACTTATTGTAAAGTAGATTTTAATTTCAAATTTTTAAACTAATTTTGCGCTCAACATTTTTCCCATACACACTAACCCTCAAAAATCAAGTTTTGTAGGACATTTTAGTACCAATTTTGAATAAGTACGAAATAAACACATAAACGCATTTTCAGTTTTGGCTTAATTCTGGCGTTCAAGTTAATTTCTGAGCTTTGATGTATTCAGAGGCCTACAGTAGAATTTTATGGCGAATATTTTCGTGGTACATTTTGTCCTTAAAAAGTACTGTTTTACAGGACATTTTTGGCATTATAGGAAAAAAGGGGCAAATTGACCCATAAAAATAGGAGCTACAGGGTTAAAATGCTCCACAAAAATGTTCTTCGTAGTATTTTACATCAAATTGTTGAAGGCATCATATACCTGAAATGTGAGGTTACATGGTTTTCGTATGCCGATTCACCATAAGAATGTCACCATAAGAATGTAAGAAAAAAGGGGAAAACTTTGACACCTCCTAAAAAAAAATTCAGACGTAAACTTTCAAAACGCCGATACACGTATATTTTTTTTTGGCCCCCTCTACCAGAATCCGTTGTCAGAACCTTGTTATTTTTTTTGGTGTTGTACAGTGTAATTGTTGCCATTTGTTAGCCTGAAAATAAAATTTTTCTTTGAACGATTGTAATCTTAACAAAGAATTCAAACACGCTGAAAGTAAAATTGCCTATGAAAACTTTTGCAACTCTTTGTTCGGAATTGGCATAGAACTATAAACTATGAACGAAGCTTTTGTCTTATTATTGAACTAGTTAAGCACAAAAATTGGGTATGAATTTTAAGCGTTGCCCGTTGATTTCTATCGAGTTGATTTTCCCAGAAGGTGAAAAATCTTAACAGAAGCCTGCCGGATTCCTACCGACTTAAAACCATCCCCAGTTCGAAAATTTGCCGGAGCGGACCACGTAACGAGTCCTTTTTCATCCGCATGAAGTTCATGAACAGTCAATCGGATGTGGAGGTCGAATGTGCGTGGCTGTGTCGTCATCTTTGAAGTACTGTCTACAGGAACTTCCCTCGACCGGCCGGCCTCGATAGTCCAGCGGGTAGTGTGCTGGCTTCTCATACCAGAGGCCATAGGTTCGATTCCTAGCTCGGGCTGGTGAAACGCTCATCTACTTCTATCGGTATCCATATGAAGCAGATAAGAATTCCAAGAATCCCACAGGTGCGCTCTTGACAACCTCCAAGTGAAAGAAAAAACTACCAACCGCCTTTCGGATTCGGCGTTAAACTGTAGGTACCCTCCCTCTCTTTCGCCATCCGCTTGAAATGTGTGGTGTAATATATGTAAGAAAAAACAGTGTTGGATACACATTTCAAAAACGAGTGAAATATGACATATCACTCTCCTCTCTTCCCCTATCCCCCATGGACATACAACAATGGTCCAAAATGGACTGACTTTACATCACAAGGTTTACAAGGTTTAACTGTGCCAGATGCCTTCTTCAGTTACCATAACAATTATGAATGCAGTCAGCCATTTAATAGGTTTCCAATCAAGACTAAGAACTCTTCTGGTTTCGCTGCCTATTGACACTTTTAAGGCCATCCTTGACTGCTTACAGTTGGTCGCTCCATTCCACCTTTCACGGTACACTAAGGTGAACCAACGGTCGACCATAACCTCAACCCCTGAATTGCCCAGCTTTATTCTTAGCTCAGGTCCACAAAAGTCTTGTACTCACCTCCAAATAGTTCAGTGCTATAAGAATGACCTTATTCGACAACTGACTCTCAATTAGTTGATCCAAGGCATGAGCGTATTCCAGCACCTCTGCTTGGTGAACCAATACATAACCTCCGATATGCAGAGTGCACCTAGGTTAGGGAGGGGGGAGGGGTTCGGCACGGACCACACTTCCACTCGGAGGCCAAAGTGGCTCATTGCGAATCCTTTCTTAAATGGTTCTTGAGCTAATCAATCAATCCATCTCAATACGGAGCAAACTAGTTAGACCTCTTAATGAAGGAAAGCAGATTCAACTTTTGCCGCGCAAGCCAGGCCCATCAGGAATCTTGACTCCAGGGTACAGAGTCGCCGTTCTTGCAGAGCCGGGCAGTGGCACAGGAAGTGTTGAATTGTTTCTACTTCTTCTTCTTTATCTCTGCAGCTTCTGCAGACATCGCTGGACAGTGATCAGAAGGGAAAGGATTTTGAGGACCTAAAAACCTATAAAAAAGGCAAAATAAAATAGCAAAAAAGGCACGGAAAGGCACTAAAAACTGCCAAAAAGGCAGAAAAGGCACTAAACACTGCCTAAAAAGGCAAAATAAGGCATTAAAAACTGTTAAAAAGGCAAAAACAGGCATTTAAAAATAAGAAATAAATACTAGAAAATCTAAAAAAAAGGGGGAACGGTATGTATTTTTTAATAGTTTTATTTCATCTGACGTATGCAACATACAATACTTATACCTCGTTTTTTGTAAAAGAAAAGGAACATCAAGGTTTTCAAAGATAGTTTAAAAACTAAAACTAAGATATTTTAATGGAAATGTAGGCACATATTTTAAATTCATATTTTAACTTCTCATATAAAAGCATAAAAGCCGTACTTGTATCACAAAAAAATAAATAAAATGTTTGCGCTAACCGAACTTTTTGATTTTGGCATGTTTTTTTCTTTAAATTTTCCACTGCACAACAAAAAATAACGGCATAGGAATGATCAAATCAATGTAAAAACATCGATAAGTTAACGAAATTGCAATGTTGCTACTTAATTTTTTTTTAGTTTCAAGGTATTTTTGCGAAACAAAAGGGGGAAAATATTAAAAACGAAAGAAAAATAAAAAGGCGCTCTACAAATCTTGAAAAAGGCATTTTGTGGCATTTATCGGTAAAATAGGCACTTAAAAAAGGCATTTATGAGTGAAAAAGGCAAACTGCCTTTTTAAGGCAAAAAAAAGCAAAATAAAAGTGGTATATTTCTAATCAGGAGGACATAATTCGTGCTCATTTTCAATCAGAAATGCTTTATCTAGCAGCAAACAAAACAGGCAATTTCCACAAAATCCTTTCCCTGGTGATCAGTGATGACTTCAACGAGCTGTCTAATGGAGGTTCGACTCGAGAGTGCACCTAAGGTTAATTTCTTCCATAAAAATCTCGACTCCTGCCCTGACAATTATAAGAAATAAAGGTTCTAATGTCGCTCTCCTCACACTCCTTAGTTTAAAAGTCCATTGGCAATTAATTCTGTTCAATAATCTTTCGGTTAACAGATTCACTTCGCCACGGAAGCTGTGCAAGACCTTACGGTCAAACTCAGTCCACACTTACCCATC
The DNA here is from genome assembly GCA_964056695.1 of Melieria picta. Taxonomy (NCBI): domain Eukaryota; kingdom Metazoa; phylum Arthropoda; class Insecta; order Diptera; family Ulidiidae; genus Melieria; species Melieria picta. Next base: position 20,892,773 of record OZ057398.1, on the reverse strand, counting down.
CATGGCTTAGGACCCGTCTATGCCCATCCATCTTGTTCTATGTTTTATTTGTTTCAAATTGTTAATGTTATGAAGTGAAATTTATTTTTTTTAAATCATTTATTTATTGATTTTTTTTAATTCAGTCTTTGAGTACAATTCTTACAGACTAATTACAATGTGGAAAACTTAAGCTTAAACGGGAAACTGGGAGTTAACAAAGGAAATGAACAAGGATTTAGGACAGATATATCATACATTGAAGAGGTCGACAGCGCGTTTAAGTCAGCTAAGGCTCGAGGAATAGAAGCGTTACTGCCATTTCGCGTTCTAGAGAACTCAACACAAAAAGGAGAAACGTGTCTGAGGAAACGTGTTGGCACAATTAAGGCTATTTTGGCTATTTGAGTAAATCATCTCGAAAGTAATTTTGTCCCATAAGTGAAGCAAGCATATTTTCTGTAAGTACGATCCATATATTTTGAAATAAAACTCTTAAACACCCAACCCTTCAGACATAAATATGTATCGTTCTTACTCTAACGAACTGCTTTCAATATTTATGTTTCAATATATTTTGTTATTAAGCCATTAAACGAATTTCTGCCACAGAGATTCAACCTCCAGTATGGCCAGTGGAGCGCCTCATTCAATCTGCCAAAGCATTCAGCGTGTAGTATCGTCGACAATTAACCAATACGCCAGCCACTTCGACACGGAAGCTGTGTAGGCGCGTCAATTCCTTTGACAGGCTTAATAAACCACCAGACAGTTAAATGATATTTGACAGCGTCGTTCGGTGCCGGCTTGTCGGAAACGTCGTCAACGGACAACAACACATAATTCATGCATCAATTGCTGGGTGACGTCTGCACGAAAACTTTGTTGTGTGCGCACACGTCACCTAAAGTTTGTTCTGTGAAATTTGAATGTTGGCGCTAATTGGCGAACTAAGAATTGGCAATGTGTGTAAATCGATTTGGGAAGCGGCTAACTACTGTCAAAGGGACAAACTTCAACACGAGTCGTGCAACGATAGTAAAACCATCACACGACAAATTGATTTTCAATTACGCGCCCCGGATTGGGGTAGGTCCGCCTGGCGGCCAGAACGTGGGCCACAAACTAGCTGCCGGCTCCGGACCAACTTTAAGTGCTCATTTATTAAATTCCAAAGTGCTGGCAAGCTGTGCCCCGCTGCTATTAGCACAAGTGCAGACCTACTTTCCCGGCAATTTTTCAACCACTAAGCCAGCCTCCTTCGCTGCCGAAGGACCCGACAAAAAACCCCTACGCGCGCACAAGTCAATAGGCCGCAGCGGAGCCACTCCACGGCCGCACCACGCCACCGCCCACCCCACCCCACGCGCCATCTGAGGCGCAACACAGGCCGCCGAGTGCTACCACAGCTTGTAGCAGTTGTCATACCATTTGTCAAAACAGCGGCGTATACTCCTCCTTCAAAGCGCTACTGCGCATGTCGTTCGCATATATTTGAGGCGAAATTTTTGCTGCCCTATTGCAAACTGGCAGAAAAACACGGTCCACCACGTGTAGCGGCGCCACGTGGTGGAACGCAAGTCGGCATCGCTGTGCCCAGTGCGAATTTCGAAGAGTTTCGAAGGCGCTTCGTGGCCGCCGACACCGAGCATGGATGCGCTGCTCTCGTGGCGCCCTGACACTGTGCCGACCACGAACGAAGCGTGTGCGCCGTTCGGCACCACTCGGCACCTCGAGATGTCCTGTGGCTGCTGTGCTGATTGGAGCTGAAATGGAATTTGGCTTCAGTTTTCCAAAGTCGCTGCTGTTAATTGGACGCGTCGAATTGCTGGGCGACGGGCGAGCGTTGTGGCAGTGCTTTTTCAAATCTGGATATTTGTGTGATCTGTTGAAACATCGGTCAAACGAAAGCCGCGGCTGTGTAGTTGTCAGTGCGATAGTAAACCATCGTCGATGATGGACGACTTGAAGTGTGGTGATCGATGTTTGTCTAAAACAAGTCAAATAAACTAAGAAAAATTCATTTCAAAAGTGCTGCGAAAAAGCGAAATTATGTGGCCTAATGCGAGATAACTAAAGTTTAAGTTTACTTAAAGCGCATAGAAAGTTCAGTCGAATGTGAAAAAGAAGTGCAAGTAGAAGTGAGAGAAAAGTGTGTGTGCGCGAGAACATGAAATTCATTTCAAAACTCAACCTGTACAGATTCTTCTCGGGCCTCATTAGTAAAAATGAAAAGATGACGATCGTGTTGCTGCTGATCATTGCCATCGTCAAAGGTAAATGGGCACTGAGTGTTGAAATGAATGATGTCAATCATCATGTGAAGTCAATGCAGTTTCGAATAGAAAGAAACAACCAAATCTCGACCTGGCGCTGAATAAATAGATTGACAAGTGTTATAGTGCGTTGGATTTATTTCAGCCAGATACCTAGAAAAAAATGATTTTATTATCGAATGTTAGGATAGGTAAGGTTAGGGAGAGTTTTAAGGACCTTAGCTAGATCATAGTAGATTTTTTGCCATATTACAGTTAGAATTAACCCTTTGAAACTATACAACTTTCAAATACTAACTAAAAAACAAGTGACCAATGGTGATGTTGGAAGATCAACCAGAATTGGGGTCCAGGATAACTACTGGAGTCTCCCATAGAATGTAGAACGTTCTGCTCATCCATCAACCTGCAACTTTAGTCATGAAAGAAGACATCGAATCGCTGTCTTACCCAAATTGCTTGCCGTTCAGAGTTTATCAGATAAAGAAAATCTTCTTGCAGGTTGCTTAGGCAGAATAACAGAAACAAATTTGTATTCCGCATTTCAATGACTAATTTCTAACTCTTCTTATAGATAAATAACTAAAATTAATATTTTTTCCAAAAGTTGCTTTTTATAAATTTTTTTCTAAAGGCAATATTAGTCAATTCGATTCGCATGGCAATCCTTAAATGCTACTGTTGCGAAATAAATGTAGTATTCCAGGGTTAAGTTAAGTCCCTATTGCCTTAATTCATGCATTCCAGAACCTCACATGGTTCATTGCGTATAAAATTAGCTCTAGTTAAGTATTCAGTTAAACATTTACGTAACAATTTTTAAACTTTTCAGTATATATGCAATGAATTTTTTCTTCATGTATCCAAAGCCATAGTAAAGGCTGGTATTTGTAATTTGAATAGACTGGAGTAAACTTTGAACTTCTCCATCAGAACCAATGCAATAAAATAATGATTGGTGGCAGAGCTATTGCCACCAAAACCACTTTAATGTCCCAATTAGGGACATTGAAAAATTTATTAAGTGCATAGAGAGAAAGGCTATCTAGAACTAAATTTGAAATATGGTCTAACACACGTCCAACCTAATCATAAGTGAAGCAAAAGATCCGTTCACACTTACATATAAGTGATTTCAAAATATGACGTTTTTCAAAGCACATTGCTTCTAAGAAATCTATTACTGTGACAGACAACATGTAAAACAATAATAGTTTCAGCTGTGAATGACTGAAATTATGAATCTAGCTTGCGTAATCGATTATAAATGCCCACGGATCCTAATGTCTTTGGTCTGATTATGATGGATCACTTCTTTCCATTAGGGAGATAAGGTATCTTATTAAGCATTGCCTTTTGCTAGGCTTATGGTGAAAAGGTTTGTCTTTTCTCCTCCTAGTAACATAAAAAAAAATCTTAGTAATGGCTATGAGAAAAGCAGTTTTCCCCGGAAAACCTGCTACTTATTACTGGGAGATGATGTAATGATCTTTTCCAAACAGAACCATTGTTCACCGTAATACAGAGTGTACCACTTAAGTAGTCAAATTACTGTATCCACTGTGTATCAGTGCTCGAAAGCAATTCAAATTCTGAAAATTAATGTTGAATCCCGACAAAACCGAGTAATTAAATTAATTAATTACTAATAAAAAAAAATATTTCATCACGATGTGCTTATTAGAAGATGCCAACACTGGCTAAACTAATTCGTTTTCAATTGTTTGTGCCCATAAATTTCGGATTATCTCGGCGAACATCTTTACATCTCCCTGCTGAGAAGTCTTGAAAGTCAAGATCTGTCTTTCATTCCGCGTTGTAAACCAAACTATACCATTAATGTTCTAATTTTACGAGTTTTGACTGAGGTTAACTTATATTCAAATTCTTTAGATTTCTCATATTCAAAAAATGGTCACAGACAGACAAAAAAACAAATATGCGGATATGGCTTTAGCAATTTTCCAGTGAAACTTAAGTATAAATCATAAGCAAATAGACGGACAAACAAGACTACGAGTTTTCAAAATTAACTAAAAAAATGTGTTGTTTTTATTGTATAAATATAAAAAAAATAAATATAAAAAATAATAAAAAGCTATGCATTTTTATGAACAATTACATAAACGTTTTGTAAGAAATCGCTCTATATCTTGAAATATATTTATAATTATAAAATCAATTCCTTAATTCTTTCGAAAATTTTTATAAAATAAAAAATTGAATTTATGTTTTTTGTTTATTTTGTAGGTACTTTTATGCATCACTAAAAATGTTTGCCATCAAAATTTTCATGGGCATTTAACAGTTAAATTAGACTCTTTAACTTGGCTCCCAAATGTCTGCTATGATCGACAAACTGTTTTCTGTTGTGAATAAATATTAATATACTAGTAGATACAAACGAATCACAAATATTTTTCTCGATTTTTTCAGATTTGAGTTTTTTAAAAAAGCTTTGCATATAATTTATTTGGTGACTTGCTTAATTCACTAAGTAATTTTTTTCTTAATTTAATTTTAACTCGAAAAGACAGCAAATGGTTGCCATTAGAAATTAACCCCGAATTTAGTTTTTGAAGTCTTTTCATATGAATTTATAAAATTTTTTGAAATCATCCGAATTTTATCATATTTTACTTTGAAATACTGCGAGTTTTCGCAATCAGAAACTAACCTATAAAAGAAAGTCGCTTAAGCACTCAGACTTAGCAGCCCATTGTACTTAAGGATGATCAGAAGCAGTGGCGCACACCGGAAGGAGGAAAGGGTATAACCCCCTGCCCGTGCTGGTGAAAAATATGGTTTCAAATAGTACTGAGCTCAAAATTTGTACTCAATTAAGAATCTGAAGTGATCGCACTGCTCAATCCATTTTCATGGCATCAGAATCAGTGGCGCACCAAGAGGGGTTTTGAGGTTCAAACTTTCCAAATATCTGGTGTACTGAATTTGTACTGAAGCCTCTGCAAATCCTGAAATCCTGCGTGCACCACTAATCAGAATACATGATCAAGATCCTAAGCAGTCTCCTTCTAGCAAAAGCTATAGTAACAGAGAAAATGCCGCAGGCAGGATGCGGAAGTTGAATAATCAATATGCTGATCCCATGATCCCATAAATTGAGCCCCGTGGTTAGTCTCACAATTCAGCAAAGATCCTTCCCAATGGACAGACAGAATTATCTGGCCTTCCCGTTCGAATCAATCACAAAACGCTTGGCACTTCGGCAGCTTTGCAGACTAGACTAGCGCTTCTTTCCAGATCCAGTTTAAAGTAGTCGTATACCTGCGCAACTGATTCCGATTATGGGCTCTGGTCGCAATTTTTGATTGATTTATTAATTTTTTGATTCATAGTTCGTCAATTCAGCGGCAAGTTTATTATCTTGTACACCAATACCTGAAAATTGCCAAAATATCTAAAAAGTATATGAAAGTATGTTCCTGAATTCTTTTTAGTTTAAGAAGCATTCTTTCTTTGTCGGATAATGTAATTATATCCTCCGATATCTTCCGATCTCAGAAAATAATTCAATTTGAAAAGTGGTCTAAACACCCTTCTTTCGACAAAATTTATTTTATTCATCCCTAAAAGTATGCAATCACCATGAAAAATTTAAACAAAACTTACATCTATTATTATCCTTTTTATTGCAAAACTAAGGGGTCCCGATACAATTTCTGTTACTCCTTGCTATTATCAATGTTGATGTAACTGATTGAATGTAAATTCTGAAAAATCTAGCCAGCACACTTGTTGCCATAGCTTACCAAAAGTGATGAAAATTGCAAATTTCTCAGTCTCAGGCATTGCAAAACTACAAAAGTTTAAGAATTGAAGATTTCAATTGAGCCGACCATGACTAACTGGCATACCAAATTTTATTAAGAACAGACCATTCCTTCTAATTTTGTCCCTCGGTTGTATGGAGTCGAATCACTGTGCGTTAGCGCGAAACGCAACTCAATTAAAATTCGTTAAAAAGAAAAACACTACACACGCATTGGGACAATTCAGTAAATGATGCCACAAATCCGTCATTTTTTCCAGCTTATTGCCGTTTTTCAATATCAAACTAATTGTAAATCAAAAGTGCCAACTTCAACCAATTAAATGCAATTTTATGTGAAAAACTTCAACAATTTCGCAGTCGAGTGTTTTGCACCGCTCGAGTAAAACAAAAAAAAAAACAACACGAAAAGGTGTTCATTCGGTTGGTAAATAATTGATGCGGCGCATATGGACGATAAAGTAATTAACAAGCGGCGTGAGTGGACGCGTGGACATACGGAAGCGGATATGCCGAAGTGGACACTGTCGATCGAGAGCCTTAAAGCTGCTTTAAAAACGCAAAATAATAAACAGGAACAAATACAAAAATATTACGACACGTGTTTCCCGAAATTTGCTGTAAATTTTAGCATTTAAACACTTTATTTGCCGCACTTAATGGCTGCGCTGTTTAATTGAATTCTTTTTGTACTACACATATTTGTCCTGTTGAAATATTCATTGAAGTAATGAAAACGCGCAGGACTATGAGCTAATGATGCGCGTCGCGGCTTTTTGCCAACTGCCAATATTTAATTTTGTTCAATTTCATTGGCATTTGTAGCGCCTCCGCCTTCGCCTGCGCCCGTGTCGTCGATGGGCCGCGGCATCGAGTGGCATCGTTCAAATTTATGAAATTAATATGCAAATATTCTACGGCAAAAACGCAAACACGAAAAAACGCCATGCAATATGCAATATTATTGATGTTGTTGTTGTTGTTGGCGTTGCTGGTTGGGAGCGTTGCACATTGGCCGACTGATAAATACAACTGCGGTCGTGTGTGTAAATAAAGCAAATTGTTTTATTGCGGCATAATTGACTGCCGTTTAAAATTTTAATACTTTTGTTTATTTGCCACCGTATGAGCGACAAATAAACCCCTCTTCTAGTGAAAGGAAATACGCAATGATTAAAAAATCATGTGGAAAGCTTTAGTGATTTTGTACCGCAATAAATTTCACATTTAATTACAATAATTCGTTTGATTTTTTCACCACTTAAAATACCGAAATTGTTTGTTCCAGTCGGATGATGATGATGTGTGTGTGTGTGTCTGTGTTTGTGTGTGTACCTGTGGACATGTAAGGCGATTAAAAATGACTTTTTTACACGTTTGCCTACAAATTGAATTCAATTCCAAGTAAATATTAGCGTGAACTGGTTGCTACCAGCAACACAGCCGATTTCCGTTTAAATACGAAATTTAATTGAATTTTCCACTAACCTTTGATTGAATTAATAAATAATAGAAATTATTATGTATATTAAAAACAACTGAAATTATAAAAAAGGGGCAACTCAACTAGTCATTGTCTCAATTCTATTTACATTTTTTTTTAATTATAGTACAGGGTGGCGCAAAAGTCATCACCCTATCGGCGGATGCTATAACTTTTGCAAATGACGGCAAAAGTAAAGTCTGCTTTGACATTCATTCATTTATACATTCATATATTCATTCATTCATTTATTCATTCATTCATTCATTTATTCATTCATGAATTCATGAATTCATTCATGCATTCATTCATTCATACATTCATCCATTCATACATTCATTCATTCATTCATTCATTCTTTCATTCATTCATTCATTCATTCATTCTTTCATTCATTCATGCATTCATGCATTCAATCATACATTCATACATTCATTCATTCATTCATGCATTCATTCATTAATTCATTCATTCATTTATTCATTCATTCATTATTTCATTCATTCATAAACTAATTAGAGCCAAGGACACTGGGTGAATACTTTTGAGCCACCCTGTATTAACAAGTAGACTATGTCAGATCGCCACTAACGGCTCCAAATTATATAGGAACGGTAGGTGAAGGCATTTTTTGGACTCATTCTTACTTACTTACTTACATAACTGGCCAGAACAACCCGTACGGGTTACGCGCCCAACTTGGTCCTTCTACCGGAGACACAGAGTACCTTCGCCATCCAACTACCGCATCAAACACATTTTTCGCTGGAGCTTCATCGTCCTGACAGGAGACTTGGAAAAGCCAGCGAAGAATGTTGATTCGCTGGGCTACGTCCATGTTTTCAAACAACTCATTCAGCGCGTTGTTCGTTCGTGTTCTGTGGTCGTTGCCAATACGAATAGGGCCAAAGATTTTCGCAGCTCCTTCCTCTCGAACACCTCAAGGGCACCTCGAATGTTTCGCGGCATTGCCCATGCTTTCCAGTGTCCACGTTTTCTTAGACTCGGAACTTAACTCTGACTTAAAATCGGAACGTTCGTATGAGGACGACTATTTTGACGACTGCACTGCTACACCAACACCGAACACAGTTGCCGCTGTCGCCAAAGATAGAACTATTCTCTATTTTGTAGGCGACAAAACCAAACAATCAACATTCCTGCTTTAAAATAAATATTTTTAATGGCAGTTTTCCTACTTTTTCGGTGTGCTTTGAACAACAATTAAAAATGTGTTACTATTTCAGTTAAAATTTACTAGTTTTAAAAATTAAAACACATTGACATTTGTTTTAAATTTATTGTACAACAATAAAATGGATATAGACGAATGCAGTAGTGTCGAAGCACTTTAAAATTTGTGTTTAATAATAATAATAATTGACTGGCACGACAGCCCGCTTACGCGAGACTAAGGCCTAGCTTCCCGCAACCACCCGTGTTGTGCGTGTGAATTTTGTACGCGGGTGGAAGGGACCTACAGTTTTATGCCGGTTCCGAACGGCAGGTTGGGAGCTTTTTCATAAGCAATTTTTACTCTCAGAGGTTTGCCATTTCCAGCTGAGAGGACAGCCACCGAAAGAGAAAACGAGTTTTCCCGTTATTTTTTTTTAGGTGTAGTATTTATTTTTTCTTAGGTGTAGTATTTTTTATTAGGTGTGTAGTATTTGAACCTTTGGCCTTTGAACTCGCGGTCCAACGCACTAACCAACTGAGCCACGGCGGCTGCGAAAATTTGTGTTTAGGAGCGCAAAAATGTGATTGTGATAACGTTGCTGCCATTTTTATTGTAATCACATAGTTGACTACACGACGACGGTCGAAGCCGGCACCATCTTGAAGTTGTGTGGCTTTGTCGCTGCCGTCTTGAATGTATTTGGGCCATTAGATCAAAACTTTCCCCTGTTGAGAGTTTGATGCTGTTTTAAAGCTAAAAGTGTTATTGAAACATACTTTACTATTGGTTTTATCGCTGTGATGAAGGAATTGAGTTACCGAAGGATATTTATGGAATTTTTTTACATTGATTCTATGGATGTGAGTGACATTTATATAAGTTTTTTGTCATGGAGCTTACAAAACAATAGAAATGTAAACGAAGGTAAAAGCTATTACTTTAAAAATTTCATTTAATTTCGTCAAAGTGATAAGCATTTGTTAGAGAAGTTGAGACGGACATACCAGATGTTGAGTTTGTGCTTTCGATTAACATAAAAATATCACCAATTTTAAATATTGTATTTAATTGTTGATTTTAAATAACACTCCATGTTAAAAGACGCTTTTTAAAGAATAACAAATTTTTCTTAGTTTTCTGTGGGTAATGAAAAAGCACCAAGAGATGAAAGCAAATTGGGAAATTCGCCATCAGTTGGCATCGCCGATTTGCCAGAGTTTTATTTCCGCCATACCAATGCCGACAGTTGAAAACTGAACAGAGATGTGGCCTGTAGTTTGCATAGAATTCATCTAATTTTTCGATAAGAATCAATTATGGACGTGCGTAATGTGAACAACGCTTTGTCGAATGCTTTTTATCAAAATTATTTCACAAACTTTCAGCCGCATTGACACTGCTGTGGAATTGCGTTTCAGATAAACTGCATAAAACATTTAGTTACATTGGAATTATTTAATATGGAATGATAATAATTTCAAAGCCAATGCATTAGTGTGTGTGTGTGTTAGCTCCAAAGTTCCAACTCGCAGCTCACCTCAGCATCAACCATTCAAACTGCGCAAAATCATGTATGTGTGTGTGTGTGTGTTTGCATGCATGTGTCAGTGCGAGCCGAAATGAATTTATTCGTAAGCCAAGTGCGTAAATCCACAATAATTCTGGCCGATAATTGTGAATTCACAAACAAAACCTAAACAGCGCCGACAGTGGTAATCACCGGCGCGCAAATTTGCGTTTTTCACTTTTTCAATTACGGCGACATTAGCGCAGATAATAATCCATTCAAACACGCCAAAGCAAACAGGCTGTGCTGTATTTTGCTTCATTTACTAAATTTATTTCGTTGCCGTGCTGCAGACTAAATTAAATACGAATTAATTGCCCCTATGTGTGTTTGCATTAAAACGGCTGCTGAAAATGGTTGGCAAAAAAATGTTGCCAAATTTACATAAAATATAATTGCAAGCAAAAAAAAAAGCGAATGTCATAAAGAGGCGCAAATTGAAAAGAGAACAAGATTTTTGCATTTGGCCGCACGGGAACCAATGCGGCATTTAATGGCCGGCGCAGGTTTGCTGACTTAATTGAAATGAAATAACGCACAACACACACACACACACACACACACACACACACACACACACACATATGGAAAGTGTTAGTTTGCTTTTGCATTGCACTACAGCGCACAAACGCATACTTTTTTTGTATATGTGTGTATATGTGTGTGTGTGTGTGAGGGGGGATTGTCTCCAGTGACCATGACCACAATCCAGCAGCCGTCAGCATGCGACCTTTTAATGCAGTTCGCCCCGGTGCACTGCAACGCGTCCCGTGGCAGCTCATTCCAATCAGTTGTTGTTGTTGTTGCTGACCAAACGCCCAGCATAGCTTTGCCAAAACCCGCTGTACGCTCGTCTGTCTATATGTCTGTCTGAGTGCTGACCAACCAAACCGCCCAACGCCAACTCCGCTCACCCACACTTTCAGCTTTGCCCGCGCCGCGTCTGTGCTTTAATTAAGTTGTATCTGTGCATATGTGTTGTGTCCTTCACTTCATTGCCCCTCCCGCTCCGAACATGTGAACTGCACAATGTCGGCGAAAATCTGCAAAATCAAACTCAACATAGAAAATAGTGTGAAAAACAAAACAATGTGATGAAAAAAAAAACACGCACAACCGCGTCGTCACACAGCGCAGTTAAATTTTTAATGAGCGCCGTTTATTTTGCGTAAAATCCTTTATTTGCTCGCTCGTTGCATTTTGCATTCGCCTGTTAATGTTTTCCGTGCCTTGCTCGCTGCTTGTGTGTTAATAATTTAATGCAGCTTCCTTGTGGAATTTATGTGTGACGTTTTATGTGGCGGCAATTTAAATTGCGGCGCATTGAGTAGTTAAACGTTAAACGTTACCGCGCTTTATTAGTTGCTGAATAATCTGCGGAAAGGTGTGTGAGTGCTGCAAGTGGAAACTAGTATGTACAGGGTCTATCAATAAGACTTTCTTTGGGGTCAATTTGAAGAATACAAAAGTCACTCCAATGCAATTCAATACGTAAAACAATGAATTATTATTATTATTTTTTAATTAAATATAATTTTTATTTTAATAATATTTTTTTTTAATTTAATTTTTTATTTTTACTTTATTTATGATATTTTAATTTGTTTTATTTTTTATTTGTTTATTTATTTACAAACGTTTTTTTTTATAATTTGTTAATATTTTGTTTTTATTTGTTTACATTTTTAATTTATTGAGTAGTTAAACGTTAAACTTTACCGCGCTTTATTAGTTGCTGAATAATCTGCGGAAAAGTGGGTGAGTGCTGCAAGTGGAAACTAGTAAGAACAGGGTTTTTCAATAAGACTTTCTTTGGGGTCAATTTGAAGAATAACAGTCACTCCAACGCAATTCAATACGTAAAACAATTAATTATTATTATTTTTTAATGAAATATAATTTTTATTTTAATAATATTTTTTTTTAATTTAGTTTTTTATTTTTATTTTATTTATTTTAATTTGTTTTATTTTTTTGTTTGTTTATTGATTAAAAAAAAATTTTTTATATACTTTGTTAATATTTTTTTATAAATTTAATTTTTTTTTATTTTATTTACTTGAATTTTTTTTATTTTTTTTATTTCTTTATTTATTTTTAAAAAACTTTTTATATGTATAATTTGTTAATATTTTTTTTTATTTATTTAAATTTTTTATTCAATACATAGACAAAACTTTGAACTATAAAAATTGCGAAAATATCACAATTCATGAATCAATTCTTCTATTTTATGAAAATTTTCTTGGATGTGTGATTTCTTGAAATGGAGACATAAATTGATTGCTGAGATCGGGTGATTAAGCTTCGATCAACTTGCATTCTGTCTGATATCTCCAGCTGAAACTATACTCATTTGATTTCACCATAAATTCCAAGGATTCCAACACAAGTTCCTTCTTCCTTCCATTGTAAAAATATGGCATCAGGACAAAGTCAAACTTCATGAATCAATTCTTCTATGTGGTGAAAATATTTCTGGATGTGTGATTTCTTGAAATGGAGACATGAATTGACCGTCGACATTGGGTGATTAAGCTTGGATTAACTTGGATTCCATCTGATATCTCTAACTGAAATTATACTCATTTGATTTCACCATAAACTCCAAGGATTCCAACACAAGTTCCTTCTTCTTTCCATTGTGAAAATATGGCATCAGGACAACGTCAAACTTCATGAATCAATTCTTCTATTTCGTGAAAATTTTCCTGGATGTTTGATTTCTTGACCGTCGACATTTTGTGATTAAGCTTGGATTAACTTGGATTCCATCTGATATATCTAACTGAGGATTGCAACACAAGTTCCTTCTTCCTTCCATTGTAAAAATATGGCATCAGGACAACGTCAAACTTCATGAATCAATTCCTCTATTTGGTGAAAATGTTTCTGGATGTGTGATTTCTTGATATCTCTAACTGAAATTATACTCATTTGATTTCACCATAAACTCCAAGGATTCCAACAAAAGTTCCTTCTTCCTTCCATTGTGAAAATATGGCATCAGGACGACGTCACAATTCATGAATCAATTCTTCTATTTTGTGGAAATGTTTCTAGATGTATGATTTCTTAAACAGGAGACATGAATTGATTGCTGAGATCGGTTGATTAAGCTTGGATTAACTTGGATTTCATCTGATATCTCTAACTGAAATTATACTCATTTGATTTCACCATAAACTCCAAGGATTCCAACACAAGTTCCTTCTTCCTTCCATTGTGAAAATATGGCATCAGGACGACGTCACAAATCATGAATCAATTCTTCTATTTGGTGAAAATATTTCTGGATGTGTGATTTCTTGAAATGGCGACATGAATTGACCGTCGACATTGGGGGATTAAGCTTGGATCAACTTGGATGCCATCTGATATCTCTAACTCTAAATTATACTCATTTGGTTTCACCATAAATTCCAAGGATTCCAACACAAGTTCCTTCTTCCTTCCATTGTAAAAATATGACATCAGGACAACGTCAGAATTCATGAATCAATTCTTCTATTTTGTAAAAACGTTTCTGGATGTGTGATTTCTTGAAATTGAGACATTAGCTGACTGTCGAGAACGGGTGGATAAGCTTGGATCAACTTGGATGCCATCTGAAATCCTTACTTGAAGCTATACTCATTTGACTTCACCATAAATTCCAAGGATTCCAAATCTCAGAACTGCTTTAGTTTGCAACAAAAGTTCCTTGAACAAAGCTTTTTCACCCTTAAAAATCTGTTTCACAAACTTGGTTAAAATCCAAGTCTCAGCACTGCTTAAGTCCGCAAGTCCTTCGAACCAACATTTTTTCACCTTCGAAAATCTGTTGCACGAACGCCTTTAAACAGCATAAGAACGAACGGAGTGGGTCGTGTTTGGAGCTTTTCTCATTTTATTTAGTAATAACATAAATATCCCACCTTCAGTCGCACGCCAATGCCGACTTTTCATTCCCACTTCATTGCCTCAACTGTCCTCGTTATCGCTTTGCCGCATCCAATGTCGCAGCGGCTCCGACTGTATTAACAGCTCCTGTACAGTGCTCGCCGCATCACGACGCAATAAGGAAGTGACATTCTCGAAATAAGGTGAAACTTAAATCACACAACGACAACACGGGATTTGCCAGCTGAAATTTATTGTTCAAGTTCGAAGTGGGCGGCGGCACACGGCGCTAATAAAAAACAAAACATTCAACTAACACCAACGACACAGCCAATAAGTATCTGGCAGATACAAATCTGCATGGCACCTTTTTACGGTGATAAACATCAGCGAAAGGTGGAGCACGAATTGGATGCGGAGTGCGGAGTGCGGCAAATCCGGAATGATATGTGATAATGGAAAAGAGCACAAAGTCAGGACGCCAGCGACCGAACGACCCGGCCGCGCACACGTACAGCCCGCAGCTGCTGCACGCTGGCCGCCGCGATAAAGACGCCAAACATTGCTGGCCTTAAATGCAGTAAAATGTCGCGTCGGCCAACGGCGCGAGTTCGTTATATTTCGGCCAAATTAATGCAGCACGTTGCGGATGAATATGTATGTATGTAGTTGAAGGCGATGGCGTAGTGACAGCGCGATAGCAACAACTGCGCGAAATTGCTTCCGGCCAATGCCGGTTGCCGGCTCGGCGAACGGCGGCAGGAAACACAATGTGAGACATTACAATTTAAATTTCTACAAATTTACTCGCAGTCGCCGCAGTTGTGGCTGCGGCGCCTTAACATTTTCGACTTTTGCCTCTTGTTTTCGTTCTTGTTCTTGTTCTTCTGCATTAGCAGTTGCTGCCACCAAAGCGCCAACGAAAATCCGCGCCGGCCACGTTTGCTGTGCGCAATTTGCGCCGCATACAAATTTAATTCAATTTGTGTGCGTTTGTGTTTGGTTTTTTTTTCGTTGTTATTTTTCAAATGACACACGATTAATTTCTGTGTTGCTTTCAATTTGCACAAAAAGTTTCACCAGCCGTTCCATTACATTCGCCGTGCTGCATCTTGCGATTTTTTCTCTCTTGGCCCAATTTTGTGGCCGACGCCTCGAAAAAGGGTTGAGTTGGGTTCGAATTTGGTGTTGGACTTTTCATTTTTGTATTTTAATTGATAAACTTTTTGAATCACAAAAGTTTTCATTGAATTTGGCATTGGATTGTGTCTGTTTTTATTGGCGGCGAGCGTAAGTGTTGGCCAGAGCGTCATGCAGCCGAAGCGTGACGTGCTCCAGTCAGAGGTGATTTCTTTCAATCTTAACGAGTTCAGTGGCAAATTTGAACAAATTTCGGATCTGAGCAAATTTTTAATATGTCAAAAAGCGCATTGAGTTCAAACTCGGGACAAAGTGGTTAACGGACATAAACTGAGATTAGGCAAAATGAGAAGAAATCGTACTGACTTGATTGGTTTTATTGCTTACTATATATAAAAACATACATATTTACATATACCATTATATACATGACTATATACAATGCGACAGCCAATTTAACACACGAACAAATTTTATAAACTCACAAAACTGGGAGACAAATAAAGTAAAACTGCGTTTTTAGTTTGTTTTTTCTAAGATGTAAGAATTTTTTTCAAAGGACTTTGAAATTTCAAGGACGTGAATATTAAAAAAAAATATTTAAAAATTGAGAGCAATGTAGGCTATCAACATGGATATCAAATAAAAGAGAAAACTTCTTATAATTTGAAAAAAATTAAAGGTTTTGTGTGCAAGGGCGAATAAGTATTGAAAATTTCCTTTCAAAATATTCTTGAATATTCTTGAAAATTTCGAATAGGTTTTTTTTTTAATATGTCTGAAGGACCAATTAGTACACTACCACACCCTCAAATTTCGTCCTTCCAACTTAAATTAAATTATTTGTTTATTTTTATTATTTATTATTATTATTTATATAAATTTAATAAATTATAAAATATAAAATATAAATAAATAAATTATTTATGTCAAACGGTGTAACAAATTCTTTGTTTTATAGAGAAAAGTTCATATTAAAATTTGTGTATCCTAAGCTAATTAAGTTAGAAGATTCGAAATTTGAGGAGGTGGTAGTCACATATTTGATCTTCAAACATATTTTTTTCAAAGAAAACTATTGGAAATTTTCAAGGATATTTAAGGATACAATTTAAAAAGATATTTTCATTACATATTTGCCCTTGCACACCAAAAAATTATAATTTTTTTTAATTCTGAAAAAGTTTTTATTTTTTTATACCCATATTAATGTTTTACATTGCGCTTAAATTTTTTGGAACTTTGTCGAACGTTTTATGGACAATAACTTTGTGCAAGTTATAAGTTTAGAAAAGTCAGTAGAAGAGTAATTTTAATACAGAATTAAGGGCAACCCAATAAGAAAAGATCACAATTGAAGCATTAAAAATTAAAATTAGTTTTTGTGATTTGAATGATTGGAAGTACATTTGCAGAATCAGAGTTGTTTCGATATTCGAGTTCTAATATCCAAATTTATTAATTTTATTTATTAATTTCAATATTTTTTTAACAATTGTAGAATTTAATGCAGAATTATTAAATTAATTAAATTAATTCTGGTGAGGTTATAGAAGCATAAGTACTGAAGATATGTAATGCCAAGTACAAATTTCAAGTCAAGCAATTAAGTAAGTCTTGCGATGTGCTTTTTTTTAGCTGTAAGATACGAATTTATTGTTATCCTACATATATAGTAATAAATTAAAAAAAAAATAAAGTCTTGCGATAATGTGGCTTGAAGTCTTTAATGTCTATGTGGCTACAACTCTGTAAACTTTTCGGAATTTAAATTTAATATTTACAAGCAATATTTTCAAACTGGAGAACAAGTTCCAGGTAAAGAAAAAAAATTAAATTACACTACTCGACAAAAAATGGGTTCATCGCGTGCTCCTAAAAACAAAAGTATTTTTTAGACTAATCTTCGGCTGCTGAACACGAAACTGAAAATCAAAAAATTTTCTTAAGAAGCGTTTTCGAAAAATCTTCGAAAAACACCTTTTTCCCTCTTATTTCAGTTATGAGCACATATGTCGTAAACCAACCATCCGACTAACACAAGTGGCCCGTTGTTCAGAAGGTAATTATCTAACCTTTCCAACGATATATAGATTGTCCAAATCTCCAAAGATGACATTTGGGGAAGTTACTGACGATGAAAGCTGTAAAAAAGTGAATTTTTCGACCAATTTCAAAAATCATAAATTTTCGAATGGTTTTTTTATAGATAAAATAAATGATCTCCTCTGGTTTTAAAATCTAAGATGAAAGATATATTATTTGAGCAAATATTAAGCCTAACATCAATAGAATTGAAAGAAAAATGACAAAGTTATGATGCACGGAGTGAAAACACCAACTTTTCATTTATTACACCGTGCGAAAAATTTTTTTATTTTTCCGAGACCCATCCAAATGTTGATATAAACGTGAAACAAGAGGTCATTTATAATATCCTGGCATAGTCAGTTTATCACTTTCTGACCCAAAAACCCTCTTAAAGGACTTTAAAATTTTAAGGACATACACATTTCAAATATTTTTTTTTAATATTTGCGGTTGTGCAGTGATGAAGATATGGGTATCAAATGAAAGAGAAAAATTGTCTCCTTTAACTAAATTTCCTATTTTTAACATTCAGGACCAAAATATGTCAGGTATGCAAAACATAAAGTTTGTGGATCTCAGTCTGTAGATTCATACATCTAAATTTTTTTCTATTTCAACGTTCTGAAACGTAACGTTCGGCCCATGTATGCCATTATGTGTGGAATATAACATCCTTCAAATGTGCGCCGAGGCTACATATTGTACCACAAATCCGGGAGGTTACATTTTCCATTACTTTGATGCATAAATCCGGCACAGTTTGAGCAAATGGCTGGGATATGTTGACCTTGAGAACTTCGGGGGCGATTGCGCTCTATTGGCATAGACCTTGCAATTTCAGAAAACCCAACAAGAAATAGAAATAGTCTTCGCGAGAAATTACCATAACCTCAAATCGTCCATGCAAAAGCTCCATCGTGACGTTCGCTGTGTGTTACCACACACGAGAGGCCTCATTGCTAAAGATGATTTTTGGCCAACATTTTGTTCTGGGCCATTAATTTTTTTCTATGCTTATCAAATGACGCCCCATGTCCAGTGATATTTGCAGAAGCTGTGGACATAAAGAAGAGGTAGAAACGATACAACGCTTCCGGTATCACTGTTCGTTTAGCAAGAACGTCGTCTCTGTACCCTGGAGTCAAGATTCTTGATGAGACTGGCGAGCGTGGCGAATTCTTGCCATCTGCTCTCGTTTCTTAAGAGATTGAACCCATTTCCCTGAATTGATTGATTGATGTTGGTAAGCTTCACCATGGACCATTTTGGCTTCTGAGTGGAATTGCGATCTGTGCCGCACACATGCTTCGCTACCGAATCTATTCTAACATATGGTCAATAACTTTGAGTTCCTGGATCAGTTGGATCTTGTACGGGCGCAGGTCTAAGTCTGACTGACTTGTGAATCGGTTCATTTTCTTGATATTTATGTAATTTTTAATAAATTGTCTTAGATTTATTCTACGACTTTGAATATTTAAAAATTATTTAAGGCATACATTTATTTCGATTCAAATCCTTAGCTGAAGTAAAAAGTTATGTTATTGCACGGTTTGGAATATTTTTTCCACCCTGAATCTAAACTAAAGTTAGAATCTCAAAAACACAAATTTTCTCCTCGTCTTTACGATTTCCGAATTCTTTCAATTCTCACTGATTTATTTTTTCTACCAACAACAAATAACAACAATAACTACAAATGCTTTACACTAAGAAAAATCTTGCAAAAAATGCCAGACCGAAAAAAGCATTGCCGGTATAAAAAGTTGGCAGACAACCGCCAAACAGAGCCAAACACACTTGCCGCGAAAATATATGCGAAAATAAATAATTGAGTAAATCGATTCAAATCTATGAGACCAACATTGAGTGCTAAACGTATTCGCATTTGCCAATGTTGCACTTGCAAAAAACTTGCAACATTCCGTTCGCGCTTTTTCTATCCCACTAAAAAATAAGCTAAAATGAGTGAGAATCTCTTCCTTAAGGATGTGCGAATCGATTTCATTGGCATCGCGCATGCATAAAATATGCGCCGACGAGACTCAACACCCAGACACAACTCGAATCGACATTTAAATATTTATACAACTTGGGGCAACTTCATATTCTACAAAAATTTTATGAAATAAAAAAACCAACTGAAAAAAACTTTATATGTACGTATGCAAAAAATGAGTTGAAAAAGTGCAAAAGTGCTTAAAAGCGGAGAAATCTGCAAGTTGGGCAAAAAAAAATACAAAAAAAAATTGGCCAGGAAACGGCAACGACCAAACCACGCTGAATCGACACAATTGACCGAAGATATGATTTATGGCACATTTTACTGTGGATAGTGAAGTCGGAGCGCCAACGGCGCTGCACTTAAAAGGCCAACAGGATATTTATTTGGTTTGCTCGGATTCCATTTGGCGTTGCGTCGGTGGCGACGTCTCCTGCACTTTGCTGGGCGAAACTTTAAATGGTTGAAAATTACGAATGTCTGGCGCGTCGGTGAAATGCAATGCCACGCATACAAATACACACACACACAGACACACACACTTGTGTCCAGCGACAACAACAGCTTTATTTGTGAAAGCAAAAAGTTATGTTCGAATTTCCGGAAATTATTAATGACTTCATGTGCGAACGCGTTGACGGACATTAAAGCCCGAATGAGAGAGAGAGAGTGAGTGAGTGAGAGAGTTGTGTGCTGCGACCGAGGCTCATTTAACGGAATATTATGGAAAATGCAGACGGCCACAGTCGGGATCAAAGGCTGAAAACGGATTTCTCCGCTGCTGGACAAGTTGCAGCACGCAGCTGACTGACTGTGTGTGCAAATATGTGAGGCTGATACATACATGTGTGCGTGTTTGTGTGTGTGTGTGTGTGTGGGCGTGTTATTATTGTGCCAAAACATATGCGGCCACTTGGCAAATTGGTTGCTGTGTGTCTGTGAGTGTGTTTTCACTCGAATATTTATGCTTGTTTGTGTTATTTATACGCCCTGCTGTCCGGCGCATGAGTGAAATTCAAATAATGAATTTGAAGTACTTGACCATTTTTCTTAATTTAATTTGAACACTTTACGGCACAGTGCAGCGACATGGCACAACATTTGGCAAATTCTGTCTGACCTGCTGACGTTGGCGCAACACATTTCCTGTCTCGGTTTCCGGTTTGCACGCTACACTCTGTCTTGGCGTTTCTTGATTTGTTCAAAGGCCACTGCGGGCAAGACACTTTGGCCGACTGGCGTGTTTGTCAAGCTGTTTAGTTGTTAGCTGCATCGTGAAGATATTTCATTGCTGTAATCCACGCTGATCTCTCGACTGCAACAACAAAAGCAACAAGCACAGTAACAGCCGCTTTGGCAGTGTCTGGGAGGTTTGCTAATCGTCCAGCGCAGTGCAGTGGCCAGCACACACACACACCCATACACAAACACGCTGCGAGCCTGCGAAATAAATTTGAATGCTTCAACGCCAATGTGGACTGTCTGAGACTGTGGCCATGGGGGACCCTAAGCACACATGTTGTTGCAGTTTGCAGTTTGCTTGTATTAATTTTGCGCACAACACAGAAGTTCGGTGTCGATGGATTGCACAGTGATTCGACTCCATACAACCGCGGGATAAAATTAGAAGGAGTGGTCCGTTCTTCATAAAATTTGGCATACTAAGTAGTTAATCATGCTCTGCTGAATTGAAATCTCCATTTTGTTTTTCTTTAACTGTTGTAGTTTAGCAATGCCTGAGACTTAAATTTGCGATTTTCGTAATTTTTGGTGAGCTATAGCAACGAGTGTGTTGGCTAGATTTTTCAGATTTTACATTTCATCGGTAACGTCAACATTGATAATTGCAAAGAGTAACAGAAAGGGTCTTAGGACCCTTTAGTTTTGCAATAAAAACGATAATAATAGACGTATGTTTTGCTTTTTTGCAGTTTTCTCAATTTTTCATGCTGATTGCATACTTTTAGGGATGAAAAAAATAAATTTTGTCGAAAAATAGGTGTTTAGACCACTTTTCAAATTGAATTATTTTCTGAGATCGGAAGATATCGGAGGATGTAATTACATTATCCGACAAAGAAAGAATGCTTCTGAAAATAAAAAAAATCCAGGAACATACTTTCACATACTTTTTAGATATTTTCCTCTAAGCTTTGCCAATTTTCAGATTTTCTAATTTTGAAAAATATTTTAAATTTGAAGTGAAGTAGAAGCTTCAGCTTTGTAAATTGAGAAATTATTAAAAGCGAAAATGGCCACATCATTTCTTAATCTATATTGAAAGTTTTAGTAACTTCTTCATAACCATGTATTTTAAAAATTTTTTTTACTCAATAGACTAAACAGAAAATATGTGTTTAAATTTTTTTTGTGAAAAAAGTTTCAACTTTGAGCCGCTTTTGCACACACACTAATTAATTTTTTGCACAGATTTTTGGGGTTTTCTTAGTTGGAGTTTTACCTTTCAAATGACATCAAAAGCATTAAATTCTGAGACTATACATTTTTTTAATTTTGTCTATGGAACGAATCACTGTGGATTGGGACGATTCTTAGTCATACATTTCTACTGAAACAGTGCCAAATATATACAAAATTGCTTTATTCCTGCCGATGGAACTAAATTCAAATCTTATATTATTTACAGAATGTTTTGCGTTTCAGCCCGAATTCGTGGAGAGCATTACGAACGTCTCAGTGGCCGTGGGACGCGATGCCACATTTACTTGCCATGTGCGACATTTGGGCGGCTATCGGGTAAGAATTGAATGCTCATAATTTTTACTTATTAAAAAAAATTAATATTAACTTCAATTTTATTCAAAGCTCTGCCTGAGTTTGCGTAAATAAATTTAAATTTGCAAGCAATTTTTATTAAATCGTATATTGAAAACACTGCAGCTGTCGTGAATGCACATTACCGTCACACAATTGTCGCTGTGATTTAGTACAAAACGAAACGAAAAATCCCTGAACAATTGTACAACTGTTTTGCGGCATGTTAACTTTATCTTTTGTTTGTCACTACTCTCTTTTTGTCTCGCCGCACAAACGCCCACAACGCGCACACAACGTCTGTCACTAACACAACTGCGCTGCATTGTGATTGCAATATGTAAACGCGTCGGCTGGTGGCCGCCAACGGCAGGTTGGCTGGCTGAAGGCGGACACAAAAGCCATTCAGGCGATACACGAGAACGTCATAACGCACAATCCACGCGTGAGTGTTAGCCATTTGGATCAGAACACTTGGAATCTGCACATCAAGTCGGTGTCCGAGGAGGATCGAGGCGGCTATATGTGTCAGCTGAACACGGATCCAATGAAGAGTCAGGTGAGTTATAAATACCAGCAGATTATCAAACTATGAAAGAGTAGGAAATATAAGGTCTATAAAAGAAGAGAAATGCAAATTTAAAATGGCAAAATAATCCCTTGGACTTGGGTTCTGTTCAACCAGTCGTATGAGCAACTTTTTTGAATGGACTATGCAATACTCAAACTTGATTGCAATTTGAGTGACAATAAGAGAAGTCATCAATTCGCGTTTTGATTAGGTAAATAATATAAATGTTTAGAAGAAAAAAGGTTGTTTAAGAAGTATGTGTTTCTATCTACTTAACCCTTTCGCTATTTTGTTGTCATATGGCAACATGCTACTTTGTGGACGTCTGCATTCTCTATGGTTGCAAGAATACATTTTTTGTTGGTCTTTAGAATAGTTTGAAGTTTTAGGAAAAATACGAAATTAATAAACTGAATATTTAAGTTTAAAGAAGAGAAGTATACACTTTTTTTAATGGTATATCTTGACATAGTAAAGGAAGAAGAAGCAGAAAAAAATTAGAGATATTTTTAATTTGACGTTTTCTTTCAATTTAGATACTTTTTTTTTAATTTTGGCTGAAGTAAATGAAGAAATATTCAAATTTTCGTTATGCGTAAAGTTTAATGTTTAAGTAATTATTACAGCCACAACGATGTGGTTGCTCTCATAGAAAAACACTCTAAAATACAGGGTCCGAGTAAAAAATAAAAAAATGTCTTATGGAATGCTGCTAATACAACCACATAGAAGCCTAAGACGTAAAATTTAAAATTTTAACTTTTCCCAGTAAAAACCTGTAGCGAAAGGGTTAAGTAGAAATAAACAGAGAAACATAAAACCGGGGGTCCTATACTGTCTGCAGTACATAGGAAGCCTGAAAAGATTCAAGTCCTAATGAGTTATAAATATTTTAAAGGAGAACAACTGCCGTTTTGGCAATCGCGTTCTCCCTGTCGTATGAGTAGCATTTCTGAATTGACTTACTGAAACGCTAAAATTCAACCTCACTTAATTGCTTGATAAAAGCAAAACCCACGGAACTAAAGTCCAACGATCCCAAACAAACAAACCCGAAGTCATTCAGTTTTGATATTCAAATAAAACAAGAACTCAAACAACTGAGCGCCGTCAACATTCCTAAGCATTACGAAAAGTTTCGACAATTTTCGCCTATCGAAGCGTTTGTCCCATAAGTTGTTGAAGCAAACATTTTTATGTGTTCAATTTGGTATATGCAGTCACAATTCTTCGCTAAAGAGCATAATTTCAAACTTTTAGAAATAAATATTACTCATACGCCACCAGTTCTGCATTTTCTGTCAGTGTTCTTTTAAATTGTTTCATTGTTTTCCACACACACACAAACGCACACCATGGCAACTTAGCAGGTCGGCGGCATCTTTTGGTCATTTTCAAAAATTTCAGCACGATTTCACATGCGTTGTTGTTCCCACCAAACATTTTATGGCAAAGCAATTTCCAAAGTGTCGAACTCATGGCCGCAATTGCAGTCAGTGCGCTTGTTTTCCAGCGTCTTTAACCAATGTGGCGACTACCTCAAAAAGCAAAAGCGTCAGACTACAAACACATAAGCAAACAAACAAACAAACAGACCAGCCGGCAAACACACACAGAGACACACGCACGCGCACAGCCACACACACACACACACACTTCAGTGTCCAGCGAAGTGAAGTTTATGGCGCCAATAAAATGTATTTCATGCTTCCTTAATTTTTATTTCACTTCTCCTCGCCATAATGGAATGAATTTTCGCATTTTTCTCGGACATCGCTCGCAGTGCGACGGGAAAATGCACGTCTCAATGAGTTTTTGTTTTTCGCTAGGCGTCCGTCCGAAAAGGACGAAGGTACACTAACCCTCCCCCACCCCCCCGCATCAGTGACACTCTGCCGCGCCTCCAATGCTGTGGCGCTTGCACGTGTGGTGTGGCCATGCCAGCGGAAATAGTCGAACGGACATTTCAGCTGCCATCACACACACACGCACACGCGCACTCGAACATGTGTGTGTGTCTGCGTGTGTTTGAATTTGTGCAATAAAATAGCAAACTGTTGGCGCGCTTTTGTGGTACTTTCTTTCGCACTGCTGCCGCTGCAATGTTGATGCTGCTGCATTGACGCTGCGGTGGGTAATGACAGCGGCTGCGCGCGCTCCGGCCGTAAATTCTGCGCCGTTATGTCCTTTGTTCATTTGTGCAAAATTTATGCGCGGCCGTAAGATAGTTGCTTTGCTGTTTATTAAAAGGTAATTTCTATTTAACGTCAACTTTGCGACCGCCGGTCGACAGGTCAATGTACAAAGTGGAATTGCAGGAAAAAAATGTGCAAATCATTTTATAAAATGCATTTAGATGAGTTGAACTCAGAGATTTGGTGTTGCTTGCTGAGAGGACAGCAACGAAAAGCTTTAAAGTGTTTGAGTGAGTGAGTCGAAAAATGAACCTGTAAAAGGTAGTTAAGGCAATCTTTTACAAGATACCAATGTGTTTTCTAGTTATGCTGGACACCCGCCAGCTAAAGCCATGCCCCGTTTGGGAATTCGACAGAACGGACCACTTAATCGGACCCTTTTTTGTTCCTTAGATAAAAAAGATTAGTCATCCAGATGTCTGTCATAGTAATCCATCACATTCGACGTCAACGCGAGTGCATCTTTGTGCTTGATGGTCCCATATCTCGTTATAATATATGTCAATCATCTCAGTCTATCTCGATCTAAATTTATAACCTTTCTAGTATAGGAATGGCATATCAGAATTAGTTCTACAGAACCTGTAACCAGAGAACGTGCGTTGTACTATGGATCGCGTAGGATCTGTGAACAAATCTAAGTAGATGCTGGATTTTTAAGAAGCCTACGTTTATGTTATTTAGATATTTAATTTTTTAAATTTTTTTAATCTGATATGGTTAAGATATTTTATCAGATTCGATCTGATGTTACTTAGATAAATTTTTAATTACACAGTACTACAATTTTAAACTTTTTGTGTGCAACAGAGTAATGACCATATATTTCTAAAAGAGGACGTCCTACTGAACATTTTTGCTGAACAAAGTAATAGTCCAGCACGTCTGAGTATTTTGTAATTTGCGCATAAAGGTTAAAGGGGTCCCTATAGGCTTTTACACGGAAAGTATAAAAACTTGAAGAGCTAAAGCTTTGATGTCTAAGACAAAGTTGTTTGTATTGAAAGTGTGAATATTTTTGTGTACACATGAACCCCCTCCCCGTTTCCTTACCCCCCTTTTCATGTTTTTCGGAAAAAATTTTCATAAAAAGCTTGTACTGAGTAAAATATTGAAAAAAATACTATATTATCTTGTGGGAAAATATTCCTCATTAAAAAATAGGGCGGGTCTTCAAACACCAAAACTTTCTCAAAACTTCCCCCAAAAAACGAAAAAGCCTTAAACACGAAACCTTCATTTAATACTTTTTTCATAAATTGCTAGCACTGCTTGAGATGTTGAGAAAAATGTTGAATATTAAAAAAAGAAATATTTTCCATTGGAAAATAGTTCATGTGGTCTTCAAACAATGAAACCCAAAAAAGTCCGCTCTTAATAAAAGAAACAATTTTTATGATTTCAAAAAAGACTATTAAGTTCGTAGATATTTCGCTTCGCTTCACGACTCCTTCAAGTTTTCCATCACATTGATAACAGGCTCATCAAGCATTTAGCTCATTGTACTTAAGTGTTTTATAGTAATGAAAATTTCTTTAAAAAAAATCAAAAAAAATCAAAAATCCGAAGCTCCTCTTGCTAGATATCATCTTTACTTATTAAAAAAAAAACAAAAAAATAAAAAATCCGAAGCTCCTTTTGCTATATATCAACTTTACTTATTTAAAAAAAAACATCAAAAATCCGAAGCTCCTTTCGCTAGATATGCACTTTACTTAGATATTTAAAAAAAATAAAAGAAGAGTTCCTCTTCCTATGTTTCAACTATATTTATTTTTAAAAATAAAAAAAATAAAAAATCCGCAGCTCATCTTGCTAGATATCATCTTTACTTATTTAAAAAAAAATAAAAAATCCGAAGCTCCTCTTGCTGTATCAACTTGCTATATATCAACTTTTCTTATTTAAAAAAACATACAAAAAATCAAAAATCCGAAGCTCCTTTTGCTAGATATGCACTTTACTTATTTAAAAAAATTAAAAAAAGCCACTTCCTATATTTCAACTATATTTATTTAAAAAAAATCAAAAAAATCAAAAATCCCAAGCTCCTCTTGCTAGATATCAGCTTTACTTATTTAAAAAAAAAACATTAAAAAAATCAAAAATTCGAAGCTCATTTTGCTAGATACGCACTTAACTTATTTAAAAAAAAAATAAAAAAAAAGCTCCTCTTCCTATGTTTCAACTAAAAAAAAATCAAAAAATCAAAAATCCGAAGCTCATCTTGCTAGATATCAACTTTGCTTGCTCACTTTTTAGGCAAAAAAGTATCAGTAAATTCAAACCAAGTCTTGTTTTAATGCTTTGTTTTTATAGAATCATGCTTCATATGTGTTTTTATCATCTAATGGTTTATTTCTTCTTTTGTAGATTGGATTTTTAGATGTTGTCATACCACCAGATTTCGTCTCTGAAGACACCTCGTCCGATGTGATTGTGCCAGAGGGCAGTTCAGTCAAACTAACCTGTCGGTAAGTGATGCAAACTCTAAAAAAAACCTATTATTCTGCTATTATTTACATTCGAAATAACCACTTTGACCACTGCAACCAAATATTCTGACCTCCCTGATCCCTGTCCAAAGCACAGACACATTAAAAAGTCCTACAAAATGTCGCCATACACTCTGCACACAATTTTGTGGCGCACATTAGTCGTTCATCAAACTTAACATTTGCCCAAACGGCGCAAAGAGCGACAAACGCCACCAGCCAACTGCGACACGCTCGCTGGTCAAATCCGAGGAAACCATCTGCCCATTAAGTAATAATGTCAACAAATTAAGCGACACTTCATTCTTCTTGATTTAGTGGGCAGAACTTTGCCACTTGGTTCGCTCGTCGAATCGTTAGCACGACGACGAGACGAATTTGCCGCGCATTGCTGGACACTGAGTGGGGACAACCAATGCGGTGCGTTGGCTGCGCGGATGTGTGCGCAGTTGTTGGCCGAATTCTGTCTAATGCTGCGGTCACTGTGCCGCACTGTGGTCAGGGAATATTTTGTACACTTTGTAGTTGATTTATGAAGTTGGACAATGCCATTTCACAATGAAAATTTCGCTCTACTTATGGCAAAGATTATGTTTTGCTTTATGTTCTTTTACATTACATACTTGCAATATTTAGTTACATAGGAATGTGGTGTGTATTGTCCATAATAAAAACATGAATTTGCTATTTTAGTGGCGCACACAGGGGAGGGGATTTTGGGAGCTCAAACCCCTTAAATAAAAAAATTGCTGGTACAAAATATGATTTCAAATGGTTTCGGACTCAAAAGTTGTACGCAAGACTCCGCCCCCCAAACTGAAATCTTATATGCGCCACTGACTATAAGGTTACTGCTTAATTATATATAAACAAGTCGAATAAAATTTACCCAACACTCTCACTTGTTTAACTATTTTATTTAGTATCTTGTTTGCCCAAGATTTTCTTCTTCACACTCAGTTTTATTGCAAAACTCAATTTACAATTAAACACAACAAAGCTTAAATTTTAATTGCATTGAAATTATTTGCATTTAATAAGAAAAAATTTGGGTAAAAAATAAAATCAACCGTTGTCATAAGTAATAATGGCCAATATTTTCTGTATTTTACAGCAAAAATTCTCATCACAAGCTCCGTCGGCAAAGTGAGACACACAGGTTGGCTGCGGCCATAAAAGTTGTCCGTCCAGCTATGCAAACTCGTCAAGTTAAACTTGCACTAAGCCAGCGCCGACACACAGTAATAGACTCGACAGACTTGCACACAGTTCATGCGCTGCCATTGTTTTCATTTGTCCAACAACGATGTGCTGAAATAAAAAACAAAAATCGCATTGCATATTTCTCAGCAGCAGACATTTGGTGCAACTTTCAACAAAAGCTGCACTTAAGTTCAGAGCAGACATTGCGCTCCCTCAGCAATTTAAGGCTACGAATTGCCTCAAGTTATTTTTTTGATGTCTGCCGTGGGCATCTGTTGCACAGGCACCAGACAGCAGCCACTTTGTTTAGCTGAGCTTGTTGCAGTTCTTCAGTGTTGCCTCAAACTTAAAGAGCAACATTCAAATTGAATTGGCTACAATTTTAAATTTGTTTTTTATGCAAACTTTATGAAAGAAGTAGTTGCATATGGAAAAAACTTGAACTAATAATATAACAAAATCGATTTGGAACATAAGAGAAAACAAAAACATTAGAACAGCATCGACAGAATATTCCAAGCTGCACTCATTTAGTCGTTGGGATTTACAATGAAAAACCTCAAAGGATTAAAAGATCCTTTTACCCAACTAGACCACTACACAATTAGGCCCCTTGCGATACCACAAGAGCGGAGAGGGTGGGGGTTGATATGCACTCTGTGCAAAGTCTGTGAAAAGCTCACTCAAGCCAATTGATCTCTAATGTTCAAGAGAGACTGAAGAGAGACTCAAGTCTCTAATCTTCACTGAGTTGAGATCTTTTTAGGTCTTTATTTTTCATTTTTCAAGTCGTTAAAAATTGCGCCTCTGCAAAGCCTTTGAAAAGCTAACTCAAGCCAATTGAGTCACTAATGTTCAGCAAAGAATGAATAGAGACTAAAGTCACTCACGGATTTCAGGTCCTTTAAGTCACTGATGAACAAACTCTGTGCAAAGTCTGTGAAAAGCTTACTCAAGCCAATTGAGTCTCTAACGTTCAACAAAGAATAAAAAGAAACTCAATTTTGTAATGTTCACTGAATTGAGGTCCTTTAAGTCATCACTGATTTGAGGTCCTTTAAGTCACTGATGAACGAACTCTGTGCAAGGTCTGTGAAAATTTCATTCAAGCCGATTGAGTCTCTAACGTTCAACAAAGAATAAAAAGAAACTCAATTTTGTAATGTTCACTGAATTGAGGTCCTTTAAGTCATTGAAGTCTGTGAAAAGATCACTTAAGCCAATTGAGTCTCTAATATTCAACAGAGACTGAAAATAGACTCAAGTCTCTAATCTTCATTGGTTTGAGATCCTTCAAGTCGTTAAAAAATTTCGCCTCTGCAAAGCTTTTGAAAAGCTAACTCAAGCCAATTGAGTCACTAATGTTCAGCAAAGAATGAATAGAGACTAAAGTCACTAATCCTCACTGATTTGAGGTCATTTAAGTCACTAATGAACGAACTCTGTGCAAAGTCTGTGAAAATCTCATTCAAGCCAATCAAGTTTCTAATCTTCCAGTAAGACTAATGTTCAAGTCTCTAATGTTCACTGATTTGAGGTCTTTCAAGTCATTAAAGAGGGAAAATCTTACAGAAAAACTACAGTCTCTTCTTTCTCGGCACTAAATCTAACATTTCATTTTGCTTAGTCCTACTTTTAAATTAAATTTTATAACAAAATTTGTACATTGAAAGAAAGTTTTTGAATGGAATTCTTTAATTTTCAGCGCACGCGGTTACCCTGAGCCCATTGTGACGTGGCGCCGCGAAGATGGCAACGAAATTGTACTCAAGGACAACATGGGCACAAAAACATTAGGTAAACCTAAATCCAGCCAACTCAATGTCCAGCAATCCAGCACTTAGTACACTCAATTTATTTCTTAACGTTTTGTCCCGCAGTTTCATCGTTTCGTGGCGAAGTTTTAAAGCTGACGAAAATCTCACGCAACGAGATGGGTTCGTACCTCTGCATTGCATCAAACGGTGTGCCGCCATCGGTTTCAAAGCGCATCTCGCTCAGCATACACTGTAAGTACGGCAAGAAGAAGAAGAGCTGCCGCCACATTGTTGGCTATCCGACAGGCAGCTGCTCATTAATTACCACACACTCATGTTTTGTCGCCCCGAGCGGCTCAGCCGCTCCTGGACTGATGGCCCGCTGTCGCTTTCTTGTTCAACTTATCACACTCTGCATGCAACACATTTGCCTTTTCCTCACCTTTTTATTAGCTTTGGATTGCAGGGCTTTATGTGAGCGTGTGCGCGTGTGTGTGTGCGGCCAGTGGTCAGTGTCGGCAGCGTTTAAAGCTCGAGGCAGCAGCACTGCGAAGAACACAAAAAGTGTGCATGTTTGTTTGCGCAAGCAGCGCGCTTGTTTACCTTTGCCTGCAGCAATGTGCTCGCTGCCATTTTTCGGCATTGCCATCGCCCCACTTTATATCGTTGTCCTTTCGTTCTCGGCGCCGTTTTTTACTGCATCGCTTAACGGCAGCCAGTTTTATGGGGTCGGTTTTGTGTGCCTCTCTAATGTTGCTGCTGCTGCTTCCACTGTTGCCACTGCGGTGATTTCGGCTCACTCGTCGTCCTTACTGCGTTTCGAGGTTTTTGTCAAAATGTCGCCAGCACGTGCTGCTCGGTGCGCTCAGCTGTGCACTGTGGCAGTTCGCTCAATCAAGTGGCCAGCAACAGTGGCCGGTGGACAGTCGCCGCATTTGCGCTTTGTGTGGTATTTGCAATAAGGCAGCGGGACACTTTTGCCTTTTGCATTTTTACCCACGCTTCGTGGTCTGTGCGCCGTCCGGCCATACCAGCATCGTCATTAGTTCGGTTGCTTGCTTAGGTGACAAATACTTAAGTCTCTAATCTGAGCACTTCAACCGAGCAATAATGCGGAAATCTGTTTGATGCACTGTTGAAAATCACGACTTGCGATTCGTTGGTGGTGTTCACAAAGGGAGTTATTTATTTTGTATTTATCAAATAGACTTGTGTTATACTTTTCTTAGCTGAGTGAACTTGCACACAGGAGGATGACTGTTTCAAATATAGACCCAAGTTAGAAAATTTTTTTTGGTTCTATTATTGCATAGTTTTTGAGTGATTTTCTGTCGGTCCAGAATGCAAACCTGGACTGAACAAGAAGACTGTGAAAGTAGGCTAACTAAAACGGCTATGAAAAAGTTGTTCAAATTTTTTTTATATTATACAATACTTTTTATACTACTTTTCTGCTCTTCAGTGTATCTCATTGCAAACGTGAGGGTCTTAAAAGTCGTTTCTATTTTGATTAAATTTTATTAAAATTAATTAAATTAAATGGTTTAGCTTTTTTCCGGAGCTGCGAAAAATTTACTCAAGGTCATTTATATCGTCGTATACTACTTTTTTGCTCTTCAGTGTATCTGATTGCAAAGGTGAGGGTCTTAAAAGTCATTTCCATTTTTATTAAATTTTAATAACATTAATTAAGTTAATTTAATTAAATTAAATTAAATTAAATTAAATTAAATTAAATTAAATTAAATGGTTTAGCTTTTTTCAGAGCAGCTGAGCTGCAAAAAAAATACTCTAGGTCATTTATATCGTCGTATACTACTTTTTTGCTCTTCAGTGTTTCTGATTGCAAACGTGAGGGTCTTAAAAGTCGTTTCTATTTTGATTAAATTTCAATAAAATTAATTAAATTAAATGGTTTAGCTTTTTTCAAGAACAGTTGAGCTGCAAAAAAGTTACTCAAGGTCATTTATATCGTCCTATACTACTTTTTTGCTCTTCAGTGTATCTGATTGCAAATGTGAGCCTTCTAAAAAGTTGTTACTATTTTTATGAAATTTTTATGTTGAGCTCTTTTTCCAGAGCAGTTGCATCACATCGTGAATACCGCCAGTATATCTTCTATTTTTCTAACAAATAAAGATTAATGAATATTCTTTTCGCACAAAATAGTAAATTAATTAATGTATCACTTTACAATTTAAGAACACCAAAGCCAGCATTTTCGATTCTAAAACAAAAAAATAACCACTTCAATGTTTGAACTAATAGAACCAAAGAAATTTGAAACCCCGAAAGTGGAAATTTAATAATCTAACCGAAGCCAATATAAATTAAATAAACAAACAACACTTCATTATTATTTTTACTTTCAGCTGTAATTAAGAAACATAAATATTTTTAACATGAATTCAGTAATTGGCATCAAACAAATGAAGATAGCATTCGCTGACAGGGAGAAATGTCTTCATTTCCTCGCGCAGAAATGCGACATTCAACGGAAATGCTGCACGGCAAAGATAAAAGCAAACATCGGTGCAGTAAACCCTGTTCGCATAATTTCACTTTCACAACAAAAGGCAGCCGCACCGGCAAAGGGTGTGTTGCCAGTGAAAAATTCATATTTTGCATTTTGCAACAACGCCAAGGCAACGTGCAACATCTTCGGGCACGCTATCAGTGAAAAGTTGCTTCAAGCTGAAAGTGAAAACAATTTGACAACGCGATGCAATTTAATGCCACTTTGGCTTCCTGGCGCTTCCTGCGTTCCAGTGAAAGTTGCGCGACATTTCCTGCAGCGCATTGCTGGCAACTTGGCAACCGGGCCACTCGCTTTTTCGCCCAAGACTGATTAATTGCCACATGCTGACATTCTAAATGCGCATACGTTGCCATTAAGGGGGGAGAGGGCCGAGTGCGTTGATGGTGCCAGCCTAAGGTGCAATGCTTTGTGGAATTTTTGCGCTCATTTAATTCATTTAGCAGCATGTTGCAGCAACATTTCCTACACATTTCCGACACATATTCGGGTCGGAAATAATTAGTGGCTATATGGAATCATAATTTAAAACATCTGCGTAACAAAGTGAAGCCACACATGATGGGAGGACGCAACTTTCTTGTTGTAGCCAGATTTATTGAGCTTCCGAAGAAGCTGAAACAAGTCAGTTCAAACAGATCAGGTCTCAGGAAACTTTTCGTGGAACTTCTCACGATTGAAGCTGTACTTCTATTCAACGAAAATAAGAGAATGCTTGTATGTGTATTATTTATGATTAACTAGCAGGGCCCCGCGGCTTTGCACGCAAGTTTTAAGTCAATGGGGCCAATAAATCAAGTTCTTCTTTACCCTTTGTAGATCCCGACAGATTTTTATTAAAAAATGCTTACATAATTATCTTTCCTTTGAAGTGCTTTCACCGTATTTGAAGTCAAGTAGCGCAATAAATCATGTTTCCCCATACAAACTCTTAACTTATCGTTAACCCCGTCAGATTTTTATTTTCAAAAAAATAAAATACACGTGTTGAATTATTTCTCACTTAGAGAATTATTTCTCACATAAATTCATGTTTTTTCACAGTTTCTTCCTACAAACTCTTAACTCATCGTTGACAGTTTCTGCATACAACCTCTTTACCCATCGTTAACCCCGTCAGATTTTTATTTAAAAAAAAATAAAAAACACCTTTTGAATTATTTCTCACTTAGAGAATTATTTCTCATATTAATTCATGTTTTTCACAGTTTCTTCATACAAACTCTTAACCCGTCGTTGACCCCGTTAGATTTTCATTTTCGAAAAAATGAAAAACACGTGTCGAATTATTTTTCACTAAGAGTAATTTCACCAAGTTTTAAGTCATAGGCTCATTAATTCACAGTGTCTCTACATAAAATTTTACCCTTTGATGACCCCATCAAATTTTGATTTTCAAAAAAATAAAAAACACGTGTCGAATTATTTCGCATTTGAATTACTTTCACCAAGTTCAAAGTCAAAAGGCGTAAAAAATCATGTTTCTTCATACAAACTTTTAACCCTTGGTTCACCTCTTTAAATTTTGATTTTTAAAAAAACTAGAAACACGTGTCAAATTATTTTTGATTTCAAATGTTTTTAACAACTTTGAGGTGGGTTCATGGGTTTTTTATACACACACAAGGGGTTAAGTTGTAGACCCCGTTAAATTTTGATTTTCAAAAAAATAAAAAAATACATGTCGAATTATTTTTTATTTAAAGTGTACTTACCAAATTTAAAATCAATAGGCCCATTAAACCGCGTTTCTCCATACAAAACTTGTTTTGCCCTTTTAGACCCCGAATTTAAAAATATCCCGTCTTAGCGGAGGTTTATTTTTCAAGATGTACCTATAGTTTAAATTTCATGTTTGTAACTTCAGCCAGTCAGTCAGGACAAAAGTTATACATATAGAGATTAACCCTTTCGACCCCGAATTTACCCTATGTCTCGATATTACTTTTTGGTATTTAAATCATGAAACACTTTCCTAAGAAGAGTGCACACGACATTTGAAGTCGCCACGCCTCTTTGTTCGGGTTCTAGAGCTAGTTTACTTTTGAACAATTTTAGCTTAAAACGGGTTAAATAAATTTTGTATCAATATTTTTTATTACAGAAAAATTATTTAATATTTATGGAAAAATACAAAATTATCACTTTTTGATTTTATTTAACCATTATTAAAGAAACAGGGTTTTGATCAAATGAGCCTAATTCGTAGATTTCAATTAGAACACAAACTTTCCCTGATATCGCTGCAAATTATTGGAAATTATTTTGGGGATAACAGTAAAATTTTTTTAACTTGCTTTGAATTCACTTCGAAAAATATTAATTTGTTGATAAAACTACTTAAATTAAACCCATAAATCAATCGTAGCTTTTGCTATAAGATGAAAAATAGGTGAATTGGTGAAGTTGCTCTCAGGCAACTTTCGGGTCGAAATGGTTAATATTAGTAAATAATATAAGAAATTTGAAATCTGACATTCAATTTTTTTTTTTTCGAAAAATTAGAAACATTTTAATTGAGATTATTCTAATAGAAGCTATGGAGAAATAGGCCATTCAAAACATCTGTTTTGAATCAATTATGTGAATTGCTTTGGTTTTGTAGGATTACAAGATAGAAATAGTTCCAAGGTTGGCGACAGCAGCAAATGTGGTCAGCGGTCGTTTCCATAAGAATGTTCTGATTCTATATTTTGACAGATGTGGTCATGTCGCTCTCGTTGTCACTGTGTTCGGGGCATAAGTACTAAGTTCCTGATTTTTCGTTTGAAGCCTAAAGTAGCACAATGGGCCCAACTTGGCCTTAGTGTACTCTTATCGGAGAGCTGGAACGTTCATCTACCGAACTAAAAATCTCAATCTAAAAATATATCGAAATTTTTGATCTCCCACTCCCTTGTCCAACTCGCAGGAAACACTTAGCATCGATATTTGTATGCAGCAGCAGTTCCAAATTCTAAACATTCCACCTGCAGCTGTACTCATGTAATATCTGCCAAAAATTCCCAGCTTACAATGCTTAATTCGCGTTGAAAGTATAGTTTTTAAAGCACATTTACAACCACTGCCGGTCGCTCGCTTTTACGTTCTATGGAACAAACAAAAAATCAAGGCACGCATGTGTGCTGCATATATCACGCAAAATCATGAAAAATCACGTTCCAAGTGCTGAAAATACTCCGCATTCATTATGGCGGCTACAATTTGACATTTCATCAATGTGTCCGCAAACGCACTCACACGCACACACGTGCAGGGACGCGCACAAAAGCACTTATAGCCGGTTGCAAGCTACTTTCATGAGCTAAACAACGCCGAACGACAGGACACAGTACACAGGACACTGTCCGTTCACACTTCTCGAAATGCGGCAATGGAAAATGGCAGCAGCACACTCACTTACACTCACACACACACACACACACACACGTGCGCGCGCTCAGCCAGCTGTAGATACCTATATTTGATTGCGACACGAGCGCTTGTATTTCACTATCCTGATTAATGTCCCAACACATGTACACACACACACACACACACACCGCTCCACTTGCACAGTCATTTTCCTAGCATTCATAGGCAAATACGCCGCTGCTCAGAAATTTAGCAGCGCGCTGGTCAACACAGCCCAAAACTGGTCTACCCATCACACACCTCTCATCCCTCGCTCCATCGAATACCACTCGCGCCGTATTGCCGCTGTTGCTCATTGTTCGAAGTGCAGCCGCTGACCGACCGCCATTGCGCTTTGACCTCTGCGCGACACAGCCTACGGCCATCTCTGCCGCTCTCTCACCCTCTTCTGTCCACCACAAGTGTTGAATTTCACATTTGCGCTGCATTAGCGAGCGGACAGGAAAGTCAGCCAAACGGCAACTATGAAGGTTTGGCCTTCGTCCACGTTGTCCTTTTTTTTGGTTAAAATTTTGCATTCAGGTCTGGCTGCCGGTGAGTTGGCGCGTTGTGTCGGCTGCTCTGAAATTATCGTCTATTAAGAAATCAATTGAGAGTCGTGTTTGAGTCAACTATAGCACAACGGAGTGCTGGAGCATTGACGAGCACTGTGGAATGAATTTAAGTTATATGTAAATGATTTGGTTGCACTGATTGAGTCTAGTTTCGGGCTGAAAAAGACTATGTATATATTTTGAATACTATATACAATCAAACTTGCCTATAACAAACTTCGATACAACAAATAACTCCCTATTTCGAATTGATTACAAAAGAATTTCCTTTTCATTCTGTTTTTGGTGTATTTTGATCTTTTAAGTTAATTAATTTAATTTAATTAATTTAAGTTATAAATGATTTGGTTGCACTGATTGAGTCTACTTTCGGGCTGAAGAAGACTATGTATATATTTTGAATACTATATAAATATATACAATCAAACTTGCCTATAACAAACTTTTCTATACAACAAAGAGCTCCCTATTCCGAATTGATTACAAAAGTGGCGTATGAGTGTCATTTAATTATAATTAACACTCATATAATTGACACTCATACGCCACGTTGCGCTGCGCTCAAAAATGCACATATCGCAATTATACAGTTTAAATGTATTGTAACGATAAGACAGTTTGTCGCTGTGCAAAGCAACCCTGTCGCTACGCGCCGTGCTATAATTCAATCTGGCAACGACGGCCGCGACAATGATGGCAACTTTTAGTCCAATCTGGCAATGATGGTCGCGATCATCATGGAAACCTTTAGTCCACTCCGGAATGTGCGAGAACGATCTGCGCGATGGCCGGACAGGTATAAAAGACAGCCGGGTGCGGCGCAGCGAGTCAGTCTTGGTTTGACAAGTGAAGGTGCCACACGTAGTGGTTAAGCAAATAATTAAGTGTAAAGACAGTAAAGTGCGAAATTGGTGAAATAAAGTGATTGTTGGTTGTTATTGACTGCGTTTGAGAAATTAAGTGTGTTTTTATTCTAAACTGCACAATCCAGAGATACGTACTAGCCCACTGGAACTAGTATTTCGTAACAGTATTTTTTTTGGATTGGTGTCTTAAGCAAATGTGTTGGTCGTTAAAATATCTACAAACTTGCCGAAGACAGTAAACCGATATTCGGAACGATTTAGGACCTACGTAAGCGACAAATTTGACGAAAATTACCAAACTTCAAAGTCGGATTTCTCATAAACTAGAGCCAATCTTACCAAACGGCTGGTGGATCTCAACTCAGTATACCTATAGAAAACTCACCCAGTAGGTCCCCCCATGTCTAAATTGTTAAGGGCAAATTTCACGCACAGTGTTATTAGGCTATAGAATGATCACAGAATTTGTTAATTTAAATATTAGCTGCAAGTTTGCTGAAGACAGTAATACAAAATATTGAATATCTTCAGACTTATAAAGGAAAAACTGATTTCGAAAACACGAAAACACACACACAAAATTTAGACGCCTGTAACTTTTAAAAGGAAACTACATAACTTTGTAAAATCCAGCTAGACTTTTGTTAGTCTATACCAGTACTACCGACCGGTCGTGGCCAGGTCAGGTCAGAAAAAGCTGTTGCACAGTGTTATCCATGTAAATAAAACATCAAACGGAGAAAAAGGAAAACTTATATAGAGAATCCCCAAAAGTTGGACGTATTTCTAAAATTTCTAGAGATGAAAAACAACGTAAAGACTATTCTGTTAGATTCTCTATATGAATTTAACACTAGAATGCCCGACTTTTTGACTACCATATTGTTTACTGACTTTTTTTATTTTATTGGTTTTTAAGTAGCAAATATGAATAAATGTACACGAGATTAAAATTAAATTAATAATTTTGGTTTTTATTTTTTATGGTTTACAAATAAATAAATTCATTTAAATATAATGGCGTACTTTACACATAAATGGGATAAAATGGAATGAAATTTGGAATTGGAATTTGTGAATGAATTTTGTTATTGAATTTTGGATTGAAATACTTGGGAATTGTCACAACCTACTATGATATATTTTTTTTTTAATGTTTGCAATTATTTGAAATTTCCATATTTCGTAATTGAAGATGCATATGTTTCTATTTATCAGTAAGATTTGCTGAAAATGTTCTATAGGTAGTCAAAATGACTACCTTTGGGCATTTAAGGTAAATTTTGCAAAATTGGGGTAAACAATTTTTTTACAATATTTTTAATTTATTTATTCCATTTAGCTTTAAAAAATATTAAAAGTCACGTAAGATATTTTTTTTTTTAGAAAGCGATGCAATAAAAGTTATTTACAATAAAACACCTCAATGTAGGCAAAATGACTACTATGGGCATTCTAGTGTTAAAAGAATACATTGAGTGTACTCCAAAAAAAACTAAACACCTTTCTATTTTCGTCAAAAACTTAGTTAAATTGTACACTGATTCTACAATTCAGAAATGCCAAAACTGATTATCCACTACGCTGTAATATCACACAACCCGATTTACGGACTCAAACTCTCTTAATTATTTGCCTATATACGTTTATATGGTAGATGCATATGTGTGCATTTGTGTATGTGTGTGTGTGCATGGTGACATGTGAACGGGCGCCAAAGTCAATAGAAGTGCGTGCGCTGGGTGCTAACTGAATTCACAGTTTGCTGCGCCGCCGGTCGACCCATGCGAGACGGCAAGTAGCCAAAAAATGTGCAACACAATTTCAACTCTACGCAAACACTCACACACACACACACATACACATACATACGCACATACGCACATACCTATACATGAAATTGCATAGCAGATACCGGCACACGAACTGACCAACATACGGTCAGAGTTGTGCTGGCAGCATGCAACAACGTCATTAGTGAATATTTGTGGCTTTGTCTGCCGCAACTGAGCCGCAACGAGTAATCATGCCAGGGCGAAGCGTCGAGTTCGAGTTGTTTTTGGCCTTTTTTGTTCTTGCAACTTCGGCAACAGCAAAGGATCACCGGAAGTTGCAGTATGCGCCACTTTGAATTTTCAAAATGTTCGGTACTTATGCTTCATGTGTGGTCGCTTCATATATATGTTTGTGTACGTGTGTGTGTGCGTGTAATTGCTGTTGTGTATGCCGCTTTTATTTGGTAAAAATTAATCTGCACAGCTTACAGTATAGACAGTACGAGTAAAATGCAATTCTGTAAGAAAAAACCGGCCTTAAAAAAGACTTTAAATGGAATTTCAAAATGAAAAATTCCAAATTTGCTTTCTTTGAAAATATTTTTAGTAATGGTAAAATTTTATATCTGAAATACTACTCAAACATTTGAAACAATGCACGTAATGATTGTAAATTTATATTCTTTTTCAATATTTAAAAATTAATTTTTTTTTTGCTCCTAGAAAGAAACAGGATTTGTACCCTTTCTGCGTTGTATCTCTATTTGATACTCACACGTGCTTCTGGAACACTTCCTATGTCATTATTTGGAGAAGTGACTGGACTGTCAGCTACATACTCGTACAATGAAGTAGTTGAATTCCCGAGTCCTATAATCGAGATTCCGAATTGGTTTGTCCTGAAGAGAGACTTATGGGTTTCTCGTTCTGAAAGATGAAAGGATTAACGATTGAATGCAAGTGGGGTCGGAACTTCCTACTCCTAAGTTAGTTAAGGTTAATCTATACAAACCTTTCTGGTTTCACAAACCTTTCGTGGACAATCTGCGTGAACTCTCTATGATGAGTCCTTCGATATCCACATCTTTCCGAAGTCAGGCGGCCATCTTGTTTTAACCACCTAACCAATATTCCCACTGAAC
Organism: Melieria picta; assembly: GCA_964056695.1. Classification (NCBI taxonomy): domain Eukaryota; kingdom Metazoa; phylum Arthropoda; class Insecta; order Diptera; family Ulidiidae; genus Melieria; species Melieria picta. The sequence goes on along the minus strand of OZ057398.1, from coordinate 20,852,100 downwards.
TCGCAATAACTTAAAAAAGGAATTGTTGCCCCTGTAAGAGACACACTCGGATTGTGATACCACATTCTTCAAACGTTTTTTGATATGTGTATGCAACACTGTTTTTTTTTTTCAACTTGTGTTACAGCACACATTTCAATCGGTTGGTGGAAGGGGGAGAGGACTAACAGTTAAACGCTGAATCCGAACGGTGGTTGGCAATTTTCCTTTCACACTTGGATGTTTTGCCATTCCGCACTTTTGCAATTCTCTTAGTTCTCATCTCTTTCATGTGGATAGCTATAGAAGTAGATGAGCATTTCACCAGCCTGAGCTGGGAATCGAACCTAGGGCCTCGGTATGAGAAGCCAGCGCGCTACCCACTGGACTGTCGAGGCCTGGGGTTAACTTTCATTGGGTGCTTGGTGTCAGGCGTCTTACTACCAGGAAGGGAACATTCTACTGCCTTTTCAATCCCAATGTGTCATTGGCCTAACTTGGGTGAAAGAAGATAGCGCAAAGTGGGGGAACTTTAATCGACAATTCATTTGCCGACAATCAATTTTCTCCGATCAACTTTGCCTGTGAATCTGGACGATTCTATGTTAGCTTCTGAAGACTTCAGTTCAAGACGCAATCTTCTCCCTTATTTCATGGTAAATTTCGTTCATTAAATTTTGGTGAATTTCAAAGAAGGAAGTGTGCCAAGTGATGGCTAAATAGTTATGGTAGTCCTAGCATAATATGGTCTAAGTAATCCTTTTTTCAGCTTTCCAATCACGTTTAAACTTTTTTAAGAGCAATGCCAGCAATTTTATTACCTACTGCACTCATACTTTGTCTAAGCATCGAAAGAAAAACTCACACTCAAAAATTTCATCAAATCTTCCGACTACACCGTGCGACAAAAATTAACAAAATTTTTCACACCGGAAAAAATCTATATGGGCGTGAAACTAGAGACCAAACATAGTAATACTGCGTACACAGTTTTTCATTTCTACATTATTTGTCCTTTTAAAAGGACTTCAAAAATTTGAAGGCGATAAAAAATATAAAAAATACTGAACCTCGTTAGAATATGGCGATATGTACATCAAATGAAAGAGGAATGGCTCAAGAATTTAGATAAAATTGATTTTTTATATACTTTTTAAAAGAGGATATGAAAAAGGTTCTTTGAAAATTTTAATCCTTTATATCCTTGAAAATTTATATAGAATTTTCTTGAAAAGTAAGTATCTTAAAACCCAAAATCTCCTTGATCACGTGTCAAAATTTCATTATTCTCGCTTCATTGACTTTGTATCTTTTTATTATTTAAAATACTGATACTCAAAAAAATTTGAATTTTTTACTTCATTAGAATTGCAGCTTCCGCCTTTTTTCTAATAACTTTCGAACCAATAAAGTTAGAGTAATGAAATTTTGACACGTGATCAAGGAGATTTTGGGTTTTAACATACTTACTTTTCAAGAAGATTCTATATAAATTTTCAAGGATATAAAGGATTTAAATTTTCAAAGGACCTTTTTCATATTATTTTTTACAAATAGATAAAAAATCAATTTTATTTAAATTCTTGAGCCTTTTCTCTTTCATTTGATATACATATCGCCATATTTTAACGAGGTTAAGTATTTTTTATATTTTTTTATTTTTTATCCCCTTAAAAATTTCGAAGTCCTTTAAAAAGGACAAAGGATGTAGAAATTAAAAACTGAGTAAGCAGTATTACTATATTTGGTCTCTAGTTTCACGCACATATGGATTTTTCCCGGTGTGAAAAATACTGTCGCACGGTGCTATAATCCAATTCACTGCATCAAAAACTCTACTTTTCCTTTTCATAAAATCATTAACGCCATTGCAAAAGTTGCTTCCCAACTACATTTTCTAGCCTTCAACTTCAACTCCATTAAAAGGTCCTTTGAAGGCTTGTACTGTCTAAAATTGAATAAAACACAGCTGTGCTTTTTCAATTGCCAATACCTTAAAATTTAATTTGTACTGTTTCAGTGCTTCGACTGCAAGTTCAATTAAGTCTGCGACAATAGATTTGGCCACTAACCACACCTGTACAGCCACACACATCACTCACTCAATCAACAAACCTCCTTCCTTCATTCATTCATTCAGTTGACTCTGTGCATGCATCTCACTCGTACATCTGCTTCGCTTAACATTCTTAAGCTGAAATCAATTAAAATCTCGACCCTTCAATGCCTTCTGAAAACGCCAACAAAAAACCCGAAAATCTTATCACATCGCAACACAACACTTGTCCATGTATGGGCATATGTGTGTTTACGAGTGCATGTGTGTGTCTATGTGCATTCAGCCATTGCAATCAGTTGTCACTCGTTCGGCACGCTCGTCGCCACTTTGCGGTGCTCTGCCGCCCCGCGCCGCTAACCACAATTTTAAAGACTTAGCAAAGCTCAAAAATTTACTCGGCCGTATAATCCCCTGTAAATGACAATAAAGTCCACAAAGTACACACTGCCGTGCGGTCGGCCCGAACAGAGCAGAGCTGCATCGGTTGGTGTGTCTGATGTAATGGTCAGGTTGGTCGATAAACCTGCAGTTCGATGCAACGCGACGAAGCAAAAAAAAAACTTTGGCCATTGCATTTTGTTGCAATGCATTCATAATAAACCGTCAACTGCTGCAACACACTCACACACAAACACAGGTGCCTGTGACTGTGGCAAGTAAGTGTGCATGTGCAACAACTTGCCACACAACAAAATAACTTCTCAAACTGTGCTCTGTCGCAGTATTTGTTGGCCCTTAACAAATCGAACTGGCTGCAACGACCAGTGGCCCCTTCAACTCCAACCCCAACGGCCAACTGCAATCCATGGCTACAATAACAACACAATGCAACCGTTGGGGGCCTTATGGCTCACGTTCAGCATATTGCAACAAGATATTTAAAATTTTCCAAATTCTATTGACTTCAGTAACATTGCCGCAATGTTGTTGTTGTTGTTGTTATTGTTGTAATTGTTGTTGTTGCTGTCATTGTTGCAATTGATGAAATGCCCAAAAATACCACATGCCGCTCAGATCGAAAGCGAACAAGAGTTGCTGCGTGACCGGCACACACACACAAGCAAGGACACTCACACACATGGACTCATGTAAATATATTTCTAAATCTATAGATTTATGCTGTTTGGCAAGTTTTCGTTAGTCGCTTGTGCAAAGCTTTACGCAACTGTCGGCCTGTCATTGGCAACGTTGACTTTCGGCTCGAAATATTTTGCTACACCTTCGGTAATTCTGCACATTTATGCGCATGCTGAAGTTAGATGGCAACGGAAATTGGGTTAATTAGGAAAAGAAGTCGTGTCGAAACCGAGAAGTGCATGTACAGTGTAAATTAATTCAATTTAAAATTCAGGTTTGCAGTTTTTTCTGTCTGTGGTGGTGGCCATAATTAACAAAGAAATCGTAATGAATCGATTTAATAGACATTAAGAGTCAAAGAAAAAATTTAGATACTTACTGTCTGGACTTGAACTAAAATAAAGTTGGGCACAAAAGCCGCTTGTAGGACTAAGGTTGACCTTCCTACAAACATCCTCTTTGGATCTAAGACTTAACACTTCGGTGTTCGACCAATTCGACAATCGACCAATAACACTACTCGACACAAAAAATGCACCCAAAAATAAAAGTGTTTTCTAGACTAACTTTGGGCCGCTGAACACGAAACTGAAGATCAAAAAATTTTTTTAAAAAGCGTTTTCGAAAAATCTTCAAACAATCAGTTTTTTCCTTGTTGTTTCAGTTATTCGTAAACGAATCATCCGACTAGCACAAACTGTCCGTCGGTCAGAAGATAATACCTTAGCCTTTCCAGCGAAATACAGATTGTCCAAATCAGATGAGATTTGGCGAAGTTACTGACGGTGAAATTTGTAAAAAAGTGAATTTTTCGACCAATTTAAAAAATCATAAATTTTCGAATACTTTTTTTATAGATAAAATAAATGATCTCCTCTGGTTTTAAAATCTAAGATGAAAGATATATTAGTTGAGCAAATATTAAGCCTAACATTAATAGAATTGATAGAAAAATTATAAAGTTATGATGCACTGAGTGAAAACACCAACTTTACATTAACAAAAAAAAAATGCGAAACATTTTTTAATTTTTCCGAGACCCATCCAAATCTTGATATAGACGTGAACTTAGAGGTAATTTATAGTATCCTGGCATAGTCAGTTTTTCATTTTCTGACCCAAAAACCTTCGTAAAGGACTTTAAAATTTTAAGGACACACACATTTCAAATATTTTTCTTAATGTTTGCGGTTGTACAATGATGAAGATATTGGTATCAAATGAAAGAGGAAAATTGTCTCATTTTCACAAATTTTTCTATTTTGAAAGACGGACAGCTTGTGTTAGTCGGAGATTCGTTTACGAGATATGTGCTCATAACTGAAACAAGAGGGGAAAAAATGTTTTTTTGAAGATTTTTCGAAAACGCTTCTTAAAAAAATTTTTGGATTTTCAGTTTCGTATTCCGTGACCCAAAGTTAGTCTAGATAGATAGATAGATAGATTTTTAGGTGCACGCGATTGAACCATTTTTTGTCGAGCAGTGTAATTGGCTTCGGCCAAAATACAGGCCGAAAGTAACAATTTTTGGCGTACATATCGCTCGATATGGGAATACAAAAGTAGCAAAAAATCAGTTGAATTCAAAAGAGCTAAGCAGCTGAAAAGCAGCATTGCCATCACACACTTTCGGGTAGCGTTGCCCTCACACATTCCCAATAGCCAGAACCATCTTTTGAAAACGGACCGAACTAATCTGTACCCCCAATAATTTGAGAGTACGCAACGTAAATTATAAATAGTAAAAATAAATTTTAAATAGCGAAACTCTTTGACAAACATCAATCGAATTGATTGACAGCTCCTGTCAAATTCTTGTTGTTCACGTGTAAAACTATAACTGGTACACTAAGGGCCAACTTTTCAGTGCGAGTTTAAGTCAGTTTCTACTTAGTTTAACCATAGACCTACGTTGGGTTCATTTTCGACCAAATTTGTTTTTGTGCTTCTAATATTTTTTAAATTTGTTATTATTTTTAGCTGTTTTTCATGACTTTCTTACTTGGAGTACTATCTATCGAAATCGAACTGTTTTATATTTAAAAACTAAGTTGGCCCTGCATTTTTTTGTAATTTGTGTTATTTTTGTCAATCCGGGTCGTTTTCGACCAGTTATATGCCGAAGCTTTTTGTATTCGAATTTCAAACGTAAATCAAAATGTAAATTATTATGAATATATAAATATATATAAATATTAGAAATGACGGTACTTCTGCGTAGGAATTTTTAAATATGTAATACTTTTTGGTACCAAAAAGCGAAACAATTTCAAAGTTTGAATCTTATTTGAATTATAGAACTTACTAAATTTAACATTTTCTGCGTCTAAATATTTTTCCCGAGTCTTTAAAAAAATTGTACGATATATCGTACAAATGACCACAAGTTATGTTTGCATTTTTTTTAAGTTATAGGTTTGGTAATAGAATTTTTGCGTTTGCATGCCTGCCACGCCCATCTGTAAACCACGTGGCTAATAAAATTCGACTATTCGGCAATTTTCGATTAAAAATAAGAGTTACTAGACGATTTTGTATTTTACTGGGCAGACACCGGTTATGTAAGGTTAGACATGCGTACTTGCCACTCCCACTACGATAAAAGGAATCGGCTATATTCAGTGTCTTTCTGTAAAACTGTATGCATTTTATTTGATTCTGTGTTTTATTGAGAGGAAAAGGGCTTTGCAACAACAACAACGGTTATATAAGGCCGAATAAATGTGAATCAATTGTTTATATATATAATTTATATAACTTTCGATCAAAATGAAATCACGTTTTGATTTTTTGTTGTTATAATCTATGTTTTCTATCAAAAAAAACAATAAATTGTTCATAAAACTTAAAAAACCGAAACCAAAAATTCATTAGCAGAAGCTGTAATTCTCAACCAAAATGATTTTTTTTTTATTTTTTTTGTATTTTATTGCTAAAATGTTCAATAAGAGTCAATATTTTGAAGGAAAAATTTGTATCTCAAAAAATGTGGAAATTGACCGGAAAGGGTTAATACACAAAGAGGAGAAGTGACCTGTAGCTGTTAATAGTCAATTTGGCAACTCTATTCTCTCTCAGCGAATATCCTTTGGCAAGGAAAAGAAGCAACCATATCACTTTTAAAACTGCCGAACAAAATCAAATTAACTTTTATGCACTTACACACAACTTTCAAATAATTTGCACACAAATTATCATAAATGGCTTCTTTCCACCCATTGGACAACTTAATAGCTCTCAGCATGTTGTGCCATAACGGCTTTCACCTCGCACCATCAAAAACACACAAACACGCCATGTGCGTCGCCGCTATCATTCTTTTTGATTTATGGTTTTTGTGTCTTGCAGTTCATCCAGTCATCCAAGTACCAAATCAATTAGTCGGCGCACCACTTGGCACTGATGTGCAGATTGAGTGTCACGTGGAGGCCTCGCCAAAATCAATTAACTACTGGATTAAGGACACGGGTAAGTGCAGTCGGCGAGCAGAGTCGAGCCGGTGAGTTGGCGAGCGAGTCATTATTTTTGCATTTTATAGACATTTCGGACATGTGCTGCCATTACCATTAGTAGTGGCCCAATTAAATGGCCAATGCGCCATAAAGGCAGCCAGCTTGTTGGCCGCCCAAAATGCAACTTGATGTGGCTGGACCGTGGAAGAGGAGGAGGAGGCGGGCCAACGGGTCAACTGTTTACAAGCGACGCATGACATTGACTTGACTGTGACTGTGACGGTGACTGTGTTCTGGGCGAGGTTTTGTTTTCGAAGCGACATACAGTGCTGGTCATAGTTAATGGGCAGTAAATGTGCGCGCCAAATAAATTTAAAATTTACGCGCAAATAGCAGCAATTGGCGACCAATAGTGCAGAGCGCATAAAATCGATATTGCGAAACGATTAAAGCAATTCAAATCTACGATCCTAAAGTAATTAGAGAAAATGAATTTTAATGAAACTTGAAATTTCATAGAACTGGTAGTTGCATATTGAAAAAAATTTATCAATTTTTTTGAACAAAAAAATGGTCAGTAACTCCAAAAGTGGCTACTTGCTGTAGTCGATAGATTTTTCAAAAGTAATGTGCCCAAAATTCTCCATTCGATAAAGTTTCAAATTTCAAGGCAGCACATTTGAAGCTGAATTGAGTTTCAAATCGATTCAATGCTTTTCGAGTAATCTGTGCACCAAATTTGCAAAAAGTAGCTTCGAGTAAAACAAGTGCGTAAAGTTTTACGAGCACTTAAATTGAGAATTGAACCACTTGCAATTTTGTTAACTAGGACCTTAAAGTATTGTTTAAGCCTAAAAACAAAAATAAATAAATTTTTAAAAAATCGTTATCCAATATGTAGCAATAATCCCATAGTTTTCAAATAATTGCTTTCATCTTAAGTAACTTACAAGTATTTTGCTATTTTCATTACAAGTGCAAAGGTTTTCTTTTTAATGTAAATTTACACAGCTGTTATATATCAACACCACAAAATAGAGAAATGCACTTCGAAGTGACAATAAATGTCAATAAACATTGGTTTGAAATATAAAATCAACACACTGCCAACATGCGGCAACAACAATTGCCGTGACGACAGTATTTTGAAATGTTGTTTGCACAGTATTTACAATTACTCACTCCCATCAATGTGCCGACATTTCGTCTGACAGTGACAATGAAGTCGGCCTGCCAGTGTTTTTGCAATGTATCAGCAATTTAGTGGAATAATGTGTAGAAAGGAAATGCGACTCGCATTCATTCAGTGCACCGTGGGTCAAGAAAACTAATTTCTGTGGCAAAAAGTCCAATGCAAAACTGCTTATTAATATTTATTCACATCCTTGACAGGAAATATATCAAAAGCATGTTTCAAAGTGCAGAGTTCCGTCTACTGTAAAAAAAAAAATATTAAATATTTTTAATATACATAAAAAATACTTTATTTCATTTACTCAAAGCTTATCGATATACGTCGATATCGTACAGTGTTGCCAGATACCTGAAATGACTTTCTCCTAAATCTTAAAAAAAAGTACCAACATTTCTTCCCAAAAGTTAAAAAAATGTCCCAAATTTTTTTTTATAATGTGCGTCATTTTAAAGGAATTAAATTTCGCATAAAAAATAAAAATATATGCATTTTATTTTTTTTAATGCAGCCTTTTTTTATTCATCTTCAGCTTAACAACAAAAACTTAACGAAAACAAAACATATAGCAAATGAAGTAAACAAAAAGTGCCATTTTTGGTGGAATTTCATTGTGACAGCAATAAGTGAGAACGAGATAGCAGAAGCTTACATTTTGTAAGCTTAAGAATTTTTAACACAATACACAGTGATTCGTTCCATAGACAAAATTCAAAAAATTTATAGTCTCAGAATTTAACGATTTTGATGTCATTTGAAAGGTAAAACTCCAACTAAGAAAACCCAAAAAAATCTGTGAAAACAAATTAATTAGTGTCTGTGCAAAAGCGGCTCAAAGTTGAAACTTTTTTCACAAGAAACATATTTTCTGTTTTTAGTCTATTGAGTAAAAAAATTGTTAAAATAATTGCTAAAACTTTTAATATAGATTAAGAAATGATGCGGCCATTTTCGCTTTTAATGTTTTCTCAAAATTTGCAAAGCTGAGGCTTTTACTTCACTTTTAACTAAAAATATTTTTCAAAATTAAAAATCTGAAAATTGGCAAAACTTAGAGGAAAATATCTAAAAAGTATATGAAAGTAAGTTTCTTGAATTTTTTTATTTTAAGAAGCATTCTTTTTTATCGGATAATGTAATTACATCCTCCGATATCTTCCGATCTCAGAACATAATTCAATTTGAAAAGTGGTCTAAACACATGTTTTTCGACAAAATTTATTTTATTCATCCCTAAAAGTATGCAATCAGCATGAAAAATTGGAAAAACTGCACAAATGCAAAACTTGCACCTATTATTATCATTTTTATTGCAAAACTAAAGGGTCCTAAGACAATTTCTGTTACTCTTTGCAATTATCAATGTTGACGTTATCAACAATAGGGATTTTTGACTATTAAAATAGTTGCCAAAAGATGTTTTGTTGCCAGTGTTCCCAATACATCATAATTCGTTATCCAAAAATCTCTCCACTAAGGATCCGAAAAATTCCCTAACGTAAAATATAAATTTGTACTTTTCTGGATGGGATGAGATTCCAAAGCATGACATCAAGTTTTTGAAATTTGCTAGAAACACACTTACTCTCACTGATTATTTCTACATCGACTCACAACGTTAAGAAGCTCTATCTGGTATATCTCTAAAGACCCAAAAGGGTGGCCAACTTGGCCTGAAAGCTTTCTTAACATAACCTATTTCAATGCACCAAACTGGTCCTTGTGCGTCTGTATGTCTTCCACTTATGTACCTGCCTACTATCACTGCTGTTGCTCTGTGTGATTTTATGCCGCCGAAAATGGCCATCTAGACCACAGTGCAGTACTGATGTATCAATGGCAAAGGTTCAGCACAATGCATTGAGTTGATCCTTTCCAGACATTTTCTTCGACAAACATCGCTCAATTGCAATAGCTTTCGAGTGGCATTAAATATGGTTGGCATTTGTTTCGGCCCGCCCTGTCGTCCTCGCTCGCTTTATTCTCACTAACCGCAAATATTTATTGTATTTGAAAATCCCCAAACTTACACACACCTTACAGTTCTCTACGAATCTTCAACAGGTGAAATGATTGTTTCGTCGACGAAATATCACGTACAGGAAATGTCCAAGTCCATGTACGAAACAAAGATGACAATGATTGTGCGCAAGTTTCAGAAGGACGACGTCGGCTCCTATCGTTGCATAGCGAAAAATTCACTGGGCGAGGTGGATAGCAGTATACGGCTTTATGGTGAGTTCAAAGGCGCATTGCAGCCATTTTGTGATGCACTTTCATTGCTTTCCATTGTCCTTGGACTTTTATAATTTTATTCCATGCTCTGGCTGTCACTTTCTGTACATTTCATTTTCATAAAATTACTCCAAATTACTCCGTTTTGTATTGACACATTCGCTGATTTTTTGCCCATTTTTTTAAATATATTTTTATGCAGAAATCCCCGGCCCGAATCGTAAAAATCCTGCGATCAAACATGGCGGCAACAACGATGCCGACACCAATGACGTTTTGAAAATGAAGCAGGCCAAAGTCACATATCAGCCAGACGACGAGGACCTCTACGGCTCGGCCGAGGATTTCGACGACAGCGAACTGCCGCTGCCACCGCTGTCGCCGAACGTCTACTACCCCAACGGGCCGAAGCAGCCCACGCACCGGCCACCGACATCCGGCGCCGGGGTCGGCGGCGCAGTCAGCGTCGACGGACGGCATCACTACCACGGCGTAGGCGGCGCGTCGGGGAGCAGCTCCAACGCTGGCACCGGCACCGGTGCACTCGACTTTGGCAGCATGGGCAGCAGCGGCGCAGCCTCCACGGCGAGCGGCAGCATTGGCGGTGGTTTCGCGGCGGCCGGCAGCGCCAGCAACACGCGCAAGTCATCGTTCAACGGCAACACCGAGCTGCGCGATGCAACCGACAATAACGAGCTGACATCGGCCGGCACGCAAGTGTCGGTGTCGTCGATGTGGCGCTGGTGGTGGCGACACACGGACAGCCACTACCGACGGCGCAGCCACTGGCTGGGCTTGGTGGTGTTGCTGCTTCCTAGTTTAATCACCGCATTCGGCTGGAATTTATTATAATACACGGCCGTGAAGTGGCCGTGCGCGCGCCCGGCTCGACCAGCGAGCGTCGGCGTCGACGTCGGCGCCGGCGTGTCGGATGTTGTTAACGACGAAGCCTTGAAAGCGCAGCGCCTTTTGTAGTTGTGAGTTGCAATTTCGTTACGTTACGTTGCGTTGAGATTTAATTGCGTTAAGGTTTATGGGAAATTACAAAAGTATTTATAGTGCAGAAAATATGAACTAAATATGAAATAACCGAAACACGAAAAACAAACAAAACAGGTGAACAGTGCGTATTTATAAAAATTGCATATTTACATAGTGTAGCGAACAATTAAAACTAAAACTTAGGCTAATTTACAATAACAAATAATTAATATGCTACAAACAAACAACAAACAATTCCAGGCAGATACAAAAGAAAACATACAAAAACAGAACGAAATGCAATGCAAACCACTGCAACTTGATGTCAGAGTCAATCGGTGTGGAACGAAAGCGTTGCTTTCGTAGTAAAAACAATCAATTCGAGTCGAACTAAATAATTGTAAAATACTGACAAAGACTCATAATTGGTTGAGTTTCGAGTTGCAAGTGATATGGAATCGAATTTTAATACTACAACTAATTTATTAAAGATACTAGTGAGTATTTCATTCATTCATTCATTCATTCTTTTTTTAACGAGGTGACAATCTTCTGGAAGATACTAGGATAGTCGCCAGTTATTGAAGTATGGAATTATCACAAAGTTTTAATGAAATTCTGAGTGACACTTCAATGAGCTTGAAAAAGAAGAAGAAAAGAAAACCTTACGATCAAAAGACAGTTACTGACGTATTGAATGGAGCGTCTGCATCCATTTTATTTTCTTCCTCAATGCCACATTCGTGACAGAAGTTGTTATACAACAAACCTAGTCTACCAACTGAACTCAATTCCATGCGCACATTTCAAGTCATTCCAACAGGTTTCCGATTAAAATTTAACCCTTTCGACCCCGAATTTTACCCTGTGTCTCGATATTACTTTTTGGTATTTAAATCATGAAACACTTTCCTAAGAAGTGTGCACACGACATTTGAAGTCGCCACGCCTCTTTGTTCGAGTTCTAGAGCTAGTTTACTTTTGAAGAATTTTAGCTTAAAACGGGTTAAATAAATTTTGTATCAATATTTGTTTAATTACAGAAAAATTATTTAATATTTATGGAAAAATACAAAATTATCACTTTTTGATTTTATTTAACCATTATTAAAGAAACAGGGTTTGGATCAAACGCGCCCAATTCGTAGACTTCAATTAGAACACAAACTTTCCCTGATATCGCTGCAAATTATTGGAAATTATTTTGGGGATAACAGTAAAATTTTTGGAATTTGCTTTGAATTCACTTCGAAAAATATTAATTTGTTGGTGCCTACTTAAATTAAACTCATAAATCTATTGTAGCTTTTGCTATAAGATGACAAATTGGTGAAGTTGCTCTCAGGTAGCTTTGGGGTCGAAAGGGTTAATTGCTGGTTAGTGAGATGAAGATTCAGGTATGCCTGACAAAGCCGTAGCACATTTAAAGGTATTTGAGTATAATTAAAATTAAGATTGAGTTACTGATTTGTGAGATGGGTGATCCAGGTCTGCTTGACAATGCCGCAGTTGTATTCTTGCATCCAAAAATTCATCGAGTGGACCATTGGCGGGCACAGGATTTCATTTTGGGAAATGGATTGGGGGGGGGGGGGGTGGTTTGCGTGCAATTTTTGAGCCCAATACCATTTTCAAACCATATTTCGTACCAGCAATTTTTGTTTTGTTGTAATTTTTTGTCAGTTCCGCAGAAATCTGCAGTCCTGTGAGGATCAAAATTATTAATATTTTTCTCTCAGAGTTTTGTCATTACCTGTTGAAGACAAAGCCATTGGAACCATCTAAATTATGGTGCAAGGCACTGATCTCAAAATTAAGGATGTTACTTACTTACGGCCTGTCGTAAAAGTTCTCTCCAGGAGCCCATGCTTAGGTCGTACTTCATTGGATTTTTCTAGTTGCTCTCACCAAGAAATAATATGGCATTCTCAACTTGATCCTTCTATCGGAGACACGGTCTCCCTCATCGCCGTCGACCTCCAACTATCGCATCGAACACCAATTTTCCGGAGCTTCATCTCGTCCATACGGGAGACATGGCCAAGCCAGCGTCATCCCTGGATGTTAATTCGCTTTGTTAGGTTTTTTTAAACAACTTAAACATCATTGTTTTAAACAACTTATACAACTCGTTGCTCGTTCGTATTCGATACTCATTGCCAATATGAAGGGCTCTTAGTCTTTGTAAAACACTTCGATCATCAGACTGACATAAATATTGTCGATGGAAAGTTGGTACAAAATTAAACAAATCCATTGATTAAGTATCTTAGGTATGTTCACAGTCGTTTCTGGCACGCTACTCATTCAAATATTTCCTACTTGTGCGTAGCGTTTGTATAAGTTAATAGATGGAGCTGTGAATTGTGGTGGAATCTACAGTTCTGTGCTGATTCCAAACTGGCCATTATTTTTCTGTCAAAGTTGCGCTATGGACTACTGAACCTGAAGCTATTGGAATCATCCAAATTATAATCCACAGCTTACTTCATATTCGTAGAATAACTCGATTGTTAGACTAACTTGAATAGTGTTGGTGTGAAGGTGCTAGAAAGGTATAAGAACTGATTATCCAGACTACATTGAAAGTTGTTTCAGATATTCAAATTCCTCTGTAATGTTAGTATAGGTGGAGCTGTGAATTTTGTAGCAATCTACAGTCCTGTGCTGATTCCAAGCTGGCTCCTGGAAATGAAGCTTTAAAACCATACGATCAAATATATGATGAATATGATCAAATAACACTGCACAACAAAATAAATTTTTTTTTTAAATAACAAGGTTCTGACAACGGATTCTGGTAGAGGGGGCCAAAAAAAATATACGTGTATCGGCGTTTTAAAAGTTTACGTCTGAATTTTTTTTAGGAGAGGTCAAAGTTTTCCCCTTTTTGCACATTCTTATGGTGAATTGGCATACGAAAACCTTGTAACCTCACATTTTAGGTATATGATGTGTTCAGCAATTTGATGTAAAATACTACGAAGAACATTTTTGTGGAGCATTTTAACCCTGTAACTCCTATTTGTATGGGTCAATTTGACCCTTTTTTCTAAAATGCCAAAAATGTCGTATAAAACAGGACTTTTTAAGGACAAAATGTACCACGAAAATATTCGCCATAAAATTCTACTATAGGTCTCTGAATACGTCAAAGCTCAGAAATTAACTTGAACGCCAGAATTAAGCCAAAACTGAAAATGTCGTACACGTAGGTATATTTTTTTTTTGGCCCCCTCTACTTAAATCCGTTGTCAGAACCTTGTTATTTTTTCGTGTTGTACAGTGTAATTAATATTTATAAAATAATTTGATCATCAAACCAATTTAAACATTGACGGTGTGAAGCTGCTAGAAAGGTCAATGAACCCTCACATGAAGAATATTTCAATCAAATTTCGTATATACTGTACTCATCTCTTACAAAATAGTCAGTAATAGTTTGAATTTATTTAATGTACATAGAAATTCAATTTCAATCTCCTCCTGAAAGTTCAAAAAGGGTCACAATATCATAAAACACAACGCTTTTGGCCGTAAACACCATTCAGCGCTCATTCATTAAAAAAATGTTGCTTTCTTTCGAATGTCAAAAACAGTTCGTTGACTCAACAGAAGTCAAAAAATTAACACCCTTGCACAATGCGGTCGAAATTTTCCATTTCAGTTTTGGTTAATATCCTTGCAACTGTCAGATTGCGTTGATATTTCGTACAATGGCGGAAATGTCAGCAAATTAAATGGTAGCCAAAAACAAAGCAAAGCAAAGCGAAACGAAATAATGAGAAAAGCAACAAACAAACAGCGGCCCCACTGCTGTGCGGCACGTGTGTCAAGGGGCCACAAAAACAATAACAACAACAACATGCATCCAATAGCTGTTGTTGCTTTGTAATGATTTATTTTGTAATTTTTATATTTTATTCGAATTGGCAACCCTTTTTGCCATTTGTGGCGCCAACTTTTCGTTATTAATCAATGTTGGGTCACCAATTGGCGCAGCATTGGAAAATCGTCGCTTGACTGCACAAAAATGTCATTTTATTTGTTTGAAATTTTTGTAACATTTTCGTGGGTTAATTAAAAATTATCAAAGAACAAGAATCGATCGAAAAAGTGTCAAACTGTGCGCAGTTCGACACCTTTCAGTGTTTTATTTTTTTTTAATAATTTTAATTAAAGTGAATAAACTTATTTGGATAGCTTTAAATTGGATTAAACTTTCTTAATTTTGAATGAGTCAAAACTTTTTTTTTTCACTTTGGAAAATGTTTCACAAGCCGGAGTTGAACAAAAACGAAAACAAGTGGCAACCAACAACAGCATATCGAAATTGCAGCTGTCAAAAATACAACGAAATGTCAAAAAAATTTTTAATTTATGCAAATTAAATGTTGCGCACTAACACACTTGTCATTCAACTTGACATTTCAATGTAAAGCAACACACATCCACACACACATGCACACAGGACAAAAGTACCAAGGCACAGCTACACGCAACAAGACATCGCGCCGAAGTACGCGGACGAGTTGGCAAAAGAAAAAGTTACGTATGAGTTGCGCGAAGTAACGGAAGAGGGGCGCCCGCCCCAGCGCCGCTTAAGTGGAGCAAGTGCAGGCTTAAGTACGGCAAGCTGGCACCACGGCAACTGAAAGAGGTTAGACACTCAAAGATGCACTTCATGCCCGTGCAACAACAACAGCAACAATGACAGCAACAACAACTGAGTAACTATCACTCACACATAACCACAACCAAACACACACACACACGCACGCACACACTCATATGCATACATATATATAAACAGAAATATGTGTGCATGTGTGTGTGCGTGTGTGCCGAGCTGCAGCCGCACAGCACACACCAAATGCAGATGAAGTCCTTATAATCTCACCAACTTTACTCCTTTCATCAACTTGGCGTTTTTTGGCATGAGCGAAGCACTGGCAGACAGACAGGCAGATGGCAGCGCAGGGCTTTGCAGTTGAGGGGGAAGATTTTGATGAATTACTGCAAGAAATTTGTGCAGCTTGTTGTGTTGCTTTTAAACGGCAAGCACAAGCACAGACACAGCTACACGTACACACATGCGACAGCACAGCTGTTGCACACATAACAACGCATCATGGCAGACGGACGGACGGACGGACGGACGGACGGACGCACGCATGCACGGACGGACGAACGTACGGACGGACGCTTGCGATAGCAGCACAAGCTTTTAATGAAATAAAAACTTTTTTCAACGCAAAGTGTATTTTACTGTAAAAGAGACAGCAACAACAACAACTAGAATAAGACAAAAATCCCAGGCACCAAACGTGAAGGATGAAGTACACACTCCAAGCATTTGTGTGTGTGTGTGTGTGTGAGTGTACAGTTCACATACATGAAAAAGTATCGAACATGAAATGTACAAAACCGCCAAAACGAATGTCGCTGATGATGTTAACAACAGTCCGCGCCCAAAGAACAACAACAACATTTTTAGCCACACAACAACAAAAGAGAACAACCTCTGATGACAGCGACACCAACACAACACTAACGATAAAAACAAGCATAGCAGCAACAATAACAACAAGTATAACTAAGGTGCTGATGACAACAATAGCAACAAGAACAAAAACTTAAAACAACAACATTAGAGAAACAAAAGCAAAAAAGACAAAAACCTTTGAATTAATGCGAACCTCAAGAACAGCAAAGAGCGCAACATCAACAAGAAAAGATTTTAAAAAAGTTGTATATAATATGTCAGTGGCGCACACAGGAGGGTTTGGGGGGTTCAACCCCATAAGCACAAAAACAATTGGTACAAATGGTTTCGAATGGTATGCGGCTCCGAAGTTATACGCAAACCCCCCCACCCAAATGAAATCCTGTGTGCGTTACTGTAATACGTATGTTTCAGTCAATCTTGACAGATTTATTTAACTTACTGACATAATTTTTGAGCTCAATACCACTTGAAATCATATCTACAAAACACAATTTCTTTAACAAACAGTTATTTGAGAGGGTTTGAACCCCCAAAACATTCCTTTGCGTGCGCCATTGCTGGGCACTATAGTCATGCCTTTTTGTGGACTGCTTTTTATTGTCAAAATTACTAAAAAAAAAAAATAAGTCGAATGTTACAATATAAAAATTTCTTGAAGGTACAAATAAGTTCATATGGTTCATGATGGGTTAAGAAATAAAAAACTGCTTTCAATTAAACGTGTGTACGAGTGGAAGATAATTTTAATTCATATGAAACATTTCATATTTTAAAGAATATCAATATGTGGCAACCCTGCTTTCAGTGAACTAATCACACCCAGTTTCAAATCAAATCCATTCTTAGTTAACCCTTTCGACCCCAAAGCTGCCTGAGAGCAACTTCACCAATTTGTCATCTTATAGCAAAAGCTACGATTGATTTATGAGTCTAATTTAAGTAGGCACCAACAAATTAATATTTTTAGAAGCAAACTACAAAAATGTTTACTGTTATCCCTAAAATAATTTCCAATCATTTACAGCGATATCAGGGAAAGTTTGTGTTCTAATTGAAGTCTACGAATTGGGCGCGTTTGATCAAAAACCTGTTTCTTTAATAATGGTTAAATAAAATCAAAAAGTGGTAATTTTGTATTTTTCCATATATATTAAATAATTTTTTTGTTATCAAAAAATATTGATACAAGATTTATTTAACCCGTTTTAAGCTAAAATTGTTCAAAAGTAAATTAGCTTTAGAACTCTAACAAAGAGGCGTGGCGAGTTCAAATGTCGTGTGCACACTTCTTAGGAAAGTGTTTCATGATTTAAATACCAAAAAGTAATATCGAGACACAGGGTAAAATTCGGGGTCGAAAGGGTTAATTGCCTTAAATATTTCTGTATCCCCGGAATATTTTTGCTAATATCAACATTTTCCTATATCTAAAAATGCCAATGTATGGCAACCCTACTTTGAAGTGGGTGCATCATTACATTTCCTAATCAGTTTCTAGCAAAAACAGCAGAAAATTTAACACTTATATTAAAATCGGTTGCCAAACGGACATGACGAACATGGCTCCTGGCAATTCTAA
Source organism: Melieria picta (assembly GCA_964056695.1). Taxonomy (NCBI): domain Eukaryota; kingdom Metazoa; phylum Arthropoda; class Insecta; order Diptera; family Ulidiidae; genus Melieria; species Melieria picta. The sequence goes on along the minus strand of OZ057398.1, from coordinate 20,834,037 downwards.
TGAGAAATAAATAATACTACGTTTCATACTGGCCGCGCCTTCTTCAAAACGTTACAGACTTCATGAAAAAGTGTATTCATATGTGTATCCATACAACCGAGCGTAGGGTACAAAAATCAGCAGCAGCAATGGCAACAAAAACCACACTGACAGCAGCTACACAGCCACCAAAAAAACAGCGCCAACAACAAGAACAATCAACGCAACAGCCACTATGAAAATTATCTTAGCAGCGATTTTCACACAAGTGCTTTCAATGGCATGAGTCCGCATGCACACGGGGCAGACAGCCGAAAAGTATGCTACCCTACCTCGTTTTACGTTTGTACGTCAGCAGCTCGGCAGCAACGCTGAAATTTCACAAATATTCGTACGTGCAACCACTGCTGCCACCACTCTATGCGCCCCATTGCGCCGTAGACTTGTCTCCGATACTTCGACCAACAGCCTCAGGCTCCCCTCAATTCCCCGTAACCTCGAGCGTTCGCGCGTTCGTGCGGCTTCATTGCCTCTGTCTACATTTCAATTGACAATTTCATGCTTATTATGATTATTGTTATTGTATTTGCTATTGTTGTTGTTGCTGTTGTTCTCATAGCGTTCATGTAATAGAGGCAGTTTGTAATAAAGACGAGACGTATAGCGGTTGTTGGCCCAATGTTGCGGTCCGTGTAAGACGCAACAAGCCCCTAATTACTCGGCGGCGCACTTTTAAAATTTAAATTGCATTTAAATGTGGTTGTTCTTGTTATTTTCGGCAGCATTGCTTTTGGTTTCAACATTGTGGGTTTTTTTTTCATCTCGTACGAGAACAAGTCTGGAGTTCGGGGGCGTCAGCAGCACCTGCTGCCGGCAGCAATGTGCCCAACGCCGTTATGGGTTTTTCTGCTTTGGTGAAAACTCTGTCGGCTGCTGTGCGGTGCTCGGCGTTGGTGGCATTGCGCTGTGCCATCAAGAAAAACTTGTATCTATTCAAATTTTTGTATATGTGGCAACATGTTTATTTTATAGCCCGCAAGGCGATGCGGCGAAAGTGCTCGTATGCGTCAAAACTTCCTGTCGGCAATTTAATTGAATGTTAAAACTTCAACAAAGCGTCACCGAGCGCACAAAGGCGGAAGTGTTGCGCCCCGACAGCGTACAGGCCCAGGTTGTGGGAGAAATTTCACTTTGCATTACTGCTAAATTGTAACTATGCGGCAATTGTTGGCAACAGTTGCCAGCAACCAACGACGAATTGTGGCCATGTTTTTGGTATATTAATGAAATATACACATTTCAGTGTTTACAAATTGCAATATTTGCAGAGACAAACTGCTGGAAAAAAACTAAAAATACTAAGCATGTCTAAGGATAAAGATGGAAGGGTGTTTTGACACTTGGAACTGGTCTGGAGTGTTTAACATTGGTAAAGTTATTCCACCTATTGTGGATTAGTTGTTGACTAGACCTTTTAGTGTCGAATCGTCTCACAAAATTCATGACCGGACTGCTATTGGACCGGACTAAGTATTTGACTATGATGGATCATCGGTCATGCTTTGTGCCATCATCTCCTTTAACCCTTTAGGGACAGAATTTAATTTTGAAAACCAAAATACTTTTGGTAGATACGTTCTCATGCTAAGAAAGTTGGGTCTAGAAAATTATGTTGCATATTCACAAATTCTAAAATCATATTTTTATCCGGGAATATATAATTCGAATAAATATTTTGCATGCGTCATAAGATCTGAATAATTATTTTAAGGGGTATAAAAAACTATGTGGGACGTATTATCCCAGTAGTTCCGAAAGGCTTAAACCGCATCAGAGTCACGTTGTTTCTACAAACACATCTGTTGTGTTTTTTTGACACAATCGAGAACCAGTTTAGCAGTTTAACCCTTTCCGGTCAATTTCCACATATCTTGAGATAAAAATTTTTCCTTCAAAATATTCACACTTATTGAACATTTTAGCAATAAAATACAAAAAAATGTCAAAAAAATCATTTTGGTTGAGAATTACAGCTTCATCAATTTTGTACGATAATGGTCCGCAAAGGAGTAAAAATTCATGAATTTTTGGTTTCGGTTTTTTAAGTTTTATGAACAATTTATTGATTTTTTTGATAGAAAACATAAATTATAACAACAAAAAATCAAAACGTGATTTCATTTTGACCGAAACCTATATAAATTTTATATATATAAACAATTGATTCACATTTATTCGGCCTTATATAACCGTTGTTGTTGTTGCAAAGCTCTTTTCCTCTCAATAAAACACAGAATCAATTCAAATTCGTGCAGTTTTACAGAAAGATACTGAATTTAGCCGATTCCTTTTATCGTAGTGGGTGTGGCAAGTACGCATGCCTAACCTTACATAATCCGTGTCTGCCCAGTAAGACACAAAATTGTCTAGTAATTCTTATTTTTAATCGAAAATTGCCGAATAGTCGAATTTTATTAGCCACGTGGTTTACAGATGGGCGCGACAGGCATACAAACGCAAATATTCTATTGCCAAACCCATAACTTAAAAAAATGCAAACACAACTTGCAACTTTTGCTTTCCATTTGTACGATATATCGTACAAAGCTTTGCAACCCTTGTTGTCATTTGTACGATATATCGTACAATTTTTTTAAAGACTCGGGAAAAATATTTAGACGCAAAAAATGTTAAATTTAGTAAGTTCTATAAATCAACTGAGATTCAAACTTTGAAATTGTTTCGCTTGAAACTTTGAAATTGTTTGGTACCAAAAAGTATTACATATTTAAAAATTCCTACGCAGAAGTACCGTCATTTTCTGGTTTTTCAAATTCTTGCAAAAAGCTGCTTACAAAACGCACTCATACTGTGTAGCCACGGCTATTATGATTTATATTTTTAAACAGAATGATACAACACAGCCTACTTGATGAAAATTAAAAGGCTGTTGCATAAAAAGTGCGTTCGCTGTCAAATAAAAAATCGTCGAAAAAATTTTACGATATATCGTACAAATTTTCGGAAAGTGTTAAAGCTACAATGATTGTTTTATACAACACGCGACCGTTTATTTGGTGATCCAGAAGAATAATTATTGATTTTCGTTGTTCTTTTCATGTGCAATGCCTCACCTGAATGTTGCAGGAAGCTTTACGTTATCCTTTGCAATATCAATATTTGTCTGACCATTTCACAACTTTTAACAAACGTTAGGCCTTCTTCAACTGTTGCTGCTTTAACTAAATAGACACATCGATAATTTGTTGCCTGCACTTTCCTTTCCTTTCCTGCACTGCCAACGTCGACCGTATTTATTTTCAATGGCCCTTGGCGAATTCTATATTCGAATTACATAAAATCACATTTGGCCCTTCACACACACACACACACACTCACTCACACATACACATGCGCAAACATTAGAAATTTGCATTTGATTTCAACTTGAATTCAAATACAAATTTCGATTTCAATTTCATTTTCATTTTGTAAGCAATTAAATCGTAATGTGATCATTTCTTCAGCCGCTGCCATCACATTGCATTGCCAGCATTCATTTGTTGGTTGTTATCATAATTTGTATCCGTTTTTCGGGCCGTGTATTAAAATAATGAGTTTAATTGCAACCTGCAGCTTTCTGTATTCTCGCTGGGCCACACACACACACACGCACACACACACACACAGATATAAATTTGTAAATGCTCGGCGTGTGTTTGTGCAGCAGAGTGGTTATTGTTTGTGATTCAGCTGCATTTGTCCCCAGTGTTGGCATTCTTTGGTCTTATCTCGACGTCCATTCAGAGCGAAAAACATCGTTGCACTGCCGTCGCTGCTCTGCTCATTGTGTTCGTCCTTGCAGCCAAACGAATTTCCATTTGTGTCGCGTTGTAACTATGTAAGCATTCTTGCTTGGCCAGCAGTTGCAGTGTCTTAATTTGGTTTAATTGTTTTGAAGCAATTTCCATTTATTTCCGTTTCACTTTCGTCACTTAATTAAAATTATTTGTGTACAAATAAGTAACGTTGCATAACTGTATCTGAGTTGTCTTGAAGAAAAATTGCAAATTGTATCATAATTAATGTGGGCATTCATTGCTCATGGCAAATGTAGTTTGAAATTTGCAATTGCCATCTTCAATCGACAGCTACACCCAGTAGGAAATATGAAAAGTAGTCAGCAGTGTATATTAAATATACATATATATGCTATATACAAATACACATACCATATGTGGCTCTAAAAGGTCTTTATCGAGTTTAAGTCGACAGCAACTACGCATTAATACGCACTAATAAACTTGCCAGAATGGGAGTCTTAGGTACATGAGTGAGCTCTACTTGCATTTATATCAATCAATCCAGCATTTACACATCAATGAAACCATCAAGCCTGACTGTCACATAGTGGCAGAATCAAGCAACGGTTTATCTGAGACATTTTTTATGTCCTCATTTTAATACTTTCGAAGTTAGTTAACTTTTCAGAAAGGGAACTTTTGATATTGTGGGCGCTCTACTTGCATTTTTAAATTTCCATTCAACCCAACATACAACTTACCAGTAAAACCTGGCTGACAGTCGTAGCATTAAGCAACCTATTACACGGGATGTGATACCCCACTTCTATGGTTTTAGAGTTAGTTTTCCAAAGAGAGAAATTAGGGCTTGAGGACACTTTACCCAGCATGCACTCACCTATCAAACAGACTGTCGAGGAGACTCATTAGGGGTCTACAGTAAAATCTTTCACATCATTGATTTCAGCGTTAGTGAATCATTGAATTGTTGATATTTGTTACGAAAATTAGTTCTGTAGGCATATTCGTCTTTCTGAATTGTGCTTCAAAAATAAAACCACTTCAATTCACTTCACAAAAACGCAGTCCATAACCAACAATCACTTTATTTACAAATTTACACTTTGCTGTCTTTAAACTTGCTACTACTTATTGGACTATTCCGTGTTTCACCTTTACGTGTTCAAATAAGACTCTCCCTCTCACTCACTCTTAAAATATTCTTAAAATTCCTCAAAATATGCCCTTTTATATGTTCTATTTATAGTCTGAAATACAAGCAAAAAACAAAAAGAATAAAATAAAAAAATAAAAGCTTTGCATATTTTGAGGCCCCTAATTTTTTAAGGAAAAAGTATGAAAAGTGATGAAAATGACTATCGTACATTTTAGCTATTATTTCGAAGCGAATAATAGCTAAAATAGTTTGGCTGTGTAGTATTGCTTGATGTGTCGGCTTTCATTATACACCAAATCGTTAATTCATTTACAAAAAATGTGTATGTTTTTGACCATCAAAGAAAACGCCTTAAAATTCCATATTTTCCGACTTTGAGGTCCAATTACCGCGGCATTTTAAAACTTATAAAAATAAGTTGCATCGGAAAAGAAGCTGTGTGGTAATGCGATAAGGTGAAAATCATGTCAATCGGTTTTTTGGTTTAGAAATTACGATCAAAAATATGGAAAAAGTAGAGGAAAAACTGAAAAAATGACACGGTACTTATATCTCACTAACTAGAGCTGCTAAACAAAAATCTGAGGGTAGATTCGAAATCAGCTCACCCAAATTAGTAAGAAACAGTAGAAAAACTCCATGCAACAGAAAAAAATTGGTTTTTTGTTGTCCTGTGTTACAAATTGTCCCGATTCGAAATATAAAAATATGAATAACTTTTGAGAAGAAGCAGGTAGGATTTCAATTCGAACGGATTTTGTACCTATAATCATCAACAAATACAACCCAGATTGCAGTTTTTGTCGACATTTGTGTGCTACCTATCGATGCCTTCCTGCCTACTGTGCTCTGCGCTGTACCCGGCTGCCTTTTATACATGTCTGCCTGTAGCGCCGATTGTTCTCGCACATTCCAATTGGACTATCTCTCGATCGTTCTCGCATATCCTATTACCATCGCGAGATATCCTTGCAATATCGAAATTATAGCAAGCCGGCCTTAGAGTACGGCCTAAAAGTATGCCCGTAAAAGCATTCATGCTTAGCACAGCGACAGGATGCCTCATTAACGATGACAAGTAGACATTAATAGTACCTCGTTCTTTTCTTCTAAGTATCACTGCAGCTGCAGATCAAAAGATGAGGAAGAAGACATCCTGCACTTCATACCTGACTACACAACCTTACTTTGGAAAAGACTTCGTATGCTTGGGCATCCTCTATTCCTTATCAATCAAGGATCAAAATTGTTGATTGGACTCAATTCACTAAAGAATCTCTCTCTTAATCCTCAACGGGTTGAAACTTATTTGACGCTTCGCAATTGCTTACTTTAAGCAGTCACTCAAACTTTTCAATGCCTTAATCGTAAAACGAATATTTCAACTCACAAATTCTTCTAAAAGTTAATCCGTAAATGAAATTAATTTATTTATTTTATTTCATTTATTTTATAATCCATATTTTAATAATGTTTGCCGTGTTAAAAGCCTAACAACTCAGCAAGCTTGAGAAAGTTTGCCCCATAGTCCCATCAGTGATCCAGGCTGGGCCACATTTTAAATGTTTATTTATGTTTTGTGTGCGAATTTATATCTCAATAGAACAAAGCTCTATTTAAATGGTTTCTGTGGAAAGGTTTTTTACAAGTAAATATTTAATAAGGTTCAGGTTTGGCCTGTTATGAGAGACACAGTGAAAAAATGGATTCTTTTTTTAATGATTGCATCTGTTTTGGGGCCTTAGAAGTGGCAGGCGAGTCGCTGATTACTCGAATAGTACGATGGTGATCTGAAAAGTTTCCGACAAGACATTTTCTTCAAATGTATTTTAAATTTTTTAAATAGTCTACTTGTAAGTCTACACACTTCTCCCAGTGATGCCACCATCTCTTTAACCCGTCCAATCAGAGCCTTGGAAATGTTCATTCAAACACATTTTTAGTCTACCGTGCCGACTGAAGGGGGACAGCTTTCTTATGCGTAACAAATACATTATTTGGACATACATATTTATAGCCTCTGCTATTTCTCTCTGACTTTATGTAGACGTTTGTCTAGTAGAATTTGATGAACTTGAACGTTTTTATTGGCAGTGGTTGCAGTTTTTGAACGTCCTAAATATTCGAAATGTTCCGATGGTAGATGATGGTGTAGAATTCCCGTACATAGCGTCTAACTCTTTTTTAATGACATCGACTACATTACATTAACCCAATATGGGTTAGTCAATATGACTGACTCAATCCATTGTCAAACAAATACTGAGCGTCCAAAGTGACTGAAATTTTGTTGAATACCATTCAAAGGAGGCGCAAACAGATTCTCTATCTTTGGTTGTGAAGCGCTGCCATATTCCGTTGAGGTCGGAAGATTTTCACACCACCCTCGTACATTAGGAAGCCTCTGAGACTCATTGTGATGTCCGAAGAGAGTGCGGCAAGTTCCCTCTTTTCCAGTGTTCGGTAGTGGTTAGAACCAACTGGAGCTTTGCATGAATCTGGTGACGTTCCTCAGTGATGCAAAGTCTTGTATACCCACACCGTGAAATGAACTGCGTCCATGATGGATAACTATGCATAGATTCCGTTTTCTAGTCTTCAATTTAAACGTACTTAGATGCATAGTCCTGCTTAGCTTCCATTTCTTCATCTTCTATTCCCTAAACCTATCTATTCATCTAGAGAAACACAATTCTGGCGCATTTTTTGAGTGTAGATATTTGTGAAAACCTTTTTAAATCTATGTAGAGTATGTCCAAGATTGATTTGATATTTTGTGAAATTTTTTTATAAATTATTTTACAACACTTCTTTCACTTTTCATACTATATTCAATAAAATTTTGGGGTTATTTTTCATACAATATTATATGTTTAATTTAATTAAATAGAACATTACTTTATGATTCCATATCAATTGAAACGGTTCATGTACTTCCAACTCATTGATTCTGTACTTTGAATATTTGTAATATAGAATTATCAAACAATATAGTAAAGAATATATCATATTAAAGGAATGTTAGTTTTATAATTCCTTTTAAGATATGTTCACTTATACGAAATAAGAAACACATATGAAAATATTTATAAAATCTATAAAAAATATTACAAATATTATTTTGCTGGACTTCACTTTAAATAAATTTAATAAAATAAAGAATTTATTGAAGAAGCGTAGTGTTGCAGAAAATATTACCAAATGCATTTCGATTCTAGCAGATTAAAAAATTATTTCATAAAGTTTAAGTGTTTGTTAAATATTTGCATTAACATTGCATACATTACGGCGCATCAGCATAGGAGCACATTTTGTTCGAATGAAAAATGAATTTAATATTTTTTTTATAATTCACATTTGACGAATTTAGTAGAATCTTTGAATACTGAATCTTTCTATTGAATACCGAGTTTGACTACTGAATTGAAAAACAGTTCAAAAATTTACTTTTATACTGATTTTACTGGTAAATGTACTTTTACTGGTTTTCGTTTAAAGTTCAAAAAGTAGTTTGTTCAAAAAATTAATTTGCTATCACTGAACTTATTTAACTCTTTTCTGCAAAACTAGAAATCATTGTGGATTTCAATTTCTTTTCTAACTTGCATACAAAATCCTAATCAAATTAAATTTTAATTTCTTTTCTAACTTGCCTACAAAATCTTAATCAAATTAAATTGAATTATTATTGTGATAAAAAACATTTTTTTATCAAAATTTATGTGTTTTCAAAAGTACACATGGTCACCTTCGTTTGAGTGAGAGCACATTGAATCGTAAAATCACTGTCTGAAATATTCGCATCATCGATTCGAGAGCAATGTGAATCTGTGCTGATGGCTCCGAGTGTGCACAAGAACCCTCAAAGATCAACAGAAACAATGATTAAATAAAATTCCAGTTAAAGGTGAAAAACATGCTCATGAAAAACAATAAATTTTAATTCATAAAAGTTGGAAATGTTGAAAGTGTAAACAGAGGAAGAACCCAAAGCGATGAATGATGAAATACAATAAAATTATGTGCCATTATTAGTGAAATCAAAGAAATAAAACCAAAACCAAACTGAAAATATTCATTGGGAAATTTGTACTTTAAGCAGAAATTGTTGGTAGTACAGTATTTGGCCCCAAATTTGACAGCAGTGGGCACAAAAATATTCAATAAAATTTTCAATCGTTAGAGAAAACTAAATTTCAAATTTTAACAAAATTCCTGTAATAATTCCAAGTGTTTGATGTAGAAGATTAAAAGCAAACTGAAAATTGTTGTTGAATTGTGCATAAAATAAAAATGTCAAATAATAAACTGAGACGCAACAACAAAACTATAGGCGACAAATCTCTTCAATGCAACAAATAAAACTGTCATAAAAAATCGCAACATTTCTATGGAGCAATTCGATTTTGTATATATGTCTTAGAAATTACGGACAAACACACACATACACACATATGTACATATGCAGCACTGTGTGCATGTGAGTACCACAAATACTCGTCGTACATACACGAAACTAGGCGTATAAAGGAATTTATCGATTTAGGTTGGTAATAAAATCAAATTTGTAAATTATTAAAAAAGTTGTATAGCATTTAATACAAACATACAGTACACTAAATAATGCGTGAATACATGAATACAAAGGCGCGCATACAAAAATATACATTCTTACATACATGTGCAACTGCATGTAAACACACACACATACACACAAACATATATAAGTATTAATAAACTACATATGTATCTAAATTAACTATATAAATATATATACATACATATATGAAACAAATTATATATACATACATACATATATACGAGTATAGCAGCATTATATACGGAATATATTGTACATGAAAGTGAATCAATGAAAATTACAAATAAAGGCCAAAATCTAAAGAAACAAACACACACATACATACAAATTTGTGTCAATGTTTACCGCTACTGATTAACTGTGCGTTTTATATGGGAATTTTGGTGACCCCAGCGATGGTGGCAGTGCGAACTTTGATCGAACGACATAATTTTTATGACCCTATATACCTTTGGAGAACAGAACTATTTTTCATTCATCAGGAACACTGTGGATCATTTAGACCCATTTTACTTTAGATCGCCTATAATTCCTCAACTATTGAACTTTTTAACCTAAAAATAAAACTGGGATGTACTTTAATACTAGAAAGACCTTAAGTTTTCCCTACTCCCATATCTCGAAAGTACACATCGGATTTGGCTAACTTTTCACAAAATAAATTTTTAAAAATATACACCTAATTCTGTTTTTACACGGTCTTTTTGTGTAAAATCGTGTTAAATCAAAACCGTGCAAGGTTTTGATTTAACACGGTTTGAAAAAAAAAAATTTTTAATTTTTCTACTAAATGGAATAAAATCTTGTAAAAAAATTAAAAATTTTTTAATTTTCAAACCGTCTAAAAAAAGACCGTATAAAAACAGAATTAGGTGTACAATTTTTCACGATAAAAAAATAAAAGTCACGAAAGCAAAAGTTGATAAAAATACTAAAGAAAATGCAAATATTAAAAATGAAAAACCGTCAAAATGGCCGAATGGTCTTTCTAGTGTTAAGAATTGATTAAACAATTCAAAAATATTACAAATACCTCTTAAGTTTGTTCTATACTTAAAAAATTCGCAGGTTTAGGAAAAGGAATTATATTGTCGCTTAAAATAGGAATATGGGTCTACATGACTCAGTGTGTTCTCTAAAGGATAATTATCAACATTGAGAGATGTGTTCTACAGGACTTTTTATAAATAATTACACATAGTTTTTTGGCAAAACCGACTTATTTTATTCAAAACATAGCCACTCAGAATCAGCACATCGATTTTTACTCTCGAAAAGCATGTCGAATGAGTGTTTTAGATCATTGGTCGGGATGTTCTTCAACCTTTTTGATGATTTTTACGTCCTTAAAATGCTTTCCTTTCCTCGTCAAATGCATTTTTTCGAAAAGACAAAAGTTGCACAATGTCAAATCAAGGAAATCCAGGGTGTGGTTGTTAGTTAAAATGCAATTTTCAGGCAAAAAATCGGTCACAAGTGTCAATCGATGAGAAAGCGTCAGCAAATAGAACAAACCGTGCTCACACTTTTCGGTAGCCAAAATCCCAGATAACCCTAAATCCCAGAATTTTGAAAGTAACGTAAACCCAGAAATGAGACTGTCAGGCTTATATGAGCTAAATTACTGAAAACATTTGTTTAAAAAGTACAAAAACTGTCTAAAATTTATAAATGCAATATAATTCTAACATTCCATTAGAGGATTACATAAAATAATAGAATCGAAAATCTTTTGGTTTTATCACCATTTGAAATCTTTAGTGAGACTGTGAGGCTCACTTCTGGGAATTAGGGTTAAAATACAATAACTTTAAGCTATTGAGATGCTTAAATCCAATTAAAAGAATTTCAATGAAGCATTTGGCTGCTCCTTGATAAGTTCATGTAAACTTTTCATAGAGTCGCTGGATACCACGAATTTCGGTTGACCGACATGCTGGTCATCATTTATGTTCCCTCAATCGTTTTTAAATCGCTTAAAGCACTCATGAATTCTGCCATGGCAAAAGCAATCATTGACATAAACTTGGTTTTTCAATTGAAATTTTTCAGTAAAAAAAGTTTAATACAAAACTTAATCCGCTGATAGAAACATGCTGTCACTTCAGATGCAATAACTTTGCTTTCAGTGAACAAAATGTCATAAAATTTTGGCTGCAAATTGGAAAAGGTTGTATCTACAAATCAAACGTACTACATACAGCTAACCTCCTGACGAAATGCCTGACGGTAGTACCGGGGGGATAAACCGGACATGTGAGAGATGGTTTTAGTGAGGTTAAAGTCCCACACTGACGGGGTTTTGGCTTTTGATGCTTTCCATCTCTATAAAAAAAAAAAAAAAAAAAAAAACAAAAAACATACAGCTAACGCCATTAGAAAATACATCATTTTTAAAGTCCTTTTTACTTATAGAACCCAAAAATCTTACCAACGGCGCTGCGTGAATAATCACTGAAAACCTTACTTAAGTTTGTGATATTTCAAAACTACATTTCATAAGTAGAACAGTTGATTACTTTGTCTTATGTATTAAAAATCTTTTTAAATTATTCAATTCTTAGAATTAATTTGGATATAACAGTCTAGAATTATTATTATTATTATTATTATTTATTTATTTACCATAATTGAAATTGCCATAAATTATCAGCACTAGCTACCAGAGCTATCAGCTTTACAGTCTAGAAGAGTCAGCCGCTGTGGATAAAGTTTGCCTGAAAGTCAGTCTGAACTTAAATAAAAAAAATACTCAACCTGTAGGGAAAAAATAATAAAAAGAGAAATAAAAAAGTCAGCCTAAAGTATAAAGTGTTTTGTAAGCCTAAAGTTTGGTAGATTTAGTTCCAGGCCCTGAATAGTCCGCCTTTAAACCTCAACTAGCGAAGCGACAAACCTATAGAGGTTGGTTTCAAATAGTCAACCAGTTTGCCTGAAGTGTATTTCAACCTGAACTACCTAACCACTAACCATAGTAAACACCCTCTGAGCCTAAGATAAGCTAGTCTCAAAGTCTGAAGTAATCAACCGCTGGGTTTAAGTATTTAACTTTAGTCATCGTTCATCCTCATTGGCAGAACTTCAATTGATTACACTCTGCTAGTCGAAAATAGTAACAAGAATCTCCTTAAAATTTGAATTGAAATCAAGATTGGGCGTTTAATTTATTTTATTGAATCGTGGGAAAAAGTCTTGTTTGTTTTTTTCTTGAGATATTGAAGTCAAATTCCTTACAGTTTGGCATTCAAAGACGCAAAATTTCAATAAATCGACGAAAAAGTGGGGTTTTTGGGACATTTTTGCCGAAAACACAGTTTGAATGCATTTTTTTGTATTGGTGTCTTAAGCAAATTTGTTGGTCGTTAAAATATCTACAAACTTGCCGAAGACAGTAAATCGATATTCAGAACGATTTAGGACCAATTTACATGCTAATTGCATGTCTTTCGAAGACTTATGCGACGAACCCGAATGAAATGAGCAAAATTCAAAGTCGGATTTCTCTTAAACTAGAGCCAATCCAGCCAAACTCCTGGTGGATCTGAACTCAGTATACCTATAGAAAAGTCGCTCAGTAGGTGCCCCGATTGTTACTATTTTTGAGAATAAATTTCAGGCACAGTGTTATCGTAACCAATACAAAGGCAGTAGCCATGTTGAAGCTCTATGCTCCCAAGTGGAGCGAATAAAGAGAAACAAATCATTGAATCATTCAAAGTGGCAGCCTACAAAGATGTTCCTTGAGTTAGTAGCAGACCTACAAAAGAAATGGAGGCCCTTGACTCAGATGCCAGTAAGGGATGAGACTCAATTTGATTTCCTTGTAAAGCACGAAATATCGTCAAACATAATAGTCACTTAAAATATTTAGCGAGATTTTTTAGAAACAAAGTCGCAGGTAAGCGAAAAAATAAAACTCATATACTAATTTTCATCAACGGAGTAATCACTATGCGGCAATGTTTTAAAAAACAAAAATTGAGAACTTATATTATATGAACCGTGTAGGGCACAAAAGAGTTAAACAAATAATTTTTATGGGTCAATTATTCAAATCAGTCAGTCAAATATTCTATCCTATTTAAACTGTAATTAGTTGACTCCGTAATTTTCTTGCAGTCTACTGCAATTCAACTTTCAAACAAGCATTTTCCACACACTTACTGCCACATACAAATACATTCATTTGCTTCACTAAGCCATTGTTCGGCATTGTGGCACAAAGTGAAAGTAACAAAATTTGCAACACGGATATCCGCCTTGCAACAGCGGAAACTCAGTGCTGCACAATAACAACGCAAATAACTTTGAAGACCACAAGCGGCACAAGTCACACAAAATCCTGTCGAAAATGTCACAAATGCAATCCACATGCAACTGCCATGTGGACATTCACTCTTCTTAGCAATGTAGGTCACAAACAATTTGATTCGATATGACAAAAGTTATCACTACACGCAATGTTAAATGTACTAAACTCGATTCTTATATAATTTTGTAAATTTTTTAATATCTTAAAAAATTATTCTGTGTGTAGAATGAAATTTGTCTTAAAAGTAATCGAATAGTTCCAAAATCGATTAATCGATTATTCGAATAGTAGTTGTTTGTACGAATAGTATTCGAATAGTGATATTTGAATAGTCGATGTGCTTCGAATAGTCGAATAACTGTTAAATTTTTTAATAATCGAATAAACACTTAAGTTTTTAAAATCGAATATTTTTGAACAAGTAATCGAACAGTCGTTTGCCTTACACTTGTCGAATAACGCTATTCGAATATTAATAATCGAGTAATATGCTATTCGATTTATTCGAATAATAGATTAGTCGAATAACAAGAGCCCTAAAAATTTGTCCAATCGACTGTGCTTTTTGCAATGAAGTGTGAATACCCCTAACATGTGAGGACACTTGCCGTAACATCAGTGCATACAACATCATCAGTAACAACAAAAGTGTCAAACCAACTGTGCCAAGTCTCGTTTGCATTTATAGTAATTTTGCAATAATTGAGGATTCGAATATCCTTTTTCCACACGTTTAATGATTCTGAAGTTAGCTTTTTCACTTTTCGGCAGCAATGTTATTAAGTTTGGTGTTCAGATTGGATCTTTTATTCTCACTGACAACACAAAATAAATGTATCTGCTTGAAAACTGAGTTAATAAAATTCATAAAATGCCCATTAGCTGATAATTTAATTAAATATGGAACAATCAGCTCACTACAAATTAAAAATTTTGAAGCTTTCACTTAAAAGCCCATCACAGTAAAAATGTCCTATTTTCCGCCTTGTTTCAATCGATTTTAATTTTCTTTTAGAGTTATTAAAACACAAAAAACATCTTCTTTCTCTGGTCATTTGCACCGAACAAAGCTCTTAAAACTTATTAACCAAAATCCAGCATTCCGTCAAATCGAAAAAGCCCAACCAACAATTGCAAATCAAATTTCACAATTGCGCTCCTTTATGCCATAAATTGGCACCCAAAATTGTTGCATAATTGAAACAATTCCGCAGCTCAAAATTCTATGTTATTAATTTCAATTAAAGCAGTTAACCAACCACAACTCATTTCACACTCAAACGCACCAACTCAACGCAACAGCAACAAAAACAGCGCTCGCCACCAGCACGCCAAACGTAATCTTTAGCAACACTCAACCAGCTCCTCCCCGCCCATCGCTGCTATTCCTCACTCCGAACAGCCCAACCACAACAACCGCCAACTGACACAATGCCTGGCATTTAGTGGAACTCATGCCGGCATTTCCGCACACCCCTTCCCCCGCGCACAAAAGCAGCATTGAAGCGGTGGCGGGGCGGGGCGAGCGCTTTGTTTACACAAATGTCAAGAAGTTGGCGTATAATTGCGGCATGCTGGCAAAATTTCATGCTTTTCTTAACACGCATTCTTGGACATGCGGCTGTGGCCAAACGGCGCATAAATTACGGCAGATGAGGCGAAAGCGCCGAAAAGTATGCCAACATTTGCCGTTGTGCTTTTGTTTGATTTTCACTCGATGCCGGCGGGAAAAAAATGAAATTCGCGCAACAGCCGACAGCTGCCGTTCGATGCTGAAATTATGCGTTTCTGACTTGACGCCAGCTCAATAAAGCATTGGCCTAAGTGTCAAACAAGTTGACTGCGACTTACAACAATACTTGACGCAGCCGACTTGGGCTCGTTAAACCCGTTTTCGTTTTCACAAGTTGTATTGTGGCTTTCATGAGGGCGGGGACAGGCGGTGCGGCATTGATTTGTTTACACACATTTTGCCTGTGGTTTCCATTGCAGCGGCGCATAAACAGCCCCTAACTGCTGCGAAGTAATAAAATTTTTGATTGAATTTGATTAAAATATATGCGACGGCTAAAGGTGGAGCGCAATAAATTGGCCTGCCAATGTATTTTAATTGCCTTTAAAAAGCGCTTTAAATTTGGGCGCATTGCGTTGGCAGCCAGCAAACAGTTTGCCATCTGGCTGCGCTGTCTTGGCAGCGACGACTACACTGAATTCGCTGCGCTAACTGCTACAAAGCGTCAATTACTGCAGCTTAATTTAATTTTTGCTCCAACTGCCGGCGTGCCAACGCGCACTGCAACTTAAAGGCTCGCAGTCACCAAAACGAACTTAATTAAATCCATTGTAGGTGGGCATTCATTAAGCGACGAAATGAAACGCCAAAGCAAATTCATAGACGAAAACCGGCGCGAGTCGACGGCAAGTCGAGCTACCAAGTCGTGCGGCCAAGAGCGGCCACAGCAGCCAGTCGGCGGAAGAGATTATGAAGCGCCATAATTTGAAAACAGCTCGACGCGGGAGGAGCAACGAACATTATGAAATATGAAAAAGCGCACAACGCGGGAAATTTGCCAACATTTGGCTTGCTTTTCTTTTAGTAGAACGGACGCTTTAAAATTAACAGCGCCAAAACACTGCGTCGGCATTTGGGGCATAGGTGAAGCTGAATTAAAGACTTTCATGGAAACATTACAAGATTTTAAAGACAACAAGAAATTTGTACGTCTGTGGTCAGAGATGGAAAGAAAAACATTCGTTTATGGTCAAATTGATGGTTTATAGGCTGATTTCCCACATGAAGTGTGATCCAAAGTCAGTTTTCTGGGTTTTATTTAGTGGCCGACCGAAACATCTTTTTTGGGCCGAAACCGAAACCGAATTTCGGTTTTTTTTTAATATTCGGCCGAAACCGAAACATCGTATTTTACATTAAGTAAATAAAGAACAAACAAACATAACATAAATAAATAAATACTTATTAATAAAAACAATTTATTCATTTTTTTAAAAACATAAACATGAAAAAATCACCCTTTCGTACCTTACTCGCTAATATTCAAAATTTAATAATAATTTAATAATTTAATATTATATGCTAAAAAAAATTTATTTCCATTGGTTGCATCTAAATTACTCCTCTTTTCACTATATATCTGCCACACAATAAAATGTAAAAAAATATTCTAGAAAAATTCGGTTCCGACCGTTCGGCCATCTTTTGGCCGAAACTGAAACCGAAACCACTTATTTGGGCCGAAACCGAAACCGAATATTCGGTCGGACACTAGTTTTATTGAACCCTTTTGGGACGCGATACTCTTAGTATCAGGTGTACAACTTTGCTTCCGCCGTTTTTTTCCAAAATTAAAAGCTTTATTGCGAAAAAGTGCTTACAGATGTATTATTCAAAGTATTGTCCGTCGCTAGCGACAACTTTCTCCCATCTTTCCGGCAATTTTCGGATCCCGGCTCGAAAAAAGGAGTCCTCTTTTGACGCTATCCATGAAGCAATCCATTTTTCCAATTCTTCGAAGGATTGAAAATGTTGATCTGCCAGGCCGTGTGCCATCGAACGGAATAGGTGGAAGTCAGAAGGGGCGACATCTGGGAAATACGGCGGGTGGGGCAAGACTTCCCATTTCAGCGTTTCCAGGTACTTTTTGACCACTTTTGCGACGCATCAGTTGCGTTCGGTAGCGATCTCCTGTGATGGTTTCACCCGGTTTTAAGAGCTCGTAGTAAATCACACCTTCATCTTTGAAGGTTTTTTCTCTTCCACCACCATGCTTGTCTTCGACATCGAAATCACCATTTTTAAAACGTTGAAACCACTCCCGACACGTTCTTTCACTCAGAGCAGCATCACCGTAAGTTTCTGAGAGCATTCGATGCGCTTCAGCTGCATTTTTTTGCGAATTGTAACAGAAAAGTAAAACTTCCCGCAAATGGCGAGAATTGGGCACATAAACGGACATTTTCGAGAGTGAATAATACGAAAACAAGAACAACTGTCACTGAAACGGCGATGACAATTCGTTAGGCACTGTCCACACTCACTTTAAAGGCATTACCATCTATGTATTTCAACCAGCCTCAGCCGGTACAGCCACCTATCGGAAAACGGCGGAAGCAAAGTTGTACACCTGATAGAAGTGAAACTAATGGTCTGTATACTCTCGACATCAGGTAATCTTGCGGTCTTCAATCGGTGAGTCCCTGTCACCAAGTTTCCTTAAGACTCTGAATCTCTTTTAGCCGTTGCGTGGCTCCTATGAAGAAAAGGATGTCGAAGCAAGAAGAGTTCCAGTAGCTCGAACTCTGTGATAGGCATTGGGCCAAAGCATATGTGTCTGGGACGTTCGAAAGGTTGGCACTCATCGCTGTAGAGTGCAACAGTCTCATTGTCCTCAAACAATTTGGTTGACGTACTAATTGAGCTGACTTGTCCATATGGAATTATGTTATAAAATATGGGTCAGATTTCATTAATAATATTTTTAGTTTTTGTATTTAATTTGACTAGAAAAACAGTTAAAGACACAGAAGATTTCCTATCAGAAAGATATGCAGTAAAATAACAAAGACCTCAATAGAATAGCTTTGACTCCATTGAGATCATTCTTCACTTTTCACAGCCAATTCCGACACTTACTTAAGCAAATCACGAAACAGGGTAACATTTGTTTAATAATATTTCTAGTTTTTGTATTAAATTTGACTAGAAGAACAGTTAAAAAGACAGAAGATTTTCTATCAGGAAAGTATGCAAAAAAACCTCAATGGATTCGTTTTGACTCCATTGACTTCATTCGTTTTGACTCCTCAGAAACATAGGTAGAATTTTTGTAATAATATTTTTAGCTTTTGTTTTAAATTTGACTTGAAAAACAGTCAAAGACACAGAAGATTTTATTCCTGGAAGCTATGCAAAAAAAACCTCAACGGATTCGTCTTGACTCAATGGATTCATTTTGACTTCATTGAGATCTTTTTTCGGATTCGTTTTGATTCAATGGATTCATTTCTGACTTCATTGAGATCTTTCTTCGTTTTTCATAGCCAATTGCATTAACTTACTTAAGCAAATCACGAAACATGGGTAAAATTTGATTAATATTATTTTTAGTTTTTGTATTAAATTTGACTAGAAGAACAGTTAAAGACACAGACGATTTTCTTTCTGAAAGCTATGCAAAAAAACTTCAACCGATCCGTTTTGACTCAATGGATTCATTTTTTACTTCATTGAGATCTTTTTTCGCTTTTCACAGCCAATCGTATTAACTAACTTAAGCATCAGAAACATGGGTAGCATTTTTTAATAATATTTTTAGTTTTTGTTTTTAATTTGACTAGAAAAACAGTTAAAGACACAGAAGATTTTCTATCAGAAAGCATAAAGATCTCAATGGTTTCGTTTTGACTCAATGAATTCTTTTTTGACTTCATTGAGATCTTTCTTCGCTTTTCACAGCCAATCGCATTAACTTACCTAATCAAATCATTAGCTAACTATCCGAAGAGCCTCTTTGAGTCTTCGTCTCGCAAGACGCAATCTTTTTCGTGCTACTGAAATGGTCACCGTAATTTTTCTTTCCACCGCTACTGATGTCAAGTCGTTGTTGCCGCGGCAACTTCTGTTGTTGGCAATCTTATCTTGACGTCCGTTTCTCCAAAATATTCGCAAATTTATTTCGTATTTAAGTTTTCCGCACTTCCACACACCAACACTGCAGCGCAACGAGCCAAAGGAAGCGCAGAGCACAGCAGCCGACGGAAAAACGCAGAAACTTACAATGCAAAAGATGCCCCAGCAGCTGCAGCCGTTGCTGTTGCTTCCTGTTGTTGTTGTTGCAGTTGTTGCTGCTGTTGTTATTGCCATTGCAGTTGTTGCAGCAACATGGGTTTCTTTGCGTTTGCTGATAAAATATGAGCGACCGACGGCAGTGGTAACGAAACTACTTTGCGGTTCTGCCAAGCGGTGGGCGAAAGTGGCAGCAGCCGCGTTGGTGTCGGTTTCCATGCAGATCACAGCAAATGGCAATGGAATGGCTGCAGAAAACGAAATCAGTTTACATGCCACATTCGCTCAACGCATCCAAGTGGCAGTGGCTGCGGCCGGCGCTGCAATGTCAGCAAACAACGAGCTCTGTTCCGCAGCGATTCGGCCGCATGCCGGCGCACTCTTACAATTTCACACATTTTCATTCAGTAAATATATATATTTGTGTTTCTAACTATGTATGTGTGTGTGTGCATGATGAGACACGTTCAAACAAATAAACAAGCAAACAAGCTGTCAGCCCGCCCGTTCGCCACTGTCCGCCTAATGCATCGCTGCACAAAGAACGGCAGACACCTCATTGCACTCTGTCTGCCGCTGACTTATTTCGTTTTGTTCTCGACTTGGCATTGAAATTTCGCTATGGTCGAGACTTGATTTGCTTGGCTGTGCCATAAAAATTGGCCAATATTTACGCGCAATCTTTTCTCATTTTCAGTTGCATTCGCCAGCATATCCGCTGCAAGTCGGTCGCATTGCACTTTTCGATTTCTTTGCAATGCACGTCCGATTTCTTTGCTTTTGTATTAGCTTTATCGGCTGCCACAAAGACAGTCGTGGCGGTCACGTCACGCATTGCACCAACGAAGCACATTTCGATGAATTCGAATGAATGGAATTTGAATTCGAAACGGTTTCTCTTCCACAGACACATTTTGCATTTGAAGAATGAATTTTGGTCGTTTACTTAGTTGACCCAACCAGCAAACTGTAAGTAAAATATTGAAGAAGTTCGAAGAAAGACGATCGGTACTGGTGGCGTAACACTCTGCCAAAAAGTTGGCTGAAGTTAGTGAGAAACCGTAGCTCCACTAATTTGACATTGTTTGGCTCCATTCAAACGAAGGTGAAAAATATTCAGATTGTCTCTTTTGCGAGATTTTAATCAGCTTAGATCAATCGAATCTAAAAAGCCGTCTATCCACCTATCTATTTGGGGTACAAATAAGTTGAGTTGAGCAAAGTGCTGATCTTTCGGCCACATGTTGCAAAAAGCGACAAGAAAACTTTGGAAGCGCTTTAACGGAATATCCCACCTCAGCCGCCGAATTCACCAGACATTGTTCCTTGCGATTACAACTTGTTTCGGCCAATGATTCAAGGCCTGGACGAGCAGCACTTCGTTTCTTAGGAAGAAGCCAGAAAGTGGGTCGGTTTTTGGATCTCTTCAACATACGTGGAATTTTTTCAACGCGAAATCTGTATGCTGCCTGAAAAATGGGGAATAGTCGTAGTTGACGGTGTACAATACTTTGAATAGAAAACATTATAATAATTTCTTTGAATAAAACTTCAAAGCCACAAAAAACTTCTTAAAACTCCCAATAGCAACAGAATCAATCTTTGATTCTTTTCTATCTCGTTCTTAGTGAAACAAGAACTTACTTTCTTTCTTATTGAAGAATAATCTTAATTCAATTCCAGCTTAACCATTTCGACCACAAAGTTGCCTGAGAGCAACTTCACCTTATAGCAAAAGCTACGTTTGATTTATGGATTTAATTTAAGTAGGCACCAACAAATTAATATTTTTAGAAGTGAATTCAAAGCAAATTACAAAAATTTTACTGTTATCCGCAAAATAATTTCCAATAATTTGCAGTGATATCAGGGAAAGTTTGTGTTCTAATTGAAGTCTACGAATTGGGCGCGTTTGATCAAAAACCTGTTTCTTTAATAATGGTTAAATAAAGTCAGAAAGTGATTATTTTGTATTTTTCCATAAATATAAAATAATTTTTCTGTTATTAAAAAATTTTGATACAAAATTTACTTAACCCGTTTTAAGCTAAAATTGTTCAAAAGTAAACTAGCTCAAGAACTCGAACAAAGAGGCGTGGCGACTTCAAATGTCGTATGCACACTTCTTAGGAAACTGTTTCATGATTTAAATACCAAAAAGTAATATCGAGACACAGGGTCTAATTCGGGGTCGAAAGGGTTAAGACTAAATATTGTCGCGCACTGAGTTCACAATTAAATCTCACTGCATTGCAATATGTATGGGATTACGTATATAGGTACTACAGAGCTGCAATTGTGCATTTGAAACTGGTTTCAAGACACTCTCTCTCTTTGCACGGCACTGCACTGCACTGACTCAGTGCAAACAGATCGAATGAGAGGTGCCAGCGAAGAGAAGCAAAACATGTGTGTGCATGACATATGAGAGCTGAGACTTTGTTGCTTTATAACATTAGTGTGTGCGAACACACTAAAGGCAATGCACAGTAAAGGCAATGAAATTTACTGCAATGACACTGAATGCAGTAAGTTATACTAATAGAAAAATTAGTGCTTTGTTATTATTGTAATAATCACGCATATTTTTGAGTTTTTCGAATGGTTTTTATTTCAAATTAAATTTCATACGAATTTTCAAATAAAATATTTTCACCTAAATTGAAATATTGTGTTTTATGGACATATTTCAAAGCGTAAATACATAAAAAGCATTGAACAGAAAAATTAAATTATATTTACTTGTGCATATCGCACACGCACAACAAAAGTGACACAACTCAAAATTTGTGATTTTTCAGGAAACGCAAAAAACTGTTTTTGAGCTAAATAAACATTTTTTTTTAATAACGAATAGACCATTCAGTAGAAAATCCTTACAGATTATGCTTTTTGATAAGTTCCAAGAATTTTTTTTTATTTTACACTAGAAAATCCAAAATTTTGAGTTGTGACTGTTTTGATGATATTTTAATTCAATAATTACGGAACCTTTTCAAGTTATGCCACTTTTTCTGAATTTAATAATTATAAATGACAGTTAAAAAGTTGAAAGAAAAATTTTGAGAATTCATAATTAATTTAAAAAATGAAAAATGTATACAAAAATTGTCAGAATTTTGCTTAAAATTAACTTTAACAAAAATTTATTTCGTCAAAAGTGACACAATTTGAGTTAGGACTCTTTTGCATTGAGCTGCAGCAATCAAATAGCATCAAACTTCTGACATGAAAAGAGACCTAACTGTATTTTTGTAACAGTTAACAACGACAAAATATACTGAGCTTTTGCTGATTGGTAGATTTATGCAGTGTGCACAGTATTAACACATAAACCCGAAAATGAAAAATTTTTAGTTGTGTCACTTTTGTAGTGCGTGTGCGATATATCTCCTTTTTTTCAAAATTTTTGTTTTAATGATGGCTAAAAATTACAATAATAACTACATATACACTAGTCAGAATAAGTTTGCGTACAAGGGGTACGTAGTTTTTTCATATGAAAAATAAATCAGTTAAAGTAATTTTTCAAAAACAAAATATTTTTTATTTCTTCCGTAAACTTAGTTCTTTTATTCCATTAACCTTCACACTGTCACTAGTAACATTTTGTTAATATTTCAATTTTGATTTTGCTATAATTTTTTAGTTTTAATTCCGATTTTCATGCGGCTTCGGCTCAGTGGCCATTTTATCAAGCTTTTTCTAAATATGTAATCAGAAAACTAAACATTTTATTTTTTCCATCTTTTTTTTACAAATGAAAATTTTTACCCCTATTTTGGTTACATATTAACATATTCAAAATTCAATGTTCAAATTTGGATATGTGATGTGGAATTACCTAAAAATCTTAAATACAAAATTTTGTGAGAATATGTATCTTTGAAAATGCACTTTTTATGGCATTTCTTTAAAAAAAGCAACAAATTCGCCCAATTTGTGGGGGCTGAAACCCCATTCATCCCTTTTCCCCCTTCCACATTTGAACCTAAAATCTCTTAAGCACAGTCCATTTTACGTTTTTGCTTACCAACTTAGCTCAAAAAATGAAAACTGTCTTTATAAAACGGATGAAAAGCAAAATATTAACTATGTTAATAGTGACAGTTTGAAGGTTAATATGATAACATCAAAAACTTGACCAAACTGTAAAAGAAGGGCCAAAAACAAAATATGTTATGAATTCACCTCAGAAAAAGTTTGCGTACAAGATAAGGTTATGTAGTTAAAATGTAATTGAAACTAAGTTTTGTCCAAAAATTAATATCTTTGTGAATATTCTTTTCTCGCTTGAACTCCCTGCAGAAGTTTCGGCGTACATTTTATTAAATTCGGTGTTTTTTCAGCGGTTATTTTGTTATATCCTTGAATTGTTATATTGGTTTACTATATCTTTGAAGATGGAGTGTTGTTGGGATCAGGGTTCAAGTAAACCAGGGCTAGGGAGGAACTTTTTCAACTTTGCTGAGTTAGGTAATAGCAAACATAGCTTCGCATCGTATGCATTGCGTCCTAAGGTTAAAAAGTAATGTTGGAATCTGAACCAGAATTTTGAAACCTTGGCTTGCATAAGCTTTTAGAATATGTAAATAACCCCCCGGAAGCATTTCTGAATAAAAAAACAGCCTGCTCACTCCTTTGCCTGACATGCAGCCCCATACCATATCCTCACATATGCTATGCTTCACTGTTAATTTTAGATTTTTGTTATTAACAGGATCCTCGTCAAATTAGTTCATGCCTTTTAATGCCAAATACGCCAAACCATTATCAGATAATAATGAATCGTCCCACTTTCTATAGATAACAACATATCGTCCCGGAAATCTGGTTTTCTAGACTCTTTGATGGGCTCTTTTACGAAAGCAATTCTGTAAACATGCTGTTATGTAGGGGAAATATGATTTTTTTAGGATTTTTCTTGTAAAGTCAGTGCTACTGGGTTTTATAAAATATTTCTGTACATTTCTGAAGATATTGGATGCAACTAGCCTTAGATTATGATGCACTGATCGCAAACAATCTAATCCTCTTTCTCGGGTAGCTTAAGAAAATGGCCAGATCGTAGTAACGCAGCAAGATTTTTTGTTTTTTTGGAGATTTAAGATGGCTTTTTGAAATGACGAATGTGCTCTCCCAAAAGTTTCCCAAATTCATGTAATTTTTTGTGAATTTTGGAAATTTTTAGCAAGATTATCCTTTTATCCATGTTTAATTTTTTTTCTGTTGGATTCTATTGCTTTCTATAAAATTTCAAGCACATATACGGTTTCAAATCATTTACAAATCCGTTTACTGTTCAATGGAATACAAATTTTCCAAAAAAAAAAAATAAAAAGCATAACCGGAAATTCCCGTTACTAGTTTTGTACGCAAACTTATTCTGCACCGTTTTGTGAGTATATTGTCAGTAAATACGAATACATGGAAAATTATTTTTTTCATTTATCTATAACTGAACAAAAAGTGCAGTTAAAGCATATATGAAAAATGTGGATAAGTTTTTATAAACAGAGAACCCATTTTTGAAAATTAATCATAACATAATTTTGACTCGCCTGTACGCAAACATATTCTGACTAGTGTACATCAATATTACATTTAAATAATTTATTTAAATATATTCTATTAACTCAGATCATCAACCTACATTTTAATTAATTTTCTATCAGACACTGAAATGTTTTCCGAAACTCTCTCACTTAATTACGCGTGCCAAACTGTTCTTTTAATCACTCATTGCATTCAGTGTACAGGTAGCATTTTGGCCCGTTACACACTGTCAACGATTCATTAGCATTGCTTGCAGTGTATATAGCAGAGAGAAAACAGTGCGTGCCTTGCAGAGACAACCAAATGAGTGTTGACTGCTATTGCGGTTTGCGTTTTGTTGTCATTCTCATACTGCTCTCTTACTGCAGTGAATGCTGGCAAACAGTGCACACTGCACCAAATCACACTGTGTGTAGGGAGAAATGAATCATCCATTGCAGCTCTTTAATAGGTACTTAGGTAGCTAATAGTGGATACTCCGAAGGGACAACACAAAACCCAAGGAAGCCCATTGCAATGCCTCAATTTGTTTTTGGATTGTTGGATACCCCTCGCTAGCAGAACCAATTTGATCTTCTGACGAAGCTAAGTAGGCCGCGAATAGTCTTGTCGGCTAAATCCCCCCAGGTTGTCAAAGAAGAACTCACCCAGGAGAATTGTTTTTTCCTAAAGAGTTCAAGACATGTACACACATGTTGAACATGACGAAGACTTTCCTGCTATTCCTCATCTATGCAACTTCCGCAAAAATTATAAGAAAATATTCCCAACTATCTAATACTACGTTTACACAGCGAGATTAACTCATCGAGATTACGATAATCTCGTTGCACGTTTACATAGAGATTAACTTGAATACGATTAATCCAACACACAAACCTTTTCGCGCTACATGCCCTTCGCCAACAAAGAAACGCATTATTCCTTGCAATGATTAATCCAACACACAAACCTTTTCGCGCTACAATTCATTTTTTTGTTTAGTGATGATACAAAAATAATCGATTTCAGCCAAATTTGCAGAGTTGCTTTGGGGAAATACGAGATTACTTTGTGAGATTAAATTTTAATCGCGCTTTTTGCGAGGTTAACTTTGTATGGGTAATCGCGCATTTTGATACGAGAGTAACGACTTAATCGCGCAAATCGGGATAATCTCGTCTGTGTAAACGTAGTATAAAGGAGTATTGTATAAATTTTTACAAAGATTAGAAGCCATCTAGGCTCTGTTTACAATGTGTACTGATAAGGGTTAAAGAATTGGATACCTGATTTTATGTCAGAGGAGTCAGGTTTCAACTGGTTTATGGAGGCTTAAGTCCAAAAGATACACGTTGAAAAGTTACTATCATTACAATTTGGTTGGCCTGAGAATAGCTTTCATTAGCAGGCAAAGTAAGAAGAGTAATAATTTTTCTCATGATATCCCAATAGACCTTCTGCACAACTTGAGTGTATCTTTGTATCTTGGATGCAGGATCTCAAAAATTCACCTCACCCTACTCCACCAAAGAAACAAATTCATCAATTCCATAGCATTATTAGCATTTGCAGTTGTCTTGGCTTAGATTTGAAGAAAAACAATAAGTGATTTCAACGAGATTTGATAGATATGCATACAAGATGCCTTCGAAAGTAAAAAGAACTTTTTTGTGATAAGAAAATTAAAAAAATTTTTAGCAAAACAACTTTTTTAATTTTAAATACTTAGCCCCTTCGGACTCAATACAGCGATTTGCATGAAGGCGTGACGAATGAGTGTTTTAAATTGTCAATGGTTCAAGTTTCTTCGACTTAAACTTCTTGGCTTCGACCTTAACTAAATACTTTCTTTCATCGAAAGGAAAACATAACATCGTATAGTGCCAAATCAGGCGAAGTGTTGATCTCAATGCTAGACAGCAACAAACGTCAACTTCCTTCTAGGCAATATTTATCAAACGTTTCGAAACGCAAAAAAAAAGTTGTGCATTTCTAGAACCTTTGTTTGGCTCAGTAAAATGAACTCCTTATGGACAACGCTATTGGAATCGTAAAACCAAATTAACATTGTCTTCACTCTGGACTTCAACAAACGAGATTTTGTGACCAGATGTTAGTGATCATTTATGTCCTTATGACATTATGAGCCTCGGTTTGAACAAATAACCTTAGTTATGAATTTCGTGTATGATTTAAATTTTACAAAAAAATTAAGACGAACTAAAGAAATATTTCTCTTATTAGTCACCAATGTTGAACCTGTACCCATACAATCGCCACTGAATTCCGATAATCCGTTGTTACTCCCATTTTCTGAACCCAAAGAAACTTCACCGTTCTTATTTGTCTCTTTTACGCTTTCCATCAACCCTGTCGTCCTCGAGATCAATCGAGTGCAACGACGAAATTGCCTGGCAACCGTTGCTTATATTTATTGACTTGGCTGTCATGTCGACATTTTGTGAATAAACAAAACAGAACATTTTCTATTTTCGAACGCAGTCACCACATGAAGCACAATTTTCAACAAAATATATACAACTAAAAAATCCATCTCAAATCGCATATTCAAAATTTTTGCAACCATAACACTTGAAAGCTTTTTTTCTAACAGAAATTCTCAGCAGCAACTGACGCGGCGGAACGGACAATAGATAAGAATGGTGAGTAAATGCGCTACGGATATGGGCCAAGAAATCGACAACAACAACAAAAACAATGACAAAAATTCGAAAAGCGTGCAAAAGCTGACATATGCAAACGTTGAAACGTGCAAAATATTTCATAAATGGGACAAAATTCGAAGAAACATCAACGCGGCATGTTGCAAGCATGTTGGACGCTGCAGCAGCTATGCGCAGTGTTGCGCGGTGGCGGTGATTATCTGCAGCAACAATGCATCATTAAGGATGCAATAATACGCGTCGCGGCAGCAGTTTGGCGATAAAGAGGCGACGAGCGTGCGCCATAAAATGTTGCAATTTTTCATGCGCGCCACCAGCGACGACGATGCGTTGCTGCATTGCATAACAACAACAACACCATCGGCAGTGCAGACAGCGGCAGCTACTGTAAAATAAATGTACAAAAAAATATGGAAAAATTTATGGAATCTCGAGAGCGCGTGGCGAATGCACCCCACACACACACACGCACAGACACTCGACATTTATGAAAATTTCACTCCTTTCGCCGAAAACCAACACAAACAAACAAACACAAAACGGCTCGAAGAATCAACGCATGGGCGGGCCAGATTGCTCGAGTGCGCTGTAAATTTTTTCAACTTGTTGTTGTGTTTTTTTTTGTTTTTTGAATAATTTGCAGTCATAAAATATGCAATAAGCCAACAGCTGCTGCGAAATTGTTTTGAAAGCCGCGCCATCACATTATTTAAACACCGCGATCGCCCGCACGTCCACCCACCCACCCAACCTTCCGCCTTCCGCTCAGCGACTAGCCAAGCGGTCTGCCCTTGCCCTCCATCTGTGTTGGCGCTGGCGGCGCTCCATGCAGTCGTCTGTCCGTCTGTACGCGGCCATTCGTCCTTCGCAACGCACTGTTGGCACTGTTGCTGATACTGTTGTTGTTGTTGTAACTGATGTTGTTATAGTTGTTGCCATTACTTGTTGTTATTGTTGTTATAGCCGTTGGCGCATTAAAACGAAAGTTCGCCTTTGCCAATGCAACTACAACAACAACGCCAGCGAGCCAACCAGCCGGCAACATGTAAACAAACAAAATATCGAACGTTAAAGGGTTTTAAAATTTTCAGTCGTTATCCTATTGCCAGCGTTGTTCGGGCCGCAGTCGTTATTGAAATTGCCGCCGTTAAAACGAAAGTGAATTTTTTTTAATGCGCCAGCGCGCGCACTCTTCATGCCTTTGATTTTATTTTCATTTTCATATTGTGCGCCGTTAAGCGCCTTATGCGGCCGCCGTCGGTGCTGGCATAAATTCCGACGCCGTCCGACGGCAAGGACAGACCGGCCAGATGCATCCATAAGCGTTGCAGGCCTCGAGGCGCCACAGTCTCCCATTACTTGCCGCATTAAGGCCGCCGACATGCGAGCGTATTAAAATTATTTCACTTCTTATAATTGATACACATACATACATATATATGTGTCCATCTACATATATGTGTTGTTGTTGTTGTCGTTGGCGGCGCAATTAATGTGTTGTGGTGCACAACATTTGTTCAGTGTTTGCATTCGTTTAACCTGCTGCCTCGATGTTAAGTTCGGTTGTTGTTATTGGTTTTGTTGCATATATTTTGCAGCATTTATTTTCCACGCTCCATGCAGAAATCGATAATGCAATATTTAATCGGCAAACGAAACAATTTCATTAATTATTGACAGCAATTTTGTGTGCGGCCAACTTATCGCATTACGCAAATCTCTCTCGCCATCTGTTGGCCAAACTGTGCAGCCAACTATTCTTCATCCGCACATCAGCCCACCGAGAAATGCATTTGCGTTCATGAAAAAAAAATTGTTTTTAAATCGAATCGCTTATTTGCATAAATTTCATGTATTTTAGACTTTTAAAGCTTAAAACACCAACAAATTAGTCGCTAACTTTTTCGCGACCAAAATAAATTGGCGAGTAACGCTTAATGTTCACAATGCTCAACAAATAGTCGCTTTTTGAGTCTGTGTTGGTGTTTCCTGAATCACGTGAGGGTTTTTTTTCCTCATATACGGAAACGTTGGTTATAAGCGCATCCAGTGAGTTGAAAATGTGTCTCATCTGACACAAAGGCAGTTTTCTTATCTTTAAGAAAAAATCATCAACGTCCAGTTAATCTAACTATATATGTATGTGTGTGTGTGTGTGTATTCATTCATAAATGATAGAACCCACCAGACATTTTTTGTTGCCGGCATTAAGAAAACGATTCGCTCCCGGCAACAAATTTATCGCCGGTAATATCGCCAGCGTACCGATTTCGTATCACCAGTCGTTCTAAAATGTCCGCCGAAAGCAACTCGCCTTGACGAGTCGTTTTCTTATCGCCTTGACGAGTCGTTTTCTTATCGCCTGGACGAGTTGTTTTCATATCGCCTGGACGAGTCATTTTCATATAGCTTTTTT
This sequence comes from Melieria picta, assembly GCA_964056695.1. NCBI lineage: Eukaryota > Metazoa > Arthropoda > Insecta > Diptera > Ulidiidae > Melieria > Melieria picta. The sequence goes on along the minus strand of OZ057398.1, from coordinate 20,803,725 downwards.
ATTGCCTTAGGCGACTTGCTAAATTAAGCAATAAGTGTTTTAAAAAAATGTATTTGTAATATTTTCATTTTATTTAAAAAGTAACAATTGGCAAAATTCAAAAGTGAAACTAGTTGTCATGGCGCATCCTTTTTTTTCAATTCGATCCTTTGCATAAATTATATGCTTTTGCAGTATGCTGTTGACGCGCAAGTCGTTTTTACTCGACTGTTCACAGAATCCGAAGAGATTGCAGTGATTTTGTGGTATTGAAAGTGAGGACTTGGCTTCAAATGCCGCTTCAAACAACGTTTAATAGAGGCACATAACCTTCACCAAATTCAGCTGCCAGTAACAGTTAAGATTCAGACTATTCGTCGACGAGTGAATACAAATTTTTTAAATACGATCAATCTCACTGAAATACAAAATATAGTTCAATTCGGTATTTCAAAGTCCTGGAAAACAAAGTGTTTTTGTACACAACACAATTGTTTCTTGGGACATGTTGCTAATTTGTCGCTGCGGCAATAAATCGGCGAATCGCCAATTTGTTGCCACTGACGATTGTTGCCTATTTCTCACATTTTGCTTGGTGGGAACAGCCAGCTTATGAGACTTTTTAGGACCGAATTTTGTGTGTGTGTGAAATTTAACTCAAAGGGAAATATTAATGAAAACTTTCAGTTTTGAAATTGTCCAAATTTATCAAAATGGCAGCAATACTTTACTGTTGTTACTCACAGCCCCATAAAATGTAAGCCAGTTGAAGAGGTTAGCACACAGAATTTAATTTTGAGGGGCTCGTACACAACTTTTGAGCTCAGTACCCTTTGAAACACATTTTTTTTTGCCTCCTCGTCGGAAAAGTCTAGCAAGCGCAGCACTGAGACCTTACATACGTCCATGGTACTACGACTTGATGTTCCCTGTGTTTTGAATCTACCCGACTTCCAGAGAAATCTGCATAGATCCTGGGGTGCCAAGGAGCTAAGGTGGTCGCTTCTCAACACATCGCACAGTGATTCATTCGATAGACAATATCAAAAAATTTAGTCTCACGATTTTGCTGTCATTTGAAAGGTAAAACTCCAACAAAGAAAACCCCAAAAATCTGTGCTAAAAATTAATTAGTGTGTTTTGCACACACAGCGGCTCAAAGTTGAAACTTTTTTCACAAAAAAATGTAAACACATATTTTCTGTTTTTTAGTCTATTGAAAAAAATTGTAAAAAAGAAAGGAAGGTGGCCTTCCCTATGTGTTGGGATCCAAGTAGATCAAGACAGAATCTTTTGGGAACCATTTGGTCTTGGCGAGAAAGTTGTGTAGATCGGCAATCCGTGCGAAGAGAAAAGACTATGAAGTCAATTTAACTTCTTTAGGTGCTCAAATTGGTTTTTCTAGCAGAAGATATGAGTTCAACAAATTGGAGTCTAAGAGTAACCACCTCAGAGCAGCAACAACTACCTGCCTTCCTGTCTAACTAATTTCCATGATATACATAACATTTTTTTCAACTGGTTCGAGTTCAGACTTGGTGCTTTTCGATACTAAATGCAGCTATGGTTGCTAAGTACTTTGAGTACTAAGAATTGTTACTTTCAAGTATCGATCACCACCGATTTTTTCAAAAATCGACTACTGTCAATTCTTTTGAGAATCAAGTTCTGTCGATTCTGTTGAGAATAAAGCACAGCTGATTCCTGTGCACATCGAGTATTATTGTTTCCTTTAAGAATCGAGTATTTACTATTTTAACCCTTTCGACCCCAAAGTTGCCTGAGAACTTCACCTATTTGTCATCTTATAGCAAAAGCTACGTTTGATTTATGGATTTAATTTAAGTAAGCACTAACAAATTAATATTTTTCGAAGTGAATTCAAAGCAAATTACAAAAAAATTTACTGTTATCCCCAAAATAATTTCCAATAATTTGCACCGATATCAGGGAAAGTTTGTGTTCTAATTGAAGTCTACGAATTGGGCACGTTTGATCCAAACCCTGTTTCTTTAATAATGGTTAAATAAAATCAAAAAATGATAATTTTGTATTTTTCCATAAATATTAAATAATTTTTGTGTAATTAAAACATATTGATACAAACTTTATTTAATCCGTTTTAAGCTAAAATTGTTCAAAAGTAAACTAGCTCTAGAACTCTAACAAAAAGCGTGGCGACTTTAAATGTCGTGTGCACACTTTTTAGGGAAGTCTTTCATGATTAAAATACCAAAAAGTAATATCGAGACACAGGGTAAAATTCGAGATCGAAAGGGTTAAGTATTGTCCATCTCATGGAAATGCAGTTCCTCATTTATACCCTCCGCTCTCTCTTGAACGTTTTCCATTCTTCCCACTATGGACTTTTTACTATAGTAAACTTGCAAATTATCAAAATTTCTATAGTCAATCATTTACTGCTCCAAGCATCGATTCAACCCAACACATGTGCTAACTATTCAATTTCAATTATTGATTGTTTTTGTAATAAGAAAATTGTCTTTCTCTTGCAGCCACCGAAAAAGGGAAAAGGAAAAAAGGGCAAAAAGGCGCCCGGTAAGTACAGACCAGCCAAATCATTCCATTAACTCAACAAAATAACAGCACAACAGTTTCGCATTTTTCGCAAAATCTATTTTACGTATAATAAAACAAGAGCACAAGACTTTCATGCAAAAATAATAAAGCAAATTGCGCAACTATTGCGTTGCTGACAATGTGCCACAAAGTGCGAGGAACAATGGCGAGGCTGCAAAAACACACACACACACACACGTACAAAGCAAAATTGACAGCCATAAAAAGGGGGTAACAACCGAAAACCGCATTGTCTGGCAGCGGCGATAATGAACGAGAAATGTTGCTGCATGTACGCGTATGTGGCACGAGGCTGGCTGCGCCTGTCGGCTGGGACGCTGGCGCGGCGCTAAAGGACGACACTTCCGACAATTGCATTTTTCGTTCAATTTTTTAGCGATTTGCGTCCGAGCGACTTTCCATATATATTTGCACATAAAATAGATTTGCGCGCTGATAATTTGCGCGCACGCTTTTAGGCGCACTGACATCGACTGCCGGACGCGAACAAAGCGACACAAAGGCGCAGTGCTGCAGCTGCGGTCGTGCATCGAGTGCAGTCAATTAGAAAATTTGAATAGACAGATTTGGGCGGTGCGGAGTGGGAATTTCGTGGGGCGCTGCTGCAACGGCGACAGATAAAGCACTCGCCCGGACAATAAATTCATAAGCAATAAATGCGCCCGAAACTATGCAACGCCGCAGCAGGCACACAAAGAAGCAAGTTTGAATGGCAAACAATGGCGAAAATGCCAAAACAAATTGCAGCCACAGTAAGTAATTATAAAAGTGGCTTCGGCGCGTTGCACACATGGCGCTTGCAGCAAATGTTGCAAGCAACATGCCAGCGCCGCAATTGCAATACAGCAAATGCGACTTAATTGTCCACTCACTGTGCTTTTACTGTGCCGTCCGTGCGGCTGCAGCGCTGACTTTATGCGAGCAATTTCGGTCGAGTTCATTTGGGAAAACGCAACAAAAAATAAAAAATGGACACTTTGCTCATTGCGACTGGGCGACATGCAACGAAGGAGTTGGACGTTGTAGGACCACTGAGAGCGGCAACGGAAATGGCTCTGACCCATGTGTGGGTGTGTGTGTGTGTGTGTGTGTGTGCGTGTGAGTGCTTGCGGTAAACTTGCAGCTGTCGTTTACTTAATTTTCACGACTGAGCGCCTAATTGCCGCTCCGCACTGGACGCTTTTCATGTGTGGCTGGCCGACTGCCGCCCGCTCAGCTGCGCTCAGTCAGCGCCAGCTGCGCTCGCTACAACTTCACATGGCCTGGCCGGCTGCTGCTGGCCGCACTTGCAAAATATGTTAACATATAGAATATTGTCAGTTGCCATCTGCTGGCCATGCCCACACGGCACGCGCACGCCGCCTTCAAAGTGCAGGCGAAATTGCGACGCGTGCAACGATTTTGTGTTTCCGCTTGCGGACGCCATTCGTTGCGTGGCGGCAAAGCCCATTTCAGCTGCATTGTCCTTTGGCTCGAATGGCCATCGCTCGACTCCACATGTGAAAAACAAATAAAAAATACACTCAGCACAATTCTGGACGCTGGTCGCTGCAGCATAACGTGGACAACATGCGGCTGGCTGCTTTGGCATTTGTTGGCAATAAAAAAATTGTCCACTGCATTTCAAGCTTTCATATTGCGGCGCGCACGTTTGAATGCAGTGACTGCATTTTTATGGCACAATTTATTGCTGCCCTTTTTTAGTCATTTACGCCCACCGCCCGCCGAATGGGTGGGTTTGTTGTGTTCGCAGTGCAGAAGTCTCGGCCAAAATTAGTTAATGGCGCCAATTAGAGTGCGGGCTCGCATATGTCCGTCGTTTACGGCGCCGGCTAATTAATGAGACGCGCTTGTTGCAGGTCAACAAGCAGCGGCAGATTGTGTGAAAAACACACACACATTTAATGTGAGGGAATCAATTATCCATGATTACAATTTTATTGACGTAATTTAGTTGATTTTCTTAAAATTCATAATTCAAGGACTAGCTGCACATTTCCGCTTTAATCTTGCTTACTTTTCATTTGTCCTTGAAAAGTTTAGAAAAATTCTGCGCTCTCTTCTCCTCATTGAGCCTGACCGAAAGTGACATTTTGGCCGAAGCCAATTAATCGGTCGGGCTCTACCTTCTCAACATTAACACTGTAAGAATAATCAAAAACTAATTACACACAATTCATTAGTCAAAAAGCTCCACTTATGCACAAATCTTAATCTTGAATAATTAAATTTTTCGTCCTTAATGCATCAGTGTCGGCTCGGGCCCAGACATGAGACACTTGCCGCGTCTCACAGTGATCCGAAGTGGGACAAAAATAGAAAAATTGTATGTCACCGATTTCAAAAAAATTGGTGTCATTTGAAAGATAATATATTCATTAAGCAATATCTCAAATTATTTTTTAATCGGGTAAATTTTGAGAGAGTTAGAGCATTTACAAGTTGATCAAAATCTAGAAAAATTGTTTTATGATAAAATGCAGTTTTGAGCGTCAACAATTGTAACCAAAACACTATTTTCGCTTCAATCGGAGAAAATGTTACTGCTAAGCACTTATAAGAGTCCAAAAAATCATTTCATGAGCTATTTTGAAAAAAAAAGTTAAATAAAAACGGGGTTGTACGTTATTTAAACAAAACATTTTTTTTTATTAAGAACTACAAAAACTATATATTTTTGTAGATCGCAAATGTCGAATTGCGCATTATTACACCTACTTTTTTACGCAATCCTTTAGAATGGGCTTTCTTCTTTTGGATTAATAAAAAAAATTCTGCGATTTCCTGCGATCTTGGAAAATAATAGAATTTTTGTAAACTACTCTAACTAAAGAAATTTGATTTTGTAGGGTTGAGGTAGGGTTGTAACTGGAAAGAAATAGTATAGTAGTACAGTCGCTATTAAAAATGGGCATGGTCCACCCACTAAAGGCAGAGTTGCCATACGGAAGTCTTTCATAAAATATGAAAATGTCTATATTAACAAAGCCAATGTCACAAATTATTAACGTTTTATAAAAAAATGGGTTTAGCTTACCCGTTTAACCGGTTAAGAGCCATATTATCCTACTTTTGTTTTCATTATTCTGAAATTTTTTGTTAAAATGTGATTTAATGCTAATATTTTCTAAGAATAAGAAGGAAAGTTTAGGAAGGAAATTTTGTTAAAATTACGTTGCATTATTTACACTTGTTTACAATAAAGAAGAAAACTATTTGTAAAATAGTTGTATTTCAGTTGAACTGTTTGTGTGGGATTAAATTCTTCATCATTCTTGATGATAGTGAAACTGAATAAACTGAACTTTTTAAAAAATGGCAATTATTTTCTTTCATCCTGGAAATTTTACTATAGCATTGAATCTTCATAGCTGAGTCATCTCTATGTTAAGTTCTACGGAAATAAAAACAAAAAATCGTTCTTTCAAGCAACTTCATCGCCCTCTTTCCACCCTTTAAAGGTCGAATTTAGAAAAACGCTGAAATATGTGTTTCGTTATTTTTCTTTAAGTATATATATACAAAATTTTAAAACAATCCGACCAAAAAACAATATCCGTATATATAAGCTTCACCACCCCGTTTCCGGCCTGTCAAGGTCGAATTTTTTTAAATCGCTCGTTTTCAAAGTTTGATTTTGTAAAATACAACTATTGACCAAATTTCATCATTATAGTTCCAGCGGTTTAGGCTCGGCATACTTGGTTATCGATTTTTTTAAAACTACATAGGTATATATTTTTTTCAAAAAAAAAAAAATTTTTGAATTCAGTAGCCCCAAATAATTCAGATTGTAAATTTTCAGCGAATTTTGAGCACTCTTATTTTTGTCCCAATTTTGTATGGAGTCGAAACACTGTGCGTCTGTTTCGCACAGCAACGCACATCGAAAGCTCCACTTTCGACTTAATGCTTGCATTCCAATTTCAATTTAATTAAATTTACTTGCAGTGCTCATCGATGGCGTCGATACTTCGCAGATGACGCGAGACCAGTTGGAAGCGTTTGCGCTTCGCCTCAAAGAGGAAATGGAACGTGAACGGGAGGAACGCAACTTCTTCCAACTGGAACGAGACAAGATTCGCACATTCTGGGAAATTACCAGATCCGAACTGGGTAAGTAAAACACTTGAAAGTGCCCACTTATGTTGTCCTTTTCGACAACAACAAATCGAGCAACTCACGCTAGTTGGCATTGTTCTTGTACAAATAAATCTGGTCTGGTCGTATTGGTATTTGTATTTGAAATCAAATTCAATCCTCTGCAGAGGAGACGCGCATCGAGCTGCGTGAGCGTGATCACGAGGTGGAGATGGCGCAGGATCTGGCCGACATCGAGACGAAGCACATAATGCAGCAGATGAAGCATTTGCAGTACGAGAACCAGAATAAGATTGGCGAGATACGTGCCGAGGCCATGACACAACTGAAGCTGGCGCAGGAGGATCACGTCAAGCAGGAACAGGAGCTGTTGAAGGACGAACGCGAAGTACGGCGCAATATGCGCGAAAGCGCCGAAGTTCACGATCTGCAGATACAACAGTTGCAGATGAAGCTGAACGATGAGTTGTCGTAAGTGAATATGTTGTGCCCCAAAAAGTATGCCACAATGAAGCTATTTTATGCGCCAATTAATTCTTTCTACATGTGCCACCATATTTTGTTGCATACTTTTCGTTGAGTTTTCAATTTTAATTCGAACTACATGCAAATGTTTTGCAACAGCGAGGCTCGCATGCGCTTCCAGCGCGAGACCAAGGACATGGAGCTGCTGCACGAGGAGAAGATGCAGGCACTGAAGGCCGAACTCGAGCTGATCTATCGCATGCAAATGTTCGAGGTGGAGGAGCGCAAGAACACGCAAATCAAGCGCCTAATCGAGAGCCACGACACCGCCTTCAACGACATGAAAAACTACTACAACGACATCACGCTGAACAATCTCGGCCTGATTAGCAGCCTGAAGGAACAGATGGAGGTGCTGCGCAAGCAGTCGGAGCGCAGCGAACGCACCGCCGCCGAGATGATCACCGAAAATCGCAAACTGAAGGAGCCGCTCGAGCTGGCGCAAGCCGAGCTGTCGGACATGCGCCGCAAACTGGAGCACTTTGAGCGCGACCGCAGCCAGCTGGCGCGCCTGAAGATGCGCAACACGCAGATCGAGAAGCAGCTCAAGTCGCTAACGTGGGAGACCGAAACGCTGCTGATGCGCAACGAGACGCTGAGAAAGGAGCGTGAAGCGCTCAAGTTCCGTTTCGACGACGTCGTCATGGAACTGCAACAGAAGACGGGCCTGAAGAATGTGCTGCTCGAGCGCAAGATTTCGCTGCTCGAAGAGGAGGGCGAGAAGCGCGACTTGCTGCTGAAGCAGACACTCGACAATTGTCAAGTGCAGCTGCCGCCGGAGCAGCAGAAGAAAATCGAAAGCATTCTGGATGAGAAGAACAAACTCATCGAGGATCTGCGCTATCAGCTGGTGCGCGTCACCAAGGCCCACGATGATCTGCTCGCCACGTACGAGTCGAAGCTGACACAGTTCGGCGTGCCGCAAGCGGAGCTGGGCTTCGAGCCGTTGCGCTTTGCAGCTCAGCGTCGTTACTTGTGCGGTCCTGCCGGTTTGGTGGCCAAAAACAAATGAGCCCAGCGCGCACTCGCCGCACAGCCCGATTGATGTAGCTTAGTGGTGTTTTGTGCGCGCTGCGGCTGCGGCTGCCCGAGTAGGCTTTTGTTCTCGCATTTTGCCTCTGATGTGGTTTTTTTTGTTTTGTGTCCATTGCACTGGGTATGTGTGTGCATTTGCAGGGGTAATGGACTGTGCTGAATTTTTTCCATTGCAATAAAATTTGTTTTCACTATGGCGTAATTTTTTGTCCTGCCTGTTCTAAAGGCCTTTGTTTTTGGCGCGTCGAACGAGTACAACTTTCGCTTTATGTTAAACGATGATTTACTGGCCCATTGATGCCAGCCAGCAGCCGCTGTAGGAGTGTCGTCTTCAGGCAGGCGAGTCCATTATTCACGTTCTGCAGCGGCGGTTGGAGTGACTGGTGTTTGGCTGCGTTTCTTGGACGTTGTCCAATTTTCAGTACAGACAGCAGCAGACAACGCTGCTGAACTTGAACGTAAGTAGTTGGGCCCAAGAATGGGAGAGCAAAAGGTAGAGAGATGTATACGAAAACTGTCTCAGGTGAATTGCTTTAACTAAAATGTAATAAAATATCTGTTCAATGAACTATGACCCATGAAGTTCTGACGATTTTGAGAGATTAAAGCTGCTTTGCTGGAATGTACAGATTTTGTTGGATTTGTGTGCATTTGGGGTTCAAAAGAATTCGCTTTACTGTAGGACAATAATTTTCCAGAACTAATTTTTTTTTGTCATAAAATTGATTTCAATCTAACAAAGTTCTAAGAATAAATATTTTTAAAAATGCATGTATGATATATGAAGACTACAACAACAACATACGAGTACAATACAATGTTATTAGGAAATATAAAATTTATCTTTATATAAAAATATGCCAGTTTTGCTTTTGAAAAACATATTTGAAAGTATGGACATTAAAATTTACCTTAAAATTAACCCATATCGGCTCAGTGTTCGATTAATCGAACAGTAAATTTTAGAATTTTCCATAAACGCGAACTTTTTGCATGATATGATGGTATGATGTATTTTGTATAATATGGGATAAATATATTCATTTCTCACATCCCCTCCCCTTTTGTAGGAATTCCCCAAATAAAAGGTAATTTTTGACATAATTTCGAAAGTATCAAAAAACATAAAAAACAATAATATTAAAAAAAATAATTATGCAGTCTTGTTTAAAATTGATCAAACTCTTAAAAACATATTTACACTTTTCGCATAAATCCAATATTATAGTCAGAATATATATTTATAGTCAGGTGTTCGATTAATCGAACGCTGGGCGCTAGTTAGTATTTCTTTTAAATTCGAATCAAACGATTTTATTTGAAATATCTTTGTCTCAGCAACAGTTTCAAAGTGAACATTGAACGACGACCATGATTTCCAATTTGACTACGGTAATAAGATTTTGATTTGTCGTTGGCAGGACAAGAGCGAAGCGGACGGTTGCAACGAACTTCGACCAAATCTTACCAACAGTACCTACAAAAAGATGGAAGAAGCAGAAAACAAATAATGCTGGGAAAATTGTTGAACCTGGTCGCTTTGTCAACTATAACCAACCGTAACTGTTGAAAAATTATAGCAGAGGGATGGGTGGGTTGGACCATGACAATGCTGCGCAGAACTATTATAATGCTATTCGATCTAAGAAGTGGTATTGGCCATTATTTATATCTCTTTTAAATTCAGCCATTGTTAACGCATGGAAACTTGACTGCTTCAATCGTCGTTATCATAAGAAAAATATTCTTCATCAAAAAGACTTTCGGGCGGAGGTTGCTTACTCCCTCATAATGACCCGGATGAAGGGGAATCATCTAGTGATAGCGACGAAGGGAATTTATTTGGGGTTCTATCAGGGTCTTCAAAGAAGGTTCAACCAAAAACCCTTCCCCCCGAACAAAGGGGCAACATCTTATTATAAAAACAGAAAACAATAAGAAATGGAGATGCAAGGCTTCCCATAAACCTAGTTCGTATTTGTGTAAGAGATGTAACGTTGCACTTCACACTCATTGTTTTGAACCATATCATTTAGAAAAAAAAATGGAAAAAACTGCAGATTTATAGTACTGCTCAATTGTTAGTTATTTATTTAGTATCAACTCAATGCATACATCAATCATAAAAAAAATTAAAAATGGTGCCCAGCGTTCGATTAATCGAACACCAAATATCTCGAAAACTAAAAATCGGAAAAATTTTGTGACCCCAAATTTGAATTCTCCGACCTCATTTAACGTTGAAAAAGAATGTTTAATTCGAATATTGGAAAAAAAGAAGAATCTTTAAGCAGTGGCGTCATTGAAAGAAGGCAAGTCCGATAGAGAAACCATACCTAAACATCATTTCTGTAGGCAATTTTCACTTTCTTGGCAAATTGCAAAATTAATAAGATCAAAAAAAAATCCAACCTTCAACACAAAACGTTTAAATTTTCCATACGAACTTGCAGTCGCTGCCACCTTCCTACCTATTCATTCATTTAATAGAACATTACAACAAAATTATGGACTAGAATTAACTATAATTATATACATACATACATACCTTTCACAAATCCACAGATCCAAGAATAAACATTTTGAGTTCCTGTGTTTTGCGGCTGTTTTTTTTTTATTTTGTTTCTGTTGATTTTATGAAATTCAGCTTACAATGATAGACTGACAATTTTAAACCGTTTTTCACCATGTTTTCCTTTGTTTTCAATGCTCTACTAAAACATCTATAAATACTAATAGGTAGGTGTGTGTGTGTTGGTGTGTAGTGGGACTGCGGATGATGCAACTGCCGGACGCGCCTGCAACTTGCTCTTAGTTTAACAAGTTTGAGTTGGTTGTCAACTAAAGTGGGAGGTTGGCGAGTTGCATTGGCTACAAGACAAGAGTCTAAATTCAAATGCCATGCACTTTTGCTTAGGCTGTGTGTGTGCTTAGAAGACAGTCGAAAAATGGTTTCTTCAATTTAAATATTAATTCGTAAAACATTTTTCTTCCGTGATTGCTGTCGAATGGGCTACTTTGAGTCATGGATTGTATGCGTTTTATAAATAGTTAATGATTTCGTAATGTGTTCAGCTTATGTCTGCTTTGTAACTGGTTTGATTACTTTTTTATGTTTAATTTGTTGACGTATGTTTTGTTTTGTTTATTTTTTTAAATTACGCTATGAACGTGTTTGCTTGCTTGTAGCCTATTTTTAATTACTTTAATATATATAATTTTTTTGCTTTGTTTTGCGTTGCTTTTTACGCTTAAGTTTAACAAATTCATTTTGGCTTCTCCTTTTGCCAAGTTTAGTTCTTTGTATTGAGAATTCATAGGAGAAAGTTAATAAACAATATTAATATTAATTTATAATTAACATAGGTGAACAGCGAAACTAACTCGTTAATCAATCAATTAATTCATAATTAATCACTAATCATTGTGGGGAAGTTAGAGTAAATCCTCAAAATTGTATCGACTTTTTGTATTCACTTATTTCATTTTAGTATTTCTGAAAATATCACATGAGTTTTCAACGGGTTTTCTTCTTTCGGTTTCAACATTTAATCGTATTTTGTTGCCTTTTCGCATAATTGCCTATCGTAACTTTTGTGTCTAGGTATGTGTTTGTGGAGTGTTTGTAGCGGTTGCCTTTTCTTTGCGTTTTCATAACTATTTCGATTGATTTGTTTAGTTCAGTTCAGATTAATTCAATTCAATTGAAATTATCAACAATTTTCTCACCTCACATGGCGCTATTACATCACTTTTCTATTAACTCGTACTTTTTCGTTTTACATTTTCACTTATAAACAATAATAAAATATTCGATTAGTTTTGCTATTGAAAATTATAATTTCAATTTAAGCTTTTGGCTTTGCTTTTGCTATTTCATTTTCATTACAATCTTTCGGCTAGTTTTCGTTTTCGAGGAGTCGAAGGTGTCTTTTGAAAGGTACGTTTTTTGGTTGCAATTTCTCTTAAATCTCAATTTAGTTTGGTTTGCATTTATCGTGTGTTAAATTCCGTAACAAAATCTAACTTTGTTGTCTCAGGTTTGTAGATTTCGTAAATATTTCATATGCTTTGCTTCAGCTTTCTGTCAGCAAGATCACAACGGTTTTCACAGATGAGTGTCTATGGAAATTTTGCAATTTCTATTTTCAAATATGTATGCACTATTTTACTAACAACGAGTCTCAATTCAAAGTGAGCGAAATGTCAACTAAAACCTATGGACATCAGACAATGCTCAGACCAGTGATTTTGTTTCCATCTCCAATACTACTAAATTTATTGTTTCCGGCTATGTGTATGTACGTCAAATTTCATTACGTTAATACAAAGTTTCGGTTTCGTTTTTCGTTTGCAGTTCCTTGTTGCATGTATTGTTTTGCTTTGATTTAACGTTCAATGCACGAACAAAGGGCGCTGGTAATGTGTGATCAAAATTTTCGGTTATGTTTATTTACTCTTGAATGGCACATAGTCGTGGTTGATCGCATTTATCGAATTTGCTTCTTTTTGTTACCAGTTTCTAAAAGGCAGTCGTATGTTTGTTTCTCTTGTCATTACAAAAATTTTACTATTTGCAGTTTTGTTAGTTTATAATAGTTTATTGTTTCGGGAATAATCTATGAATTGCTCTGTGAGTTTAGGCAAGGTTCTCTGTTTGAGTGTTTCGGTTGGTGTGAGTTCGTCTAGCTGTAAGACGCTGGATACAAAACGAATTTGGCAGCATTGTTTGATATAGATTCGATTATTTTTTAGGTACCTTTCACGACTTTCCAACAAATTTGCGGTCTCTGAGTTGCCTGTATGAGTACGTAAATTAGAGACACATATATCTAAATCTAAATGTTCGTTAAATTAAATCACTTTTGATTCCGGACAATTTTGCTGTTTGCCAGTTCAGTTCACCTCAGTTCTGTTTTGGTTTTGGTGTGCTTTGCATTTCGCTTGCGTATTTTGTTTTTATATCATTGTGCCAATTTATGTTCATGTTTCTTCTGCGCGAACTTCGCTCAGTTCAATTCTAATTTAAAGTAATTTAGTTTAGTAATTAGGTTTAACTTAAGCAATAGTTTTGCATTTCGAATGTTGCATTTTTTATTAGTTAAGGCATTTCAGTTTAGCATCCATACGGGTACATTTCGTTTTTCGTTTGAATTTGATTTGGATCTGGGTCAGTTCTAAGTGGTATTGCAGGCATGTATTGTATTCGAGTTATATTCAAACGGTTACGACGCTCAAGTAAAGTTCAATTTCATTTTTACTTATGCAGAAAACACAAACAAGACAAAACTTAGTCTAAAACATAATAAATTTAATAATAATAATTACGTAATCTACTTGAAATTATACCGCTTAACAATACAATGAAGTGCAAAATTTAGGAGCGAACCCAGGCCCCGAGCAGGGGACATTAGGAGCGCATTAAATGTGATTACAATTCGATAGATCAAATGCAATTATGCCGCATTTTCAAATGCACAAATCGCCGGGAAAAGGGGCAAACAAAAGAAATGTACAAATTCATCAATTCAATCATCTGTGACAATTATGCACACTACAGTATATGATATTAGTTAGATAATATTACGCGCATATGTTGAATGGTAGTTAGAACACTTAAATGTTATCATAAATTGTTACAATATGCAAGTAGACAGCATGTCAGCTGCGCACTTAATATTTACGTGCCTAAATTTCTGCTCTTCGGCTCCATGCTTTCTTTGTTTCTAACTCATTCGATTTTTGTGTAATTGTATTACTAAGTATTTTCCTTAGAGTTTGAGAGCGAAAGAAATCCGCGATGAAGTACGCGACCACCCGCCACCATTTAAGTTGATGCTGACGTTGCTGCTGCTGCTATTAGACAAATGCGCTTTGTGCGTCTAGCCAAAGCGATTCAAAGCAAAGTTATTAATCAAATTTGTGGTGTACTCATCCAGTCCACAGATCTCTAAAATATTTTCGTTGCGCAGCTCTGAATAACGCATGGACTTTCTGAACTTGAGTAAATTCAGAATGACGAATCTGCAAGAGTGAAATTGGTTTTAATCAATTTAAATTACTGGAGCGGCAATTAAAATAGATGTGAATAGGTTCCCTTTGGCATTTATAGCAATGAAAGAAAACGCTATGCGGGTAAGCTGTCTTGGTAAAGTTTATCTGAACTGCTGAAGGAAAAAAAATTGAATTTGTATAAATGATTTCATTATAGAATAGTTTAAAATATGCTAAGAGGAAAACTAACAATTCGTGCTTAGAAAAACGAACAAATTTAACGAATATTCAAAACAGAATTGTTATAGTTAACATTTTTCTTTACTATCAAAGAAGACTTTTCACAGTAGCTGTTTTATGACATTTATCCTAGTTTTCAAGTTTTATATATTTAATTTAAAGGCAGTGGGAGACATCTTTAATTGAATTGAATAATTTACACATATTCAAGATTAACTGCAAGTTTTGTAAATTTTTAAGTTCACAATTTTTTGATAACCCTTCCAATTAAATCTCAATTGCCGCCATTGTTAACTTACTTTGCTTTTGCATTCCGCTTTTCACGATATCTGTCCAGAAATTTGCATAGAAATTCAGAATTTTGTTTGGGATTTCCGCGCCCAGCAGTTGGCACAATAACCAGAAACACATCGTACACCTGCTTTCGTTCCATTGAGCGCAGAATGGGCGTTACCAGACGCTGCTTGTTCTTCGCGTTCTATACATCAATAAACCAGAATCATTGAAAGCGTGTTAATCTAACATAGAATGCATGCCAACCTGTATGGCATCGCAGTGCTTGAGCGCTGCCTCGATGTCCATTTCCTTTGTCCAGGATATTTGTGCCACATTCAAGTCGTCTTCGATCCAATGGAACACATCTACTTGAGACTCCTTCTTAAAGTAGCCAAAAGCCAGCGCTACAGCTGCTTCGAAAAAGTTGAGTTTATTGTGATTTTTGAGTACTTCTGTAAATACGTTTGTAAAGAAAAGTCAGTTGAAATCGGCATCTACAAGAACGCAGAAGACAGTTACTTTTCTTATAGCTCGCCTGCAGATTGACGGTGATGTGCATGCGCAGTCCAGTGCCCAGATTGTGCCCGAATGACTGTGCGTACAACTGCTTTAAATAGGGCATTTTCAGTGCCTCGACCTTTTTGGGTGCCAGCTGAAATAGCAAAAACAAATACATGTTGGTTTTATGTTTTAAAATATATGTTCATTTACTCACCTTGTCCAGGTCGTCGCGCACGCCCACCTCGCGCATCTGCATCAGAAACACAATCGGATGTATGTTGTCTTTGCGCAGCAGCTTCTTGTTATCCAGCAGCGCCTGGCAGAGCTTCAGGATCTTCGGATTGTCGAAGTGATTGTAACGCGCCAGGTTGCGCCAGCACTTGAGCAGCTGCAGATACGACATGGTGGGAATGAGCGCCTCCATGATGGGTGCGTAGCGCAGCAGATGGCCGGGTACTTGGCTGTAGTGCAGCTTGAACTTGCGTATGATTTTCAATGCTTCCGACTTGTTCTTAGTGGTGCGCAGCTTGCTCATTGACACCACCACGGACGGCGACACTTCGGCAGTGCTTTTGGTTTTCTCCGGCTCTGCTGTCGCCCCCTTTGCACCCGATTCCGCTAACGTCATCTTCGAGGTGGTCGCTGCAACCGCGTCCACATGATTGGCCACAGCTGCTGTTGTATTCGGCATCACTGGCACACCCTCACCTGACTCCGAGTCCTTCAGCAGTTCCGTGCATGTTTTAAAGAACGGCGTCACTGCGCCCGCAGCACCGATGGTCTCGTCATTGATGTGGCACAGCTTTATGAGCGTGCGATGCGAGTAACCATGTGCGCCGCGGTGGTGCAGCCACATATTGCGCAACGCGTCGGGCGACTGCTCCTCGTACCACGCAGTGATTGCCTTTCGCACTGTCTTCGAGAAGCCTTTGTGCTTTTGCTCCTTCTGTATAAACATTGCATACTTGCAGAACAGAAACAAGTCTTCGTCGGTTTGTATCAGTGCTGGGAAGGCTTTCCGCATGGCCGTCTTCCACTTGATATCCACATCGCTCGCCAGGTAGGCAGCGTACGCGAACAAAGTCTGTTGCAAGACAAGAATTGCACAACATAATGCAGGGAAATCAAGCAATTTTTCTTTTGCCTACCTCATCACGTCGCACTAGCGTCGTCTCCTGCAGTGCCTGTTTCAGTATTAGCAGCGCGGAAACATCGTCCAGCGCTTTGCATATCTCCTGCAACAACGGCCAGTAGGTGCCCACTGCAATGGCGCCGCGCAGATGCACGTACACGGGCTCGAAGCTCCCCAGATAACAGTAACGACGCAACTTTGCCTTGGCGTCCAGCTCCATCGAACAGTTCGGGCCGCAGCTAGTGCTGTACGGAGCAAGGGCGTGGCCAGTCAATAAGCGCACGTGCTGACGGCTCGAAATTTCTACTCACATTTGTACAGCTATGGTCTGGCAATGGCATACACGCTGCAGTAACTCCCGTTTGCAAGTGGCACCGCTACCTGCTTTCGCTGTCACAGTTTCTCCGTTGCTACACCGCTACAACAACAGCAAACATGCAATGAAATCGCAGCCCCACTTTTGGAAACGCAGCAGCAACGCAAATTCCACAAATTGCTGGCGAATTATATTTGTTGTAAATTGTCGTCGTTGATCGTGAAATGTAAAAAATGATTAAACTCAAGAATGAAATGAAGAGGAATGCGAAAACGCACAAATTGTAGTGCAATGTTCTAGTGATGACAAACCCCAACTCGATTATTGTTCAAAATATAAGAACGCAGATATTTTTGTATGGTTCAAATAAATATACTTTCATGACTGTTTATTTGCTTTTTCAATATAACATGTTTGTGCTATCATTACGCATTGCGCAATAACACTATATATAATTAACGTATTAATAATATGAACAATTGATAAATGTTATCGAATTTATCGATAACGAAGTTCTCTGCCTATTAGTTTAACATCTTTAGGATTTGCGCTTCTTGTTGCCATTCTTCATGTTTGCTTTAGTTCCCGCATTCGTTTGTGTTGTTTTGGGATTTCTTCCAACACACAAAAACAAATGAACGAATGACGACGGAGAGAGAAAGAAGCGGCTGAAATCTATTAGAGCAGAGTTGCCGCACTCATGAGTAGTTTTAGATTATTAGAATTTGCTTCTCATATGCTACGAGCAATAAATGCTTCAGTTATATAGAAATAAATTTAACATGCGTTTATAATCTTTACTAATTAGTAGTCCTGAGAACATTTTAGTTTATAAATTTATGTTTAACAATTATATTAGGTCAAATGATTTATCTCGGTAAGATTGCTTTCTTTTGTACGGTGACTTATAGTGAAATATTGCGTTCAATATTTTTTCCATTCACACTAACCCTCAAAAATTAAGTTTTGTAGGACATTTTAGTACCAATAAGTACGAAATAAACACTTAAACACATTTTCAGTTTCGGCTTAATTCTGGCGTTCAAGTTAATTTCTGAGCTTTGATGTATTTACAGACCTATAATAGAATTTTATGGCGAATATTTTTGTGGCACATTTTGTCCTTAAAAAGTCCTGTTTTACAGGACATTTTTTGGCATGTTATAAAAAGGGTCAAATTAGCCCATACAAATAGGAGCTACCAGGTTAAAATGCTCCACAAAAATTATTTTCGTAGTAGTTTACATCAAGTTGCTGAACACATCATATACCTAAAATGTGAGGCTACATGGTTTTCGTATGCCGATTCACCATAAGAATGTGCAAAAAGGGGAAAACTTTGACCCCCTCCCGCCCCCTATAACAAAATTGACACGTAAACTTTAAAAACGCCGGGACACGTATATTTTTTTTGGACCCCTCTACCAGAATTCATTCTCAGAAACTTGTTATTTTTTGTGTTGTACAGTGTTATTAAACCTTTACGTGTCACAAAAATTATGTAAGTAAACGGATTGTGCCGGAATTGTTTTCTTTCGAATTTTGCGAAAACGCTTTTTGAACGATTTAATGTGGAGCATTATAAAAAAATCATATTTGAGGAAATGTTTAGTGGGACCTTATGATGGTAAAAAATATCTAAATATCTTCAACATAAAACCCAATCTAATCGTTTGAACATCCGAAATCGCTTTACGTTTGGCTTTCTGCGTTAAAATTAAACAAAAACTATTTTTATTCAACAAGATATTGTTTTCTTGTATTTGAGGGTTAAGCTATAATATATAGTAACGTGGCAGCACCTTGTGATCTCCTCATTTGAACAAACCGTTAGATTAAGCGAATGCATTCCAATAATGTGTTCCCGAGTCGTAAATTTTTCATTCATCCCGAATTACGAAAGAACCGAGGTTTGTTGGACGGTTGTCCATTTCAAGATTTTAGCGCGAAACGGGCAAAATGCGTGTAAGTGAAAACTATGTAAATAATTCAGTTGCTATCACGTTTATTTCCACTTGCAGGTTCTACGCTCCCAGTACTTGAAGTACCAGGCGCAGCAACAGCTGCATACCGCCAAAACCACCACCAAACAGTCGACTACGGTAAGGATCGTTTTAATAAGTGACTCCGCTGACCTAAATGTGGTTGATTTTGAACAATTTTACTCTTTCAGTTCGAATCCTATGCTAGAGGCACCACCAAGACTTCATCGCACACTAGTACCACACACATAGCCACCAAGTCTCACGAGCGTCGCCTCAATCCGGCCACTGCTTCCGGGCACGTTGTGACACAGCAAACAACTGTGCGTCGCAATTCTCTGTTTCTGCCCCGTGACAACGCTGCTGCACTGCCGCCCGTGTCTTGTAGACTCGTAGCGAATGATGACGAGGATAACGCTGCCGTTGCGGTTCCGTTGCCTATTAGCCAGCGCCGTCAGACAATAGCCCATAGTCCGGCCGATATTTTGAAACAGCAACTACTAAACTCTCTTCACATCAAGGTGCACAATCCGCAAAACATTCGGTATTCTAGAATCAACGTGGTCGTTCAGTTCTATAATGCGGACACACTGTGGTACACGCGTCTATATCACAGCTATCAGGATGTGTTGTGGCTCAAATTACCACGCAATGGCGGACGCAAAAACTTGCGATGGTTCTATAAGTGCCAGGTGTGCCAGCACCAGTTGTGTTCGTTCAGAACGTTGAGGTCTCATCTCAACGCTCACATGGGGTTCTTTCCCTATCGCTGCGACGACTGTACCAAGTCCTATGCGGGCTCTAATTCGCTTTACAGGCATAATCGCATAAAACATCCGGAGATCAAATCAGTACAAAAGGCCTCTACACGCGTTAAAGGATAAAAGCGCACATCCTGTCAATTACAGCCTTAAGATACATCTCGAGGAGTTTTGTTATAAGAGGACTTTGTTTGTATGTATATGTTCTTTTTTTAGTCATATTTACATAAGTTCAGAGTTGAATTACTGACAAAGTCAATGCTGTTTTTTATAATTGATACAATATTTTTTCTTATGGAAATCGTATCCTTTGACGAATGAAATTTTTGATGTTCCTTTATTGTAAGCACAAAGTGCTAAATGCTTTTGAAACGAATAATTGGTGTACAAATTTAAACGAGATTTATAGTCGTTTCCTTATACGATGAATACGAATTTATTTACCTGCAATAAACGTGTCCTTAATATAGATAAATGTAATTATTAAATACGACATAATTCGACGAATAACGAATAATTCGAATTACGCTTCTAAAATAAAAATATGAACGAATTTATAACTTGAAGTGATTTCTAATGGAAAAAGTAAACCCGTAACATAGTCGACTCGAGTCTGCTGGGACATTATCTCCAAAATTTTTTTAATGGAACAATGGAACAGCTATTAGTAGCGAAATTTAAATTCTGTTTTGGGGGAACCTACCTTAGTCTTAGTCTGATTTGTTTAAATAATATTTGAATAGACAATGCAAGCATTCCTGCTATGCGTTTCCTTGCTACCTTTTATCTTACCTTATCTCTTACAACCTAAGAGATCTGTTGTGCCCACTTCATGCACTAACAGTTAATCTGTAAGTTCAGCGTCCGAGACGAATTTTAGTATAGATTCTAAAACTTTGGATTCCCAATTAGGACGACTAGCAATTTTTTCGTACGATTTTGTTTGCCCCAATATTCCAATCACCCACTTTAGTTGCCACAAGTTTACGAAAATAAAACACTTCCATTTTGAAGTGAAATATAAGTAGTTTATTAGAGTTGTTTTGTTTTTATCAAGTATTTTTAATAATTTTAATTAATGGTAAAAGTATTTTGCAATATTTTCCTGCATATTGCACTACATTCTGGTGTTTGTTTTTTTTTGTTTTGACAAATTTGCTGCTCGTAGAAATTTGATTGCAAAAAATAAAAAAGTTTACATACTTTTGAAGATCGAATTGACGACAAAGCAAGCCACATTAAATATGTGTGTGTGTAAAATTATGAAAACAAAAGCATAATATTTGCAAAATGATGTTTTTCATTTTATAATTTCGTATATTTATTTAAATATATTTTGTATTTTTGTTGTTTGCCATGCAATTAGAAGCAAATATGCAAAACAAAATTGATGGTTACTTTTGAAAAGCGTTTAGTGTGTAGTTGCGCAATCAGTTGGAACGAAAACGATTCAATTGAGCAAAAAGTTTGCTGTTATTGCATTTCAATTATGATTATAATTATTGTGATTATTAATTATTGTTTTTGGTTATTGGGAATTGAATTGCCAGCATTTTTTAGATTTTCATGTATATATTTAATAATTTCGCAAATTACTTGCAATCTTACGCTTTTGACTTATGTTCGCTTCCAGAAAGTCGGGCATTTTATTTGCTTTC
Source organism: Melieria picta (assembly GCA_964056695.1). NCBI lineage: Eukaryota > Metazoa > Arthropoda > Insecta > Diptera > Ulidiidae > Melieria > Melieria picta. The sequence goes on along the minus strand of OZ057398.1, from coordinate 20,782,624 downwards.
ACAAATTAATTAAAATTATTCGCTCATCATTTGTCTACACTTTGAGTTGTGTGTAGCTTTAATTGTGTATTTTTCTTGATCGCTTATATGTTTTAGCTTTTTCGCTTGTGTACAATTTGCATTTAAATTTTGTATTTAATGTTTTGTTAAATATTAGGTAAAAATTTCGCTAAAATGTTTTTTCTTCAAGTATTCATTAAGGTTGCGTTCATAATTTGTTCATATTCGATTTTATGAAGTTTGGTTTTGGTTGTCAACTACAATTATTATTGCCAGCTTCGATAAGAAAATACATTATATGGTTGTTGTTGTTGTTATTGTTGTTGTTAATAATAACGTGTTTTTGCTGTAATCGAGTGCCGTAGTTTAAGATGTGAAATTAGCTATGGGCCAAAAGTGGAGCGCGTAAGGCTTGTCCGGTCGATTCGCAACACTTTAACGCTGCCCAAAACTCCTCGAACCATATATTTGTTGTTGGAGAGTTTTACCTCACACTTTTTGCCCGGCGATTTTATGCTTTCCGAGTATTTTTTGTAGTATACTTTTGGGTTTTCTTGCGTTGCTTAATTTGTATAAAGTAAATGTTAATGCTTTGCATTTGCCTTACTTTTGCTTACTTTTTGTATTAATATTGTTGTTATTGTTTTTATGTAATTATTTTCTGAGATAAGAAAAATTGCTTATGACATCTTATGCGCTCGTCTGCCGTGGCTTTAAGTGAAATGTGTATATAAATAAATACAAGTTGTAAGTTGTGTGCCATCAGGTTTTGACGAATCTGCTGTCAGAGTTGTGTTAGGGGCATTTCATCGAAATATGTACATACATAAATATTCTAGAATCATTATTATTTTTGTGGTCTTATGTGCTGTTCTATTGAAGTTTAAATTGTATACGATTTTACTTGAAATTTATTCGATTTGCGCTATTGTCAAATGTAAAAATTGGATTTGTTGTTGGCAACTTTCGAAATGCACAGCTAATGTCAAAGATCGCTCACTGGTGTGCAGCCGTTTTGTATTCCATTACGCATTTACATGCTGAGAATTGCTCACTATTTAGTTATTTAGTTACTTTTGAGTTAAATCCGTTTTAACATTTACATGTATTCAGTTGTCGTTTCGGTGATTAAATAAATAAATTGATAATTACTATAGTTCTATGTATATTCTTCTAACTACAAAAGGTTTTTGTTGACCCTAACGCTCTGAGAGTTCAAGTCTGAATGAGTTTCATAAATAATTATTTCAACTATTAAGAAGATTAATGAAATAATCAGGTAATTTACTTATTGCGGATTGATATTTTCAGTCATGCGTACTTGTTGTACAATCAAATTGAAGGGTGCTATACTTTTTTTGGAAATTAATTGAAATCATTAAATGTTGTTGTTGTAGTTTAAATTTGTTTGTTGGAATATGCAGTGAAGGAGGATGTAAAGGAAGAATTGAGTTGGTTCCTGAAGGCATCTGAGGGTAGTGATTGCAAAGTTTAATGAAGAAGGGAAAATATGTGGTAACATGTGTATGAGGTATTTTGGAGATTCTGAGGAATTAAATTTAAATTTAAGTTAACAAATTAGGGTTAGGTTTTGCCTTCTAGATTGCGATGATTTGTGCTACGAATTGCAGGGCACTCGTATAGAAAGTTATAGATTATATTTCCTTCTCATTCTCGCAGCTACGACAGAAGTCCCGTCAGGCCTTTCTGCAAAAAGGAGAATGGCGCAGTGCTCCGTAAAATACACAAAATTCTCTTTTGTTTTGACCAAATGAGCTGTGAGATCTTACAGTCAGGACGAACCCTCCATTGGTTATTAATTCGGAAAAATTGATACAAAGAAATGTATAGCATATTTAATTATATTCATTCCATTGTATTCACAGGGAACAGTGATCTGCAAAAACCCATTTGGAACTACTTGACTTGGTCCGAAATCGTGCGATGAAGCTTATTGAGCACAGTGAGGCATTCAACTCAATTGAGTCCTTGAGGCATTGTCGAAACGTGGTATGCGTGACATTACAGATATCTTATATATATTTATATATATTTTTGGTAACTTTTTAGAAGGAATGAGTAATCTGATGCCATCACTCCGCGTATTCCCCCCAGCAACCAATTGAAACACTGGGCCGCACTTCGCACCACAGAGAGAGTTCGTTTCTGGAATGTCCTCCTTGTGGAGATTTTCCTCAGCACCAATGACCTTAATGGCTTCAAATCAAGTGTCCACAACCTCTTCATTCATAACACTGTCTCCTGACCTGCATACTTCCAGAACCAACGCAATGTTTCGCATTAAAAGGCAATGGCTGGTATATTAAAAAATATTCACTGATATTTCGAGAGAAAAACAATCATTGGTATTGGCTAAAGTATGCATAAAGAACAACAACAATGTAGTAAAAATCATAATACAAAAATCTAAAGCATGATCATCACAAATAATTGCCAACAAACTCTAAATACCACAAAAACTTTGATTCTCTACGAGTTTGGTTCGCGTTGCACCAAATCCAATTTGGATTGCACAATATTTTCCGCATATGTTGTCAATTACAAAGTAGACACACTGCTAAACAAACATTAAGCTCTGCTGCATGAAATTGGGAAAATCAAATCAAATTGTTTATTTTCATGTTAAACCTTTGAAGCGTTTCAGTTAGGCTGCAATGTCACTGTTGGAGTTGTCGAGGGTTTGCCTGGCATTTGGCATTGGCGGAATTGTGTGTCTGTCTGACTTAATGTTCTGCCTCACAGTATTATATCGAATAGAGTGAGTCGCCTTAGGACGGAATTTCCAACCAAAAACACTAAAAGGCCAAAATCAACAACTGTCGTTCCGATATCGCTGCGTCGCGCTCATACATTCGTTCGCTAACTTTATCTGCATTTTATCGCATAAGGCAAACATAACCACAATGAGTTGTGAAATTTATTAATTGAACAATGTGAATTTGTCTCGCCTAATCGCTAACACTAACACGGCATTAAACTAGCGCTTAGCTAAATCTAGATACATACGTTTGGTTTTGCTTTTCTGGTTGCTTGTTTGTTGTTTTTGCAATCATTATGTTAATAGTATCCGATTTGTGTATATAGACAGTGCAATTAGCTTCGGCTATACGGCGAGTCTGTTACACTGTCTGTGGATGTTGTTTTTGTTCAAGTTTTTTTTGTTTATAAGTAACTATTTTTTTTGATAAGTTATAACTTCAGTAAATAACAATAAATACTCACTAAGTTTTATTACTTTAGCTACATTTGCCGTTTTACTATATTTTACATGAAATCACAGTCCGTATGTGAGAAAGAACTTTTCATTTATTTATAAGTACGCGCCTCAACGTTGCGACTCATTCGCCAATGTTACAATTTGTTTTGTTGCTATAAGTTGTTTTTTTTTTGTTAATTTTCTTTTTTACTATAATGTAGAAAAATTGAAAATGATCTGAGAGATGTGTGTGTGTGAGTGAGTGTGATGTGTGCCGATTGGGGTTTGTTGTTGTTTTTTTTTTTTTGCAAAACGAAGCCTTCTGTAAAATTTCGACTTCACCAACATTTTATTTACAATTCGAAAAAAGGCATTTTCACAATTTTCAATTTCAAATTGAATTTCATTATACAATATTTACGCGTTTAAGTATTGCAGTTCTAATTACATTTGCTTAGAGTACAAAATTATTGTTGTTATTGTTTTTAGTGCTGACTGAAATGGTCACAAGCATTCAAGCATTGCCATTTAAAATTTCATATTTCTGTGGTCAACACCAACAATCGCTTAAGTAGCACACTTAATAATGTCTTAAGGTAGCTTAAGCGTTTTTCGTTTTTGACCACAAATTTGGTGTTATGTTTGGTGTTGTGTGTTTATGTGTTGTGACCATATACAATCAAATCTGTAACAGGCCAAGTTTGTTTGCACAAAAAGGTTGACCATTTCATAGACATTCAAAAGTGTTAATGCTCTACACGCAACAGTCGCCTTTGACTGTGGGGGGCTTAAACAAGACTAGACCCTAAACCAGATCCTAGACTGAGTCTCCCGATAATTTTCTGCTATTAAAGAAACCCAATGTTGACAATAAGCGGGCAATCTTGCGTGTCCTTAAGCTCAATAAATATGTCTATATATTAAATAAATATGTCTTTGTCCGAAATATATCTTTGTCCATCACTACTATTCATTTTTGACATGGCTTTTGAATTTTGAATTAATAAAATTTTTTTTTTAATTTTTTGGAATTATTTGTCATCAAAATTTGAATACACTAAAGTTTTCTAAATATTCTTGTTCTATTCTTTGTCATCAAAATTTGAATACACTAAAGTTTTCTAAATATTCTAAAACCCTTTGCCATTAAAAGAGATGAAAGTGTTAGACCATAAGTCGAAGGATTCTCATTACGATTCTATGATGACTGTTCTCCATAATGCTTTTGTTACGCGATAAACGAGAACACATTTTTAGTACTTGTAAAGCCACATTTTACCCAAAGATAGTAAAAGCTCTACAATTTGTAACCCTAATTCCCAGAAGTGAGCCTCACAGTCTCACTAAAGATTTCAAATGGTGATAAATCCAAAACATTTTCGATACCATTATTTTATGTAATCCTCTAATGGAATGTTAGAATTTTATTGCATTTATAAATTTAACATTTTAGACAGTTTTCGTAATTTTTAAACAAATGTTTTCAGTAATTTAGCTCATATAAGCCTGACAGTCTCAGTTCTGGGGTTACGTTACTTTTAAAATTCTGGGAATTAGGGTTAAGCAACGGATTGATTACCTTTTTTATGTTTCCATTGAATTGAAAGTGGGTTCTGTTTTAAAACTTTTAGCTGTTCCAATACCTATAATCCAAATATATCAAGTAAGTTTAACCAAGTATGGCCTTGTTAATGGATCATTGTACCGATCAAGATCAACAATCGTTCAGAGCAGTCACAAAGTCACATTGAATGAATTCTACATTCTCTGTGAACTCTCAGCTACTGCTGTAATATGAATGGGCAAGTCTAGTTTTTCAGAAAGTGTACTAATAGCACACTTGTTCTTGTTGTGGAAAAAGTGTTAAAAATTACTTGTATTTTTATTAGTTTTTTTTGTTGTAATGCTGGTTATAGCGATTCGGAAATATTATACATACCGCAAATATGCAAAGAAAATTTCACCAAGTACGGCTTTGTTATCACTGATAGATCATTGTACAGGTTCAGATCAGCAATCAGCAATAAATGTAAAGACAGTTTCTGTACTGAAGTTCAGATTCTACAGATTCTACATTGTCTTTCACCTCTCAGCTACTGCTGTAATATGAATAAGCAAATAAAGTTTTTCAGGAAGTATGAGGCCTCATTGTTGTAGAATCTTGATATATTGAGAATAGAAATAAGTTTTGAGGAGATTTACATAAGATGGCGAAACTAGCATTGAATCGTGTGGGACCATCTTATAATCACTGGTTTCATGTTAAAGTGTAACTTTTCTCTAAAAATCAATATGAGTCATTTCGCTGAAGTGTAAAGAACATTGTTTGTGCTCTATTTCTGCCTCTGTGCCAACACGCAATTTGTGGAAAGTGCTAATCTTTCTATACGACAACGTTCGGACACTTGCTGCAAAAGTCGTTAAGTATACTTTGAAGGTGCTTCAATGGAATGTCCTATCGTAACCGCCGTATTCACCAGACTTTGCTGCTTTCGCAATGACTCATGGTCATGGACTCACTCATGGACTTATGGCTTGACCCAGCAGCTCTTCACTTCTTACGAAGAAGTCAAGAATTCTTGAACCGCCTAAAAAGACAAGGACGTTTTTCAATGCGGAATCTATATGCTGTCTGAAAAATGGCGAAAAGTGGTAGCTAACGATGGACAATACAAGGTTAAGTACATTGGACTTATTGCCTTAAAGTTAAAAGACTTTAAAACTTCTTTGTGCGCCAACAGCTTCGAAACTACTTAGTAATAGTTATTACAAGGCAAAGGATAAGAATCTGACTTTAATAATTTAAAGTAAATTGGCTAGAAGAATAATAGAGAAAGGGCATTGGATATGTTTGGGGAGGATCCGAGAAATGTTGAGTGTAGGGCACAGTGACGCTGTTGTCCAATTGCATTTTAAGAAGGTTGTGTAGTGGTCAATGTTCGGAAGGAGGAATAAAGTAGTATTGCTTCTGAGGTCTTGGGAGATTAAATGAGAAATGTGTTAGAACAAAGAAGAATTAAACACTAATTTCACCAGGTATGTAAATGGAATCAAACTGCGTTTTATGTTCTTAAAATTCCATAAATGAATAAAGAAGCAGGGGAAAGTGAAGGCAAGCATTGCTGGCGGAGGAGGGTTTGAGGCTTCAACCCTTTCGCTACGGCTTTTGCAGAGCGTTGGAAATCCTTTTTAGTTGAGTTTACAGAATCTACGAGTTTCAGGATCAACTGAACATGGTGTGGGACACCAGTGTCTCTGCAGTAGCGAAATGGTTAAAAGCTGCACTCGTAAATGGCAACCCTTGTCTCATCTATGCGCTGTTGTGTCCATTATTAGAAGGATTTCATTAGAAGGATTTCACCTGCTCAACTCATTTCCCTTAATTGAAACAAGTTATAAGTCAACTGAAAATTTGCTATAGCAACGTTGCGTGTAGAGCAAAAACAATTCAAGCCCGACCCGAGTTGCCACTCTTATTTTATTTGATTTTCTCGTGCACATTATGTCGTTATTTATTTATTCATATTTAAAATAAAGTTTGAAGTTTCAAAATACTACTAATTGGTGTTTGAGTCTGATGTTTAAGTGTTTATCTGTCTCTTGCTTTATGTTTTTATAGTTTTTATTGTTGCAGATAATGTTGTATGTATGAATGCTTGTAGGATGTACTCAGTTGATAGTTAAGTCTCTATATTGTCTATAAAGCAGCAGGACAAATTTTAAAAGAAGACAAAAAAAGGATTATTGCACCAACATTTGTATGTACACATGTGCCTATGTATGTTGTGTGTATTTCTGTATGTATTAGTGTGTGTGTGTGTGTGTTTATAGAGGGACAAGAAGTTTCATTCTAATCAAATGGCTTGCAAAAATTGATATTGATTTTCGATTTCTATTCTTGATGCTTGCTTTGCTTTGAAACATACGAACGTATGTAATAAATATGTATGCACTTATGTATGCTCTCACAAAGTTCAGTTTATTTGACATTATTTTAAGCTGTTTTTCACATTTTATTTGCTTAATTACTGTTAAGAATTTCATTAATTATAAATTTGGATAATTTAAATTGTATTTAAAAAAAATTCATAAGCACTTAATTGCGTTAAAAATGTGTCTTGTGTGCGTGTGTGTGTGTGTGTGTGTGTTTTAACAACGCCTGTATGTTGGTGTGCATACGTTCGGAAAAATCTTCGTTCCTTACTTATCCACAAAATCGAAAAAGTCTATAGCGCACAACAACACAATCGTGGCGATCAGTGGCAGAACAGCAGTTAAGTCGGTTTGCAGAAGTATTTGAAATCTTGTTTTAAAACATAAATCTTTAATCTTAATGGTTTTAATTATATTTTTTGAATCATTAAAATCTTTTTGAAACGTTAGCTGCCACGTGTTAAGTGAGACGTGACGAAAAGTGATCCACTTTGTGCTTTGTTTCGGCAAATCTCCGAACAGGAGGTGGCTTTTTGGTCAGTAAGAATCTGAAACATTGTCCGACACGGGTCCAACAGTTGCTATAAGATTTCCACCTGCGTTAAAGAGAAAAGCAGTAGGAATGGGATTCGGTTGAGAAAATTAAAGTTTAAGGAAAAAATATCTCCGATATAAATCGGAAAGCCTTAAATTAGCTTGTAAAATCTTACACATGAGTGTAGCTCCTAAGCGCTCCAAAAACGGTCTAAACCTCTTTGAAACCCTAGTTGTGAGACGACTTTTAAACATGACATATGGAACCAGAATCGTTCGAGGCACTAAAGGTCACAAGCTAATAGTCCTAATGGCTTGAAAAAGATCTTGTTTTTAGTAAATCTCACGACTTCTCCAAAAACCCGCTAAAACCCTCTAAAATCCTAGCGGAGGGTCAAGAAAATCAAAGTTGTTGGACGGTTTCCCCAATATGCCATGTTGTCACAGAAACGTTCTTATGACTGTAGCTCCCAAGTTAATGGCCCCAAAAGCATGAACAAGATTCTGTACTTCAGTAAATCTCAAGAGTTCTCTAAACTCTCTCTGAACGAAGAGTTCTCTGAACTCTCTCATGACGGTTAACTTATCCTGATGTCACACAATCGTTCAGATGACTGCAGCTCATAAGTTAATGGACCTATTGACATGAAATTGATCCTATCTTGTAACTCTCCACTCCTGGAATTCTGTCGGAAACCCGAGGAAATCAAAGTTGATGAATAGATTGCAAATATATCGGATAGACAATAGACAACTCCTGAGAGCGATTAACTATGCAAACCGAACTGCATCGCCATTGCCACTGAGCGTGCTTGATGTTGGCGCTTAGAAGGCCATACTCGTGCGTCGGCCGCCCTTGCTGGCGCCGCCACCGCCACAGCTGCTACGAAATCCGCCACGCGGCAAGCCGCCATGCGAAACGCTGCGGCCCATACGCGCCTCGCTGCCGCGGCGCTCCCGAGCTCTGCGCAACAGATCCGAAGTGCTCGGTCGACGACTGTCGCTTGCGCTGGATGTACCGCTACGTTTGCACGACATGATATCCGATGTGGACGATCGCCGAATATTGCCCGACTCCGTGGCGTACGGCGACAGGAAATAGGGCGAGGGGGAGCTTGCCTGCGAGCGAGAGGACAATTCGTAGCGGTTGATGTGCAGCAGCTGCGAACTCGAACGATGGTCGTCGTGCGAGCTGTTGCGACGCGACGAATACGGCGACTGCGGATAGTCGAGCAGAAGATTTTCCGACTCCTCGGCGTCGACGGCCTCGATCTTCAGATAGGGCGGCATGCGATTGTTGACGAGGTGCGCGCGGGGCGTGTCTGCCGTCTGGCTGCCCGCGTCGTTGGCATTGTCGCCGCCAATCGACGACGATTGCGACTGCGACTGTTTGCTGCTGTTGCGCAGTCCCGAGTACAGTGACTTGATGTGAAAATCGAAGGACTTGAAGTTGAGCAGCGATCGGCGTCGTTGCACCTTCGGCTGGCCGCCGGCGCTCGTCAAGTCCGACGAGTCCGGCGAGTCGACAGTGGCAGTGGCGATGGCAATGGCGCTGCTGTTGTTGTTGTTCATCCCGCTGGGACTGTGCGCCGGTATGTGCACCAGATTGCTGATGGGCGTGGTCGGGCACATCGTGGCAGCTGGGGTCAGTGCTATGGTTGTGGTTGTTGTTGGGTTATTTAGGCTAGTGTTGTTGTTGTTCAAGGAATCTATTTGAATAATTGTTGCTGCACTATCTAGGCGAGTTGTTGTTCTGGCGGCTGTTGAAAAATCTAATGTATTTCTTTTTGTTGTTTTTGTTGTATTATCTAACTGACTAACGGTATTTTGCATTAATAAACTCGCATTTATCGAAGGTTTTAATAAAATTGAAGAACGCTGTTGTGGTTGTAGCTGCGGCTGCTGCTGTTCCGCAAAGTGTTGCAAGTGCAGCTGTTGTTGTTGTATTTGTTGTAATTGTAAATCATGTTTGCTTATTGTTGTCGTCATTGTTGTACTACTTAAGCTAGTTTTACTACTAATCGCTTTCAAAAATTTATTATCGTTATCTAAGGACTCCTTTTGTCACTGAATAACACAGAAAGCCTGCTTCGAAGCATCTTTCGCATCGGCCTCCTCGCAAAAGATCTCCTCCTCGTTCTTGGGTGACTCTGCCCCGCAGGGGCCGCCGCCACTCAAGCTGGGCGGCCCCTGAGGGCAGGCTGATTGTCACCGAAGTGCCAGTGTCGATATCATTGGCGGTCGTACCGGTTTATTCTCCAATATCCGCTCCAATTCCAACAAGACGCTGGTCGACAGACGTGGCAGTAGCTGTGCACAATACAAAAATTCCAATTTATTTCCAATTTGAGTTTTGTTTGTTGTTTATGTTTAGTTGAAATTTACCTGCAAAGATTGCAAACTTTGGTGTAGCTGCTCCGCGGATGTGGCACCCAAGAGCAGACACTGTACCGGCTCATGCTTCAGAGACCAGGCAATCGAGAGCTGTGTGGGACTGCAGCCCAATTTCTCGGCCAAGGCGGCCAAGTCACGTAGCCGATCGCAGTGACGGCGTCCCTCTTCAACGCGATCCTTGCTCCAGCTGCCCTGTGGCGATAAGGCCGCCTAAGCATACACAAAGCAATACAGTCAGTTTTACATAAACGTAAATAACTTTGATATATATTAAATAAAACTATATATATAAACATATGTGCAAACAATGGAGATGAAGTCCAATGCCCTGAATTTTTTCATGATTTCAGTAAATTTTCTTCTATGTAGAACATACATATGTAGTCATAAATATATAAAAATTTTTATAAATTTTTGTTGCATTTTTCATCGATTCTGCATACTCACATTTCTATTAATCTCATCCTCGGTCCACGAATAGCTCTGACTTTTCGTTTTAAATGAGCCTTTGGGCAAGAATATCTTTTCACCATTTTGCGTATCGCTCAAGGCCATCGATAGCGGGCCCCAGGCCATCAGGCCCACGCCAATCTTGTTATACATCTCCGGCAGATAGAGTTCGCATTTTTCGCGACAAAACATGTGGTATTCGGATTGCTCGACAATTGGCGTAATACAGTTGAACTGACGGCAGTTGGTGTAGGCTTCCATGATTTCGACGTGCGACCAGCGCGCAGTGCCCCAATACATGGCCCAACCCTGATGAATGACGTAGTTCATGGCTCGCACAACTTCTATCGGTACATACAATAGAGGGGGAAGACAAGTGCAATATTTAACTCAGTATCTTAAAACAAATAATGCGCAAAGCTTCGAGGTATCTGAAAGATTAGCCTAAAGCATGCAAAGAGTATGGGAATTCATGCAACAAAAATATAATTCAATATATTTTATATATAATACATATCATTTGAGACAATACGCCAGCTTTCAAGAACGCTGCTTTTATCCTTCGCCTTTCATATTTGCATCGAAATATCCTAAAGCGGCGAAAACTCAGACAATTACAGTCAGAATTTCATCAAAAGCATAAATGGTTTCTCCAATGTTTAGACACCAGACATCGGTCTGAGAGAGGTTCCATAGTCTTTGTTCTATGAGCTACATGAGGATCTCATTTGAGTGTACTTGTAGTACCCTTTTATTTATCTAACCTTATTGACAAAGACTCGGACAATATCGATGAGATTTTGCTCAAAAGCATAAATGATTTCGCCAATGTTCATAAATATCTAGCAGACTCCGGTTTCGAGAGATCCTCTTTGTTTTATGAGCCATAAGAGAATCGCAATGGATCTTACATATCACAGTGTATAATTTGTTTTCCTTGGTCACTCCTCTCGGGAGCATAGGACCTTCTACTTAACGTTGGTTACGTTAATCGTTTGTGTTTTTCTGCCAGGTAATTGGCCTGCCGCAGGTAGTCCTAAGTGATGGGGCTGCCATCTACCGTCCCTTAGCTCCCGATGCTTGTTATGTAAGGGAGGTGACAGCAGGATGGTTGGGGACTTCGCTAAGATCGGTTTGGTGCGCTGTTTTCGCTAATTCCAGCTTCCCCTTACAGGTTTCGCTGGTATACCGTGCAGCTGTGCATTTGTTTTCTTTTTACAGCTGCACAGCGCATGATTGCGCGTAATATTGCGTGAGACTGAGTGAAAAAGGATCATCTGAAGGTCGGAATTTTTGAACTGGGGTATTCTGCTGGGCTAGGGAATATTTACAGGACAGAAAAAATTGGAAATAGTTGGAAGAGTTCGGCAGCATGCACCAGGTAGGAGTCGAACCCACAACCTCTGGGAAGATAGGCTACTTTACTTACGCTCGGCTATCGAGGCTTTTATCAATAGTGTATAATAGCATTCTTTTAAAAGTCTAATCTACTGATATCGAAGCTCTCTAATTAGGTGAAGACTCTGGTAATAACGTTCATAATTTCATCAAAAGCATGAATGATTCCTTAAATATTCATAAATGTTTAGCAGACATCAGTTTAAAGAGATAATTCTTTTTTCCATAAGCCATATGAGGATCGCAATGTATCTTTTATTCCGTAGTGTAAAAACCCTTTAAAAAATCTAACCTAATCTAGTAGTATCAAAGTTCGATAATCAGACAAAAACTGAGGTAATGGCGGTAACAATTTTATCAAAAGCATGAACGACTTGTTAAATATTAAAAAATTAGTCGGCATCGGCAATTAGCAGACATCGGTTTGGCAGAGGTTCTATGGATCAGATTGTCCTTGTCTTATGAGCCAAAGTTCTCTTATCGGGCCAAGTCTCAGACAAATATGGCTAAAATTTTGTCAAAAGTGTAATTAATTCCTTGGTTATTCATAACACACAATTTTATGGAATTTAGTGGCATTGAAGTTTCTTAATCTCAGTTTCTTAATACTCAAGTAATGCTGGTCGAAATGCCATAATAAGAATAATCGTTTGCAAGAAGAGCCAAAGCGCTCATTCCTAACTTAATAAACTTTAGACTATGTTTTTTTTGGATCATTACTTCTTACAGAAATAATTATATCTCGTATTGATTGTATTGACTCATCATATTGAAGGAACCTAGTTAGAAGAAGACATAAGTTTATCAGCTCAGCTTTATTCATTAGCCTAACCGAGCTATCGTCTTAAAATATCAATGATACAGCGGAATCTTCGTGGTTCCCAGCGCTGTAAGGGAGAGTCGCACCGTCCATTGTGGCTAACACTTCAATCTAACCCAACCTAACCTAACATGTAGCATCAGCTTTGAATCGGATCATTTTGAAAAAGACAAAATCACTTAGCTCCTTCCACAAAACTTTCAGTGGGAATTTTAGTGAATATTTCTCAAATTTACATTACATATTTCATGTCCTAACTTTGCTCCAACAAAAGCATTAAACCAAAAATCAAAGCTTTAAAATAATCAACCAAATTTGCATACCTTCCATGGGGCACATGGGATCGGCCTTGTGTATGATAACAATATCGATGTATTGCAGCTGCAGTCGCTGCAGGCTCGCCTTGACACATTCGATGATGTGTTTGCGCGAAAGGCCTCGTTCCTCGGATCTGCAAAAGCAATTTCACATAATTAAAAATAAGCGACAATTCGCTGCTGGGCTTCACTCACTTGGTGCTCCAATAGACTTTGGTGGTGATGACATAGGCGGTCCGCTTCCAGCCAGTGCGTTGCAGTATTTTGCCAATTTCGGTCTCCGAGTGCGCCTCCGAAATGTCGAACAGATTGATGCCGCTCTCGATGGCCAACTTGAGTATGGCTTCGGCTTGCTCGTCGCTAACGCCCGGCGAGAACACGGGCCACGTGCCCAGGCCCACGTTCGACACGCGCAGGCCGCTCTTGCCGAGATTTTTGTAGCGCAGACCCGGCGTGGGCGTCGAGCCGTGGCGCAACGGCAGCGCTGCATTCGAACCCAAACTGATCGAACGACCTTTACAAGCAACGAACGAGGGGAGTGTCAGAAGGAATACTTGTTAGTCGAGTGGATTTGATAAAAGATTATTTGCTATTAAAAGAGGAAGCCGCAAATTTGTTCATATGTAGTAAACACGAGACATGCAGTGCTACAACAACAAAATAATAGATTTTCTACAAGAACTACTAGAAGTTAGGTGCATCGTAATGTAGTTGTAAATGTGTACATGAAAATGGTGCAAAAAGAAACGCGGATGCCGAAAAGTGTCCTCAATTGTTACAACAATTCGACATTACTCAGACGTGGCGAAAAAGTGCTTTATGAAAATGTTTCACTGTTGCGTGCCGCAAAATTCGAAACACAAAACGTGTCATACCAAAAATCGCTCGCCGGCAGCTGCCGAATTAATAAAATTTCTACATCATCCACTTGCTGCTACTCTTCTTCTTCTTGTTCTTGTTCTTGTTATTTTTCTCTTTGGTTTTACCCATGAATGATTACAGCAATACGTAATTGATTATTTGATTAACGAAAATAAGGTTAGGGCGAGGACCAACGTATTTTACACAAACAAAAAACAAAAGAACGAAAAATATTGTAAAGTGTACAGAACCGAAAACGAGGACTGTACAACAACAACTCCTTAAATTAATGTCTTGAGGAAAAAAAAATTACAATACAATTACAAAGAACAAAGAAAAAAACACTAATTCCGCGTAAACGTTTTATAAATACGTAGAGTAAGTAAGAAAGCGAAAGAGAATTGGTAGTGAGAAATTCGATACCGAAATCGAGATGGCCTCCCGTACCACTGAACTCCTCCATGCAGTCGAGAGACGCTATCGGGGCCCGGCACCTGTAATTAAATTATATAAACAACAACAATACAAATATTAGATTTGGAGCATTTGGAGCGAGGCGAGTGAGTTGCAAATGTGAGCGCTTGCCACACCGCTTCGTGCTTTCTTCATAATTAATGCTTAAAACGCGTGTTCTGGGAAATTTGTGCAGAGGACAACGCTGCGGGCGCTGTCGCCAGTAGTGACCCGAAGCAGTGCGCCAACCAACAACTACATTCGGCTTCGGCACACGAAAATTTCATAAATATTCGCTCACACCGGGCGAGATTATTTCAATTGAACCTGACGGCCTTGGCGAGTGCTTTGCTTTTTTTTCTGTTTCTTTGTTTACTTTATTATTTATCAAAATATATCATCAGGTTAATGTTGTGGTGGGTTTATGTCAAAGAAAAAAATTCAATTAAAAAGAGCTTAATTATGTAAGTAAATGTGTGAAAATATTAATGGAATTTTAAGCGCCAAAATACATTTTACTTTCGTATAGCGTATGAAGATAGGAACCCTCACTTATCCCATTCGGAGTTATTATAATTTTTCTTTATTTTTTCCTGGACATTGAACACCACACATCTTCTCATTACGACCGGACCACAGATCCCCTTTGCCTACATTGGTTTTCCGAAAATCGAATTTTTCTGCCGTATTTGTTTGAACGGTATACTACTTTATACTATACTATAAGCTGCAGTTAGTGTTAACCCTTTCGCTATTTTGTTGCCATATGGCAACATGCTACTTTATGAACGTCTGCATCCTCTATGGTTGCAAGGATACATTTTTTGTTGGTCTTTAGAATAGTTTGAAGTTTTAGGAAAAATACGAAATTAATAAACTGAATATTTAAGTTTAAAGAAGAGAAGTATACACTTTTTTTAATGGTATATCTTGACATAGTAAAGGAAGAAGAAGCAGAAAAAATTTGACAACTTTTTAATTAGACGTTTTCCTTCAATTTAGATTTTTTTTAATTTTGGCTGAAGTAAATGAAGAAATATTTAAATTTTCGTTATGCGTAAAAAGTTTAATGTTTAAGTAATTATTACAGCCACAACGATGCGGTTGCTCTCATAGAAAAACACTCTAAAATACAGGGTCCGAGTATAAAAATTAAAAAATTTCTTAAGGAATGTTGCTAATATAACCACATAGAAGCCTAAGACGTAAAATTAAAAATTTTAACTTTCCCCAGTAAAAACCTGTAGCGAAAGGGTTAAGACAATAAATATAAAGTGTAATAAAAAAATATACATTTATTTACACAAAATTGAAGGCTTCATTCTGCACAGTTGGAATGATCCAATTTATTCAAATATTCAACGTTTTGTTTGATCACTTGTTACTATTTTGAAGGTAATTCCATTACGCTTCTCTCATAGAAACCCTCATTCCCATTGACAACAAATTAGGACAGTAGATTTTCTCTTGAAGCAAGTAGTGGTAATTACTTGGTTCTGACTATAAGAAGAATGGATGGAAGATATTACAACCTCTCAACTAAGCTCCTGGAGCTTCTGACGAGTCACTATCGATGTGTATGGCTTTGTCCCGTCGTTCCAAGGGGACACAAGTCCTTTCCTATTGACCAAAGATCGCCGCTTGTGGGCGATTGTTTCTCTAGGACGGTCCAATGGTTGACAGTACAGATCCCAATAAAGAGTTCAGCCCTAGGGGAGCTTCTTCTTTCAAACGGTAGAATTGTTGGAAGTATAGTTCCGAATTAGAAGTCTGGTTGTACAGCAAATCCCTTCTGACCATCAATCTTGGCTTGGCCACCTTTTGCGTCTAACCGTGATTCGAACACGACCGTTTTCGTTAGAGGTTTTCGTAAGTGGTTCACTTTTCATCACCAGTCGCCAACTGCTTCAGAAATGGTATGATTTTGTTGCAGTTGAGCAGCTATTCGCAGATGGAAAATTCAGTCCATGAGATTCTTTTGCGTTAACTTGAACTTCTAACTTCTTTTTGTATTCAGCCTTATTCGAGTAGTTCCAAACAGTTTATTGTGCAATGCTAGGCTTCTGGGCAATCAAAACAGGGCTTACATGACGGTCGAACTGGACGATTTTAATGATTTTATTTTC
The DNA here is from genome assembly GCA_964056695.1 of Melieria picta. Lineage (NCBI taxonomy): Eukaryota > Metazoa > Arthropoda > Insecta > Diptera > Ulidiidae > Melieria > Melieria picta. The sequence goes on along the minus strand of OZ057398.1, from coordinate 20,766,121 downwards.
AACAATTTACCTTTCAGGCATTTTTCTTTGACATACAAATAACCGGAATGGACATCAACTGCCAGAATACCATGAATCACGATTTTACTTGACTGATTCATGTCTTCAGTGACCCATATTAACAGTTTACTGCTTTATGCTTCAGTGACCCATAGTAACACCACTCTAGCGGCCGAAAAAGCCGAACTTTGAGAATTTGTTTTGTAAGTATGGAAAAAGTCATAGAATTTCTTTTCGAAGGGTTTATTTAACACAAAATTTTAGCACTAATGTATTAACTATCATTTGCATACAAATTAGCAGTTACGTACAACCATACAGAATGCAATTGTCGAACTACTGTCAACATTTCAAATCGATCCATGCATCGGCGTTGCAAAAGTGGTGTAAAGAAAAGCCCTGTTAAAGCATTAAAGCTAAACGATTTTTGTGTTTTAAGTTCAACGAGTTTTTAGGATCACAAAAAACATATTTAGTTGATTCTTTTGTTAAAGTTTTTGATTCTATAGTTAAACTTTTTTTACTTTAATTTAAACTTTTTTAACTAATCTAAAATGTTTCTTTAAATATTTTTGCTGAACGGCACTTAAAAGAATAGTTCTATTACAGACCCAGATGACAGTTAATAGGTTAAAATATTCCGCAAAAATATTCTTTAACCCTTTCAATACGACTTTTGGCCAGTGAAGATATTTCTGTATAATTGAACTAAATGTGCTGTAAATAAGTAAAAGAACATGTTTACATACTTGTAATTTCAGATTTTTTTTTTTATGCACAAAGAGCACGCATACAATTCTGAACGTATACCAAGTATGAATTAGTTAGGTTATGCTAACTAAAACACGTGTTGTGAAGTACTGACTACAGACTACTGTTAAGTCCCATCCCAGCACTTTAAAAGCGAAAAATTTTCGCACCAGTAATTTTTGAACATTATCTGGGACTTATATATCCCCGCAGTATTGAAAGGGTTAAATAATTTAACTTTTATTTCCCCACAGAAAGTTTAGCAATTCAAATTCATGCCAAAAGTATACAAAAATCTAGTTTAGGTATTTGTACAAAGCGTTCGAGAACATTTTCATGGCATACTTTTAGGCTGTGATTTGGCTAAACGAGGCTCTGTGGCAACATTGCAACCGCATCGCATGTGTGTGTAATTACCACAATTCTAAACTAACACCAACGATTCGCTTCTAACTGGAAAATTGTGCGGCGCTACACTTTGCTGCAATTGTTGCTGGCAGCTGGCAGTGCGATTATGGTTATGGCGGCAATTGCACTTGAGTTGATTGCAAAAATTGCCGCTGCCACTGTGCCTGCTGCCAGTGTTGCCGTTGCGTTGTAGCTGTTTGCGCACAGTGGCTGCAGTTGTCGCATTGATGTCGCAATTACGACGCCAAGTGGAGCCGCGAGTGCATTAAAAATGTGTTTGAGGGCCAGCGGCCAACTTCATTAGTATGAATGGCACTTGTCAGCGCAGCACACGCGACACAGGGCAGCGCTGCCGCTCGACGTGCCAATTTAAATTGGACTCGACATAGCGACGATTTAATTTGCATTTTAAATTTTTGACCGGTCGGCCGGCGACATGTTTCGGTCTTGTCTCAAAAGCAGCGCAATATTGCTTGCGGCGTTGCAATTAAGGCCTCAACAGCGACTTTACGCGAAGCGGCTTAGGACAACGCTTCAGTCGTTGCACGACGATCACGGCGATGATTATTTTACTGGCTGCTACTACAATTGGCACATCAGTGCGTTGACGTATCGCTGCGGCCAAATGCATTGTGGCGGCCTGTGAGTGCGTTTTTATTTGTGCGTCTTGCGATCTGTTTTTTACCTGTAAATTGTTACCGGATTCGATTCTTCGCTGGTGTTGTCCATGTTGTTGTTGTTGTCATTGCTAGCGCCAACAACGCCACCGCCGCCACCAGGCCCTGCGCCGCCACCACCGCCGCCGCCGCCTGCGAGTGCAACGAGGCCGACGTTGGCGTAGGTGGGCGCCGTCATGTTGACGCTGGCACTGGCAATGACGGCGCTCGGCGCATGGCCGTACGAGTGCGACGAATGGGCGTGTGCGCTGGCAATGCCAATGCTGCCGTTCAGTATGCCGCCGCCTGCGCTGCCCAGCAGGCTGCCAGTGGGCATCACTGTGGCAGCACTGGTGGCCGCACTGTTTGCTGCCGCTGCTGCTGCTGCGTTTGTTGCTGTGGCTGCTTCGCTGCCGTCGCTGGCGTTGGCGCTGCTGCCGGCTGCAGTCATTAACGGTGCGGCTGTTGCGCTCGGCATGGTTGGGCCACTATTTGTTGTTGTTGCTGTTGTTGTTTTTGTGGTTTCGTTTGCTGTTGCTGTTGCTGTTGCAGTTGCGGTCGGTATGCTCGCTGTTGCTGTTCTTGTGCCACTAACGGCGTCTGCTGTTGTTGTTATTGTTATTGATGTTGTTGTTTTTGTTATATTGCACAATGCAATTGACATTTTATGCGCCCAAATGTCAGGCCGATTGTCTGTCGTTTTGAGTGTGTGTGTCTGAGAGAGAGAGTGTGTGTGTGTTTGAGCAGGTGTGAGTGTGTTTGTGTGAGTGAGGATGTGCGCTTAACGGACGGGCAGGGCGTCTGCTACTGAAAAGGGTCGTTGCTATTAATTAATTTTATTTATTTTAATTATTTTATTTATTTTTTTATTTCTATTAAAATTAATTTTATTTTATTTTATTTTTATTTTATTATTTGATTATTCGTATTGATTTCTCGCTCTCTTTTTATTTAGTTGCTTCGGTGCTCGTTCGACTTGAGTGTTTTTACCGTTTTTCATTTAAGCAACTTTTTCCTTTTTTAATTTTCATTTGAGTTTTTCCATTTATTTACTTTACTTAATGCGTTTTTAAGCTACTTTTTTCTCATCAATTAAAATTCTCTCCGTTTCGCTGACAATAAATGTTTTCCCATATTTTCTTTTCACTGAGCAAAAGTGGCGTTTTTGTTATTGGTTTAGTTTTTGCGTGGTTTTTCGTTCGTATTAAAATTGGAAAAAATTGTGTTGTTGTTGTTGTTTTTGCTAGTAGTTTTGTTCGCGAAAAGCGCATTTAAAATTTCACATATTCAGCAATTAAAGCTTTGGTTCTTTAAAGGGTGTCTTAGATATATTTTACTAAATTATTTTTTACTAATTTTTTTTACTTTTCGTATTTTTTTCTTAATGCAATTGTTTAACAATTTTTCTTAACGATTATTTAGTTTATGAAAGTTCAGCCTATTTAGCTATCTACAAAAAATGTTTTAGAGCATTAATTTGTTGCATATTTTAAGGCAGTTTTGCTTTGTTTTTGTCTGTTTTTGCTTTGTTCTGTTGAGTAGTTGCAGTGTTTTGTTCTATTTTATCTTGATTCTCTTTAGCTTTATTTTCTCCTTTAGTTTTTGTCGTGTTTGCTTTGTTTTGTTCGGCCTTCCTTGGATTTTTGCCTTTTCATGCATTTAGTGGCGTTGTTGTTGAAAGATTTGATTTAAATTTTATACACTTGATGCCTGAAATTAATAAAGTACTATCATGGCGATGCTGCGTTTTCACTCCACATCGAGAATCGGTGCACATGTCGTTGTGTTGGTTTGTGGTTTGCGCGCATTTCTGGTTTTTGCGGTTCTTGTGCTTTTCATGTGCAGTCGTGCGGCAGAAAGGAAACGAGATATTTAACTCATGCAGCATGTGGCACGTGGAACGATTGCAGCATATTTGATTGCCTGCGCACACTAAAGAGGAAATGCATTGCCGGTATTTTAATTTGCCTTTGCACGTTTCGAGCGCAGAATCTCCATCAAAACTTGCCCCAAGCAAGCGGAGAAGGAAAGCAGCGTAAGGTCGAGGAGATATGCAGAAAATTAACTCACGGAAGTGAGTTCGTTGGAGAATTAATGAGAAACTTCAAAAACTTTAACAACATACTTTAACCTATTCAGAGATGGTGTTGCGTATAAGGAACAAAATATCCCAGAACGCACTGAGTGGCATCGTTGTGGCAGGGATGGCTTTGGGCTCGGCCATTTGTCTATAGACCGATGAGATTTTTGCTCACTATATTTTGCGGAGACCTAAAATAATTATTATCCATATTTTTGGAAATAAAAAAATTGCCCTAATTTAAGAAATTTCTATAATTATTGCTTTATAATAATTATTCCCAATAAGAAATTTTTTACGTCGCCTATAACTATTATCATGTAATAAATATTTTTGAGTTGCATAATAACCCTTATAAGTAAGAAATATATTTTTCGTTGTCGATAATTATTATTTTGGGATTTTTGTTTTTGACATTATTTCATAACTTTTATTTATGACTTTTTTAATTAACGTTACCGATAACTATTATTTTGAAAAAAAAAATTTTTACGTTGAATTACCACATTTTGGATATGAATTGATTTTTAATTGTTTTGAATTGACAAACGCAAATTAACTGCAGAAACCTAATTTTCACCAACAACTAAACAATTAAAAATCAATCAAAAAAATTATAAATACAAGTTATGAAGTAACGTAAAAAAAATTTTCTAAAAATAATAGTTATCGGTAACGTAAATAACAAAAAGTCATAAATAAAAGTTATGAAGCAACGTAAACAAAAAAAGTCCCAAAATAATAATTATCGAGAACGAAAAAAAAATGTGTTTCTCATAACAGTTATTACGCAACGTAAAAATTAATTGTCGCAAATAATAATTATAATCAACAAATCAAATTTATGTTGCATTGTAATAGTTACATTGCAACTATTTTCTTAAAAAACGTATAATAGTTAAGTCCGTGATATTTTCTGAATGCCCAGCATTTAGATGTTCCAGGCACACAACAAATGACTCTAATGGAGAATGAGCTACTGAAACTCAAACTCTTGGACATTGTTCGCTTCACAAAAGCAACGAATCGGCTAAAAGAGATTCGCTGGAAAACTTGATAAGAAGAATAAAAAAGCAATTAATGTTCCTTGAATTTCATTTCATTTCTTCTTCTTCTTCCTTTTCAAGCTTCATAGCAATTTCCGAAAAATTCTTGGTTCTCATTGCTTATTGGATTTTTGGTTATGTCGTCTCTTTCATCTCGTTTCAATCAAACAGGCTAATTAAAGCGTTTCAGTCAACGCAAACGCTGAATGCAAACAAAAAAGCAATAAACCCGAAAGACAGAAATGAGAAATGCAGCAAAATGCTAGCAATTCCCTCGACATTGAATGAGCCAAATTGAACTCGGTGCACTATTCAGCTTTTTTGGCAGTGGGAGCGTTGTGCGAGTCGTCATCCGACAGACAACAACTTGGACCTACATTTGTGGTCGTTATGCAATTTCAAGTTAATTAACTTCCTGTTTGCAATCAAGTTCAGTTCATTAGTCGATTTATTTCAAATAATTAGACAAAATGATTCCATGAAATTATGTGAATATTTCATAAATAGAAAAGTCAATGTTGAGAGATGTTGCCAAACTGTGCTGAAGAGAAGTTGATTCCATTTATTGAAAAATTTTCGTAAGTTTTGAAAATGAAAATTTGTTTTCATTTATTGAAAAATGTTCTCAAATTAATTTTTGTTTGTATTTTTGAAATTTTGCAGGAATTTAAAAAGAGGGAACATAGAGAAATTTTGCTACTTTTGAACACCGTACAAAAGTGATTAAAGGCCAAAGCTGTTCGTCGTTAATCCCATTTATTATCAAACTTTCAAAAGATTCTAAATTTGGGTCAAACATCCCAGAAATCTTGCAATTAGTTGGAAAACATTTAAAAAATTAGAAAAGTAGAAAATGTTTCCTTATCGTTATAAATGTGTTGAAAGGAGGCCAAAATCCAAATGGTTTGCTTCCATTTATTAGACAATTTCCATTAGTTTACACAAATTGCGCTGAATATTTCCGAATTCCCTGCCAAACATCTCAGAAATACAGCGGCAAGTTGGAAAACATTAACAAACCGAAGAAATATAAAATTGTTCCTTCGTTCAAACTCTCCACAAAAGTGATTAGAAGTCAAAATCCAAACGGTGTTGGTCTAAGTTTTTGAAACAGGTTCTTAAGTTTATAAAACTGTGCCAAACATACCAGAAATTTTGCTACTATTTGGTCAAAGTACTAAAACCCGCAAAATATAGTTTTTTTCTAACAATGGAAAATCCTACAAAAACGATTGGAGACCAAAATCCAAACGATATTTTTCCCATTTATTGCCCAATTTTCTCAAGATTCCGAATCCGTACCAAATATCAAAGAAAACTAGCCATAAAAATAAAAAAAAATACACTTTTTTCCTCACTTTAGAAATCGTCATCAAAGTGACAGGAGACCCAAATCCAAACAATGTTCGTCCCATTTATTGGAAATTTTTCTTTATTTCTCCAGATATCCACGATATAATTTTTCTCCTGCTTTATAAAACCTAATCAAATTAAGTTGAGGCCCAAACCTAAATTACGTTAGTCCTGTTTATTTGCGAATTTTCTCCAAATCCATTTATTTCATTGCCAGCGGCGATATTTGTTCTCATATGCATAAAAATACACAAATGTTTGTATAAACGCGTACTTTGTTGTGTGTGTGTGTGTGTGTGTGTTCAACAAAAGCTCATTAAAATTTTATGCATTTCCGCCATCACAAAAATAACACAAACAAGAACAAAAACAATATCAAGCACGTTTCACTGCGTCTTAACCGACTGGTTCATGTCCTGTTTGAAAATGAGTTGACAGTTGAGTTTAATATTTTTAGGAAGACCAACACTCAGATAATACTTCGATGCTTTAACATGCACCAGCAGAAAATAGTACTAATGGTCCATTTTAGTTGTAAAATTCCATAAACGGTCACTCTAATTTGATTCATATGAATATTTTCATACTTGGTACAGTAATCTGTGTGGCAACCCTACTTAAAAGTGGGATAATCCAGAGCATTTTCTCGTTAATACTTTTATTAAGTCCTTTGTAAAACTTATTTCCATAGCTTTTGAGTTAATATTCCGTTGACAATCGTAGATGAACAAAACTTTAAATATGGAAAAATCAATTCTTCTGCTGATCCATAACAATATTTCTTCTTTCCAAACCATTCATTATGCCTCGAATGCATAAGTTGGATGTAAAATTTTATTCAAATACCTAAAGTTGATGCACTGACGAACGTATAAGGTCAAACAAGGTTATGTTGATTGATTATCATGAATACTTATATCAACTTTTGCATGACGGCCACGTCTGCTTCCAAACCTCACATCAAACTGAATTTATCTGGCAGCGCAGTGTAGGTCACGACACTGTTGACTTAATCAGAGTCTCTCCACTTGCTTACTTTCTGAGTTGTTCAAGTTTATTTTGATGTTAAAATTGTGACAAGTGATGCTTGAAATTTAATTAAACGAATTTCGTATTACAAAGGAAATCTTTAATCTAAAATTCAGCATGATCAAAAGTGTCACAACTTTTAAACGAGTACGGGAAATTGAGCTAAAACTTAAATTCAATCCTTTTTTTCCATCTCAACATTTAGCAGCGTTTACACGTACACCGGACTTTTTAGTTGCCAACTCTTTAGTTGTCTAAAACTCAAATAACGCACGCTGAAGCCTTCAGCAGTGCTTAGCGGCAACTGTTGCCTTGCTCGTCGTTTGCCGCAGTCCAAAGTTTAAAACTATCATACTTTCACACTTGCTGCACGTTGTGCTGTGCTCGCATTTAAATGGGGCAAAAACTGTGCCAAATACAAAACGAACTTTAGTAATAGCCAAGTTAAAACTTTAAGCGCAAACAAATAAAGCAACAATAAGGCAACGAAAGTGCATGCAAATAGTTTTGCCGCTTAAAGCAAAACAAAGAAAGAAAAACTTAAATAAAGCAGACATCACCGCGGCCGCTTGTTGTGCTTGCTGCAGCCGCGCACGCAAATTAATTTCAGTTTTCAGTTTCAATAAAAATGACAAAAACCTTTTTGCCAACTCATTCCAGTTCGTTTTTCTGCTGCTCGCCGTTTAATTTCGTGCCATTTTAACGCAGCAAAAGCAAAAGTGAATGACAAGCAGTGTGCTCGATGCCGCATGCGGCAAGTTGCAGCGTTACCGAAATTAACCGCTTTCAGCCGCACAAGGCCGCTTTTGTGCCAACAAATTTTCCTTTTCACATTTTATGTTTTGACTCGTGCCCGAAAGTTTGTTCCATTGTTTGCTGCTCAAGTTAAAGTTGCTGTTTGCTGTTGTTGTGCAGCGAAGCGAGCGAGGCACAATGTCGCCGACACATAATTGCTGCAGTTGGCGGCAAATATGTTGCGAGAACAGCGAGAGAACAAAGCGCGCAACATGTGTGGGTGCGAGTGGAGGGTGCACCATGGCGTATGAGTGATGTGAAGAGGCTTGAACAGCAGTTTTTCTATTCAAGAAATATTTGCTTGAAAAATTATTAAAAAAAATCACAAGAAACAGTAGCAGGAATTACAAAGACAACATTAAAAAAAATTTAGTAATAAAAAATTATATCATAATAAAAAATAAATTAAAATTAATAAATTAAATATTATTAACCCTTTACACGGCAACAGCGAATTTTTTCATCAAATGTTTTTTTTTAGATGTAAACCTAAATTAAAAAAAACCAGTATTTTTTTATTGTGTTTATTGTTTATTGTGTTTTTTTTGTTGTGTATTGTGTTGTAAGTGCTGTCAAGTAAAATTTAGCTACTTTTCCCCACTATTAATGCCAGTATTTCAAAAAAGGAGCCTTGCAAAGTTGTAAAATAGCAGAAAAGAGTCGTTTTGATAGTTACTTCCGAAATTACGGGCAATTTTGCGGTTGGTTGCAGATATGCAACTGTACCGTGTAAAGGGTTAATATAATATATATTAATATAAATATAATTATATATAATTTATGTAAATATAATTAATAAATTAAATAAAAAAATTTTCATCATTTATCATTAATTTTTTTATTATTATAAAAAAATTATAATAAAAAAATAAATTAAAAAAATTAATAATAAAAAAATATTTCTTATTTATTATTAATTTTTTTATTATTAATTTTTTTAAATGTATTTTTTTATTATAATTTTTCTATTATTGATTTTTTTTAAATGTTGTATTTGTAATTCCTGCTACTGTTTCTTGGGAGTTAATAATAAAAATAAAAAATAAAAATTAATAATAAAAAAATTTTTTAATTATTATTAATTTTGTATTATTGTATTATTACTTTTTAAATTTATTTTATTATAATTTTTTTACTATTAAAACATTTTTTTATTTATACTAAGGAACATTACGTTTCTTGCAATAAACTTTTTTAAACTTTCTTTTCTACACGTTTTACCTTGCCACATATTATTTTAAATGTCGAATAGTAACACACATATGCACACAACTATACATATGTAGATATATAAAAATCCAGTTAAAAGACTAAACACATTACAGAAATTAGCTAAAGTCGCTGACAGCATTGAAAATGTCGACTGCAGCGGTTGGCAGGCGACTTAATTGTTGGAAAAAAGACAAACCGTGATAGCAGAAAGGGGAAGTGCGAGGTGTGGGCTAGTGCAGGCAACATGAAAAGAGCGTGCACCGAACTGAAAAACGCTCAACAAAGCGCTACCACACACACACAAACACACACAGGCACACGACAAAGGCCCAAAAGCAATTCAGAGCGGCGCATTGTGTGTGTAAATGGCGCAATGACAACGTTGCAGCGTTGACAAAAGTCGACAGAAGGGCCGCGTTTTGGCGGCGTGTGCAGTTCAGAATTGTCCTAAAGATACAAAATTTCGCACACGTTTTACATAAGCGAAATGCCGCAGCGTGTTTAGTATGTACAAAACATGCGGCGACGCCAGCCGCGGCAGCGACCGCAACAGCGCCGCCCAAAATGCAACTTGGCGCGCTGCAGCAGCGGCAACGTTGTAATGGTCGCGGTTGCCGCATGCACGAATGACAACATAAAGGACGACAAAATTGCGCTGCGCAGAGCGTGCAAAGCGTAGCCAAGAATAATCACAACATTGCATTGCCATAACGAATGCAAAACACACAAATACTTTTGACCGATTGACTGAGAAACGCGCCGCACAGCAAAGCACAAATGTGTGTCGAACGAAGCGGCAACAAGACGAGGGCGCGCACGAGCAGCACCACGAACACAATCAAACCAAAAGCTCTCTGCTGGCAGCTTTTCACCACAGCCACAACACGAGCGCATGTTGCACGTTGCACGTTGCGCGTTGCGCGTTGCGGGTTGCCCATGTTGGGGCACGTAAATAAACAGGGATGCGCATTCCGAAAAATGGCACAGCAGCGGCAACAGCAGCAACAGCAGAAGGCCGCACAGCGGCAGGCCGACTGACGTGCCAGCGTGCGGCTATTGTTGCCGGCTGCGGTTACGAGCGCGGAAGTGCTGATACACTTAACCGCTGCCCGCTGGCCATTATGCTTCTATTTACGAATATGTGTGTGTGTGTGTGTTAGTAAAATGCTTTATATATGTGTGAGCGTGTATGTCTGTCGTGTGAACCGACGTCACAACGAGGTTGTCACAAAGGTCAGCAGTGCCGCTCGAGACTGAAATTGCATAATGCCATAGAAAAATATTTGTTCGAAAAACAATAACAACAACAAGTAAAACAATGAGAATGGGAATTTGTAAATTAATCACTAGTTTGAGTTTGAGTAGAGTAAACTTTAGTTGGGGGTTTCATGATTTTTACAATGAAAAAATTATAACAATTAAATAGTTAAACATCATGTTCCAAAAAAAACTTCGTGTGGCAATGCGCTATAAATGTTAAAAACAGGGACTTAACTATTATAAGTTTTTAAGAAATTAATTGCAATGTAACTATTACAATGCAACATAAATTTTATTTGTTGATTATAATTATTATTTGCGACAATTAATTTTTACGTTGCATAATAACTGTTATGAGAAATAAATATTTTTTTCATTCTGGATAATTATTATTTTGGGATTTTTTTTTCTTTACGTTGCATCACAACTTTTATTTATGACTTTTTTTATTTACGTTACCGATAACTATTATTTTGAGACAATTTTTTTACGTTGCTTCATAACTTTTATTTATGATTTTGTTTTCATTTACGTATAGTTATCGGTATTATTATTTGAAAAAAAAATTTTTTTACGTCGCCTTACCACATTTTGAGTATGAATTGAATTTTAATTGTTTAGTTGTTGGTGGAAATAAGGTTTCTGCAGTTAATTTGCGTTTGTCAATTTAAAACAATTAAAAATTAACTCATATCCAAAATGTGGTAATTCAACGTAAATTTTTTCTTCAAAATAATATTAATCGGCAACGTAAATGAAAAAAAAATCATAAATAAAAGTTATGAAGCAGCGTCAAAAAAAATTTCTCAAAATAATAGTTATCGGTAACGTAAACTAAAAATGTCATAAATAAAAGTTATAAAGCAATGTAAAAAACAAAAATCCCAAAATAATAATTATCGACAACGAAAAATATATTTCTTACTTATAAGAGTTATTATGCAACTCAAAAATATTTATTACATGATAATAGTTATAGGCGACGCGAAAAATTTCGTATTGGGAATAATTATTATAAAGCAATAAATATAGACATTTCTTAAATTAGGGCAATTTTTCAATCCCAAAAAAATGGATAATAATTATTTAAGGTCTCTGGTTAAAAATCAATTGTAATAAATTACTTTAAAAAAAAGAAGAACTTAAGAATGCCATGAAACGTTCAAGAAGGGCAGAGAGATCATCGTAGACACGCCTTCGACCACTTTAGACGATACAAACATCATAAAAGTGTCAGAAATTGTGTTTGGTAATCACCATTCCAGCTTAAAAAAGATAGCACGTGACCTGGAGATGTTTCCTAAGTCCCTTTGTTGGATTTAGTTCAGAAATTGTGTTCGATAATTGCCATTCTAGCTTAAGAAAGATAGCACGTGATCTGTAGACCGTTCCTGAGTCCCTTCGAAGGATTTAGTTCAAAAATAATGTTCGATGATTGCCATTCCAGCTTAAGAAAGATAGCACGTAATCTGAACATCTCTTCTGAGTTCCTTCGTTGGATTTAGTTCAGAAATTCTTTACAGCACCTTATCTCAGTACCATTAGCATATTTTCTCATTGTAGTGTGTGTCCATTCTGATCCCACATACATAAATCTACAAGTCTAATGTACCAACAAGTCAACGGAACACAAAATACCAACCGAAACAAAAAAGACCACACCAAACAATCGTTCAAAAGTCAAGTTGGGTTAAGAATGCTCATTGGTTCCTTTCCCGAAGGAGATATAACCAACAAAGACTTGAATTCGTTCCTATTGTTCTATTCAAGTGCACTTCCTCGACCCTATCAGAAATTCTTGTCATTCAGATTTGAAGTTTTAAATATTTGCATGGCCAGAAAAGTTCGCCTTCACGGCAGCAAATTGCCTCAATGGCATCACATATGGCAATCGTTGGCAGCTTAACGACTTGAACCATTTTGAATAGCCGACCAGCAATGTAGGAAGAGAAAAATTTCCAAGCTATGCTGTCTGCATTTTGGCCTTTTTTGTGTCCACTTTCCATAATCTTTCAAGCGCATTTATTTAATGCCCTCTGGTCGTTGCAGCAAATTTGCGTGGATTCATGAAAAATCTGTGCGCTTTTTTGTTGGGCAAATGGCAGCACATTTAAATATGAAACATTTCAGTGCCAAACTGCACAGAGTGCTGCATTGTATGTGGACTTTTTTGTGGGGTTAAGCGCGCCTGATGAATTTTGTTCTTATAAGCTCACAATTTGCGGAAAATGGCCAAATGTTGGCTAACTGGGCTAACTTGCCATTTTCTTTTCATTTTTATTAATTTAAAGCCTTAATTGAAGTTTTATGCAAGTTGCAGTTTTTTTTTAAGTTGTAAATAAAGAAGCAAAAGCATAGTTTTGCTGCGTGCATTGGACGCTTGCCAAAAGAATTTAATGGTGACCTATAAACAGTGAAATGAAAAACAAAATGAAAATTCATAAAGCATTAAAATGCTTTAAAATGAGCTTAAGTTGAATTCTAGTTAGTGCGATATATGGATTTTTTACTCTATATATGTTTTTCCACAATAGGATTTCAGGATCAGGAGATTTCCTCCTAGATTTAGGAGATTCTTGGCCTTTTAGGAGAATTTTTAGGAGGAAGGAGAGATTTAGGAGATTAATATTTTATGTTGGAGGATTTTTCGGATCCTTAGTGGATTTTTGGGAGATGTTTGGATAACGATGCATTGGGAATACTGGCAACAAAACATATTATGGTAACTATAAAATAGCCAAAGCACGCTATTGTGTTAAAAATTTGTAAGCTTACAAAATGTAAGCTCGTTCTATCTCGTTCTCACTTATTGCTGTCACAATGAAATCCTGCTAAAAATTGCACTTGTTGCTTAATTCATTAGTTATATGTTTTTTTTTTGTTAAGTTTTTGTTGTTAAGCTGAAGATGAAAAAAGGTGCATTAAAAAAATTATATGTATATTTTTATTATTTTATGAGAAGTTGTATTCCTTTTAAATGACGCAAATTATAAAACAATTTTTTTTTAATTTTTTAATTTTTGGGAGAAAATTTCGGTATTTTTTTAAGATTTAGGAGAAAGTGTTTTTAGTAGTGTCCGACCGAAACCACTTTTTTGGGCCGAAACCGAAACCGAGTTTCGGTTTTTTTTTAATATTCGGCCGAAACCGAACCGAAACTTTCTAGTTAAAATAAAAATCACCATATCAAGCACTTTTTTTCAACAAACGAATTTTACATTAAGTAAATAAAGAACAAACATAACATAAATAAATAAATACTTATTAATAAAAATAATTTATTCATTTTTTAAAAACATTAACATGAAAAAATCACCCTTTCATACCTTACTCGCTAATATTCAAAATTAAATCATTTAATATTATATGCTAAAAAAAAGTTTATTTACATTGCGGGCATCGAAATAACTCCTCCTTTCACTATATATCTGCTACACAATAAAATGTAAAAAAATTTTGTAGAAAGTTTCGGTTTCGGCTTTTCGGCAATTTTTTGGCCGAAACTGAAACCGAAACCGAAACCACTTATTTGTGCCGAAACCGAATATTCGGTCGGACACTAGTTTTTAGGTATCTGGCAACACTGTGCTCACTAAATTCGACTATACGTCATCTGTCTGTCTGCATTTGTCGGTCTGCTGTTTGATCAAACAAAAAAAGAGGCAACCGAATTTTTGTAGTGTGGTCACTGCTTCTTAGAATTTCTTTGTAATCCTATATACAACCAACTCTCTAAATTCGACTATACGTCAAACATGTTTGCCCTCTAGCTGCTTGTCTGCTGTTTGATCAAACAAAAAAACCAAACGAATTTTTTGAGTGTGGTGAATATGCTCATTTTTTTACAGTAGGATTTCTGATTCGTTGTATTTTTTTTGCTATTCTGTATACAACCAACTCATTAAATTTTGATTGCATGTCAAACATGTTTGTCATGTTTGCCCTCTAGCTGTATGTCCACTGCTTGATCAAACAAAAAGAGGCAAACGAATTCGTTTAGTGTGGCCACTTCATTTGATGGAACAAAACTTTTGGCACAAATCAAGTGAAATAATTGTTTCATTCTGCCGTAGATTTAAAGTTGAAATGTATACTTCGGATCTTAAACTTTATTTGATTTGTTTTTTTTTGCATAAATATTTAGTACTAAGAAGTTTAAAAAATAAATCATTAACTTTACGACAACTTTTCTATTTTAAGCAAAACTCTTGTCTCGGTTTTTCTTAATCCTAATCGCTAAATGATGCTTAAGTTTCATTAGTCTGTAGTCGAAAGTGTTCATAAGTCGTGTGCTTCCCCTTCCTTCCTCTTCCTTCCCTGTTAAGCCGTCTTAGTTATGCTGTGTTTACTGCGCACAAAAACATAACCCACGCAATTTTCTCATCCCTCGGCCGCCTTTTTTTGCACCGCTGGCACAGCATTAAACGGCATTAAGTTTCCTTGAAGCGGTCTTTAGCGAATGTTTTCGTTTTCATTTATGCAGCGCAACGCGGGTTAGATAAGTTTTCGCACAAGCAGCGCGAACGCTGAAAAATGCGCGGAAGCAATTACACAAATGGCTGCGGCAGCGACAAAAGCAGCCATAACAACTGGCAACAGCAGCAACAAGATTTGCATATGCGGCATGAAAAGCGAGCTGCGCGGCAAAAGGGGTTCGACTAGGCACATTTTGCCTTTGCCGCCACCTCGCCACCGACAAGCAATTTGTAGTTTGTTGCACATTCAATTCTGGCGCGTCACTAATTTTGAAGAAAAATTTCCGCGCTGCCAACGCTGCATTTCAGCGCAAAGGTGGCAGCTGAACTGGAAACGAAGGCCAGAGCAGGCGGATTAGTGGGTGAATGTGTGTGTGTGTGTGTGTAAGCCGGCGAAGCGGTAATGAAAAGTTGGCAATCTGGCAAACGGCAATGGCTGCCAAAAAGTGTTTGCCGCTAAGCGAAAGGCCGAGAAAAACCAACGCAAGAAAAATGAAACGAAACGTGACTTGTTGGCGACGGCAGCAGTTTGTGAACGCAATAAATTTGCAGTCAGCAAAACGTAGCAAAACAGCGGCAGGTGTAGAGCAATTGAAAGCTGAAAAATGTGTTTGTGTGCGCCAAAGGACGCCAGTGCCGGCCATTGCTAATGTCTGCAGCGGCCATGAAGTGCCGCCACTCGTTCCTATCTCTGCGCGTACATGTGTAAATTTACATATGTATTCAACATATGTGCACACAAACATTTATAATTGCAATTGCAAACTGTGTCCGTGTGTGTGTGTGTGTGTGTGTGTGTGAGGTTTTGAGTGTCTTGTAAAAATGCGAGACGTGCGCGCTTTCTGCTTTCTGCTGCGTGTTGTACAATACTTGTTGTTGTGTTAATTTTTGTTGTTGTTTTTTTTTGCATGAATGAGTTTTCCTTCAGTGACACGTCTCGTTGAGATTTGTAACACTTTTCTGCTGCTTCTGCTGCTTCTTTCTGCCACTGCAAGTGCACTTGAAATTATTATTTCGTGTTTTTTTTAGTGCGTCGTGTGCAATTGCGCCAAGGCTGCGTCGCCTACAGCCTGCAGCAGGGGCATGCAACTTGCATTGTTCCACTTGTATGAAGAATGAATTGCTACGAAAAAATGGCAGCAGCGACATTTCAACAAAAAAAAACTCACAGTTTTAATTTAACCCTTTCGCAATTTTTTTGCCATATGGCAACATGCTACTTTGCGGATGTCTGCATCCTCTATGGTTGCAAGAATAAATGTTTTTGTTGTTCCTTAGAATAGTTTGAAGTTTTAGGAAAAATACGAAATTAATAAACTGAATATTTAAGTTTAAAGAAGAGAAGTATACACGTTTTCTTAATGGTATATCTTGAAATAGTAAAGGAAAAAGAAGCAGAAAAGATAAAAAAGATGCATAACTTTTTTAATTTGACGTTTTCTTTCAATTAAGATACTTTTTTTTACAAAAATTTTGGCTGAAGTAAATGAAGAAATATTCAAATTTTCGTTATGCGTAAAAAGTTTAATGTTTAAGTAATTATTACAGCCACAACGATGTGGTTGCTTTCAGAGAAAAACACTCTAAAATACAGGGTCCGAGTATGAAAATTAAAAAGTTTCTTATGGAATATTGCTAATATAACCACATCGAAGCCTAAGACATGAAATTTAAAATTGTAACTTTCCCCAGTAAAAAGCTGTAGCGAAAGGGTTAACGCGACTTTTAGGCTTTTTTAACCCATTAAAGCCGGGTACCAGTTCCGCCCATACGATTTTGATAAAATTTCATACACGACCTGGAATTGACCCAAAATGATCAGAAACAAAATTTCAGCTTTCTATCTCTGCACGTTGCTGAGATATTCATTAGGTATTTTGTACCTATTACGCAGCAATGGTAGCTTTTTTCCATACTTTTTAAAGTGATCAGCTAAACACGTGAACAAAAGATGTATTGTTTACAGGTGAGTTAGGGGGCAGATTTTTGTGAAGTTCTAAGGCCACTACGTTTCGCCACATTTTCCACCTCCGGAAAATTCACAATTTTTGGAGTCTGGATACTCTAGCTAGATGGCGGAATTTTAGGGTGACCTCTACTAGACTAAGGTAGTTCCATTTTTAGCCCAACCACGAACTTTTCTGTGATTTTTTTAAAAAGTTAATTTTCATGGGTAAATTTTTACCCATTAGGCAGCAATGGATTAACCATTAAAAAAATTAAAAATTTCGGCTTGAAAGTTGCGTCGCTGTCGCTTTTTGGGGCCTAGGTTTTTGCCTGGTTTGAACAATGCAGCCAAAGCTATGAAAAATGAAAATAGCTATGAAACTATGAAACTTGCTAAGCTTCATCTAGAATTGCCTCATTGACTGAATTCGGATTGAAAGACAGTTGAATACTTTTCCACCTATGAATGTGAAGAGGCGCACAGTGGACACTTTTCAGGTCTCCGACCTTAACCCGAATGTGCCGAAATTGGGTTTCTTTCGAATTTTGCGAAAACACTTTTTGAGCGATTTCATGTGAAGCATTATTGAAACATTAAATTTTTTAATGCATGTTTAGTGTGACCATATGGCGCTACCGGGTTAAAGCTAACTTTAAACGCCAATTTCATCCACCCAAAAATTTTCGGTCAATCCAGATGCGGCCAATGCACTAACAAAGGCCATACGTGTTGTTCTAATATTTGATGTCTTTTTTATATTAAATTTTACTCTCATCTTTCTTTCAAATTTCCCTTTTTTTCTCTCAATTTTCTTTATTCCTCATTCTCCGCAACGCTGTGAAATGACACAGCTCGCCTTGCTGTAAGTCAACACCGTTAAAGGGCATTCAAGTTGCTGACGTCTGTTGCTGTTCTAGTTGTTGTTGTTCTTAACCAACGTCACCCGGTCAATTCCCCAAACCGATTACGTTTCACTTCATTAAGCTGAGTAGGCTTATGGCACGACAAATCTCCGAATTTGGCTAATAAATTTAGCGAATGGATTTCCGTTTCAAATCCATGGAAACCCATCATTGTCCATGTGTGTGCAACGCGCAAAGCGCATATTCAATGAAATCAAATAATGTGCCCGAGTCACCAGAGACCACCATAACTGCTATCATTACCAGCACCAACGATTTTTCAGCACATTTAGTGTCCAAACGAGCGCGGCGCAACGACCGCATGCGGGTCGCACTCGCCATTTGCTCAAACCGAAATTGTTCGGTTGGGTCCAATGTGTGTGCACACATTTATGTACACAATGTTTGCATGTATGTGTGTGTGTGTAATGGTTGAAGCAGGCACTACAATATGTATGTGTGTATGTATGTGTGAGTCAATAATTCAACTGTTTAGCGCAACTGTTTTTATGTTTAACGGGCGTGCCTTGATGCCAATTAAATCAATCAAGCATTAATGAGCATAAAAAATGACAGCTATGCTGCTCGTAAAATGATTATTAATGAAATTGACCACACAAAACGCCACGCAACTACCTTTGCTTCCCCATCGGACTTAACAGCTCCATTAGTCAGCACGAAGCAACTGTTGTCATTGAAAGCAGACTGGCAAAGCCCAAAGCAAAAAAATACCGTTGCGCACCTGCAAATGACAAACTTCAATTAGTAGAAAACTGCTGTACACGCTGTCGCTTCATCCTGCTCGCCGCTAGTTGGTTGTTGCCCAGAATACAACGCTTTTGACCTCAATTGGTGGCTATGTGTTTTTTTTCTTTGAACATTTTTCTGTTGCCGCCTGCCACAAGAAGAACAATGTTGCACATTGACGTTTTCATTAAGGTACATGTTCCGGTTGTTGTTGATGCTCTGTTACACCGTGCGACAGCATTTTTCACACTGGGAAAATCCATATGTGCGTGAAACTAGAGACCAAATTCAGTAATACTGCGTACTCAGTTTTTCATTTCTACATCCTTTGTCCTATTAAAAGGACTTCAAAATTTTGAAGGGGATAAAAAATAAAAGAAATATTAAAAATACTTAACCTAGTTAAAATATGGCGGTATGTATATCAGATGAAAGAGGAAAGGCTCAAGAATTTAAATAAAATGTATTTTTTATCTATTTGTAAAAAAAGGATATGAAAAAGGCCCTTTGAAAATTTTAATCCTTTATATCCTTGAAATTATATATCCTGCAATTCGAATGAAGTACAAATATTCTAATTTATTTGAGTATCAGTATTTTAAATAATAAAAAGATACAAAATCAATGAAGCGAGAATAATGAAATTTTGACACGTGATCAAGGAGATTTTGGGTTTTAACATACTTACTTTTCAAGAAAATTCTATATAAATTTTCAAGGATATAAAGGATTAAAATTTTCAAAGGACATTTTTCATATCCTTTTTTTACAAATAGTTAAAAATTCAATTTTATTTCAATTCTGGAGCCTTTCCTCTTTCATTTGATATACATAGAGCCATATTTTAACGAGGTTAAGTATTTTTTATATTTTTATCCCCTTCAAAATTTTGAAGTCCTCTTAAAAGGAAAAAGAATGTAGAAATGAAAAACTGAGTACGCAGTATTACTATATTTGGTCTCTAGTTTCACGCCCATATGGATTTTTTCCGGTGTAAACAATTTTGTTAATTTTTGTCGCACGGTGTTATATGAAGCTGTTGTTGTTGTTGTTGCATGGGATGAATATGGAAATATTGTCGCAGCTCTGGAGAGAGCAAAACGAGTGCTGTGTCAACGATTGCTACACGCGACATGTGTGTGTCCATACACACGCAATACTTACACATACACATAAAGGACCGTCGCGAAATAGTCAGTTTCTTAGTGAAAATAATTTCTGAAAAGAAGGCTTTAGAGCTTGAAAATAAAGAACCTCATTTTCTTCACTGTACTGTATTGCCAAAGGTAACCTTGATTATTTATTTTTTCGTAGTGGCTTGGCAGATATTAAAGCACATGTCTGTTTATACAGTGGCACACTGGAGGGTTTCGTACAAAAATTTTGAACTAAATATCATTAGAAACCATAATTCTTATCGAAAATGTGTAAAAGAAACCAATATTAGGTTGGTTGAGTACCCAAAATCCCCCTAACGTGCTTGTGATCAGTGGGTGTTAACGAGTTCTTTAACTTTAATGGCAAAGAAACTTTAGTTTTTCATGATAAATTATGACTAAATAATAAGCTCAATGTTTTCGAAAACTTACTGAAACTCGATACGAAAATGCATTTCAGATTTTTATATTTTTATATTTTCCATTTTTATATTTTCACGTCTCAAAATCAATGAATTTTTCTCACTTTTTTTAATCTATATACAAATAATTATTTGTCCTGACTGACTCATTCATCATCGCCCAGCCCAAACCGCTAAAGCTCAAAAAATAAATTTAAACTGTAGGCTCATCTTTAAAACTAAACCTTCGCTAAGACGAAATTTTTTGAAATTCGGGGTCTAAAAGCAAAACATAGGTTAAAGTGTTGTATGAAGAAACGCGATTTAATGGGTCTATTGATTTCAAATTTGGCGAAAACACTTCAAATAAAAAAGTATTCAACGTATTTTTTATATTTTCGAAAACCAAAATTTAACGGGGTCAACAATGGGTTAAGCTGCGTATACGGAAAGACTACGAAAATCCCCTGAATCGATTGGCCTATTGACTTCAAAGTTGGTGAAAACACTTGAAATCAAAAATAATTTGACACGTGTTTCTCATTTTTTTGAAAATCAAAACTTAAAGGGGGTTAACCAAGGGTTATAATTTTTACGCCATTTAACTTCAAACTTCGAGAAATAATTCAACACGTGTTTTTTATTTTTTTTTTTAATCGAAATCTGACGGGGTCAACGATGGGTTAAGAGTTGATATGAGGAAACATGATTTAATGCGCCAATTAACTTCAAATATGGTGAAAGCACTTCAAATGAGAAATAATTAGATAATTATATTTTCATAAAAATCTGACGGTATCAACAACGGGTTAAGAAACACTTTATTTATTGGCCTCATTGACTTTAGACTTTAAATATATTTATTCAAATTTTTTTAATACCTATGTATAACCTTTATGTTTTTTTTTAACATAATAAAAACTTCGTTGTACTATATTTAAACAATTACAAGCTCTGAAAAAATGCTCGCTAACAATGCTTTTTGTTGCGCCTCTGGCTTACTACACATTCGTGTCATACTGCCGCATGACATGGCATGCAAATTGAGTTTTAATAAAAATTCCTGTTGTTGCAAGCGTTGTCTTTGTTGTCCACACGAAACACAAAGCGTTATCTGTGTGGAATTATGTGCAAAAAACAGGCAAACTACTGAAAAATTTACAAAGGCTACAGCATCGTTTTTTTTTTCATGGCAACATGTTGGTGTTGTTGGCAATGCATTGAACCACGTGAATCGAACAACAGGAAATGAGTAGAGAGATGACCTTCCAGGACAACACAACGCTTGCTAAATGCATAAACAAAATTAAGGTAAACTTTCACTGGGCTTGACTTGTTTTCCGTTAAATTTAGAGCACTTTTGACCAAAACGTTACGATTGAAAACTTATTTATTTTTAAAACAGTTTAACCTTTCATCAACCAACAATTCATAACAAAAGAAACAACAAAAAATGCGCATTCACCCCACCATCGATTGTAGGCGCTCAAAAAAGAACAGTGCTGCCAAATTCAAATTGCCTTGCAACCGAGTGGTGCCACACCACAAAAAGACAGCCGAGTTGAAATAATTGCTGCTGACTCATGCAATGCAAAAACAAAATACAATGGCAAGAATAATAAAATTCAGCTTAGTGGCAAAAAAGTCTACACAAATACAAAATTACGGCACTGCAGAAGAAAAACAATGTGGCAACACAATACAAAATTCATAAATATGCATGACTAGCAAAAAGTTTGCAACGGTTTTAGTGGCCCTTTATCGATCCAAAGAAATATTAAAAAAATATATTAAATTTTTACAGAGAATAATCTGTGATATTGAAAGACTTTAAGCATTTTTAAAGCTTGAAGTGGGTTCCAGGATTTGAGTTACAGAAATATACAGCAACTCTGCAGTTCGAATTTTTATTCACTTGAAACTGATTGCAAGTATTATCCAATTGTTTTCGATCCAATTAAATCGCTTTTCAGAGGGTGTGATTTTATATAAAAATCCAGGTCCATCCAACACCAAAACAAAGCCCTATTTTGCCTATGCACCCTATAGGCAAGATTCGGTTATTAAATAAGGACTGATTGCGTTGGGTATGCAAGTGATCATCACTCGGTGGCAAAATAGGACTTTAATGTGAAAGTGGGCACCTTTCTCAAGCTAATCTCTCCTTAGCCAATAACCAAACCTTGCCTATCGAGCGCATAAACCAATAAACTAACTTTCACTCGGTGGCAAAATAGGACTTTAGTGTGAAAGTGGGCACCTTTCACAAGCTAACCTCTCCTTAGCCAATAACCAAACCTTGCCTATCGAGCGCATAAACCAATAAACTAACTTTCACTCGGTGGCAAAATAGGACTTTAGTGTGAAAGTGGGCACCTTTCTCAAGCTAACCTCTCCTTAGCCAATAACCAAACCTTGTCTATCGAGCGCATAAACCAATAAACTAAGTTTCACTCGGTGGCAAAATAGGACTTTAGTGTGAAAGTGGGCACCTTTCACAAGCTAACCTCTCCTTAGCCAATAACCAAACCTTGCCTATCGAGCGCATAAACCAATAAACTAACTTTCACTCGGTGGCAAAATAGGACTTTAGTGTGAAAGTGGGCACCTTTCTCAAGCTAATCTCTCCTTAGCCAATAACCAAACCTTGCCTATCGAGCGCATAAACCAATAAACTAATAGACTTGATCAAATCCAATCACCTAACCACATTGAACATGTCCAAATGGAAAGCTTTAACTTTTGGATTTTTTTTTGCTTCTCAGAAAAACAACAACAATACTCGTATAGTTCGTAGCTCGGTGCAGTGTAGAGTAGTGCCGCGGTTGAAAAAAAAACACAAACTCAATAAAACATTGCGTGGCAAAGGAAATGAATTGGAAATGCTTTTTAAAGGAGCCCGAGTGCTGAGTTGGCAGGCCGCCGCCGCCGCTACGCAGCCAACAAACATGCCAACAGTGCCACCGCCACCGCCAACGCCGCAACTGTTATTAGGCGCCAGCGAACGCAGCGGTGAAGGCTGCTCGGTGGCGGCAGCCAGAAATGCAAATTACTCTGCGACTGCATCGACTACCATTGACTTTGACTGTGAACAACCGGCGCAGGCAAAGCCCGAGCGGCCACAATGGCAACCCCCGAAAAAGGTCGCTACAGCATTTTTCATGTCAAGCGCAACCAGCAAACCAAACAGCAATAACAGGAAAAGCAACAACAATAGTGCAAACAATGACAACAGCACTTTATCCGGCAACACGCAGCCGACAACATTATTACTGGTAGTTTTGCTGAACCCAACAGGCGGTGAGGTGGGCAGCAGGAAAGTTGAAATATGAACGGTGCCAAAGAAAATTATTGCTGGTGTCAGCACAAATATTAAATAACAAAGCGAAGCGAGCGAGAAATAGAATAATGAAATTATTACAATCGTAAAAAGCCGAACACGTGGGGCAACTTAAAGAGCGAGCCACATGCACACAACTATTGACTCGATCCATAAATCAAAGGGAAAGCTATACATCAGTGCCAACACATGGTTGGATAATGTAGTCACAGCCAAGGCGGGTCGACCCAAATAGTTTCAATGCAGCAGCCTAATCGCTTCATGTGTCGCAACAGTGCCCGAGCGCAGATTTATATCGAATTAGTGTAGGGAATGGAAAAAATCGTGGCGCTACAAATTACAACGTTAAGAGCATTAATGAGCGTTGGCGGACATACAAGAAACGCATATGAAATGCGGGCGAGTGGGATTTTCCGAAGGACTATGGTGGCCCATTAACTGCTTTCAATGCAAAATTTGTGAGTTCAATGGTGCGTAATTTCAGTGGTTCATGATTAAATTGTCGATAATATGGTGATGGTTGTGAATGGTGATAATATTGTTCACCGATAAACCGACATTTAGCTTAGATAAGTGCGTGAAAAGGGCAGATTGTGCAACTAACTGTTGGTTGGTCACTTTGGGTAGATAAATTATTACATTGTCTATCAAAATGGAATATTTGACTGCATACATGGGAGGATTGTATGAAGGTATTATGTATCCTATATATATGTACATATACAGTGGAACCCGCTTAAGTATCTCAAGTACCTCATCTATAAAATAGTAGCTGACCTATAAATTCAATCCTTTTGAGGTACATTGAGCGTACATTGCGCATACTGCCCACAAATATAGGGTTCTTAAATAGGATAGAAACTTGAGAGGGAGGTACCTAAGCGGGTTTCACAGTACATTTCAGAATACGTAGGATTTTCCAATGTTTGTGTCAAAAAGTGTATCGAACGGTGTTATACTAGCAATGCGCCGCGGCTTTGCACGCAAGTTTGAAGTCAATGGGACCAATAAACCAAGCTTTTCTTAACCCATTGTTGATCCCGTAAGATTTTTATGAACAAATACTTATTTAATTATTTCTCATTTGAAGTGCTTTCTCCACATTTGATGTCAATTGGCGCATTAAGTCATGTTTCCCCTATATAAACTTCTAACCCATCATTGACACCGTCAGATTTTTATTTTCGAAAAAATAAAAAACAAATGTCAAATTATTTCTCACCAAGAGTACTTTCACCAAATTTGAAGTCAAAAGGCCCGTGAATTCTTGTTTCTCCATACTCCTAACTCAATGATGGGTTATCATTGACCCCGTCAGATTTTGAATTTCGAAAAAATAAAACACACTTGTCGAATTATTTTTTTATAGTTTTAAGTTAAAAGGCGTAAAAAATCATGTTCCTTCATACAAACTTTTAACCCTTTGTTCACCCCGTTTGATTTCGTATTTTAAAAAAATTAAAAATACGTGTCAAATTATTTCTCCTAAAAGTACTTTTCCCATGTTTGAAGACAAAAAGCGTAAAAAATCAAGTTTCTTCATACAAATTTTTAACATTTGCTTGACCCCTTTAAGTTTTGATTTTGATCAGAAACACGTACCAAATTATTTTTGATTTCAAGTGTTTTCACCAACTTTGATGTCAATAGGCTCATCGGTACATGGTTTTTTCGAAGTCTTCCTGTATACGCACCTTAACTCATTGTTGACCCCGTTTAATTTTGATTTTCGAAAAAATAAAAAATTATTCAAAAAATTAGTCTAATTATTTTTTGTTTAACCCTTTCGCTATTTTGTTGCCATATTGCCAGGGTCCGAGTATAAAAATTAAAAAATTTCTTATGGCTAATATAACCACATAGAAGGCTAAGTCGTAAAATTTAAAAATGTAACTTTCCCCAGTAAAAACCTGTAGCGAAAGGGTTAAAGTGTTTTCTCCAATTTCTTCATACAACACCTTAACCCATGTTTTGTCCCTTTAGACCCCGAATTTAAAAAAATCCCGTCTTTGCGGAAGTTTATTTTTCTACAGTTTTAATTTCATGTTTGTAGCTTCAGTGGTTTGGGCTGGGCGATGATGAATCAGTCAGTCAGTCAGGACAAACAATTATATGTATAGAGATGAAAGAGATCATGAAAAGTAGGAAGTTGGAAATAGATAAATGATTAGGTGAGGTTCAACTGACTGCAACGATATTGAGCTATAGGTTAGTTTGCGATTCTCAGACTGTTCTGATCCTTCCTGAAGAAGTAATCTCCAATTAAACGAGTGCAGTTGATAAAATTCAGAGTCTATGAACTTAAGGAGCATGTTCTCAGTTTGGACACCTTCCCCAACTCGCCAATGCAAGGAGCTCTTAAGAATGTAAGCACGGTGTGCGAAGTTGTGCAATGGTGATGTGCCATGTTTCTTCTAACGCTCTGCCATTCAATTTTGATGTATCTAACGTCATTGTTTATATCCATCTCAGGTGTATACAACACCCTACTAGTGTTCACTAGTTCGTCTATTCTTGCCACAGGTATGTAGATAGGTTTGTTTAATGGCCGCCTTTAGGACATCACTTTGATCCTGTGTCCCATTCCAATTCGAGAATCCGGCTAGACACTTCTTATTGGTGAAAGCCACTTGGTGACTCTGATGAGTTTGACTATGTGGCTTGGCAAACTTCTACAAAAGCTGCAGGGCTGAAGACTGCAATGAAGCCGTAGAACATCTCCGCTGCAAACTACTCCACTTCCTGAGCTACTCAGCGGATATGGAAAAGATACAATGTGGGGTGGCATGTGTGGTTAGCGCCGAACATTTGGAGCGGAGATGCTCAACGGTTTCCTTGCAGTCTTTAGCCCTCCAGCTTTTGTAGAAGTCTGTATTCCTGTGACATTTCCTATGGAGGGTTTGTTTAGTGGGATCACTTTATTTATCACAACTGTATTGAAATAATTTAGTCTGAATTTTTGGGACTCCACTATTGCTTAGGGCCAACTTCAGATCATATGGCTTTCAACTTTTTTTAAAATAACATGGTTCTGACAACGGATTCTGGTAGAGGGGGCCAAAAAAAAATATACGTGTATCGGCGTTTTGAAAGTTTACGTCTGAATTTTTTTTTAGGGGGGGTCAAAGTTATCCCCTTTTTGCACATTCTTATAGTGAATCGGCATACGAAAACCATGTAACCTCACATTTTAGGTATATGATGTGTTCAGCAATTTGATGTAAAATACTAGGAAGAACATTTTTGTGGAGCATTTTAACCCTGTAGCTCCTATTTGTATGGGTCAGTTTGACCCTTTTTTCTAAAATGCCCAAAATTTCCTATAAAACAGGACATTTTTAGGACAAAATGTACCACGAAAATATTCGCCATAAAATTCTGCTATAGGTCTCTGAATACATCAAAGCTCAGAAATTAACTAGAATGCCAGAATTAAGCCAAAACTGAAAATGTGCTTAAGTGTTTATTTCGTACTTAATCAAAATTGGCCACATGTGCTTTGGCAGAAATATTCTAATGGAACTCGAGTTGCCGAACATTCTTTGCTGTACAAAAGCAACGGACTGGCTAAAGAGATTCAGAGTCCATGGCAGACTTAGTGTCAAGAGTTGCCTATTGAAGACCGCAGAATCACCCACCCCTGGAACTACTTCAAGTAGAACTCCAGGAGGGAGGCAAATGAACAGCAATATATGCATGTCTGTCCCATTAATTTATAATAAAAAAAAATAACTCGCATAATATCCAAGTTTTTCTTATTGAAAACACTTAAAAACATTTCAACACAATGCAAATGTAATACACAAAATTGTAGTAGCCAACATTTAATAGGTTTGCGTGCAATTTCTGTTTCTTCTTTATGCACGACTCGAATTTAAATGCCCTTTAATGCTTTTAATATTAAATTGCTTTTTCATTGGCATTCACCGAAATCATGATAAATCGATATTTATACACTTGCCCCCAGTCACCCTCAGCAACCACCAATCAGCAACCCACATCAACTGTTGGTTTACTTATAGTTTTTATTCATTGTTCGCTGATTGTTGTTGCTCTGCTGAACAATGCCAACGAACAGCAAAAACAAAGTCATGAACCAAAGTTGGCAGCGTTGGTGACTTTAATAGGCAAATATTTTGGTATTTTCGTGGCGCAAAGCAATGAGTGAGCAGCGAGCGAGGTCGTTGGCAAAAACATGTTTATAATCTTAAAGACATGTCAATTGGGTCAACATGGTGCGAGATGCCAAATGAACACCACGCCAGGCAATAAAAGCACAACATAACATAACAACAACAACAACATGGCCAATAGCAGCAATAATAATGGCACAATGTGCGAGTTCAGTGGCGTAAATCAGCAGCCGGACGACTAAACGACTAAACGTCCAAACAAACAAACAGCCAAAACAGTGGGCGACGAAGTGGAGCCAAATGCGAGGACACGTGGAGCAAAGAGAGGCAAGTGCGGTGGCAGAGAAAGGACATTTGGCATGTTTGGGGCCATTCATTGCGTGTTGCCGTGGCGTGGCATATGGCATGGCGCCACCAACAATGTGTGTGTGTGTGTGTGTGCGTACAGAAACGAAAAATGTTGTGAAGGTAATTTGCGCGTTTCCTCTGGGAATGTATCGGCGCAATAAATCAAGTTTTGTTCTACACGCGTACAAGTATTTTTACTAACGGTGCATTTGTTGGGTTTGTTTGCGCCGTATTTGTGAGCTGATAAAGTGTGTGCCTGTGGTTGCTGCTGTTGCCGAAACCGATAACTGAACGCGTTGGCATTTGCAAATACTTACATATATCAATACATATATGGAATATGTTTTGGTATGTGAACAGAGCACACGCACTTTGGGCCTATTTAACGGCACATCTGTGTTGTTGCTGTCCACATGTGTGTGTGCTTTTGTTTTAATTTGTTGCCGCAAATGGCTAAATTCCCAAATTAGTTTTCATTTGTTTGGTAGTAATTTTTCTCGCTAATACTTTGCAAAAGATTAATATGCGGTCGTTCTTGTTTTAGGAGTGAAAATTTTACATTTCTAACTGATGATTAGAAAGTGAAAAAACTGAACAGAAACCCTGCTCAAACGAGCTCAGCTTAGAGAACCACTGCCTTAAAAGTTTTTTTAAGGTTTAGGTTTATTACTTATCTCTGGTCCTATTTCACGAGTTTTTTTTAAATTATGGAAAACAATTGATTTGGATATTGCAACCAAAATTTAATTAATTTAAGTTTGTAAAATTACTTTTGAATTACTTTCTTCCTGGCTTCCATGTGCAGCGTAAATCTTTTTTCACTGACACAAATTAGATTAGAATAGATTAGATTAGATTAGATTAGATTAGATTAGATTAGATTAGATTAGATTAGATTAGATTAGATTAGATTAGATTAGATTAGATTAGATTAGATTAGATTAGATTAGATTAGATTAGATTAGATTAGATTAGATTAGATTAGATTAGATTAGATTAGATTAGATTAGATTAGATTAGATTAGATTAGATTAGATTAGATTAGATTAGATTAGATTAGATTAGATTAGATTAGATTAGATTAGATTAGATTAGATTAGATTAGATTAGATTTGATTACATTAGATTAGATTAGATTAGATTAGATTAGATTAGATTCGATTAGATTAGATTAGATTAGATTAGATTAGATTAGATTAGATTAAATTAGATTAGATTAGATTAGATTAGATTAGATTAGATTAGATTAGATTAGATTAAATGTTAAAAGTTAAAAGTTGATTGTTGATTAAAGTCTACACAGTTTTTAATCTGAATTCTCCAGATTCTATACTTTGAACAATTAATTTTTTGTTTTTTTTTTAATTTTTTCCTTTTTTTACATTTAATTTTAAACCATTTTACTGAGAATTCTTTTATCCTTTAGTCAAAATAAAATAGATTAAAATAGATAAAAATTTTCCGTGTAACTAAAACATAAAAGTTTTCCAAGACAAAATAGATTTAAGCTTAGATTTAATGCAGTTTTTTGATTTTGTCAAGTTTCTGTTGGCTCACTTTTAATTGAATTTTCCTACACCCACACAAATACATGTATATACATAATTATTATTATGGCTCTATGTAGGCAAGTGTCCTCAAAGCCAGCCAGCATCAACTATGCAGTGGCCGCCATATAAATTTGTGCAAATATAAATTCAACAACAAATCATCATAAATTTATTCTGGTATGTACAACAAAACTGTGTCAGTACAGCAACTAAATTAAATTTACATGACTATGACAGCCACAGCACAGCAGCCATTTGCTGCCCTACGTTTGCTGCATTTTGCTGTGGCAACATGTACGAGCACAAAAAAAGTTGTGTGCATTTCAAATGCAAAAACAATGACAACAATAGTTGAAGTTGTAAACGAAAGTTGCACCAGTCTTTTTCAACATTGATTGGCTGTTTAGCATGAAATTTAATTGAAATACTTTTACTGATAAACATTTTTCGAACATTGCATTTGGCTTTAATGAAATACAAAAGTAAAAAATGTATAAAGTATTTTTTCATAAACTTTTATTTTGGAAATAAAATACAGTTGTCCTAAAAATCTATCTTCTATTTAACCTTCTATGAATTTAATTTCGTTGTCTAGAAGAAGCAGGATTCGCCTGGGCAGCTTATTTTCTTCGACATTATAGAGAATCTAGCCCGTAGGACTATTCACAGTCTACTATTTAGGCTTCGAAAGGAGCTCAAACGGGTTGAACGGGTGAGCAAAATTTACTGCTCGAACAGAATGTAGTACCACAGTGCTTATAATTGTTTATCCTGACTGATTGACTGACTGACTGATTCATCATCACCCAGCCCAAATTGCTAAAGCTACAAACATATAGTTTGAACTGTAGGTACATCTTGAATAACGAACCTTTGTTAAAACTGGAAAACTTTTTTTAAATTTGGTGTCTAAAAGGGCAAAACATGGGTTAAAGTGTTGTATGAAAAACCGTGATTTAATGAGAGATGAAAATACTTCAAGCTTGGTGAAAATACTCCAAATCAAAAATAATTTGACACATGTATGTTTTAAATTTTTCGACATTCGAAATTGAGTATACGAATCTTATACGGGAAGATTGACTTCAAACTTGACTTCATTGACTTCAAATTTGGTGAAAACACTTGAATTAAAAAATACTTAGACACGTGTTTGTAATTTTTTTTTAAATCGAAATCTAACTGGGTGAACCAAGGGTTAAAACTTTGTGCGAAGACACATGATTTAATGAGTTTTTTTTACTTCAAACTTGGCGAAAGTGCTCGTAATGATAAATAAGCCGACACGTTTATTTATTTTTTTCTTTGTTTTTTTTATTTACTATTTATTTTTTTATTTATTTTTTTTTTCCAAAAACAAAATCTGTTGGGGTCCAAGATGGGTTAAGAGTTTGCATGGAAAAAAGTGATTTAATAGGTCTAGTGACTTTAAAGTGAAAGCACTTCAAATGAGATATAATTGCACACAACATCTTTTCATAAAAATCCAATGGGATCCACAAAGAGTTAAGGAAACTTGATTTATTGGGCCCATTGTCTTTAAGCTTGCATACAAAGTCTCAAAGCACTGCTAGTTTTCAATATATTCAATATTTTTTTCTGTCTCTTCATCATCGATATTACAAAATTAAAGTCAAATGTTTGAGCTGTCGAACGAGTGATGCGCAAAAGTTAAAAGTAAATCAATCTTCTCTCATACAAATTAATACATTTCATCTTTTGACAACTCCTACCACAGCCACAACTACGACATTCTGTTCAAACAGTAAAGCGAACCACCTCGGTTTTGAAAATTTGCATTTTCTTGTAAAAAAAATTCTCACATTCATAACCACATCTGTAAAATACCGTCCGATCTGCAACTGTTCCGGCAATCAAATTCTTTTGTATTAATGCATACAATTTTGACATTGATTTATGCATTTCAACCCTAACCTCAATTAGTATAATCTAACTGAACCATTAAGTTATCAAGTTATCAACACCAGCATTTGTATAATGCGTATCGGAAGTATGCTTCGTAAATTGTTGCAACATATTCTTTTGTTCAATTGTTGTTTTTGCATTCAATTCATATCCTTCGCTGCGTGTGTCCAATGCCCGACGGCTGCATTTTGCTATCGCGGTCCGTGTCTGTCGACCGTTTACACAATCTAGGCGCACTTACTTCACACTTATCGGTGTATAGTAGATACTTTAGCTGATTATAATTAATGAATATGCGAGGTGCAACATTGTTGGCGCTTCACTAAGCATCGCTGCGTCCATTTCATTCACGCCAACAACTTTTCCTGCTCTGTCACACCTTTCTCCTTCGGTTGTCTGCGATGCTGTGTGTAGTGTGATTTGTTTGTGTCTCGTTTGGTTCTTTTTTTTGTTATTTTTCTATGGCACTGTTGCACCCTGACTGGCTGCTCAATGCTAGTTGCCTGTTGCCGCATAATTATCACTGCGTTCTGTTGCTGTGTGTTAGTGTCCGACTGAAACCACTTTTTTGGGCCGAAACCGAATTTCGTTTTTTTTTAATATTCGGCCGAAACCGAAACTTTCTAATTGAAATAAAAATCACCAAATCAAGCATCAAACTCACAATTTTTCAACAAACGAATTTTACTTTAAGTAAATGAAGAACAAACAACATAAATAAATAAATACTCATTAATAAAAACAATTCATTAATTTTTTAAAAACATAAACATAAAAAAATCACCCTTTCGTACCTTACTCGCTAATATTAAAAATTAAATAATTTAATATTATATTCTAAAAAAAGAAGTTTATTTCAGGGACCGTAAATAATTATTATCGCAATATTTTTAATCAAAAAAATCAAGATGAAGGAAGCATTGCAGATATATCATGTAGTGCAAAAAAGTGATTGTTTTTGAAAGTAGTTATCAAAAAAGCAATAAAAAAAAATTTCTTGATTTTTATTTTCCGGTCACCGAATAATAATTATTTTTTGATTTTTTTTTTTCGATCAGAAAATAAAAATTATTTGTTGAGTTTTATTTTTTTGGGGAAAAATAAAAATTATGCGGTGAGTTTTATTTTTCACTTGCCGAATGAGAATTATTTTTCAGTTTTATTTTTTCAACACAAAATTAAATTTACGGGGCGAGTTTTTGTTTTTGATTCAAAAATAAGCCTCATGTGGTAAGTTCAATTTTTCAAATTGTATTCTGAAAATTATTTTCTGAGTAATACTTTTCGCTCATGAAATAAAAATTCTACTATGAATTATAAACTTTTTCTTTAAAGGAATGAATGCAAAAATGCGATTTTTCCCGATACCCACCCAATGTTATGTTTTAATTTTTACAGCGTACGTTCGGTGCGTAAAAATCGGCCGACGATTTGATTCTGTTTATACTAATATGCTTACTGCAAATGAGCCGCTGCAATGCATTATCACTGCTTTCCACGCGAGGAATTTTCTTGCCACCAATAGTTCTAGCGTTGGTGAAAGGACTGGAAAGATTGGGTAGCAGCTACTGCTTTGAATTTTTTTGCTCACATTTCTTCTAAAATGGGCTGTAAGATAACGTGGCCGCCGTGGCTCAGATACACGCGACCATAAGCCTAAAGCGGCGCTCAGGAGACCCAAAATCGAATCCTCTTTTTTCCGTAAAGAATAATGTAACCAGTACAGAACTTTAGAGCGAGATCTAGAGTACACACATTCATAACATTGGGTTTTCTGCAAGTGAAAAATAAAACTCACCGCATAATTTTTATTTTTCCCCAAAAAAATAAAACAACAAATAATTTTTATTTTCTGATCAAAACAAAAAAATCAAAAAATAATTATTATTCGGTGAGCGGAAAATAAAAATCGAAAAATAAGTTTTAAATTTTGATTTTTATATTAAGCTCATAATTTTTACGGTCCCTGGTTTATTTACATTGGTGGCATATAAATTCTCCTTCTCAACCTTTCCCTATACTTATATCAATAAAATAAATGTAAAACAAATAAAATGTAAAAAATATTCTAGAATGTTTCGGTGTCGGCCGTTCGGCCATTTTTTGGCCGAAACTGAAACCGAAACCGAAACCACTTATTTGGGCCGAAACCGAAACCGAATATTCGGTCGGACACTACTGTGCGTGCAGTTACAACAAAATTAAAACTTCTGTTTTGGTAAACCGCTTATGGCCGCCACAGTCCCTAATTTGGCTGCTCTGGTTGTTGTTGTTTTGGTTTTTGATATTTGCGTCTTTAATGCATGATTAATTAATTGCAGGTTTAACTTGTCAATGCCTGAGGCCGGCGACAGCGAGCAAAGACTTCTAAGACGCGCTTAAATACCTATCTACAAGTCCTGTGTATGTGTGTGTGTAAATATGTGTATTGAGTTATTTACACTCGCACACTTATATGCGACGCTTTGGGCTGTTCGATGGTTCTGTGTGCGTAGGTTTGGCAGCGCAAGGTTAATGCGTCATTAATATTTTAGCTATTCGAGCGTTGTATGTGCGTTGTATGTCAGTTGGTGTATTTGGACAGCTCGAACAGATGTTATGTTGTTGTTGGTTCTGTCGTTTAATGCCATTTATGTTGTCATTTTCGTACTGAAAGGACGCATCCACATAAATATTTAAGTACACAGATACGAGTACAAACATATGTGTGTGTGTGTGTTGATGCCCAAATGCGAGTATGTTCCATATTTTAAACGGATGTTAATTATGCTGTTGCGCCGGCAGCTGCCTCGCACATCTACGTTTGTGGCCCTGCGGCTGTGTGAGTGCATGGGTGAGTGTCAGTGTAAATGTGAGTGCGCGTCAATGTGAATTACTCGAAAAATATATTTTTTTCTACTAAACATTTAATGAGCCATAAACATTACGATAACACTAATTTGTCACATCCTATTTAGAAGCGATTATCTATTAAAAAAAAAATTAATAGAATGTAACGAAGAATTAAAGCACATTAAACCTAATTCCCAGAATTTTAAAAGTCACGTAAACCCAGAAGTGAGACTGTTAGGCTTATATGAGCTAAATTACTGAAAACATTTGTTTAAAAAGTACGAAAACTATCTAAAATGTTAAATTTATAAATGCAATATAATTCTAACATTCCATTAGAGGATTACATATCGAAATCGAAAATCTTTTGGATTTATCACCATTTGAAATCTTCAGTGAGACTGTGAGGCTCACTTCTGGGAATTAGGGGTAAAAAATTTGTTAAGGCAAACATTTCAACTTGAATTAGTGAAGTTTGAAGGGCTTTTCACTGTCGATGAGAACAGTGTTTAAGGCTTTGTTTTGATCTGATATTTTCATATTTAAGAAATTTTAAAAATTTATGTTAAAATTTGGTTTTCACATATTTGTAAAACTCAAACAAATAACCACCTTTCATATAATTTATCATTATCATTTATCGCATTGTTCGGAATAATTCAGCACATAAGCGGAAATTGATTTTTTAACATTTGAACTCTCCAAAACAATGCGCACTTATTGAATGAAAGTGCACAGAAAAGCGCAAAGCTAACCGAACATGCAAGAAGCCACAATTCACCCTCACACATGCAACTCCTCACAAACACACTCACACACTCACATGAGTATTTAGCGGCCCACACGCGGGCGCCGTAATGACGTTCTGACTCGCTGGCCATGGCCGCGGCAGGGTGCCGATTGTAGCGCACTTAAATGGCAATTTAAATGCCTTTGTCATTGACGACAAGCGAACAGAAATGCAAACACACAAACACATATACAAAGGAAAAACTCAAAAAGGCAAACAAAGACAGACGGGCAGACAATTTATTGATGTGAATGGTGAAAAAATATTGACATAGTTGGCCTGTCAATGACAGGTTTTAAAACGAAAATGGCAAAAATGGCAAAACGAATGATTTTATGTGAAGGGAAACCAATAAAGTTATAAAGTTGATGAGCTAAAAAAATTATTATTTTTTTTTTAGCGTGTAGGGGATAAAAAATAAAAAAATACTTAACCTCGTTAGAATATGGCGATATGTATATCAAATGAAAGAGGATAGGCTCAAGAATTTAAATAAAATTAAGTTTTTATCTATTTATAAAATAAGGATTTGAAAAAGGTCCTTTGAAAATTTTAATCCTTTATATCCTTGAAAATGTTTATAGAATTTTCTTGAAAAGTAAGTATGTTAAAACCCAAAATCTCCTTGATCACGTGTCAAAATTTCATTATTCTCGCTTCATTAATTTTGTCTCTATGTATTATTTAAAATACTGATACTCAAATAAATTAGAATTTTTGTACTTCATTAGAATTGCAGCTTCCGCCTTTTTTTTAATAACTTTCGAACCAATAAAGTTAAAGTAGTCAAATTTTGGCTCGTGATCAAGGAGATTTTGGGTTTTACCATACTTACTTTTCAAGAAAATTCTACATAAATTTTCAAGGATACAAAGGATTACAATTTTCAAAGGCCTTTTTTATAACTTTTTTTACAAATGGATACAAAATCAATTATATTTAAATTCTTGAGCCATTTCTCTTTCATTTGATATACATATCGCCATATTCTAACGAGGTTAAGTATTTTTTAAATTTTTTTTTATTTTTTATAAAATTTTGAACTCCTTTTAAAAGGACAAAGGATGTCGCACGGTGTTATTGGGTGTACAACTTTGCTTCCGCCGTTTTCCGATAGGTGGCTGTACCGACTGAGGCTGGTTGAAATACATAGATGGTAATGCCTTTAAAGTGAGTGTGGACAGTGCCTAACGAATTGTCATCGCCGTTTCAGTGACAGTTGTTCTTGTTTTCGTATTATTCACGCTCGAAAATGTCCGTTTATGTGCCCAATTCTCGCCATTTGCGGGATCAGCTCGGTGTGATTTACTACGAGCTCTTAAAACCGGGTGAAACCATCACAGGAGATCGCTACCGAACGCAACTGATGCGCCTTAGTCGCGCGCTAAAAGAAAAGCGGCCACAATATCAAGAGCGACATGACAAAGTCATCCTCCAACACGACAATGCTCGGCATCACGTCGCAAAAGTGGTCAAAAAGTACCTGGAAACGCTGAAATGGGAAGTCTTGCCCCACCCGCCGTATTCCCCAGATGTCGCCCCTTCTGACTTCCACCTATTCCGTTCGATGGCACACGGCCTGGCAGATCAACATTTTCAATCCTTCGAAGAATTGGAAAAATGGATTGCTTCATGGATAGCGTCAAAAGAGGACTCCTTTTTTCGAGCCGGGATCCGAAAATTGCCGGAAAGATGGGAGAAAGTTGTCGCTAGCGACGGACAATACTTTGAATAATACATCTGTAAGCACTTTTTCGCAATAAAGCTTTTAATTTTGGAAAAAAACGGCGGAAGCAAAGTTGTACACCCAATATATTTTAGAGAAAATCCCTTGGTTGTGCCATGCATTTGATGTGCAGTTCCATGAAACATCTCTCTGAGCAGACATCCATACAAAGTGCCTGCTAAACCGTTCATTGGTCTCACCTCATCTGGGTGTCTGGTCACAGAAATCTTCCCAATGAAACAAATAGCCAACCCAGGTAAAACAAATGGTACAATCAAGTTACTTCCTCTAGTGGTGGCAAATTTTGAAACATTAATTTACTTTTATGTCACAAAGTGCGAGCTTCATTCAAATTAGTTGAGAAGTTATCACAGTGTTTCAT
The DNA here is from genome assembly GCA_964056695.1 of Melieria picta. Classification (NCBI taxonomy): domain Eukaryota; kingdom Metazoa; phylum Arthropoda; class Insecta; order Diptera; family Ulidiidae; genus Melieria; species Melieria picta. Next base: position 20,728,875 of record OZ057398.1, on the reverse strand, counting down.
ATCTCACAATCTAAATTGCAGAGCCCATTTCGTGAAGTTCATGTTTAATTGGGTAATTCACCCTCCTTAATGTTTGGAAGCAAGTTGTCAGTAACTATGCTCAGCATAAATGTCTGATAGAGAAAATTATTAATGTTTTGTCTTACACTTAACTCGCCTGAAGGCAACCTGACAGCTTATTTGATTAAAACCATTAATTTTATAGGATAAGAATCTCCTAATGAAATCGAAAAAGTATTAATGGTTCATCCAAAACAACCTGACAACCCTTCATATTTGCTGACATTATTTTTATGACATCAGCATCAACACAAAATGGGCAACTGTCAATATTCCAATGGGCCTTCTGTACTCAAATGTAGCTTGGAAAATAATGCCACCTTTGCTGTTGCTCTTCTTGCTGCACACATACACAGACACACCCAAGTAGAGAAGAACTTTTGCTACTCTACAGCCAAAGTGCTCAAAAGTTGCATTGCTTTTTTTATGCTCTAGTCGAAATTTATAACCATAAAGCAAGTGCAGCAACAGAGACAATAACGAAGCCAGCAGCTGCATGCACACAAATCCTTTTCTGTATGTGTGTCGTGTAGATTTAAGCATCTGCGAAGAGCTGCTGAAGAGCCAGAAATCCAAAACGTAACCAGGAGGTTTGACTTACACGTTGCCATGAAATAAGGTAAATATGCCACATCAATTTTGCGCCACATTGCAAGTGCTTTCGAGTGGCCGGAGGCCAGCGAAAATGTTGGCAACAGTAGACAAAACTTGAACAAAGTCATTCAATTTGTTGCAGCATATTTGAAATCAGTTTTAGTTTGTTCTCTAAGATTAGAGAAAATTAATATTGCTTTATACATAATCAACTTTAAAAAAATATTCCTAAAAGTATGCCACGAAAAGTACAGATTTATCAATTGCTTGCTTGATTGCTTCTTAGAATGCTTCACGTTTTTGTAGTAGACTTTTAGGTTCAATTTTAATCACGGTAGGTAGGTAGACGTAGATCCTCTAGATTGCCCGGCTAGGTCCCCTAGATTGTCGAAAAACAAGTTCCTCACGCGATTCTAGATAATGCAATTCTAGACAAGTGCTTAAAACCGGAAGTGCATTTTCTTTATCTTTCTCGTCCACACTGCTTCGACAGAAGTCATTCGAAAGCAAACCCAACCTTCTTGCTTACTATCAGCTTGTTACTGGTGTATTATCGCAGCCACTACCATCCACATGCAGCTGGCGCAAAGTAGAGCAAATTTATTTCTTTTTGCGCCACCTTACCCGCATTGACAGCTGCAGCGCAAATGCGTTCAATAAAAATGGAACGCAGAAAAAGAGAAAGAAAATACGGTTAACATTTTCAACAACAACAACAACTACAAGCAAAAAGCACAACATTGACAAGAAGATAAATGGATGCACGAAAGTGTGGCGCGCATTGACTGACCGCCGCCGCAGCCAGGCACCGAAAATACATGCGATTTGTTTACTTTTTTCCCTTTTACAGTTTGTTTTTTTTTGTTGTTGTTTTGTTGGCATTTTGGCAACACTAAAAATACCCGTGACACTCGCCATCGACATAAAATCGCACGAGAATAGTCGCTATACTACGTTTATATATGTTTTTCGCTGTTCAACAACGTTGTGACCAACCGAAAACCTTCACAAGGTAGCTGCATGGTTTTTGTTGTTGTTCTCTCCTTTCGAGAAGCACTTGGCATGCGTGCAGTGCATAGGTGAGCTGGTGGTGCGGTTTGGTACTCACGCGAACACCGCCACGTGTCATATCAACGCAACGTTTTAATTCGATTCGGTGCAACGGGGCGTATGCGTAACAAAATTGCAGATTTACATGCACAGTGGGCGCATGCAGTGAGTTTGCTTGTTGTAAAAGTCACAGCCTCTAAACGAATTCAGATGGGTTTCGATATTAAGTACGAGTATCGATATTGAGTACTTTTCGTTACTGTCCACAAGTATCGGTGTTCAGTACTTTTCGATACTGGGTACAAGTAACGATGTGGTACACTTACCGATACTGAGTACAGGTATCGATGTTGAGTACTTTTCGATGTTGACCACTTTTTGATTTAGGTTACACCAACCGATAATGAGTACTTGTTGAGGTTGAGTACAAGTATGGCTACTAAATACTATTCGGTACCGAGTACAAGTATCGATAATGCGTTTTGATGATGATGAAACTGAGTACAGACATTGATGCTTAGTACTTTCTAACACTGAATACGGGTATCGGTGGTGAGTACTTTCCGAGTCCAAGTACAAGTATCGCTTTTGAATACTTTCCAGTACTGAGTTAAGGTGCTGATGCTAATAACTGAGTACAGTTGTTGATTCTGAGTATATTTTGATACTTTTTAATACTGGGTACTAGTGTTGATTGCGGGTACTTTCCGAGTCCAAGTGAATACTTTTCAGTACTGAGTTAAGATGCTGACGCTGATAACTGAGTACAGTTGTCGATTCTGAGTATATTTTGAAACTTTTTAATACTGGGTACTAGTGTTGATTGCGGGTACTTTCCGAGTCCAAGTACAGGTATCGCTACTGAATACTTTGCAGTACTGAGTTAAGGTGCTGACGCTGAGAACTTTTCGATACTGAGTATAGTTGTCGATTCTGAGTATATTTCGATACTTTTTAATGCTGGGTACTAGTGCTGATTGCGAGTACTTTCTTAGTCCAAGTACAGGTATCGCTTCTGAATACTTTTCTATACTCAGTTAAGGTGTAGACGCTGATAACTGAGCACAGTTGTCGATTATGAGTATATTTCGATACTTTTTAATGCTGGGTACTAGTGTTGATTGCGAGTACTTTCCGAGTCCAAGTACTGAGTTAAGATACTGGCGCCGATAACTGAGTAAAGTTGTCGATTCTGAGTATATTTTGATACTTTTTAATACTGGGTACTAGTGTTGATGGCGAGTACTTACTACGTGTTGAGTGCAAGTATCGATATTGATCATTGTTGAGCACTCACAATCGATAGTTTATAGAACCAAATACTATCGATTCTTTTGAAAATCAACTACTTACTCAACATTTTTTCTACTTTTAATTAAAAAACTAGAAGTTCTTCACTGCGCATGATTTTGGCCAACAATTTCGACACAACGCGCCACAGTGGCGGCTCCTATGCGTTGGCAGTGGGTTTGCGGTTGTGTTGACTTGTTGCTGATGTTGTTGTTATTTCCACAGTGTTTGGTGTGCATTGGAGAGCGTTTCATTGTGTGCGTGCAAGTGTGTGATCAAGCGGGCGAATGGCTTAATTTGCTTACTGAGCTGTCGGCGTATTGATTGCGAGACCGATTTCGTAAGGGTGTGAAATGCGGCAGTGGGAGTGGGTCAGGACTGTGTCGATTTCCTACGCCATTTGAGAGGCTGTCAAATATTGCATTGTTTATGGCAGAAATTGAAAGCAAACATGCAGTGGCAACGGGTTCGAGCGGCAAATGTGCGCACAGTAAAAGCGAAGAGCAGCACAAACACGCAAACAAGCAAATGTGTGCTGAGGGAGAATGAAAAGCAGCAGCAACTGGCCGGATTGCATTCATTTGTCACAGGCAAAGATACAAGCAAGAAAAATGACTACGCACAGCAGCTGCATGACGCTGGCGAAAGCCGCTGGTGCTGGAAATGCTGGCGAAAGCTTTCGCATTTATTAAATCAACATAATGCGCCAAAGTTTCGCAGTGCCACGACGACGTGCACTCACTTTGACAGCGGGAAATATTGCTTATTGCATGGCAGCAGATGAGTTTTCAACATTTTCATAAATCTTTGCCACCGGCTGACGGGCGCACTGTTCAAGCGTATTAAAGCGCGACTGAGAGGCGCATTCGGCGAATTTATGCTGCAAATTAAAAGGACTACGAGTGAAGGGATAAGAAGTGCGGCGCGCTTAAAGTTTTTGACAACAACGTTAAATGGTTTTTAAGCTGTCGGCGCGCTGAAATGGCGCGAACGATAAAAATATTAAAAAAGTAAATAAAAAATAAATAAAAAAAAGAATAAAAGGAAAGCCGCCAAAAAGTGCGCAGGCAATTCGCCAATGCGCCAACATGACAAATAGCGCTGAACGCTGCGCACTCACGCTGTGCGACATTGAGGTCAACAAAATTAAAACGCACACACACATACGCGTATGAATGTGTGTGTGTGTGTGTTTGTTTGTATGGCGCTCACTCAGAATGGCGCACTCAACGCAAAGCCGCAAGCACCAAAGCAAAAAAGTGGCGAAGTAAAAGTGGCACGCGGGCGCGGTCCGAGCGTCCGAATGCAGCGCTCAGCGAAGCGTAACGGGTTTGTGCGCCTTTTCCCGCAGTTTCTGCCAATCTAAATTTTTTGCTGAACTTTTGTTTTTACGTTGTTGTGCTTTTGTAGACTGGTTTCGGTTGGCGGTGGTGAACTGGCGATGTGGCGCGGCAAATTTCAGTGGTGCGGCGAATTTTATTTGACGTTTATGCGCAAACACTCACACTCAAACAAAGAAACAAACAAACACATACACTTGTACACACACACAGCAATTGGCAAACGCGCCTAAAAGCATTCTATAGGCGCGTAGTTTCATAGTTTCTAGTGCGCAACTAAAATGGCAAAAATCAGCATTTCTCAATGTTCTGAATTGGTCGTCGCAATTTCCGTCCTTTACAAAAGCGCGCAGCATGTCAGAGCAGTCGGCAAGTGGAGCACAGTGAAAGCAAGAAATCCGAGAAGAAATTAAAGCAACTCACAACTCGCCAGCAAAAAGAGTTACGTCATAAAACACAGCCCAATCCAGCGCACACGCTCGCCAAACTCGTTGTTGTCTAAGTACTAAAGATATGAATATATATAACACAATCTGTGCTAGTACCGAATGCTCCGAGTTCTTTTGTCATCCCTTTCATAGATGCCATTTTTGTTGGTTTTTTGTTTTTTGCTTTGAAAGGATGTCAGACGGGCCAGCAAAAGGTTGTCGAGTGTGTGTGTGTGTGTGTGTTGCAGCAAAATGAAAGAAAGATGTTAACAAGCCGTGGCTTGTCGACTTGTTGTGTGTCGTAAGTTGTAACGTCTTTGAGTGTTGTTGTTGGACAACAATCAGAAATAAAGCAAAAAACAAAAAATAGCAAAAACAAAACTTGAGTGTTGTTTCCACATACTTGAAGCATACTTTGCGGCATCTGTAATGTCACGCAAAGAAATATTTCGCTTTTGGGCATTTTTTTGTCTTTCATTTCTTTTTAGTTACTAAAAGTAGCTTAGAAGGATTTCGTCTATAAATATTGCTTTGGATGGCTGCTTCTTGTTTAAAAGTATAAAATAAAAATATTTTAGAAAATAATATCTTTTTTAAATTATAAACTCGTTTAAAGTTGTTAGTTAGTTTTGGAAAATGTTGCAAAATATATTAAACCTTTCGACCCCAAATTTGCCTAAGAGCAACTTCACCTATTTGTCATCTTATAGCAAAAGCTACGAATGATTTATGGGTTTAATTTAAGTAGGCACCAACAAATTTTTAGAAGTAAATTCAAAGCAAATTACAAAAATTTTACTGTTATCTGCAAAATAATTTCCAAAAATTTGCAGTGATATCAGGGAAAGTTTGTGTTCTAATTGAAGTCTACGAATTGGGCGCGTTTGATCAAAACACTGTTTCTTTAATAACACCGTGCGACAAAAATGAAAAAAATTTTTCACACTGGGAAAAATCCATATGGGCGTGAAACTAGAGACCAAACATAGTAATGCTGCGTACTCAGTTTTTCATTTCTACATCCTTTGTCCTTTTAAAAGGACTTCAAAATTTTGAAAGGGATAAAAAATAAAAAAAATATAAAAAATACTTAACCTCGTTAGAATATGGCGATATGTATATCAAATGAAAGAAGAAAGGCTCAAGAATTTAAATAAAATTGATTTGTTATCTATTTGTACAAAAAGGATATGAAAAAGGTCCTTTGAAAATTTTAATCCTTTATATCCTTGAAAATTTATAAAGAATTTTCTTGAAAAGTAAGTATGTTAAACCCCAAAATTTCCTTGATAGAAGCCAAGTAGAAAATGGCCCCTCCTCAGGGCAACCAACTGCCTGCAGTACCGCCTGTTAGTCCCCTTCATTACCAACGCGTTGTCACATCTTTACCCATAAAGATTCGTCTGCCATTTCACTGTCGAAGCATGGCAACTGATGAGGCAAAAAACGTTTTATAGGGAACGAAATTTCTGATAAATTTACTGGACAGATTCTCTCTGTTCTGCAAACCATTTAATAAGACCCGAACCAGCTCTTTAATTTTCTTCTAATATAATTCTATTCTAAACTATAATTCTTCTTCTTGCTATAGACAATCTAAGGTCATCACACATACTATCAGAGACCTAAAATAATTATTATCCATATTTTTGGGAATAAAAAAATTGCCCTAATTTAAGAAATTTCTATAAGTATTGCTTTATAATAATTATTCCCAATAAGAAATTTTTTACGTCGCCTATAACTATTACCATGTAATAAACATTTTTGAGTTGCATAATAACTCTTATAAGTAAGAAATATATTTTTCGTTGTCGATAATTATTATTTTGGGATTTTTGTTTTTTACATTGCTTCATAACTTTTATTTATGACGTTTTTAATTTACGTTACCGATAACTATTATTTTGAAAAATTTTTTTTACGTTGCTTCATAACTTTTATTTATGATTTTTTTTTCATTTACTATTATTTTGAAAAAAAAATTGTTTACGTTGAATTACCACATTTTGGATATGAATTGATTTTTAATTATTTTAAATTGACAAACGCAAATTAACTGCAGAAACCTAATTTCCACCAACAACTAAATAATTAAAAATCAATTCATACTCAAAATGTGGTAAGGCAACGTAAAAAAAAATTCTTTCATAAACGTTATGAAGCAACGTAAAAAAAGTTGTCTTTCAAATAATAGTTATCGGCAACGTAAATAACAAAAAATCATAAATAAAAGTTATGAAGTAACGTAAAAAAATTTTCTAAAAATAATTGTTATCGGTAACGTAAATAAAAAAAGTCATAAATAAAAGTTATAAAGCAACGTAAACAAAAAGTCCCAAAATAATAATTATCGAGAACGAAAAAAAAAATTTGTTTCTCATAACAGTTATTACGCAACGAAAAAATTAATTGTCGTAGATAATAATTATAACCAACAAAAAAATTTATGTTGCATTTTAATAGTTACACTGCAATTATTTTCTTAAAAAACGTATAATAGTTAAGTCCCTGCATACTATAGAAACAAAAAATTTCACGTTGCTTCTGTGTTCTCTCAGCCTTTAAATGCATAAAATTAACCTCGATACAATTTTTAAATATACAACTATACCCAACGTTTTTTGCTACTATTTAATAAACAGTTTTCTCAAATTAGTTTTCTGCTACTTAGTTACTTGCATTAAAATAAATAATTGTTTTTATTAAACAAGCAAGAAAATTATTTATGTATTTGAAGGTTTATTGAGGTAACTGCAGGATTTTTGTCCGTATCCAACCGATTATTACACGTACTCTGTTAAATGGTTAAAATGGATTTGTCTATCTTTTGACAGCCATTTTTCGTCATATTTGAAAGACAAGAACGCAGCTGTGCACTTTCACAGCAGTTGTCGCGCGTTTTCAAGTATCAAACTACTAACTCTGCACTCAAATTTTGTGTGTTAACTACTGACATGAATTAATGACTGTAATTACGTGATTGATTAGTTTCCTATCACAACATGAAATCTTCCACTTCTTCGAAAGAAGTGAATAATTTAAGTAACGAAACATGAAGTTACGCCTTCACTCTCAATGGAAAACCCTTGTCTCTGTGATTGCTTTAATTTCTACATTATCAAAATTACCAGTTTTGTGGTTTTGTATACTCTTTAATATCATTTAGCAGTTGCCATTGTCCACTAATGTGCCACAAAAAACAAAACTTCTCTCAAATGATCTCAGCTGCATATATCGATTTTTTCTTGTGTAAAATAAAAATGTGAATTTTCATTGCACACTGCGCAGCTAATCCACAGCTCGACAACAGCTCCCAATTGCAATGGGGAAAATATGGAAAATTACTTTTTGCCGCAATTACCATGCAGCGCTCTGCTCTTCCGTTCTCCTTCCCTCCTTCCGGCATTAAATGTGTGCATTGACAAATTAAAACACAATTAAATTGCTGCAGCGCGCCGTTTGTTCGTGCGAAGGGCGCAGAATGTGCCGCAGCTGACGTTGCGTGCATTAGAATTAATATTCACTCATTTATTTATGAATGCTCACATTTGCACAGTTTGTATGCCGCATGACTGCGATCGATATTTCTCAGGCCTCCGCCTGACCAACTGCTGCCACTAAATTTTGCAAAAGAAAAAAACCAATAAACCGAGTGAATATATATTGAAAAATCAATAAGTACATAAAATGAACAGAAAGTCATAAGTTCTGTCAGTTGCCGTGTGTTTGTTTTACTCGTTTGTTGTTTTTACTACATATTAACGACTTATAAAATCACTTGCAGCAACAACAACAATGACAGAAACAGCAAAAAACTGTCGCATAACTAATTCATTGGCAAAGCGCCTTCTGGCCTTTGGTGCGGCAGCACTGGTTGTTGTTGTTGGCCATTTGGCCGCTGTGATGTTGGTAAAAAGTGACAGCAACAGCAGCGAGTGGCCAAGCTTTGGTTGTGTCTTCTTCTTCTTGCAGTTGATTCTATTTATTTTAGATTTTGCATAATGACGCTGACTCGAGTCGAGTCCGAGGGCGAGCAGAATTCGCCAATTGGCTGATGCATATTTAAAACGAGGCTAATCGCTGTTCGCTGTGAAGTGCAACGAAATTTATTGCAGCCTTTGCGCTAATTGCATTAATTATTTAATTCATTTTCTAAACACTGGTGGCGATTTGTTTATGCTGTGACACATTTTGCTGCTTTTCACGATGCTTTTGGGTGCCAGCGTAGAATTACTTTGTTAATGAAACTTTTAACGCCCTGAAGGAGGCGTGGCAGGTATAAGAAACTCTTTATATATTGAGGGATAAAACAGTAACAGAATCAATGTATATATTGCACATCAAATACAAAATATTCATAACTAAAAACTTTCCTAAATCGATTTTGTTCATAAATCGATTCACAGTAGACATCTCTACTTCGAAAATTTCATTCTTATCACTAAATTCTTTAACTGGAAAGGCAGTTGCCTTGCTTCTGAAGAATCAATAGTTCTTTCCCTTTCCTGAAAATCTGAGATTTTTAAGTTGTCTTTTTTTATATTTAGTGTGTGATATCCAAATTTCCATCCATTCATTCACCCGTCTGTCTGTCTGTACGTCCGTCTATCTTTCTCTTCGTTTCTTTATCTGTTCGTTACTCATCGATTTTCAGCAGAGTTGAGCAATTCAAGCAACGTTTAGGGTGGAACATGCTGAAAGTACAACTAAATAGTGCCTAGAAATGACTGTAAGGTAGGGTTGCCATATAAATAAATTTTCAGAGTTGTATAAATCAGCATAATATTGCACGATTTATGAATATTGAAGGCCGCAAACCCAGACATTTTTAGTATCTGGGCGTTATGTGCTCTATTTAGAGCATGGTTGCCATATAACTATATTTGTATGAATGAAGCTCTTTATATTAACTTTAATGTAATAGATTTGGCGATTTATTCATATTGAAAACGAAAAACTAAGAATACTTTAAGTTTTTTAACATCATTAGCTCGCTTTAGGCTAGAGTTGCCACATAAAAATATTTAAATTTTAAACAAATTAAAATATTAAAATGTTCATATTCATCTGGCAATTTTTGCATAGTGAAAACTAACTGAAGACTTCATTAGTACCTGGACATTATTTGTTTTCTTCATATCAGGGTTGCCACATAAGAGTATTTAAAAAATTCAGGGATTTAACTATGTATTATAAGTTTTTTAAGAAAATAATTGCAATGTAACTATTACAACGCAACATAAATTTTATTTGTTGATTATAATTATTATTTGCGACAATTAATTTTTACGTTGCGTAATAACTGTTATGAGAAACAAATTTTTTTTTCGTTCTCGATAATTATTATTTTGGGATTTTTTTGTTTACGTTGCTTCATAACTTTTATTTATGACTTTTTTTATTTACGTTACCGATAACTATTATTTGAAAGAAACATTTTTTGACGTTGCTTCATAACTTTTATGAAAGACATTTTTTTTTACGTTGCCTTACCACATTTTGAGTATGAATTGATTTTTCGTTGTTTTCGAAATTAGGTTTCTGCAGTTAATTTGCGTTTATCAATTTAAAACAATTAAAAATCAATTCATAACCAAAATGTAAATGTAATGTAAATGTAATTCAACGTAAAATTTTTTTTTTCAAAATTCGACAACGTAAATGAAAAAAAATCATAAATAAAAGTTATGAAGCAACGTAAAACAAAATGTCTCAAAATAATAATTATCGACAACGAAAAATATATTTCTTACTTATAGGAGTTATTATGCAACTCAAAAAATTTATTACATGGTAATAGTTATAGGCGACGTAAAAAATTTCTTATTGGGAATAATTATTATAAAGCAATACTTATAGAAATTTCTTAAATTAGGGCAATTTTTTTATTCCTAAAAATATGGATAATAATTATTTTAGGTCTCTGAAAAATAAAAGAAAAATTTTTTTTGACACAATAATAGATACTGAAAAATCTGACACTTTATGAATATTGAAGGCTGATAGTCCACCAACCAGAGAACCCATTTGAATAACTTTTACATTTAATTTCTTCAGTTTGTCATGACGTCGCTTTGAGAAGCAAAGATTTGTCTACATTCGCGCAAGTTTTGAATGTGTGGCGCATAAGTTTCCCGATTATTTTGTGACCATTGCGTGCAGCAGTTGACATAAATAAAGCCAATTAAAATGACCAGACCAGATTTGCACTTTTTTATATTTCCTAATTCCCTAATTCAAACCTCTGCATCGCCATTCTTGTACACATTTCATAGTTGTTATGGAACCCCTCCCTACCCGCTGTCACGCACACATCGGCCCAAGTGCGATTTTGAGATTTTTTGCGTGCTGCTATTATAATAATTGTTGTGTTTCTACCATATTTCCGAGCAAAGAAGCAAGCAAATAGTAGAACCAAATCTTCATGAACACGCACAGCATTAAAGTTGCGTGACATTGAGAACTTGATTGCTCACAAAGGCAAATGTTTGTTTCCATTTCGTTGCTGGCGAAGAAACACAACACAACAGAATCGACTAATAAAACAAATGTGAAAATTCAATTCTCAATTGTCGCACTTATTAAACAATAACAATAAACCAAAAGCACCGCCACAGTCCAGTAAATCGACCGCAGACATACACATCCGAACAGATGCCAGCCGGCACCGACAGTTATTTCCCACGGCGCTAATATGCATGATATCACACACACACACACACACACACACACACTCGCACATTTTTACGCCCATAAACGTTTGCTGTTGTTTTACAGCTAATTGTAGGTGTGGCATTTACTGCCTCAGTGGCCAATGTCCAGTCAGCGTGAAAATACGAAGAAACGCTGCAGAGAGTAAAGTCAAATCGGTGTACATTATATTTTTCATTTATCATTTTTATTGCTGCTGGTGCCGCGTTCGCTTGGCTGCCTACATAAAACACATGCACACACACACACACACACCCAGACACCGCACACCAATTTTTGACCACACGAACACTTGCAATGACAAACGGACACGCCAGCAATTGAACGCGCACGTCGCCATGAAAGCAGCGGCGCAAGGATCAGCGAGCGAGCGTCGCGGTCGCCAGCACACGACGCAGCTGTGCGCGTCAAACTGTGCCGCATTGCAGCCGCAGTGGCTGTCATTGTGGCGGCAGCTGTGCTGGCAACCGGAGCGGCGAATGCGAGTTCGAAGGTAGTCTGTGCCAGCACGTGACTGCGGCTCTAGCTTGGAATTTGGATAGTTGTTGTTGTTGGCTGTCGTACTCGTATTAGCCGTTTTGCGGTGCGATGTGGTCTGATTTGCTTTGCTTTTCGCATGGCTTTTGATTAACCCAAGTCGAGTGGGGCCAGTCTGTGCTGGTTCTTGGTTGGGTTGATCAATGCGGCCTGCTCTTGGGAATAGATGTGCTTTCTAAGAAGTCCTATAACAACAATAGTTCATAAATGAAAGCCCGCGAATGTGTGAATACATCTGTGAATATATAACGTTTAGTTATAGAAGTTTGATTCGAGTAAATGGCTTTGATTTTAAATATTTTGGTTTCTCGCTTTTTAAATATAATTTTTTGTGAGTTTGATTTCATTTCAAAATTTCTTTGATCCATTGACAACTTTACCACAGCAACTTTGCTTATGTGGATTTTGCAATCAAATAGCAAAAATTCTTTCTACAGCATTACATGTGTTTTGAAGTACAAAAACTCATTGAAGAACTAAACATAATTTACTGCATTCTTCTTTTCATTTAGAGATAAGTTTTAACTGGTAAGAAAGCACTCAATATTGACCAAAATGCAGCAGCTTCCTCGAGCTGTCATTCCAACCTGACATCAACACCTTTCGACCAACTTTGTAAACCACTCTCGTGGTATCGCCATTTGCACTTAAGACTATTTAACAGAGCTCACTCTGAAATATGCAAAGTAGAACTTTTTGTATGAAAAATGCCTCTCGAGTCTTGACACGCAGAAACAAAAAAGAATAAGAAAAGAGAATAATAAAACAATCGTGCAAGAACTTTGACATTAACCAAAATATTTCTATGCAAATGTTCACATAACAAACCTTTTCTTCATTTGAAAAGTGTAACAAAGAAAACAAACAGTGTTGCATGGGCCATTAAGGCTTAACTGCCTCTCATATAGAAGCAGTCACCTGTCCTAACCTAAACCAAGGTGTGATCAGAACTTTGAGTGCTTTACGAATTGAATTAAATTGGAATAAAAACAATAAACGCCGTTTCAGCACTTACCAACGCCAGAAAAGGTTTTAAATTTCGTAGGTATATGTTAAAAAAGGTTAGAAAATGACAACAACAAAATTGTGAGTGAGCACGGAATACCGTTTGTTGCTATGCAAATACGTTAACAATTTCGTGAGGCACCTAAGTCGGTGTAAGTAAAGGCAAAACATATGCAAAATTTCGTACAAGATAAATGATAACAGATAAAGATTTCGGTATGGCAGTCTTCATATTACGGGCCGTTGGATTTGAATTTGCATTTTCCATTGCGACATTCGAGCGTACAACATGCAATAGCATCAAAATGCAAATCCCGCTAGATTTTGCTGCTGTTGAATTAATGCACAAGTCAGACTATTCAAAGCTGAACTGATTTGTGCTCAGTTCTGTGGAAATATTTTTTTTGGTACCTAATTTTTATAAAGCAAAACTTGAACCATTTTCTTGGCTGAAAAGGCAGATAAAGCTGATAAGGGAATAGGTGAATAGAAGAATAGATTCATCAGAGTTGGACTAAATTTTATATATTTGATGCTATTTGTAAGTCGTCTAGCAATATTTTATATATTATTTTAATTTAATACTTTTTCGTTATGCCAGTAAAAGTTTTTTGAAGTGCCTAGCAATGTTTACTTAATAATATTTTATATATTATTTTAATTTCATACTTTTGCGTTATGCCAGTAAAAGTTTTTTGAAGTGACGAAGGCCAAAACATGGCCTCAACTCCTCAAAGTAATAAATCTCTCCAAGAAAAGATCAAAACGGAAATTTTATGAGTCATTGAATAGTGAAAGGATCTGGAATTAAGGATGTTTTATAAAGATTTGGCTACAAGATATGAACAGAAAAAACGAAAGAAGGAACATTTTCTTTTAGAAAGACCTCAATAGAGTAATTTTGACTCCCTTGAGCTTTCTAGTGTTAATGAACATAGCTTTAGCGTAGAGCTGCTACAGTGTTGCCAGCTACCTGAAATGACTTTCTCCTAAATCTTAAAAAAATACCGAAATTTCCTCCCAAATGTTAAAAAATCTCCTAAAATTGTTTTATAATTTGCGTAGTTTAAAAAAATAAAAATATATACATATAATTTTTTTTAATGCAGCCTTTTTTGATTCATTTTCAGCTTAACAACAACAACTTATCAAAAACAAAACATATAACAAATGAATTAAATAAAAAGTGCAATTTTTTGCGGGATTTCATTGTAACAGAAATAAGTGAGAACGAGATAGAATGAGCTTACATTTTGTAAGCTTACAAATTTTTAACACAATAGGATGCTTTGACTATTGAAATAGTTGCCAATACATCATATTTCGTTAGCCGAAAATCTTCTAAAAATCCACTAAGGATCAGAAAAATCCCCTAACGTAAAATATAAATCTCCTAAACTTTTTCCTAAACAATTCTTCCTCCTAAAAATGTTCCTAAAAGGCGAAGAATTTCCTAAATCTAGTAGGAAATCTCCTGATCTGGCAACACTGAGCTGATAGCTGCTGTTCAGGTTTCTTCTTCTCTTTAAATTTTTGTTTGTGTTTGACAACCAAATGTTTTGCTTGACAAGTAAAGAGTTATGGCAGTCGCAATCCATAGTTTGCTAAGCTTCAGAAACAGCCACAACTTGATTAGTAAACAGCAAGAAACGAAGGCTCAAACTATACAACCCCAGCACAACAACAAGACTTGCTGCATCAGTACGTCCCCCCTGAAGTGCTCACTAACCCAACTCCATAAATAATTACAATGTGTTTTTTTTTTACAAAAGTTGGCACTTAGTATGGCTCTGAAAAAAATCTAATAATCAAAGCTGATAAGTACTTCGGAAAAATGCGATAACACGCGTCTTATACCTTTAATTTATGCACAAAGTTAATAAATAAATATTTGCAAGGCTTGCAACAACAAAATGTCTGTGCTAAGAGCCTCATTCCAAGATGAGATTTGGCCAAAACTCAGCACTGGCAATGCCGAAATTCGATATTGTTATGGTCGAGTACTGCTGGTGTTGGTTTTTGTTGTGTTATTTGTTGCTGTAAATATTTGAATAGTGAAATGTCTGTCGTTGATGCAAAGTGGCTACGAGCTGGTGGCCAGTACGTATGCCAGTTCCATCAACCATCTATTCGAATGGTAGCTTGCCGCAGCGTCGCCTTTGTTGGCAAAACATTTAGCACGGCCAGTCACTAAGTTGGCCGCAAATCGCATAACGCATTGACGCAGTGACGTACGTTGGCGGTCGGCGAAATTGATTTTAGGTTTCTTGCTGGTTTTTGTGTTTTGTATTTTTTGCGCACAAGTGGCACAAGTGCGCCGATGACGCTGCCAACGATAACGGCGCACTTAAGGCCAGCAGCGACATAGACACCAACACAATTAGGCATGAAAATGCACACAAATCACACAAACCGCACAACGACAGCGAAGAGCGTGTTAGTAGTCACACACACACGCGCGCGCACACATACACATACAAGCATTGCCGTTTTCCATGTGTCGTATTTCGTGCACGTTGTAACGATTTTTTGCCACTTAACGACGCGTACTCGATGTCGTATTTATGTTTCTTCTATTCGCTTTAAACAAATTTAAAATGATTTATTTTTGTAATTTTTTTTCTTGTATATTATTTATTTCTATTATTATTTTAAGCGCGATTTTGTACGTAAGCGATGGATAAAAAACTTTAGATTCTTGTAGATTTTTTCAATATTTTCAATTTTGTTAGATGTTGGTTTTTAATTTATTATTGCCAAAACACTATGCACAACGTTCGATTGTTGTGTGTGTGTGTGAAAAATTTATATTTTAATTGGTTTTTGGTAAAATTTAAAAATTGTATTGCAACTCATGACGCCGCCACGTCGTCTGTCGCACGAAACACGTAACACCGCAATGAGGCAACGGCAAAGTTTTCGGGCTCCGCCAAACAGAAAAACCAGCGACGGCGAGTCAGCGCCAGCGCTAGCGCCGAATATGGGTGCACGTGCTTCTATGCGATGCTCGTTGTTGTTGCTACAATTGCCGCGTTCAGCGCTTCGAATGAGAGAAGCGACGTCTTGGCTACGAGCTGAAACAAACAAAACACTCGCGAGCTCTCCGCACGCACGCACACACTCACACGCAGCATGGAGCACAAAGCACGCTGGTGTGGTGAATTCGCTCGCGTCTGTGTGTGTGTGCGGCCGCTGTTGGTGTGGTGAGTTGCCGCATAAAAGTAACGGTGCTTTTATTATTTTGCGGATATGCCGCTGTCAGTGTCGGTGGCGCCGCACTCGCTGCTCCGTGCCGCACATGCTCGGTGACGCCACGGGGAATTGGCCGTGTAGCCGCCTCAAAATACCGTAACCACAACCGTAACCGTAACCGTAAGCGTAGCCAGCCACCTCAAACCGGACGGATGTGCGCGACAAAGAGGATGTGGCATCGATAAAGCGACCAAGCAAAGTTTGCTTTTCATCTTAGCAGCCCTGCACCCCACACACACACACACACACACATACACACTCAAACAATGCATTTCCTTTTTGCGGTTTATTGTTCGTGTATGATGCACATGGATTGCAATTAGCGTTGCCATATTTTGTTATTGTATCATGCAGCATGCAGATGTGGTTTTCAATGCAGGTGATGGTTAATCATACGCAGTGGTGAGCGGTGCGTGCCGGAGTCAGATTTTTGATTGATTTGTGGTTTTTAAATAAGAAAATAATATTTTTGAATTTATTGAAATTTACTTGAGATCGACTCGAATCTATTGACTTTACTACATATTCTAGTTGCTCATACGTCCTGTTGTGCTCCTAGTTCAAAGTAATCGTTTGACTTTACTACTCATTCTAGTTGCTCATACGTCCTGCTGTTCACGTAATAACTTTAATAAATCCACTCTTTGTGTAACTGGATAATGTTTTTTGACTTTACTTGTTATTCAAGTTACTTATACGTTCTGTTGTTTTCATAACTTAATCTTTTGACTACTACTTATTCAAGTTCGCTAACAAATCTACTCTTACTGCAATTGATTTACTGGTTATTCAAATTACTCATACGTACTGTAGTTTTCGTAATTTAATCTAATCCTTTAGCTAATATTACTATTATTCAAGTTACTCATACGTCCTGTTGTCCTCCTAGTTCAAATCAATCGTTTCACTTTACTACTTGTTCTAGTTGCTCATACGTCCTGTTGTTCACGTAATAACTCTAATAAATCCATTCTTTGTGTAACTGGATAACGTTTTTTTGGACTTCATTAGTTATTCAAGTTGCTCATATTTACGTCCTGTTGTTTTCATAGTTCGATATAGCCTGTTGACTTTAATACTTATTGTTGTTAACCCTTTCGCTATTTTGTTGTCATATGGCAACATGCTACTTTGTGGACGTCTGCATCCTCTATGGTTGCAAGAATACATTTTTTTGTTGGTCTTTAGAATAGTTTGAAGTTTTAGGAAAAATACGAAATTAATAAACTGAATATTTAAGTTTAAAGAAGAGAAGTATACACGTTTTTTAATGGTATATCTTGACATAGTAAAGGAAGAAGAAGCAGAAGTAAATGAAGATATATTCAAATTTTCGTTATGCGTAAAAAGTTTTATGTTTAAGTAATTATTACAGCCACAACGATGTGGTTGCTCTCATAGAAAAACACTCTAAAATACAGGGTCCGAGTATAAAAATTAAAAAATTTCTTATGGAATGT
Organism: Melieria picta; assembly: GCA_964056695.1. Classification (NCBI taxonomy): domain Eukaryota; kingdom Metazoa; phylum Arthropoda; class Insecta; order Diptera; family Ulidiidae; genus Melieria; species Melieria picta. The sequence goes on along the minus strand of OZ057398.1, from coordinate 20,711,145 downwards.
TGCTAATATAACCACATAGAAGCCTAAGACGTAAAATTTAAAATTTTAACTTTGCCCAGTAAAAACCTGTAGCGAAAGGGTTAACACGTCCTGTATTCCGCAATATCTTTTTTTGACTTTGCTACTTATTCAGATTACTCATAAATCTTGGGTTCCTTTCAAAAAGTACACTCTTTCTGCAATCGAATAAAACACTTTAACTTACTCGTCATTTAAGTTACTCATACGACGCGTCGTATTGTCCTCATAGTCTCGCGTAATCTTTGCTATTGACTCAAGTTCAACTGGATGTAATCAATTGACTTACTGCTTATTCAAGTTACTCATACGTCCTGTTGTCTACATAATTATTCAAACAAGTCAACTCATTCTGAAACTTGATAAAATCTGTTGACTTCATTACTTATTCAAACCCATAAAACCCAGTCCTTTTGCAACTGAATAAAACCCTTTGTTGTTGTTTTACTCAGCATTAAAAGATAATATTTCAAATAAATGAAATAAAATATTTTTAATACATTAAGTCAGTTAAACCATTAAAAGCTTTCAACTCAACATTGACTGAAACTTGCACACAAAATTCAAACATATTTGACATTTACTGCATGCTTTCTGTAATGCAATGTGAGCTTTTTATGCATGCAACTGCAACATTGCAGTGCTTGCTGCAACTGCAGTTTTAGGAAGCAATCACAGCAGAGGCACAAACCCACACCACAGCCATGCAACTAACATAATTCTGACTTTTGAAATGACTCTTCACATTGCACTGCATTGCTTGCTTCTTCTGGCACTCTGTGATATTTATAGATATTACAAATTACAAACAATAATAACAAATTATTTAAGAATATAGAAAATGGATAAATGGATGCTTGGAATGGAAGAAATGGCCCAGGACCAACTTTGTACATTGTTTTAAAGCTCACATTGACAGCTACTGAACAAATATCTTTCACTGACGATTGTGAAAGCCACATTTTGAACATATTTTTTTTCACATTCAGCTGAAATGCCAAATTTTCACATACAGTTACAACTTTACTCTTGTGCAAAGCACTTTTGACAGTTAATTTTCAATAAGCGAATTGCTTCAATAAGGTTTAAGGTAACAATTCTTATGGTAGGGAAGCAATTCTTGGCCCAAATGAAGCTTCTATTGTTTCATCATAAAATTTTATATTTACTGATATTGCTTAAAGTAAATTTTCTAAATTACTAGCACCAATTTCTCATAGCAAAAACAGCTTTTAAACCAAGTAAAGCCAGTCTGACAAGCGCAAATATTTCGCGCCTTTTTTCATGAACCCCTCAAGCCGCTTGATTATGTGTAGAAGTTTATGTATTTACGTAATGACAGTCATTCAGCAGCCAGCAAATTTTCGCACTTGAATTCCAACCCACTTTTCTAAACAGTAAACCGTGGCCTCCTTCGCCGCCAATGCTTGCAAGCTTTTGCTTTTTTTATGCATGTTTTTCAATGTTTTTCTTGTTATGTTCAGCATTGGCGTTGGCTTAGTATTTGCATTTGCCACAACTCATTGACATAATTTTTTAATGTGGCGTAATTTATTTGTGTTTTCAGCATCATCTCCGAATATTGCAGTTTTTTACTTTTTTATTTATGGTTTTTACTGAATAATTAAATCTCCTAAATACTCCTAAATTGTAGCAGATTTGCAATACTTTGATGTGGTAGTAGTAAAATATTATACAATATGTACACAAATACAGAAGCGGTGGCTCCAAAAAATGGCCATTAAGGTCAAGAACGAAATACAGAAAGTCCTTGGAACTTTTTAGGGTCACTAAGTATCGATGATATTCAAGATGAGAGAATGTCCTCCATACCCATTAAACAGTTATGTGTTTTTTTTTAACCCAAAACTATTTGGAACCTTTCCAAATACCACGCAAAGTGCACAAAAGTTGCAAGGGAGCTCATAGGGTTAAAGCTCATTTAAATTACTTCAAACTTAGTTGGGTAGGTAGATGTAACGGGACAAAGAGGCAACGTATAGACTCCATAAAAATTGTGGCAATATCAAAGTGAAGAGTGTAGCTATAAAAACTTATCTCTAACACTTATTTTAAGGTTGCAACTTTAACTCTCCTTTAAATTTGCTAACCCATACACTGAAATGTAGATGTCCTACATGTAAAACGCTCGTCATATCTGAGATAAAAAAGTTCTTAAAAACTGCTTTGGTGTTAAATTAGACACCTGTCACCTATCGTTAAAATCTCAAAACTAGAATCTATTTACATACCAGCAATCAGTTCATCGGACAGACATTTGACACTTCGACAAGTGGAACCATTTTTTAATGTTTCTTGCTTTTTTGTACGTAGAGTTTAAGGCGGTGTTTTACATGCTTTGCATTGTTGCTGTAACAGTTAGTGTAGTGTAGCCGTCGGTGCAATTCGCTGTAGGTCTGTTTTTTTCTAGGTAGGTATTTGCATGCTGAGTGTGCCTGGCGGCTTTAGCGAGACACAGTTTCCTCATTTCTATTTTATAAAAATGCAATAACGAAGCGCTGAGAGCAGCACGATGCACTAACAACGCACACATACACACACACACACACACAGATAAACACACAGAGAAATGCGTTTCGGCATAATGGCAAAAGTATGTCTGCGTGCACATAAAACGAAACTAAAAGTGGTAGGAAAGCGAAAAACAGCGTTATGAGAGCGGAAAAAATGAAGTCTATGCCATGTGCCAAAAATACACACACAAACATATGAACGGCGTAAAAAAAAATATGTTATATGACAAAATTAAAAAAGTTTTGAGTAAAATTCAAATGAAAGCATTCAAAAGTTTTGACTGATTTCTTGTTGTTGAATGTGCCAATATTTATAAGTAGACAGAATGTTTTTGAGAATGAAATTAAACTTATAAAAGTTTAAAATTATAGTAAATATAAATTAAGTAAATATATAAGGAAACGCACCAATAATTTAAATAATTTATTTATTATAATTTTTAAATAAAATAATTAAAAATAATTAAAAAAATGTAAAATTAACTTCAATATTTAAATTAATTCATTTATTTAAATTAAATATAATTAAATATTAGTATTAATTAAATTAAATGTAATTAATTATATAATTAATCAAATTAAATATAATTAAATATTATTATATTTAATTTTTATTTTTTTTATTTAATAATATATAAGGAGACGCATAAATAATTTAAATAATTTATTTATTATAATTTTGAAATAAAATAATTAAAAATAATTAAATAACAAAATGAAAAATTAAATACAGTTTTTAAATTTATTTTTTTATTTAAATTAAATATAATTAAATATTATTATTAATTAAATTAAATATAATTAATTAATTAATTAATTCCTTTAATTAATTAAGTCCTTGAGACTGAAATTAAACTTATAAAAATTACAATATTATAGTAAATAATAAATTAAATAAATACATAAAGAGGCGCATAAATAATTTAAATAATTTATTTATCATAATTTTTAAATAAAATAATTAAAAATAATTAAATAAAAAAATCAAAAATTAAATATAATTTTTAAATTTATTTATTTATTTAAATAAAATATAATGACATATTATTATTAATTAAATTAAATATAATTAAATATTATTATAGTTAATTTTTAATTTTTAATTTAATTATTTTTAGTTATAAATGAATAATTTTAATAAAAAATGTAATTATTTATTTATATATTTATATTATTTATATTTATATCATACATATTATATTATTTATTTATGATTATATATTTATTTTATTTTAAATAGAATAATTTAAAATAATTAAATAAAAAAATAAAAAATGAAATATAATCTTTGAATTAATTTATTAAAAAATTAAAAATTATCTAAATATAAGTTTTAAATTAATTTATTTAAAAATTTAAAATTAAATATAACTTTTAAATTAATTTATTTAAAAAAAATTAAAGATTCAAAATTAAATATAATTTTTTAATTAATTTGTTAAAAAATTATACTTAATTTTTTTAATTAATTTTTAATTTTTAATTTATTTATTTAAAAATTATAATAAATAAATTATTTTGTTTAAATTATTTATGCGTCTCCTTGACAGTTTTCTTTGATGTGGCTAAAATGTTGCACCAAAATATTTACGAGAACATTTTACAACGAGCCACTAAAGGCCATAAACCATTGATGTGTTGCAAAAGTAAAATCTATACACATTCCTTCTAACTTTTATGGACTTTTATTACAATGACATTTTCAAGCAATTAATTTCACTTTTCCATTTATTTTATTTTCTTTTTCAAATTTGGTTTGGCAAACGGCTGACAAACATAGAGTTCTAGCAGTCAATATGCGGCTGTTGTAATCTCTCAGATTTATTACTTTTGGTTGGCCATTCAGTAGTTTCGTACTTGCAATTGTTGTTTTCTTAGATGCATTTACTGCAACAACAAGAACGCAGCAACTGGCTTGTGGGCGCACATGGCGCCGAACGAGAGGTCACTATGTATTAAATTCAGCAACAACGTGCTTTCCAAACATTCTAAAGGCACGTTGCCAAACAATTCTGAACCACACAAACACACACACACAGGCACTCACACAAACAGCGCTGCCCAAACAACCGCAGCACCGCACCACAAACGCACACGTGAAGCATTGAGGCGCATGCATAGACAGACATGCAATACATACATTAACATATAGAATATATGTATGTATGTTGTATATTAAAATGTTTTTTTCTTGGTGGCAGCAGTTTTTCTAATTTCGCGCAATTTTTTTCGCTCTGCCCAGTTTGGCTCGTTATTTACACATGATAACAAATATAAAACTAGTGTTGTTGTTGTAACATTGATTACTGTTGCCTTGTTGAAAATTGATTTCGAGTATTTTTCTTGCCGAAAATTGAAAATCATGTGCCAAAGGCGAACCAACCGGCTGACTGGGGCTCGCAGGCGTATGCGCAACATTTATTCGAATTGACTTTTTAATTGACTCAGTTTGGCGATTTGTGGTGCTGGCATGGTCGTGTAATTTTTTCAATTACTGCTGCAAGTCTTTGAATAATGCCATTGTTGTTGTTGTAGTTATTGGATTTTTGTATTCTGGCGCATATGCAAATCGGCCTGAAAAGGACATTATGCGCACTTTTTATTGGAGCAAGAATAATGTGAATGCGCGTATTTTTGCCACTGCGGGTGTTCATGTGTGAGTGTGTTTGAAGATTGAAATTGATTGAACTTTACACACAACTGCAAACATAAATACACATAACAAATGTATTTAAATGCATGCTCGTAAAATGTTTTATTGATGGCGCAATAACGAAGAAAGCGCTCGGGCATTAAACAAAATGCACATTAAGTGCCACTTGGCTTGGCGATTCCTGTGCGGCGCAAATGGAAAACATGTTCGTAACGGACTCTAATTTTAGATATATACTTATGTGGGTGTGTATGTTTGTGGGTGGGGAAAAAATGTTCTCAACTATAAATCACTCAATCGAAAAATTGCTGAATGATGCAAATCTGAATTTACTTGAAGCTTTTTGCAATTTAAAAAAGAAAAATAAGAAAATAATTTCAGACAGACGATGGTCCTTGAAAGGATCTTATTTGAATGCAATATAATTGTTTGCGTATTTTTGAAATTTTTACAATTGGCAACTTTAGTGTCGTAAGGTCTTTGGTAAGAAGAAGGATTGGTAAACATGCGACAGAAAGTCCTTGAGGAGAAAAATAAGAAACTGCATTTCAACAAGATGTCTGGACATAACATTATTTTTGCCTCTTGAAAAACTTTGCTGAAATGAGTCAGAGGTTCAATTTACAGACTGAAATCATTGTAAGAAGGTTTGGCGTCTGAAATTAACGTTTTAATTATATGTTCTGATGCATGAAAAAGCGAATGCTCAACAAAATTGTGATCAATACTAGTCCTAGATAACTGCCAGAATTAAATTTAGGGAATCTCCGAGCTTCGTTCAAAGCCTATCAGTAGGTAGTGTACTTATTTTTGTTATTTGATTGACGTATTCATTGTTTTCATTCTTCTTCTTTCTTCATAACCACAGACTTTGTGACGCTTTTTTCTATTCATTTAAAATTTATTGGCAGTGCACGATGTGCTAATAACTTATGAGGACTTTACATATATTGGACAGTAGAGATTTGGTTATTGTATGTGCAAAGAACTTACTGTGCAAAATTTCAATGAAATTGGACTAAAACGTCGACCACCTCCCCTACAACCGGATTTGATAAAAACTTCATATCAACAAAGAAAATTATCTTAGTTCACAAAAGTTACACTCATAATATTTGTATTTTTATATAATTAAATGTATTTTTTTAATATAAATAAATGCGCTCATTTCAAAAGTGATTGAAATTAAAATCTCAACAAATTGCTCCACAGCTGCTCGGAAGTTGCTCTTAGAGGGTTAAAATCTATGACTGACCCCCACTAGTTTTTCCTCCTAAATATTTTTTTCATACATACCTACCCCCTATCTCCAACCCTTAATGAGGCTCCCATACAAAATCATCGTTTTTAGAAAGTGGGCTCGCGCTGCTCTCAGGTTGCCCCCAGACGTACCATATGTTAGACTGACCCCCATTTATTTTCCCTTCCGAATGTTTTTTCTATACACACCTTACCGCTATATCCAACTCTTACGGTGGCTGCCATACAAAATTAGTCATTTTCAATGGAACAGGCTCCACACTTGAAAATGTAGTTAAGTAAGCGAGAAAACATCGTATCTGGGAAACTACTGAACCGATTTGAATGATTTATTCAACAATCGTCAACATTCCTGAGTGCAACAAATACGAAATTACTTAATGTTCAAAAATTCACCACCAGAGGGCGCCTCCCATACAAACGAAGTTGTGAGGTGGTCAACTTTTGGGTTTGTACAAAGAAAAAATTAAAATGTATTGTCGAAACTCCATTAAACCCTCTATTTCGAATATAGACTGTTAGTAATTCAACTGTAGCCTGAATATATAAATAAATAAATATTAATAATCGTAATTGATTTTTACTTCAAGAGCACAGAACTTCTATGCCATCCAAATTTTTTTTCTAAAACTTGGAATTTCTCTTAATTGAATTATTTCTAACAAAACCTCATACTCAGATTTTTGTGGATATAACATTGCATTTTGGCATTTTTGTCACTACTCGCAAAACTGTGCGCCGGTTCCAATACAAACGGAATCACAATGGATCCAAAAGTGTCTCCAAATGGATGTGTACGTCGCAACCTAACTTAACTGTCAAGTCAGAAATTCTGAAAAATCATTTGCGCAAACAATTCAGTTCACGCGATTGTCTGAATTATTTCCAATTTTTTTCAATTTTTACACAAAAAGATGCTAAAATTTTAGGTCATCGGCATGAAACCTATAAGAACTGTTTACAAAATGGATGTGATCCACTTGCGGTTGAATAAGTTATGTGGGCAAAAGTGTGTGCGGTACAGACCACACCTCCACCTTGAGGCCTAAATGGCCCATTGTGAATCGCTTCTTGTTCTCCTCTGGAGCTGACCAAAGTCTCAATCCAGCGCAAACCAGTTCGAGATCTTAATAAAGGAGAACAGATCCGAGATTTATAATTTTTTTAATTTTTTTTTTTGGACCCAGGCTAAGTCAGTTGGTGTCCCTGTAGAGCTGGCCAGAGAGGAGAAGAGCAGATCTGAGATTTCGACTTTCGCAGCGCTAACCAGGTCCTGCAAAGACGGGCAATAGCACAGGAAGTTTTGTGTGGTGTCTACCACTTCTTCATATCCACAGCTTCTATAGACATCCCCGGACGAGAGGCGCAATTTTATGGTTATGACCCCATAGCGCTGTGTCCCGTGATGACTTTGAACAGTTGGATAGGAACACTGGTAGTCACTTTATGAAAGTATGAACCAAATTGAATTTAAAATACCTCTGAAAGTAAAATTGGTCATAAAAAACTATACTAAAACTTCCAACTCTCCCTCTGAAAATTTTTTTATTTCGTGTACAAAGTTGCGCGTAAAACTGCCATAGTTGCCTGAAGCTGGACCTTTGTTCCCTAATCGGACTAATCTCAAATCTGGACTCAAATCTGGACAATATTTTGTAAATTTTCTTTTTACCAAATTCCATTCAACACTTCTAAGCACTTTAAATTTCTTGTTGACTTTGGCACAAAAAAGCAATGCATTTTTTTGTGCTTTACATTAAAATTTTCAACTCATTAATAGTTGTTGAAAATTCCTCTAATCCGCAAAGCGCTCTTCAACACACATTTCAGTCCTTCACACCAACCGATTGCAAAGCACTTCAGACAGCAATTCACATACAAAAAATCGTAAAAAAAAGGATTAACTGCAGTCAGTGTCAGTCGTGCGCGAAAAAACCGCGGGCGGTAAATTTTTAATGCCATTAGCGCAAACAATGAGCGCGCATCGCAGTCAAATTCGCCATTCGGCGGCGTTGTGAAAGGCGAAAAATAAAAAATAGCAAACATTGAAAAAACTGAAAACAGAATGCAATTACCTCACTTAAAGGCAAATCCGCATAAAACTCTCGTACGACAGGAGCAACAAAAGCAGCTGCGTTGACTGCAGACTGGCTGTGGCAGTTGGGATCAGCGCGAACTTGAGCGGCACAGGCGCTGCGGTGGTCATGAAAAACACAAACGACACACAGATAAATGCACCGAGGAGCACAATTCGAAAGGCACACACAGATTAACCACTAAGCCATGATGCACTTTGGTGTGGCATTTGCATCCGAACAGCGCGACAGGCGTCGAGGCAGAATGCATTTACTTTATGATTGTTTTTGTTTTGTTTTTTCTCTTCTCGAAAAAAAGTGGCAGATAATTTTCACGCGAAGCGTTGCTGGCTTCAATGCTTCGATGGTACACTGAGAAATTCAGATGAAAAATGACAGCCAGCTGCGCGGAGCCGAACGCACAACGTGCCGCGACAAGTAAAAATTTCGTGTGCTGGAAATTTGCCGCCACAGCCACAGCCACGGCCACGGAGCAGCAGCGGCAACGGTCGTCATGGCAGAAAAATCCTTCAAAAGTCGAAAACTTGTGCGCGCACACGTGGTGGCGACTGCTGCTGCTGTTACTGCTGACGTCTCTTGGCTGTGTGCGTACGTGTGTGTGTGTGTGTGTGTGTGTCGAGTTTTTCGGTCTGCTTCTGTGATTTCTGTTTTGATTATTCTACCTGAATTGTTAAGCTTTTCGCTATGCCACACTTTTGTGCCCGTTTTCGTTGGGTTGGCGTTGTGCTACACTAAGCCATCACAACTAAGCAGGCCGATGAATTCAAAACCAAAGCACAACAACACCTACGACAACAGAGGATAAGTTGAAGAAACGGCTGTAGTCGAAAGAAAGTCGCCACGGCTGCCGCAAAGAACTTAAAACCCACGCAAAATTATATCAAAAGTTGCTGGCATTTATTTTAATTTTGATTCGAATCTCTGCATGTTCCATTGCACCTTTCGCCTCGTTTCGGATTCTGGCAAATTGGCTTGCTTGCATTTTTAACAGCAATGTTATACTTACCATAGCAGAAAGCTTTCTGTAAACACATCCGTTCACTTAATGTGTGTGGGTACAGTGCGCTGTGCAGCTGGGAACGGAAATGTTACTAGCACTGCTAGTTTTAGTGAAACCAAAACTGTTTCTATATTGCAAAATGCTGCAATTTAACACCGGAACTGCATGCGGCAAGCTTTCGTCATACACGGCGCAATGTTCAAATAATTTGCATAATGTTCGGTTTGCCGCTGATTGCATTTCCATGTAGCGCATAAACGACACTCGAAAGGCATTTATATTTTCAATCTGCATTATTGAATACACATAGAGCGGAAATTGCACAAATATGCATAATGAATAGTTGGAAATTTTTGGCAAATATGAAGAATAGCTAAATGTACATTTGAAAAAAGTTTGAACGGCACTCAGATTGAACAAAGTTTATTGGTGTTGTAATGTGGCGGTAGATTTAGTTTTACAACAAAACTAATATTTGTACATCTTTATGCAAAACACGGATTAATAAAAAGGAAGTGTTTTGAATACGAAGAAGAAAAGGGGAAATTTCATAGTACTTTCTCCTGTAAAAAGATAGCTTTGCACTTTAACCCATTGCTGCCGCTGCCGGGTATTAGAAAGTCACCGATAAACTGTTCCTAAAAGCCAACGAAAGAACACACATATTGTGCAATAATAAAATGAAGAGAAGAAAACGAATATAAGTCACTCGCTCTGCCACTGCCCGGCTCTCTCTAGACGAAGACGGAATTTCTTAGGCTCTCCCTTCGTCGACAACTTGAATCACAAGTCAACTACAAGGACTTGAAGTAACATCAGGAAGTTGCTTGGATTCATTCACAGTTCAAAATGGCTTGTTTAGGCCTTCTGACTTGCAATAAGACAGATCACTTTCTTTTTCAGGTATCCAACGCGCCCATTTTGTGACCTAATTGTGTCGTTCGGCAAGTCCCATGTCCAAACAGTCACCTTAACCTAACCTAACTTAACCTATCGAGCGACACATTCAAGTAGAAGAGAGTAAAATTTGGGACATGCATTCTCATATAATATAATAATTAAATAATATAATAATTCTCATATAATATAATAAATGAATAAGTTGTGGTTCGAAGATTTATTCACAAAGTATTATTCAGAATAATGCATAAAGTAGTAGTTAGAAGGAAAGTCGTTGAATATGGCAGATCTCTGGCAAAAGCGCAAAATGGGTACGGAAAGGACTCCAACTGTCTGTTAACTTTGGCAAATCCTTCGACAAGAGGTGGTTGTAGTTGTTAAGAACTCGAAACGCTGATGAATACGAGCTCAATAGCCGCTATCGATAGTCCATCGGGTAGCGCGCTGGCTTCTCATTCCAGAGGCCCTAGGTTCGATTCCCAGCTCGGACTGCTGAAACACTCATCTACTTCTATCGCTATCCACATGAAGCAGTTAATAATTACAAGAACTGCACATGTGTGCTCTTGGCAAAACCTTCCAAGAATTGAAAGGAAAATTTCCAAACCCACCGTTCGGATTTGGCCTTAAACTCCCCTTCCCCCATCCGTCTAAAATTTGTGTTGTACACATGTTGAAAAAACAATCTTGCATACACGTTTCAAACCGGTGGAATTTATGATATCACAATCGGCCCATATAGAGGCCTACAGTGGCGCACATAGGGGAGTTTTGGGTTCAAACCCCCCTTCCCCCCAAAAACACAAAAAATGTTGGTACAAAATATGGTTTCGAATGGTATTCGGCTTAAAAGTTATACGCCAACCTTCCCCCCCGCCCGCCAAATGAAATCCACTACAACCTACCTACGAGTTCAAAAGTGCCTATGAAGTTTTTCATCTCCTGAATTTCCTGGACAATCGATTTTGTGATTTATATGTGACCATGTGAGGCCAGCCAGTTATACCTGCCTACATATGTACCTTTTTATTTATTTATTTTTATTTATTTATTTTTATTCATTCAACCATAAATTATAATTTTTTTCAAAGGAGTCTAAACGATTTCTAATAAACCATTTTAAATATTAAAAACCAAATCTTTCTACAATCGACTGCTAAGTAAGCTTTGAGCAAAGCTCAAGAACCGGCTACTTCTCCCTTTGCTCTCGCCATGCAGCTGAAGAGAGCAGCACAGTGTGAAAGCCGTTTTCACACAAATGCCGCATGTGCGCGACCTCAGCAACGAATGCGAACCTTGCGCAACAACTTGCCACCGCTCATCGTTGCCGCAAAAGCTCGACAACTGTTTGCGCTGCACGCCTTGCACAACGCTCCTTGCCTTGGCTACCCCGCCAACACCAAACCACACCTCATCATCATTCGCAATACAACAACAGTTACTTCCGACCGACCGATTTGTTTTTGTCTTTGCTTTCTTCTGACAGTTTAACGCGCACTCTCTCACTTTTTCTCTCTCTCTCGGGGAATCTCTTGCTTACTCTGACATGGCCAGCTGCTTGCCTTAGTTGTCCCTGCACACACACACACACAGACACACACTGTGGCTGCAGCGAAAATGCAAAAAACACAGTGCCCAAAAAAAGCGGACACATGCAAAGCCAAACACATGAAAGTTGTCTTTTGTATCCTTGCGGCAGTTGAGGTTATGCGTTGTGACATCACACAGCCGAACAATGCGCACAATGAGTCGAGTTAAGCAAGGCTAAGAAAACAGCTCGCAGCAACAACGGCAGCACGAAAAGCGTGATAAGGCGCAGACCTTCGTGACATCCATTAACCTCGTTGAACTCTCTCACGGCGCACATTATGTGCAGTCGGCAGTGCAGCGCCGGTCGGGGGCGGCAAGACACGCCACCGCAATGAAGTAGTGCCCGATTATCGTCTTGAACAATATCGCACGTTTAATCTCTTAATGGGCAGCGGATGCCCCCCGCTGCCGTCGTTGGCAGTTGAGGCTGCGGTGTGGAAGAGTTTAGCATTTTTGCAATTTATTGCGTACACATAAATAAGTGAGGCGAAGCGCGTGTGGCTGATTGTAGCGCAGTTACGCTCACTTGAGCACAGCTCGAGGGGCATCAGAAATTAAATTGCAAACTGCAAACGAAAAAAAAATAAGAACGAAATTCCTGCAGTTAAAATGCAAAGCATTTACGTAACTGCCGCGCGGGAGTTTGCTGTTTCTGTTTGCAGTAACAACGGCAGTGTTGAACTGAACTTAGTGTTGCCAGATACCTAAAATGACTTTCCCTAAATCTTAAAAAAAAACTGAAATTTCCCCGAAAGTTTTAAAAAATCTTATAAATTTGTAAAAAATTTTTTAATTTTTATTTTTTTAATTTTTGTCATAACCTAAGGAATTAAACTTCTCATAAAAAAATAAAAATATTAATTAATATTAATTTTTTTTATTGCAGCCTTTTTATTCATTCAGCTTAACACCAACTTAACGGCAGTGTTGAACTGAACTCAGTGTTGCCAGATGCCTAAAATGACTTTTTCCTAAATCTTAAAAAAAACTGAAATTTCCCCCGAAAGTTTTAAAAAATCTAATAAATTTGTTTTGCATTTTTGAATTTTTTAATTTTTAATTTTTTAATTTTTGTCATAAACTATATATAATATTATATATTAGGTTTTTTATTGCAGCCTTTTCATTCATTCAGCTTCAAATTATACACTTTGAAGCATACAATTTAATTCAATTAAATTAGATAGTTTTAATACTCAGCTTTAATCATTCAAGGCTTCAGTGCCACTAATGATGTCAAATGTATTACCATCATCATCTCCTAAGCTTTGTCCTTAACCCTTTCGCTACAGATTTTTACTGGGGAAAGTTAAAATTTTAAATTGTTGGTGTATGTTAATTAATTTTATACTTAATTAATTCTATACTAATTAATTTTTATACTCGGACCCTGTATTTTAGAGTGTTTTTATATGAGAGCAACCACATCGTTGTAAGTAATTATTACTTAAACACAACAATTTTTATGCATAACGAAAATTTGAATATTTCTTCATTTACTTCAGCCAAAATTAAAAAAAGTATCTAAATTGAAAGAAAAAGGCCAAATTAAAAAGTTATCTAATTTTTTCTGCTTTTTATTCCTTTACTATGTCAAGATTACCATTAAAAAACGTGTATACTTCTCTTCTTTAAACTTAAATATTCAGTTTATTAATTTCGTATTTTTCCTAAAACTTCAAACTATTCTAGGGTCCAACAAAAAAACGTCCACAAACATCATGTATCCATATGGATACGACATAGCGAAAGGATTAAACATTTTTCCTCCTAAAAATTCTCCTATAAGCCCAAGAATCTGCTAAATCTGAGAGGAAATCTCCTGATCTGGCAACACTGACTGAACTTAGTTCAGCGTTTCCTTATCAGTACCCACGCTTTCAACATTTTGATGTTTGTTCTTTAATGCACACTTGAAAATATTTAAGATGCTGTATTTGAGTTCTGGCAATGAGATAAAATGTCTGAATATTCTTTTACATTCAAAAAGCTGAAATTATAGCATTGCGACTTAATCATAGATTTAGCTATTCTTAGACATTCTTTAAAATTCTTTAAAGTCTTTAACCACATCATTCGAGTTTTCTTAGGCAAGTCCCCAATTGCCCATCCATCCAATGGCTCATCATCCCTTTTGTAATTAACTTTGGAAATCATAAATTTGAAGAGCAAAACTAAAATAAATGTTTTGCCATAAATTGCACAAATTTCCCAGCCCTTGCAAACGTAGTCTAATCTTTTGTTGGGATTGAAACTTTCTAAATTGGTATTTCTTAAAACATTTATTATTGGGGTGTACTCACATAATGCGATGGTACGCATCCGGCTGGGCCTGCGGACACGTCACGGACTGCTCCGACTCGGTGGAGTCATCACGCAGCGTGGCAACTCCGAGCGGTAGTATGGGGATTATAGCAGCTGTGGCAGCTGCTGCTGTTGCTGGTGGGCCCGCCACCACCGGATGATGTGTGACTGGCGGCGGTCCAGTGATAGCCTGCGGTGATGGTGTCGTCCTTACACCCTCCTGCGGTGCAACGTGACAAGCAAAATACAAGAAACAAATTAAGAAACGTCTGTACGGACACGTTAATGAGCTGCCAGCGACGGCTGACAGCGTGCAAGCGGCCGGGAAAGTGAAAATGAACGCACACACACACACACACATGCACGCACCTTAAGTTCGGCTGTTTCCGGCGCCGAGTAGCGTTTGCGCTCGTAGTGGATTTCGCGTTCGATGGAGCGACTACGAAAGGCGGGCGGCAACGAGCGATCGGGCGGCGTTTGAGTGCGCGGCGTCGAACTGGTGCCGCTGCCACTCACGTGCGGCTGCGACTGTGACTGTTTGGACTGTTGCTGTTGTTGTTGTTGTTGTTGTTGTTCTTGCTGTTGTGGTGTTTGTGGCTGCTGCTGCTGCTGTTGCTGCTGTGGTGTTTGTGGCTGCTGCTGCTGTTGTTGTTGTTGCTGCTGTTGTTGTTGTTGTTGTAATTGTCCAGATGTTGTTGGCGGGCTCGTCTCGCTTGGACCTCCTTGTTGTTGTTGTTGTTGCTGCTGCTGATGCTGCTGTTTATGCTCTTCGCGTTTCTTTTCACGCTCCTGCTGACGCCGAATTTCAAAATCCAACAGACGCGCCTCGCGTGCCTCCTTGTCACGCTGCGCCGTTCGCACGAAAAAGCATTGCAAAGAAAGGCGAAAAATTTCAACATTCATTTAGAGTTTTTCATCAGCTTTTCGCCACAACACCAGTCAGCGTGCGGCGTTTATTTACCTTGTAATTGATGGCGTCCTGTTCCTCCTTCTTGGCTTCGCGTTCGTTGCGCTGCCGGTCGCGTTGCTTCTCCTCGTCGGTTTGCGATGTTTTGCTGTCTGCAATTTAAGTAAAACGAGTTTTTGTATACGTGTTGTTGTAATAATTTACTTAAATAGTAATTATGCAAAATGCGCGCTTTTTTCTATTTAGAAATTATTTCAGCAAGAGAGGAGAACGCAACACAACATGCAGCGCCAAATTCGGTCATGACAATAAATTGTGGCAAACTTTTAGACAAAATATTTGGTACAAAAAATTACTAGTAAAACCATGCAACAATAACAATGAGAAGGAAAATTGTAATACAGGGTCAAACTCTATGAAACACACGTTCACCAAGCAGCAGCAGGAGAATATAATGGAATGGAAAATGGTGGAATAAGAAATTACTAATATTTATTATTTTCTAATTTATCTAATTTATATGATTTATTTTATTTTTTATTTTACCATTTGTATTATAATTTATTATTTTATAAATTCTTTCAAATATTCATAATTAAACTGAGCACGAAATGCTAGAAGATATTACAAACAAAATTAACTACGGTTGGGTACTTAAATATATCCAAGCAAATTTGAAAAAGTTTGCCGGCGATTGGTGGATGTCGAAGCGGAATAATACCATGGAATATATACGAAATACGATGACACTTTTGGGCTTAGCTTACCGAGCATTGATCTTCAAATTCTAACACCGAGTGAAGTATTTTCTTGTTTGAAGCAATTCATAAGCTTCACATTATCGTTTAGCCTAATAAATGGCTACATAATGAAAAACACTGATAATTTTTTTTACTATTTTTAATAGTAAAATAACAAAGTCTTACTATCTACATTTGAGTTCATTAAATAATATAAAACTAGAAAACTAAACTAGAGGACTAAAGGATTCTGCTTCTGATTATGATATCTTATTATCTTTTCTAATTTCCATTTTCTGCCATCAAAACAAAATTCGATGCAAACCCAAATGTTCTGCACTGTTCACGAAAACTGGCTACTACCAGAGTGGTCTGACAAGATACAGACCCTACAAAGATACAGGATAGTTTTTCTTCAAATTAAATTTTATTTCTCTACAAAGTCGCCTTTTGAGTCCACATACTTCTCCTAGCAATGCTCTCACTTTTCAAAGCCGTCCCAATAGAACGTTGGAAATGTTTATTCGAACATGTTTTTGATCTCACGTGAGCAACGACGCCCAACGCGTAGAAAGCTTTTTCATGCCTAAATCCTGGTTCAATATATAACAGACAAACTTTAATCACTGCACTCACTACTACTCAGAGAAGTAGGTATTAGCACACAGATCGGTCGATAAAAAAGGCTATTAGGAGGGTGGTCTGAAAAGTTTCTGAACTCAACATGAAAAATAAAACAAGGAGTAATCTGTTTGTGCTTCTGTTGAAAGGTATTTATTTATTTTATTTATAATATTTTTGTATTTTATTTTAATTTATTTTACTTTATTTTATTTATTTTATTTTATTTTATTTTATTTTATTTTATTTTATTTTATTTTATTTTATTTTATTTTATTTTACTTTATTTTATTTTACTTTATTTTATTTTATTTTATTTTATTTTATTTTATTTTATTTTACTTTATTTTATTTTATTTTATTTTATTTTATTTTATTTTATTTTATTTTATTTTATTTTATTTTATTTTATTTTATTTTATGGTGGAGGGTGGTCTGAAAAATTTCTGAACTCAACATGAAAAAGAAAAAAAGGGGTAATCTGTTTGTGCTTCTGTTGAAAGGTATTTATTTATTCTATTTTATTTTATTTTCTTTTTATTTTATTTTATTTTATTTTATTTTATTTTATTTTATTTTATTTTATTTTATTTTATTTTATTTTATTTTATTTTATTTTACTTTATTTTATTTTATTTTATTTTATTTTATTTTATTTTATTTTATTTTACTTTATTTTATTTTACTTTATTTAACTTTATTTTATTTTATTTTATTTTATTTTATTTTATTTGATTTTATTTTATTTGATTTTATTTTAT
Organism: Melieria picta; assembly: GCA_964056695.1. Classification (NCBI taxonomy): domain Eukaryota; kingdom Metazoa; phylum Arthropoda; class Insecta; order Diptera; family Ulidiidae; genus Melieria; species Melieria picta. The sequence goes on along the minus strand of OZ057398.1, from coordinate 20,693,761 downwards.
TTTACTTTACTTTATTTTATTTTATTTTATTTTATTTTATTGTATTTAACTTTATTTTATTTTATTTTCTTTTTATTTATTTATTTATTTTTTTATTTTATTTATTATTTATTTTTTATTTATTTTTTTTATTTTATTTTTTTTTTGTATTTATTTTTTTTATTTTATTTATTTTTTATTTCTTTTTTTATTTTATTTTTATTTTATTTATTTATTTATTTATTTAATAAAAAAATATATTTCATATTTTTAAACAGACCAGACAGTCACTTATTTTACTTTCAAAGACTTCCCACAGAGTTAAAGAGAAACGTTGAATTGTAATTCTTTCCTTGGTTTTGACAGAGTTGGGATTCGCATTGATGACTGTCGGGCAGTGCAACTTCCTAATTGACTGCGTATTTCGTAATTTAGTACTCCTCAAAAATTTTTTCAATCCTCACTTTTGATCGCGTTTAACTCCACAACTATAAAACCTTTTGACTTGAAAAATGTTTGAGGTGTATTTGCAAACATTTTTTTGATAACACTGATCAACAGCAAAATTGCTTTTCTGGGTTTGACATCAGTTCTAGGGTAATTAGGGAGCGCTGATTTCGAATCCGCAAACCGTTTTTAAAACTTAGTTTCCGTTTTCGCAAAAAATGGGCGTGTCACTTTTTCGGATTTTCCCTGACTTTTTTCACGTTTGGGATTGTAATTTCTAAACCAATAAACCGGTTGACATGATTTTCTCTTTGTGGCATTTACAACACCTCACGGCTTATTTTCCAATGTAAAATATTTCTATAAGTTTTAAAAATCCGCGGCAATCGGACCTCAAATTCGGAAAATATGGAATTTTAAGGCGTTTTCTTTGATATGGTCAAAAACATGCACATTTCTCGTAAATCAAGTATCAAGTTATGTGTTAAATGAAAGCGGAAACATCATGTAATAGTACACAGCCAAATTATTTGGTGTGATTCCCGTTCTCACCGAAATAATTGCAAAAATGTACCATAGTCATTTTCATCATTTCTCATACTTGTTCCTCAAAAAATTAAGGGCCTCAAAATATGCTCTTTTCTATGTTCCATTTACAGTCTGGAATTCAAGCAACAAACAAAAAATTTTGGATTGCTCAAAACAAAACAAAATTAAAAACTTTGCATATTTTGAGGCCCCAAATTTTTTGAGGAACAAGTATGAGAAATGATGAAAATGACTATGGTACATTTTTGCTATTATTTTGATGAGAATGGAAACTACACCAAATAATTTGGCTGTGTTGTATTATTTGATGTTTCCGCTTTCATTTTACACCTAACTTGATACTTGATTTACGAAAAATGTGCATGTTTTTCAACATTAAATAAAACGCCATGAAATTCCATATTTTCCGACTTTGAAGTTCAATTACCGCGGAATTTTAAAACTTATAAAAATGAATTGCATTGGAAAAGAAGCCGTGCGGTGTTGCTAATGCAACGAGGTGAAAATGATGTCAACCGGTTTATTGGTTTAGAAATTACAATCCCAAACGTAAAAAAAGTCAGGGAAAATCCGAAAAAGTGACACGCCCATTTTTTGCGAAAACGGAAACTAAGTTTTAAAAACGGTTTGCGGATTCGAAATCAGCGCTCCCTAATTACCATAGAACTGATTCCAACCCAGAAAAGCCGACCAAAAGTCGAAATTTGTTGCCCTGTGTAATTTACAAATATTATAAATACCTCTGAAGTTTGTAATATACTTAAAAAAAATTCGCGGGCAAAAAGTTTTGTAACAGGTGTCGCTTGAAATAGGAGTTTAGGTCTCAGTGTGTTCTTTAAATATTATTTCTATGATCGAGTACCCAAATTAGAGTTTTAGCCTAATAACGAGTACCAGTACCGAGTACTCAACTCAACTTATACTCGTACAACATCAGTTATTCTATTTCAGCAGCATATTTCTTATTTTTCAAGTATCTTTTCAAATAATTTCATAAAAATTTATCAAAACTGAAAAGAATGCTTTTTTATTGCAATTCTCAGAACTGCATAGAAATTGGTCATAAAACTGCATCTTGTCATGGAATTCGTAAATGTGTAAATGACCGCATCGAGCATGATTAACACAAATGTTTAACTATCTGTAAAATGCTAAATGTCAACAAAAATGATGCATGTGACCTGCATATGAAATTGCAGCAACATTAGCATTTTTTGTTTGGCTTTTACTGCAAATTTCAAATAAATGTCAGCCCTGCAGAGTCCAGTGGCCGAGTGCACAGCAAAACGGTGCGTGCGTGATCTTCGGCCATTAGAAATGAGTAAATAATTGCGGCGCCGCAATGCAGTCAAGCACATTGGCAAAACAAAATGCCCATAAATTATTAATGAAAAATTATCATTAAATTATCAGCGACAAAACTGCATTGCACGGCGCACAACTGCTCACACAATGTAGCGCAATGCTTGTGTGCGAGTGTGTGCGTGTGTGTGTGTATGGGTCGTGCGCAAACAAGTCATGAATAGTGCAGTGCACTGACGACGAGTTGAGGTTTGCTTTACTGGGAATTTATTGATTGACTTTGCAACCGCACCGACTGACGGCAGCAACAGCAACCAGCAACCAGCCGCAAACTAGAGCAGACGACAGGACGACGTGCAGGGAAATGCAACACAATTAATTAAATACTGTAAAATGCACAATTTTGTGGTGATTACAAGGTGATTTGTCATGTCAAAATCTAAAAAAAAAACACATCAGTTGAGCATCGCTTCCGCTCATTGATTTCAGTGAAAACTGAATTTTCATATTTTGTTGTTGTTACTTAGTTGTGTAAAAAGGATTTTGTTTATTTGAAATTGTGAAACTTTGAGCCAGTTTAAGTCACTAAAAAACTACATTGTCGTTGGTGGTTAACCCTTTCGCTACAGGTTTTTACTGGGAAAAGTTAAAATTTTAAATTTTACGTTTTAGGCTTCTATGTGATTATATTAGCAACATTCCATAAGAAATTTTTTAATTTTTATAATCGGACCCTGTATTTTAGAGTGTTTTTCTATGAGAGCAACCACATCGTTGTAGCTGTAATAATTACTTAAACATTAAACTTTTTACGCAAAACGAAAATTTGAATATTTCTTCATTTACTTTAGCGAAAATTAAAAAAAAAAGTATATAAATTGAAAGAAAACGTCAAATTAAAAAGTTCTCTAAATTTGTCTGCTTCTTCTTCCTTTACTATGTCAAGATATACCATTACAAAAACGTGTATACTTCTCTTCTTTAAACTTAAATATTCCGTTTATTAATTTCGTATTTTTCCTAAAACTTCAAACTATTCTAAAGACCAACAAGACGTCCACAAAGTAGCAATGTGCCATATGGCGAAAATAGCGAAAGGGTTAAATGGCTGGTGCGTTGGATCAGGTCTCGAAAGGGCGAGGGTTCGAATCGCAACTGAGCTCGTACTACTAACTAATTCATCAAAATGTTGACCGCTATTGTTAAACGTATTTTACCAATCGTCGCACAGCTCTTCGAGAGTATGGAGTTGAAGCACTGTGCGTCGAGTTGATTAAGATTGGACAAAATGTACAGAAAAATTTACAGAAACTTGGTGGTTTCAAAAATCATTGAGAATCGAAAATCTTTCATATATTTGATAGATAGATAGATAGATAGATAGATAGATAGATAGATAGATAGATAGATAGATAGATAGATAGATAGATAGATAGATAGATAGATAGATAGATAGATAGATAGATAGATAGATAGATAGATAGATAGATAGATAGATAGATAGATAGATAGATAGATAGATAGATAGATAGATAGATAGATAGATAGATAGATAGATAGATAGATAGATAGATAGATAGATAGATAGATAGATAGATAGATAGATAGATAGATAGATAGATAGATAGATAGATAGATAGATAGATAGATAGATAGATAGATAGATAGATAGATAGATAGATAGATAGATAGATAGATAGATAGATAGATAGATAGATAGATAGATAGATAGATAGATAGATAGATAGATAGATAGATAGATAGATAGATAGATAGATAGATAGATAGATAGATAGATAGATAGATAGATAGATAGATAGATAGATAGATAGATAGATAGATAGATAGATAGATAGATAGATAGATAGATAGATAGATAGATAGATAGATAGATAGATAGATAGATAGATAGATAGATAGATAGATAGATAGATAGATAGATAGATAGATAGATAGATAGATAGATAGATAGATAGATAGATAGATAGATAGATAGATAGATAGATAGATAGATAGATAGATAGATAGATAGATAGATAGATAGATAGATAGATAGATAGATAGATAGATAGATAGATAGATAGATAGATAGATAGATAGATAGATAGATAGATAGATAGATAGATAGATAGATAGATAGATAGATAGATAGATAGATAGATAGATGGAATTCTTTATATTCCAACATTCAAACTTGTACCTTAGGGCGCCCGAGACAATTGAAGTTTTTAAACGAAATTCATTAAAATTGTTTTAAATTTATTGATGAATTCGGATCAGCAGTGTTCTAAGCTCAATTCAGTCATCAACAAGAAGATGGACAATTTTTCCCTCACGGCGGCTGCTTCTTTTACGTTAAAAAAGTGTTCAAACCTTTGCACGAATTAGGCACAAAACTGTAGATTTTTTCATCTGTGAACAAAGTCATGAATGGAATTCAGAGAACCTTCACTCCATCTCACATTTTTCTTGCATTATTTACTTATTGATTCACTAACTCTCTAACTATTACCGCCTAAAATTATACTAAAAAATTGTCATTCAAAGTGTTTTTCATAGCTCTTCACTGGCTGCATTTATCTTTATCTTTATTAAATTCTTTATTATCTTTATTAAATTTATTTAGGGATATTTTTTCTCTGTAGACATATTTTTAATAAAAACAAACAATCAGACTATATGGTGCCACCACCATATTCAACCGATGAGCATGTAGCAAAAATGCGTCAGTCAAGTGAGCGCTAAACTTTTGACGACGGCTGTTAGTTTCAACGCGCTTTGGGCCCCCTCAGCCAATACTTACACTCGTATTTGCTCTGCGATTGCTGCTGTTGCTGCTGCTGCTGCTGATTTTGGTGTTGCTTGTGGCGATGCGAGGCTGTTCGCACGGCCATCAGATACTTGGACACGTTTGGTGGTGGCACCATTTCGTCGATCTTTTCACTTAACTCATTCAATCACAACGATTTTCACAAATTCAGATTGCATGCACCGCTGAGAACTTGTTTTGTGCGGCATGCAAAAGACGCGCGTTTCATCAAATCCTTCTTGCTGTGCACAATACACAAACACACACACTCATATCGATTTAACACCAACAAAAAAACTAATCCGCATTTTACACTTTGATTAGTAAATATTAAACGAATATTCGGCACGAACGCCGTGCGGCGCAATGAAGCAAATCACAAACATTGCATTGTCAGTGTGGCGGTGGTACTAACGCGTTGTCAACCTCATTTCACCGATTGCACAGGAGCGAGACAATGCTGAATGGAATAGTACAACAACAACAACAATAACGACAATACAAATATAGAATAAAAGAAAGCAGAAAATAGAACGAGCAATCAATGCTCAGCGTTGCCGCAAGCCATAAGCGTTGCTCATACGACTGGAACAACAACAACAACAACAATTGGCTGCTTAAATATAACACAAACAGTTGAGCGGGCAACACTGCGCGCTCACATGACCGATGGGCGATTGGTCGGCGTTGTTGTGGGTGGACGCGTGGTTCGATTGCGGCCAATGTGCCGCGCAGGCGAGGGCGGTGGGCGGTGCACAAAACATATGTGCCACAAGCGCGCTGCGGCGCAATCATTCTACACTGGACAATAGGGCGCAGGTGCGACAATGCGGCCGCTCACGTAATTCGATTTAAGACATTAGCGGACAAACAAAAGTGCCAAATTATGGACAGAAATTATGAGGTCCACAAGGACCAACAAAACACTGCAATTTCATTGGCCGAAGTGGGCAAATTATGGCGATGCGTTTTTTTGGGCGCTGCGGCAACAACGGTGCCGCTCATGTGTTACGCATTTCTTAACAGTCACATCAAAGAAAAGTGCCAGAGCGCCGAACGAGGAACGAGGCAAAGGGGGCTGAAGCCTTTAACTGTGCTGTAAGTGAAAATTGCATACAGACAAGCAAAAAGCAGTACCGAGCGCGGCACAACACAATGTCACGTATACGTCATGTTGTGCTGCTTAGCGCTTAATGGCAGAGCGATTTTTTCACAAAGCTGGCCTGTCCAACCGACCACAAACAGCAAATCTATCAAAAGGCAAATGGACACCACAACAACAACAAACACAATTATAGCAATAAAGCAAATCATTTTCACGTCAAGTATTTTATTTGCGCCAAACATTCAAAGCGACCGCTGATTCAAATTAGAGGTTTTAAATAAAAGCCAAAGTGACGCTAAAGCGTTCTGAATTATTTGTTAGTGCGACGAGTGCAAAGCAAAGGAACCCAAAGCGCACACACATACATGCACACACAGCCACAGTTGTACGAGTACATTCGCTGCGGGTAGCAATCAGCAAAGCAAAAGCATTGTAAAAAATCAATGAAGTGGCAGCGCTTTCGAGCTGAGAACGTACGAGAGGCGGCCCGGAAATCGTTGCGCCATTATTTTCAAAAGCACCACAAAACGATGTAAAATATATTCGCACATAAACAGGTAGATACAGATAAATTTGTGTTTGTGCACAGTCTGGGCGAAATTGTTGAATTGTGTTTAAGGAAGTATTTGTTCTGAGGCTTCTTCTGAGTAGTCACCAACGATACTTCCGCATATTTTTTGCACAGCCTGTACAAAAATATGACTGTGTGCACATAAATATGTAACGAAATTTGTGCTGATGCTATCAAAGGCGATGGTAGACACCTTGACGCGGTGCGAGGGCTTAGTCACATTGACTCGACTTGGCCATGCTGACCGGCGCGGTCCTAGGCCAGACCTGATCGCGCCTGGCAGGTTCAACCACGTCAGACGGACAGTCGACGAGTGCAGACCAAGATCTACCCTCCTCAAGCCCGGGTGTCATGCGTCACCGTGCCCAGGGTTAGTTTGCAGTCGAGGAGTATACTGACTGTATTCTAACGGCGCCTGTCGGGTACCTGTCCGCCCCCGGCAGTAACTATGGACTTCCCATGGTATGGGGCTCTGCCATGGGCGACAACCCCCTTCCCCTTCCCATTTTTTCGGCCACCGAAATCCCCTCGCGGGTCAGTAGGTGGCCGGTACGAACCAGATGTTATGAGCTCTAAACACCCAGCCTCGGATAGGAAGACGAGCGCCGCCGGGCACGGCCCTAAACCCCGCCCAACCACCAGCGGTCCTTGCGGCAGCAAGGGCTCGCAAGGCCCCAACACTATGGAGCCTAAAGTCAGACCTCCCTTTATAAGGCACGGTACGATTCCCAGGGGCGCCCTCCCGAAGGACCCCCCTCCCAAAACCGAGCCAAGGCAGGCTCCGCCAAAACTCCATGAGGGTAGGCGACCTGACAGGCCCACTCTCGCTGCAGCCAAACCAGCAGCGGCCGAACCCTCGACATCGCGCACAGCCACCCTACCCCAATCCGCCGCCTCCGAGCGGCCAAGGACCTCTAGGCCTCCCTCGAAGGTGAAGCCATCAGTGAGGGCCTATAGGGATAGGAGAGCGGCGACCAAGCTCGTCGAGAAGATCACCGCGATCCCGGAAAAAGAACGCTCCGAAAAGGAAGCTGAATCGCTCGCATGGGCGAGGAAGATCCTCTCTACGAGCGAGACTCGCACCCAGCCCACAACCAAAAGGCAGAGGTCCGCTGACGAGGTGCAAAATGCACCCAAGAGGCCTAAACCCCTGAGGCAACCGGCCAAGTCCTTTAACGAAGTCCTGAGGGACCACCTTGTGATGGCGGTCCTGGACAAAGGTAACGTTGATGGCTTCATGTCTCCGGACAAATGGAGATCAGTGGAGATAAGCCTCTGCAAGGGATACAAGGGAATTCTCCAGAAGAATCCTGGCCCTCCTCCCGAATGTTGCGACGCTGGCTGGCATCAGGGCCACATCAAATTGATGGCCTGCGCCGACGAACGCTCTGCTAACCTACTGAAGCTGGCGATAGCTGAGGTAGGCGAAATCTGGCCGGGGGCGAACCTACAGGTAGTCCCAAAAAGCGAGATCCCGAACCGCCCGCGATCAAGGGCATGGATACCGGCGGAACCATCGAAGCCAGAAGAGATCCTGGAACTGCTACAGCTCAGTAATCCCAATCTACCCACCAACAATTGGAAGGTAGTGAGGGTGAGCGAGGCTAAAGGCAAATCCAGGCTGGTGACGGTCATCCTGAATGAGGAGTCCGTCACACCACTAAACGAACGCGGCGGCGTCGTCAGCTATGGCTTCAGCTCAGTAGTCCTGCGCGTCTACAAAAAGGATGAACGGGAAGCCGCGAAAGCATCGCCGGACGACGCTGAGGACAACCCTGACGACCCGGCCCCAGAACGCACGTCGGAGATGGAGTGCGAAATGCAATCCGACTCCGACACGCAATCGACCTCGTCCCTAGTTGGCAAGTTCTTCGGTGGCTGGACCAGGGACAGGGACGAAGATTCTCTTCTTGCCTCCGAGCCAGAAGACGCCGACACCACCGTAATCAATGTTCCCCAGCAAACGACAACGGGCGATCCAGGTGGTGCAAATTAACCTGCACCGATCTAAGGCGGCCTCGGCCGCCCTCCTCCTCCACCTTCACCAAAGGGCGGAGGACATTGTTCTCATCCAAGAGCCCTGGACTGTAGCAGACAGGGTCTGCGGACTGAGCACTTCCACGCACTCGGTGGTCTACACTCAAGGTATGGGTCGACCCAGATCGTGCATTCTTATTAGCAGGAAGATTAAATTTTTCCCTCTCTCCAAGTTTAGCAACTGCGACACGACTACCATCAGCCTAGAGCAAGGGAGGAAGCCGATATGGATCCTCTCAGCCTATATGGCCCATGACCACTTGATGGTACCGGCCCAGGAAGTCCGAGATGCGACCGAAGAAGCACGCAGAAGCGGAGCACAACTAATCATCGGCGCAGACGCGAATGCCCACCACACGATGTGGGGCAGCACGGACACCAATGACAGAGGTGAGTCTCTTTTCAATTTCATTCTTGCCTTCAATCTGTTTATTTGTAACATCGGCCGTGAGCCTACCTTCGTCACTGCTACCAGGAAGGAGGTCCTGGACATCACATTGGTTACAGGGGACCTCTCTGATGCGGTCCTCCAATGGAAGGTGTCCAGCGACGCCTCCCTCTCTGACCATAGGTATATCCTGTTTAGGATAGCCTCGTCCGTCCCGAAACCACCCGCCTTTAACAATAGGAAAAAGATGGACTGGGACAATTACAATTATATCCTTTCGTCTCGACTCCCTTCGCCTACTCCAACAGAGCCTCGCTCCCTGGAACAGGTAGAGAGGATGGTCGATACCATCACCAAAATCTGCAATAGCGCCTCGAACGCTTCCTGCCCAAAGGTCATCCCCAGAGGCAAACCCAAACCGCACTGGTGGACTGCGGAAATTGCAGCACTGCGTCGCGAATGCAGGAAGCTGTTCAACAGAGCGAAAGCAGACAACTCATGGCCAACCTACAAGGAGGCCCTACGCCGCTACAAAAGCGTATTAAGGGATGCTAAGCGATCCTCATGGGCGGCCTACTGCGAAGGTGTCGAAAACGCATCAGAAATCAGTAGGCTTCGCAAAATTCTTGCGTCCAACCCCACCTTTACGGGTTCAATCAAGTACCCGGATGGGGACTGGACCAGCTCATGCTCCGAAACTCTGGAGCTTCTAATCGACACACACTTTCCAGGTAATTCAACCACATCCTTGAACTGTGTGTCCTCTGCAACACCCACGTGTCCCGACTTCAGCGATGTCGCAATCAACGACGACAGTCTGAATTGGGCTATTGACAGTCTGGAGCTGAGCAAATCGCCAGGTCCGGACGGTATCACCCCGGAGGAACTAAAGCAGGCCAGAAAGTCACTAGCCCCATGGCTCATCACCATCTACAAATCGTGCGTGAGACTCGCCGATGTTCCACGCCAATGGAACATGGCGAGAGTCGTCTTCATCCCCAAAGGGGGGAGAAGCAGTCACGCGGTGGCGAAAGACTTCAGGCCTATCAGCCTCACCTCCTTCTTTCTCAAGGTATTTGAGAAATTACTAGATGCATATATCCGAAGCACTGTCGATCACGGCAGGATCTCAGGGCTTCAGCACGCTTATACCAAGGGCAAGTCTATAGAGACCGCCCTGCACGACCTGGTGCACAGGGTCGAAAAGTCACTCTCGCTCAGGGAATTCACGCTGACGGCTTTCCTCGACATTGAAGGAGCCTTCAACAACATCCGCCCTGAGGCCATCATCGCATGCTTAGTCGACCTACAGCTTAACAGCCGACTAATTATGCTACTGAAGAACCTACTACAAAAGAGGACCATTACTGCAGAACTAGGTGACTCCAAAGTCACGAGATTTGTGACCAGGGGCACCCCCCAAGGAGGGGTACTGTCACCTCTGCTCTGGAACCTAACAGTAAACCCTCTCATTACCAAGCTGGCAGCTTCAAGCTGCCACGTTATAGCTTATGCAGACGACATCGCTCTCCTGGCCTCGGGTAAGCATGTCAATACCCTAAGCGACCTGTTACAGGGAGCTCTAGACACACTATCTTCATGGGCAAGAGACTGCGGTCTGGGTGTCAATGCGGCCAAGACGGATCTCATGCTTTTCACGAAGAAGCATAGGATACCGCGGTTCAGATCACCCACGCTAAACGGCACTCCTCTTCAGCCCACTGATAAAGTCAAATATCTAGGAATAATACTAGACCGTAAGCTTACCTGGAAGGACAACATCGCAAATCGTATCCAGAAAGCAACCACCGCCCTTTACACATGTAAAAGGGCCATCAGCAGAAATTGGGGTCTGAAACCCCGCGCCATTCATTGGCTGTACACGGCAGTAGTCAGGCCTATTCTCATGTTTGGGGTCACAGTGTGGTGGACAGCCTTGAGCAAGTCCACATACGTGAGCCAACTTAGCAAAGTTCAAAGAATGGCTGCCTTATTAATCACTGGAGCTATCAGAACCACACCATCTAAAGCCCTTGATACTATGTTGCACTTGCTCCCCATCGACATCTATGGCGAGCTCGTGGCGAGTTGCATGGCTGCAAGGCTCAACGCGATCCTTCCCTGGACCAGAACAGATATTGGCCACGCGTCCATCGTCAACAGGTTGCCATTTCAGGCAACCGAAATTGACTATGTCATTCCTAAACCACTCCCTAAGGCACTTTTCAGCGCCAAAATCCCCTCGAGGGCTAATTGGGGAAATCGAGAAATTCCGGAGGAGGCCGACAACACGGCAACCTTCTACACGGACGGCTCAAAGATGAACGACAAAGTTGGCAGTGGCGTTTACTGCAATCATCTGAACCTCCGTATGTCCTTCAGACTTCCAGACCACTGCAGCGTATTCCAAGCTGAACTCACGGCCATCGGTCAGGCGGCCGCCTGGCTCAAATCAAATGCGATCTCCCGCAGGGACATCACCATTTACACCGACAGCCAGGCGGCGATACAAGCACTACTTAGTGAACACCCCCGTTCTAAAACTGCTCTCCACTGCCGCTCATCTCTAAACGAGATCTCCGAGCAGTACAACGTGCACCTGTGCTGGGTGCCGGGGCACAAGGACATAGAGGGTAACTGTATAGCCGACGAGCTGGCTAGAGCAGGCACGGAGCTGCAATTCATAAACGCTATAGAAGAGGTTGGCATTCCACTCTCCACCTGCAAATTACGCCTTAAGAACATTTATCGTCGTAGAGCAAACACTAGATGGCTCGAAGAAGATACATGCTATACAGCAAGACAGATCTGGCCAACAACCGACCTGAGCAGATCCAGGGAACTGATCCTGCTAAACAAACCCTCCATAGGGATTGTCGTAGGAATCATAACTGGACACTGCCCCATCGGTCAACACGCCAGAAGACTAGGCCTGCTGTACAATGACTTCTGCAGAAGCTGCAGAAACGAAGATTGTGAGGAAACTGTTGAACACTTCCTCTGTGAATGCCCGGCGCTTGCAAGAACACGCCTACGTCTCTTGGGACAGCACTCCTTCAGCTGCTTAGCAGATCTAGAGAAGATGCCCCCAAGCAATCTCAACAAATTCATTAAAGCCACCAGATGGCTCTCACCTCAGGGAAGTGTGTAGGCGGAGCCATCTCCCCACCATGTGGTAACACAATGGGCCACCAGGCCTAAGTGATGCCCTTGAGGCGGCCACTTAACCTACCTACCTACCTACCTATCAAAGGCGCTGGCTTTAAATACACACACACACACACATATTTAAGTGTTTAGCCGCGAGCGCTTAAAGCGGCGTTGTTTACCGTTTTATTTGTGACACATTCATTTTTTACAGCAGCGTTACTGATATTTGCTTCTTTCAGTTTTCATTTCGATGCCTTTAACAACGTTTGAACACAAAGCAAAAATAATAAACTCAAAGTGCAGTTTACCACACAAAGAAATCTCAACTAACAAAGTCTCGTCCTTTCGCCTTTCCATCTGCACTCTAATTTGTATATCTATGTGTATGTGTAGGCACTGTGCCGACTTTAATTCATTTCATTCTCTCAGCAACATTAATTTGAGGCGTGTTTGAACTGTGCTTTCTACTGTTTCTATTTAAGTTTTTAAACTTTTTCGTTAGCTTTTCGCACTTATTGCACTGCAGTTTGAGTTTTAATTGCCATGCAGTCACGATGGCCAGATTTGAAATGCATTCACTCAGTGCACTGACAGCATCTCAAGCAGCCCTCGACCAGGCCACAAGCCAAAGCATCTAAAATGCATCGTTTCCCTTCTACTTTAAATGATTTGCTTGGCTGAAATGTTGGCTGCAAATGTACTTTACTCCGGTTCTTTTGTGCTATTGAAATGCATTAACATTTTCAAGCACGGACATGCAGTCAAACCTTGCTATAGCAAATACGCTTGAGACCAGAAAGTCACTTTGTTTCGTTTTGTTCGTTGATTTAGAAGACATTCGCCCAGTTCGAGCACTGATCAACAAGCAACTGTTGTCAGAATTTTTAGGACTTTTTTTTAATTTATTTTTTGGTCGTTATTTGCTACTCCTAAAGACTAATAAATATGTTTGGCTTTTTTTGGAAAAAATTATTTAGTTATTATTAAATGATGATCGAAACCGCATGAGAATTCAATTTTTAGCTGCAAAATTTATTCCATTTTTTTTTGGAAAAATTCTCTATGAACATTTCATTATATAGATTTGATGAATATTTTGGTTTTGAAGATTTATCTAAAACAATTAGTAATTTTATAATTGTTTGGAATAAATTTGTTCAGTTCGATTACTGATCAAGAGGCAAACTTTGATATAATGATTACGCATGAGACCAGAAAGTTATTATATAGATTTGATGAATATTTTGATTTTTTAAGTTTTATTTAAAACAATCAAAAATTTAATAATACAATAGTTTAGAAGACATTCGCCCAGTTCGATCACTGATCAACAAGCAACTGTTGTCAGAATTGCTTTCTTTTTTATTAATTTTTTGGCCGTTCTTTGCTACTTCTAAAGACCAATACATATGTTTTCCTTTTTTTTGCAAAAATTGATTCAATTAGTTATTATTAAATGATGATCGAAAACGCATGAGAATTAAATTTTTAGCTGCAAAATTTATTCCTTTTTTTATGGAAAAATTCTCTATGAAAATTCATTACAAGGAGATCATAATTGTTGCTTCAAATCGCAAACAGTACATGCGTTCTTAACGAAGATCAAAATACACTTAAAGTATAATGAAAAATCTATAACTTGAAATCTATTCATAACACGAAAAGCTTCGTTGTATTGAAGTTCGTTTTAGGGAAGTTCCACTGTACCTACGTAAAGTACATTTTCGCACCAACACGTTGTTGGTAGTATTTAGGTTAAATGCTTGAGATGAACTTGGTTTTAACACTCTCGTTGCTCACAGTCATTCAACTGCGATGGATGACGAGTCGAAAGGTTGTGGATTTAAATCTCGACTCCATGTTTGTCAAATTAAAAAAATTTCTATCTATCTATTCTATTTCTATCCTGCATGATCTATTACGGCAAATCAAGAAGATTCTTAAATTTTAAATTTAAAGTGATTTTTCTTACTCCAATGCACAATGAATCAGGAAGATACTCAAGTTTGTCCATAATTTTCTTCTCTCCAATGCACAACGAATCAGAAAGATCTCAATTTTTTTCCATAACTTTTTTCCTTCCAATGCACAACGAATCAGAAAGATACTCAAGTTTCTCCATAATTTTCTTCCCTCCAATGCACAACGAATCAAGATTTCAAAAGATCTCAAGTTTTTCCATAACTTTTTCCTTCCAATTCTCGACCTAATTTGAACCCTAACTCGGTTTTTGTTTTAATAAAAATTATTAATTTTTTGAATTTTTTCATTCAACAAACTGATTTTCCTGTGGTCTTTTAAAAATTGTTTGCAGTTTCAAAGACCTTTAAAACAAAAAAACTGATTAAACGGTTTCTCTGTGGTCTTTAAAGAACTTTCTTCAATTTCAAAGACCTATGGAACAAAACTTTTGCTTAATCTTTAGCACAATGAAATTCACAAAATGATCTTGAAAACTACCATATAACTTAATTTTCATGCATTTATTTGTGGCCAAATCATAACGGTTCTCTATAATATATACAAAACTAATATGGACCCTAAGCGCGGAGGTTGGTAGTTCCAACAATACAAACAAAGATTATATGGTTAGATTACCATTATTTTCATAATCTGAAGATCCAAACTATATAATCTTGGTTTATATTGTCTAATCTTAGAATTCATTCAATCGTTAAAAGAAAAATGCAAGAAATTACTATTTAAAATCATAAAATTCCATAATCGTTTACATAACGCTATTCGTTCGACTATGGACTCGCATTATGTGGACTACACAAACATATTTACAAATTACTATGTACAAGTACATATTTGAAGAATCAAATCAACATACTCGTTTGTACAAAATCAACAGTACACATTGCAAAATCAACTAAAAAAAATCAAACTACACGGGAAGTAATGCAATGGTGAAAAACACACATTTCGAAAACGGCATCCGTTAAAATAACTATTCAAAAAAAATGAATAACCCAATTGAAAAAGCGGGAAAAAAACTCTATGAACCAAACAATTCAAGACAATATTTTAAAAACCAAATGAATTGTAGCGTTTATTTGATTTAACAAGCCTTACCTCTAGTCAAATGTTTATGTAAGTGGTTACTTTTGCGCTATTTACGGTACGATTACGAGTACGGTAACGGTTACGGTTACGGGTAACGGTACAGTTACGGTACAGTTTTTGGCTATATGTTTGGACAGACTTTTGAATGCTTGAACGCCACTAAATGCTATACGTTTACGTGTGTGGGTGAGTGGGCAAACTGTGAATTATAGATTTAGGGCCCCTAAATTGGGAATACAAACATATATATTTGAATAAGTTTAGATTATAAGTTTAATGTTTATTTAATGTTGTTGATTCATAATTTTAATGAAAATTCAAAAACTGCAATCAACAAGTCAATTATTACGGCAACACGAAACAATGCAAAGTCGTCTATGAGAATTTGCATACGTCGCAGACTAACGAACTATGAAACGTTTGGTGATGGAATGAAACTCAGTGAAAAGCGAATGAAAACGATTGTTGCAATAAGCAGCGACAATGAATGTTAAATTTTGTTTAAAGTTAATATGGATTATCAAAAAAAAAAAACTAATGCATTCCATTGAGAGCAAAACCCGAGTTTAGATGAGTTTGATAGAGAGATAAGGAAAAATATATAGATTTATGTTTGTTGAATGGTTCAGAGACTCGAGAAATCTAAGACTTGCTATAATGATTTGGATAGATTGAAAATACTTGAAAGAGAACTAATAGAGTCTGGGTCTAGAGAACTAAGAGAGTTAGATCTACTGGTTCTCCAATAAGTTAGATCTGAAAAACTATATTTTATGTGAATTTAATTGAAAAGACTTAAACTGAAATATTTCTTTGTGATATTGTAAATCGTTTTGCCAATTAAATAATCGAGTTTAGATCGGATGTCAGTACAATCGTTTTGTAAGTAAAACTTCAGTAGATGAAAGTTCAAGTGTGTGGATTTAGTTAAAGAAATCTGAAGAAGAAAGTAGTCTGAAGCGGACTTTTGGGCTGTTCAAGTGTGTGAATTGAGTTAAAGAAATCTAATGAAGAAAGTAGTCTGAAGCGGACTTTTGGGCTGTTCAATTGTGTTGCCAGTTTAGTGCAATGTTCACCATTTCATTCGTATACGTGTTTCTCGCGAGTAGCAGAGTGGTCACCACTGGTTTAGTGTGTTTGTCAGTTAGTGGATTTCGAATAATTGGGATTGTCGCTTTATCCAAATATGCCGGAAAATGTGTGTATGGAATTATGTAAATAATTTTGAGCTAAATTGAGGTCAACTTTGCTTAAGTGAATATTGCATCCTATTAGATAATTATTTTAGTCATAGTAAATTTAATCAAGCGAGTAGAGTAGACTGGGAGAACTCACTTAGGTCATAGTTGTGTTAGTAAAAAAGAATGGTGGTATGTATGGAATTATAGAATTATGTCAAAAGAGAGAGCTGAGAGAGCTTAGGTCACAGTTGTGTTAATAAAAAAGAGTAGCTAGAGTTACGAGTGTTGGAGAGGTAGAACCAAGTCAATGACTTTGACTTTTGGATAAGTCAGTTGAATCTACAAGAAACTGAGTCTAAAGGCAATAATTTTGCACTTTATTGAGTGAAGGGAGGTGGGTTGTATTTTTACTTAATCTTAAGAAATCTCTGGATTATTATCACTTCGACAGGTGTTGCAAAAGTAGGCACTCAAAACCAGACTGATGCTCTACTTCTGATCTAATGACATTGAAACTGTAAGGAAATCAAGAACTCCATAGTGCTGGGTCAACAAGAACTAAGATGTCTCCATATAGATTTATTTAATGTTATACAGTTATTTAAAGAAGAGGTCCTAACTGAAGATAGATGGAGGGGGGAGGTGTGTTGCAATCAACTTATGGTTACTCCTTACTGAAGAAACTTCAACAGAAGTTGACAGATGAACACTAATTACCAGATCTGCCATGTAAGGTTCCATAAAGTCACCAGTTCCTCAAGAAAAAATATTTTCTTAGCATTTCTAGAAAGATTTAGATAAAAGGGCAGAGACAGATATGTTTCAGTCTACTCGGCATTTTTAATGGGTCCGTTTTAACCCGAGGAAACTGGCTTTTTTAGAGAGATGAAACTGTGTCAGAGCAATTGGACCTATCAAGACTGCCACGGCAAGGCTAATGTGTGGACCAGTGGCTTACACCGAATTTAATTGTGGGTGGGGCTGGGTTCGTACACATCTTTTGAGGTAAATACCATTTGAAACCATATTTGTCACCCAGAACTTTTGTAATAAACAGATATTTGGAACGAGATTTGAATCCCCAAAACTCCCCTTGCGTGCATCACTGGTGTGGACCCAACATAAGCGACATTAATGCTCTGGTTCTGGAGTTGCTTTGCCTTTACGTGAAGGAAAGTAGAGCAGCTATGCTATTACGGTTAGGGGCCTTGTGCTCTTCAACCAATGTAGCAGTGTCAAGTTCTGGTCTGTTGCTCAGATGGGCCCGATATTTTAAGGTGACATAGAGAGAGAGAGAGAAGTGTCAGAGAACGTCTTGAGAACTTTCTTTGAAGTCTCGTTTCCCATAAAGACTCAATCATTGACTCTGATGGGAATGTGTTGTAATAAATAGAAACAAATACAGACAGATAGACAGACAGTCCGGAAGTCAGAAACTGTTTTTTTTTTGTTTTCAACGCTCAACACTTGTGAACAAATCACATCGATTTGCAAACCCCAACAACGATCAATTCACACGACTACATTTTTTGAAGTTGTTTGGAAAAACCAAAACAAAAACCACTGAATTATTCTTAAAATTTTTAAATAAACATTTTCTAGCTTGAATGGTAGGTTTTCTAGCAAACATAGACCAGAAAAATTTAAACTTTAGAAAACTTAAAAAACATTTTCGTAAAAAGTTGAGCCGCACGAATTACTCGCTGATTGGGTTTCTTCACTCATTATGTCTTCGAAAAGCCAAAATGAATTCTCGACTGAACATTTATTGTTTGTGTTGGGTTCGTGTAAAGTTAGTCACTTGATGAAAGTACAGTTTGACATGAAATGTTAGTTAATAAATATAAATAAAATAAATAAACAAATTCTTTGGGCATGAAACCGGCAACAGAATCATTACAAAATCATAAAAATACCATAAATGTATGTTTAAAAATAGAGCATTTTTTTTAAATAATTCTCCTTGAAATGCACACATCAATTAGTAAAAAAAAATAGGAAAAAGAAAATCGAAATAAGTCGCACAGTACAAAAGATGAGGTTTAGAAAAGTTTCCTATTGGAAAGAAAACATTTTGTTTAGTGACACCAATCAATCACATTAGCACAATTTCCACAATATTCAAATACGAAAATAACAAATACAACACCAATATCATTATTTATGAGACATGAAAACATTTAGATAAACAAAAGTCAATACACCGCACCGAAAGCTATCAAAATGCGTCGCACACTCGACTCGACTCGACTCGACTCGAATGCGGACGGTGCACGGTACGGCAATACTGGCCAACGAATTATGAATACGAATAAACGAAAAAGAAGAATATCGAACGGAAAGCAAGAAAACGTATGCATAACACTCACTGGAAGAGCCTCCGCCAGCGCCCGGTGGCGGATATGAGAACCAAAATTGATGTGCCAGTTTGGGGGTGCCCTGAGGGCTCTCTGTAAGCAAGAACATATATGTGAGAGGCAAATGTTAGTTGCGGTCAATACCTATTAAAAAAGTATGGAAAGTATCATTGGCATTTGAACAACAAGTACGCACAATTCATTCATTCATTCATTCATTCACACAGGTTTCCAAAGAAACTAAACACAGCACAGATGGTAAATCACACAACAACAGTCAAAGAGCGCTTTGATACAAATCAAAATACAAAAACAACAAAGAAAACAAATGCTAAGAAACTGAAATCACTTTTCGATTGCTTGAAGAGCCAAAAAACCAGGTGGCCAGTTGCTCGACGCGCTACTCAACATTGCACATCAACATCTCATCGCATCTCATCTCATCGCATAATCAGCGGCAACACACACACACACACACAGAATGTCAACATCAACCGGGGCAGCCAGCACACTTGGCTTACACTTTTGAAACGTTGCCAAAAATTTCGAATTGTAATTCCATCAAGTGGAAATCGCTCGTCGGCCAAGCGGCCGCACAACACTGAAACGAGCCGCTAGCGCGAACGTCGAGATCATCGTTTGCGCCGCTGGTAGTGAGTCGGTAATTTGTGGAATCATCACAGACAGCTTTATTGCTGCGAACCCCCCACGGTCGGTGCCATAGTTCTGTCAATGATTGAGCACTTTTGACAGCGTGCGCCAACTGGTACTCAGAGAAATTAGTGTTGTTGTTGTTGTTGCGCGTAGAACATGTTACAATTATTTGGAGTAAATATCACGTCGCTGTTTTGAAAAGTGAAACATTTTCGGCTGCATTGACAGTCGGCATCAATAACAACGCGCACATTGCCGAAAGTGTTTGAAGCGCAGAGAAATTTGAACTGTATATTACATACCTACATATTGAAATAATTGTTGCTGTTTTATGAGCTATTAAGATAAAAATTTGCAATTGGTTGCTTTTCATTATTTTTAATTTTTTCATCATAGACAATTTGAAGCCGTTTGATCGTAGAACAATCGCAAACTCAATTCGTTTTCGTTTTTACTGTTTTATGAGCTATTAAGATACCAAATTGCAATTGGTTGCTTTTCATTATTTTAAATTTTAAACAATTCAAAATCGTTTAATCATGGAGCAGAGACTAATTGCTGCGAATCTCATTTCAATCGGTTTTCTTTAGTCTGTCTTTTTGACGACAAGTTATTGCCAATCTTTATTATTTAATGAAAAGTAATCTACTACAATGCGTTCTAATAGTAAATTAAAGCAAAACGAAGTATATGATGTCTAGAGTCCGACCGATACCAAATTTGTTGGCCGGTGCCGATGCCGATTAATCGGCCGGAAGGGCGAGATTTGGCCGATGCCGATTAATCGGCCGAAAGGGCGAGAGTCGGCCGATGCCGATGCCGATTACATAGAAAAAATAACACGAATGAATTCAATCAAAAACACAGTCTATTTTATAAAATAACAAAAGAAACTATTACATATTGGTTGTAATATTCTTCACAAAATAACAAAAAAACTAGAAAAGAAATAATTAAAAACTAAATAAAATTACAAGAGAATTCAGAATTCTAATACATCAACATGTATTAAAAAAATAATATATCACATTTATCCACTGAGAGAGAAACAAAAATAGTGACGTAAATAAATATTGCATACACATTCAGTTTTTTATTCAACTTAAAATTTCGATTATATTAAAATTTGTACTTTCAAATTGCGACCCGTTGTACAGGTGCAGTAGGAAAAGGTCAGAAAATAAATTTGGAAAAAATAAAAGGCCTGTTTAAAAAAATTCTTCCAATTCAAAAAGAACGATAAGATTGTAAAATTAAATGCCCTTTCTTCTGATATCCATATTAATAGACAAAATGCATAGACATTTTGAGAAAATCTGTGTTTTTAAGAATACCTAGTTTTTATAAAAAACATTTCTAGGAAACATGTATATTAAACAGTATTTGAAAAAAATTACTGAAAAGGGGTATAAAAACCCGTTGGTACAAAAAATGAAAACAAAAAATGAAAGCAGGAAAATAGGCCGATGTAGCATCGGCCAAAAAAGGCCGATACGATGCCGATGCCGATACCTATTTTTTTGGCCGATGCCGATACCGATACCAATTTTATTGGCCGATACTAGCCGATGCCGATGCCGATTAATCGGTCGGACTGGTCGGTCGGTAATGACAAGACAACAACACTTTCAGAATACCCAATAAGTACATTTAACTCGTCTCGTTTACTCATTAATCAGAAACAATGATCGACTGTAGATGAAACGAAGGAAAACCCTTGTCACTACTTAACAATTACTTAACAAAATTCAAAGGTTTGCAGAATTATGCATCAATGGGAACTGTGGACCACTTTCACGAATGCCTTGGACATTGAACTTCATCTGATTCCATTAGACATTCTGGGGAAACAACTGGTCACAAATGCTATCATCAGGATATGCGCTTCCTGGCAATGAAAAGTCGATCGTAAAGGGAACTAAAAAATGTTAAAATCATTCAATGACATATTTCAGAACGTAGTTTTCATTTGATATGGTTTATCGTGTTTCAATTCTATTTAGAGCCCAAGCGATGATGTCCGTTGATATTGTTAGGTTTGAAATCAAAGGTCACATATACAAATGGATCCAAGTTGTTTGGCTGACTGGGTTGTTGGCATCTGGTCAAAAGAATTAAATCGAAATTTGATACTTCGGCTGCCAGATTACTGAAGCGTCTTCCAAGCCGAAATCACAGCAATCTGCGCAGCTTTTAATTGGCTTAGAGTAAACGGGATATCGCATGAGATATACTTATACCATCGGATACTCAATCCTATCTTATCATCAAAGACTTTTCTATGCGACTCTCTCAACGGGACAGCCAGACAGCTTTATGTTCACCTATGCTGGGTGATAGGAACAGAGAAAAGTTCAGGCAACTGTAGAGTAGACAATCTCGCTAGGCAGGCTACGACTGAGCAGTTACGTCAAGGCATGTCAACGCTCTTTTTTTTACCTGTAAGCTTTGTATTCATACAAATTTCATACATGAAAATTACCTTAGATGCGCTGAAGGCAACAGAGGATTTTCTGAGCATCAACTTTGTCTAACCCTAAACTTTTGTCATTCTAAAGAACTTCTCTCACTAAAAAGGAAAAGAAAAAAAGAAGGAAAGACCATTGCGATCATTTTGACGGGTTTTCATGTTTAAATATTTGTATTTTCTTTAGTATTTCTATCAACTTTTGCTTTGACGACTTTTATTTTTTAATCGGGTTCTACAATTAGTTCCACAATTAAGGTTCTACAATTACAACTAGCCACATCCGATGTGTACTTTTCAAGATATCAGCGGATATAATTTGTAATCTTTGTGGGTATGGAAAACTTGCGAACTTTCTAGTGTTAAGAAAGTTGGGCTTGTTTTCAAATAACTTTTGTCGTAGCTGTATTCACTTCACGTTCTATGTACTTATTCCGCATTATCCACTATTCACAGTTTTTTAGGCCACGTCAGAAGCTCAAACTAATTTAATGAGTGCGCAATGCCATTGTTTGTAGTATCACAATGGGTTTTCAAGGCCCACCTTGGGGCAGTCTCACTCCTACCTACTTACCCAACTCTTGCCATTAGAAGTAATTGCCGTTAGAAGCTATTTTTTCGGTTCAAAATTTAACGAATCCTGCTTACACTTGATCACAATTGTTATTGCTACAGGATGTAAGTCTTTAGGTCCTGGGAGACCTTCCACCATAAGACAACAAGTTTTGGAACATCGTTGAAATGAATTTTTCAATACATAAGTAACATATTGGATTGCTTATGTAACTATTCACAATTATAAACCCGCTTGAGTCCCTTCGTAAGCTTCATTTTAAAAGGCGAGCTCAAGTTTCTGGAAAAACATTTTCATAAATATTTACACAAACATTAACCGATATTAATAAACAAGCAAACGAGCGAGAAAAAGAAACATAAAGACTGTACTCGTATAAAACTAGGACTGCCAGATATTTTAATTGAGCATCAAACAAAAACCATATAATTAAATTAATTACAAAAGCACAAAATAGTGGACATCTGGCAACTCTAATTAGAATGTGTTATGTTTGCAATGCGCTAAAATTGAAATTGAAAAAAGCAACAACTCTTGAAAAATTATAAACAAACAAATCTAAGCAGCAGAGTGGCAAAAGCAGCAAAGCGCAGAACACTCGAAATGTTGTTGTTTTTGTTCGCATCAAAAAGCTGCAGACCGAAAAATGAAGACTATTGGGGTAAACGTTTAAGTAATGATGGAAATAAACGCAGAAAAAACCATTTTCACGCCTGTGCGCAACTCGTTTTAACGCTCAGCAATTGCGAGCAAACAAGTCGAGCGAAAATGTTTCCATTTCTTTACGGAAAATTTTCAAAAATCAGCAAAGCAAAAAACCATCGCTAATTAGCCATTCGACCGTGATGCGAACATGTGTGCCCGCAGAACTATGTTGGCCCTGAACCAACGCGAACCAACAGCGAACGCTCGGCGCGTTTCGAGGCGGTGGCCGTTGTTTGCATGTTCGTAATGCGTTGAAAATCGGCCGCTATTGATGTTTTTTTATGTAAATGGCATTGTGTACAAAGGTTGGCGTCGAATTGTTTTTGCGGCTTTAGTTGAGCGCGTTTTCGGAAAAACAAACATTGACTGATTGAGGAGGGGTTGCGGGTGGTTGAAGGGTATGAAACTCGGCTGTGGGTACCTGGCGAGGGTGCTGGCAGCGGCACCAACGACGACAGCGGCTGCCGACACTCATTAGCCGAGTCGCACATCATGAGCGCGCCCGCAAAACGCGCACACACTCACACGCACGCACGCACACACACTTTCGTCGCGTTGCCACCGAACGCGCAAATCGGTTGCAAAAACTTTTAATTAAATGCAATTTTTTCACAATATTTTTCAGAAAATTCACTTCACATTGACTGCGAGAAATATGTATTTTTCTATTTTGTATTTGTGGCTTTTGGGTAAATCGCACACTCGGACGCGCGTCCGTTAGCGGTCGGCAGCAACTCTGAAGGACACACGCGCGCGTCAGCGTGGCCCAAGTCAACTGCTGGCAAGGGCGCCACTCTTTTATTTTGTTGCTGTTTTTTAACGCGTTTCAGCAGCCGAACATTACGCAAGGCTTTGGCTCGGCGTACGCGCGGCGAATGTGAAAATGTGCAAAAATTCGCCAACGAAAAGCGAGCGCTGTTTTGTTTGCTTTTCGTTGCGGGATTCCACGAATCTTAAGGCTCGGCCGCCGAATTCCTAACTGTCAGCGGTGGTTGGCGTCTCAATGAAAGTTGAACGCGAGCAGCTATGAAGCGTGTTGACGACGAATTGGGCAGTCGGGGGCGGCGCGATGCGTCCGCGAAGCGTAAGAGCGCTGCTCCTAAAAATAGAACGCTTGACCGACGCCAAAAAATTTGAAATACCAAAAGCATTAATTTGTGTTCTCCGCTGCGGCAAATTAGTAGCGCGCCCAGTAAACGAACTCAAGTGGTGTGCTTTGATTTCCATTTGGGTCGGTCACTTGGCTGGCTGCTGCTCAATCTTGCGTGCGAAACTTGCATTATTCTATTTTGGCCATTAATTGTGTGCGTGAGTGTGTGCACTGAGAGAAACTACAACTTGGCGAAATTTTATAGATTTCTGCAAACAAATTGTAAACAAAATGGAACAAGTCTGTGTGTGATTGAATGGAATTAATGCAAAGTTGAAGTAAAATTGCCTATGAAAAAGCTCCCAACTCGCCGTTCGGAATCGGCATTAAACTGTAGGTCCCTTCCAACCTTGTAAAAAAAAATTCGCACGCACAACACGAATTGCGGGTAGCTAGGCCTTAGGCGCGGTATTGGGCTGTCGTGCCAGTCAATTAAAAAAATTTATTAATTAATGAAGTGAAGTTCAAGTCCACAAAATGTTGAGTAAGTTCGTCCAAACGAAGTGGTTTCCATATGAGGGTGAGACGTTAACTTGTCATGGCATTTCATTATAACTTTTGATGCAATAAATTTTATAATTTCAGTTTTGCAAATGACAGCTGAGACTCGGACTTCTAACACTAGAAAGACCGCAAGTTTTCCATACCTATAATATTACACCGTGCTACAAAAATAAAAACATTTTTCACACCGGAAAAAATCCATATGGGCGTGAAACTAGAGACAAAATATAGTAATACTGCGTACTCAGTTTTTCATTTCTACATCCTTTGTCCTATTAAAAGGACTTCAAAATTTTGAAGGGGATAAAAAATAAAAAAAATATAAAAAATACTTAACCTCGTTAGAATATGGCGATATGTATATCAAATCACAGAGGAAAGGCCCAGAAATTTAAATAAAACTGATTTTTTATCTATTTGTAAAAAAAGGATATGAAAAAGGTCCTTTGAAAATTTTAATCCTTTATATCCTTGAAAATTTATAATATAAAGAATTTTCTTGCAAAGTAAGTATGCTAAAACCCCAAATCTCCCTGATGACGTATCAAAATTTCATTACTCTAACTTTATTGGTTCGAAAGTTATTTAAAAAAAGGCGGAAGCTGCAAGTCTAATGAAGTACAAAAATTCTAATTTATTTGCGTATCAGTATTTTAAATAATAAATAGATACAAAAACAATGAAGCGAGAATAATAAAATTTTTACACGTGATCAAGGAGATTTCTGGTTTTAACATACTTACTTTTCAAGAAAATTCGACATAAATTTTCAAGGATATAAAGGATTACAATTTTCAAAGGACCTTTTTCATATCCTTTTTTTACAAATAGATAAAAAATCAATTTTATTTCAATTCTTGAGCTTTTCCTCTTTCATTTGATATACAGGTCTCCCTCGTATAGCGCGGTACTTCTACAACGCGTATTCGATATAACGCGATTTAAAAAAAACAGTTTTTTTTTCATTATGTGTTTTAATTTTTTAAATAAAGTATGAATTTTGATTTTGAGTTGGAATGTACATACATCTTTAATTTAGTACCTATTTTATTTTGAAAAAAGCTTATTGGAACATAACCCTAAAATTTATATGAAAGTTAAGTCTTCTATAACGCGAATCACATAACGCGGAATTTTCCTGGAACGTAACCACCGCGTTATACGAGGGAGACCTGTACATATCGCCATATTCTAACGAGGTTAAGTATTTTTTATATTTTTTTTTATTTTTTATCCCCTTCAAAATATTTTATTTATGCCCTTTTAAAAGGACAAAGGATGTAGAAATAAAAAACTGAGTATGCAGTATTACTATGTTTGGTCTCAAGTTTCACGCCCATATAAATTTTTTCCAGTGAAAAATTTTTTTAATTTTTGTCGCACGGTGTTATATCCGCTGATTTCTCGAAAAGTACACATCGGATTTGGCTAATTGTAATTGTAGAACCCTAATAGTAGAACGAACCCGATAAAAAAAATAAAAGTCATCAAAGCAAAAGTTAATAGAAATACTAAAAAAAATAGAGATATTTAAACCTGAAAACCCGTAAAATTACCGCAATGGTCTTTCTAGTGTTAAATGCTATGGCATCACTGAAGACATCACTAGAGAGACAAAAGTAGGAATACATTAAGTTCAGAAATGTTTAGATCAAATTAAGAAAAGTTCTTGGAACAATATAGGACACTATAGATCAGAGTCCATTAATTATAGTGATGGCACTTTGGATCAGTCTTTAAAACCAAATCAAGTTGTTCTAACCAGTTTCTTTTCTTGAAGCGAAAAGTAAATACAGCAATTGTACTTCAAGTTAGGAAAGTTAGGTTAGGTAAGGTTGTAATACCACAAGGAACTTAGTGATGTGTCAATGAAGCAAATCATACAGGAACCTAAAAAACGAAATTGAGAAGAGTTCATGAGACAATATAGAACAATATAGACAATTTGAGTCTATTTATTATAGAGATATCACTTTGGATCAGTCTTGAAAATCAACCAATCGATTCAAACCATCTTTTTCCATTGAAATTATTAGTACGTACAGCAACTGTACTTCAAGTTAGGAAATTTAGGTTAGTTAAAGTTAGATTAAAGTGGCTGTAATGTTGACGCTCTTAGGGCATAAATGGGCCCATTGTGATACCACAGAGACGTAGTGATGTGTTAATGGTGCAAATCCTACAGGAGCATAATGAAACCAAGAACCTGATAGATGAAATTAAGAAGAGTTCTTGACACAATATAAAACAATATTAACCATACTGAGATATCACATTCGATCAGTCTTTAAATCAAACCAGTTTCTTCTCTTGAAGCTAAAAGTAAATACGGCAAATGCACTTCAAGTTAGGCAAGTTAGGTTAGCTTTAAGTGGCAGGACTTACTTGGGCCACAGTTGGGCTACTTTGTAATACCACAAAGGTCTTAGTGATATGATAACCCGTCATATGGAGCTTGAGTAAACCACTTTGATTCCTCTAAGAATCTACCAGGTCTCTTAATTCACTGATCTGGGCTCAATAAGTTAGTATGTAGGTATAAAAGCAAAAACCAAAGTTTTTATTCCGGTTAGAAATTGATGTGTTTTGTTTTATTTTATTTCATTTCCCAATTTTCTTCCAAAAAAGTACCAGACAACCGCAAAAGTTAGAGTGTAGCATTGCCAAAGATTATAGTCAAAAATTCAATACCCTCACCACCGTCTTCCCAATTGTCGTTCGTGGCAAAAGTTGCCAATTTAATTAGAAACTTTGCCTCAGATATGTGATAAATAACCGCCACGTGTTGCTGTTCGTTCTTTCTATGTTTGCTACCAACGCGCTTAGACAACGAACGCATTCGTTTGGTGGCAATTTTCAACTGAAAATTAATGAGGACAACTTTAGACACACATCATTGGCAATTTAACTTTAACTTACGTCAGGTAGGTAGCCGAGCTTAAGCACGCACACCGTTACCGAACAGCTGTCAATTGGGAACAACGTGTGAAGGTGTTTCGCTGCTTGCTGCAGCATGTTGTGCGCAGAAGCGAAGCTAACACATTTCCGCTCCGTTGAAAAGTGCCAACATTAATTGGCAGCTGTGGGTAATTGGCGCAATGTAGTTAATGCTGATGGCGAGGGTTTAAAAAAAAAGCCAATTCACAAAAAAGTGCAAAACTTTAAGTGCGGAGCGTGGCAGCAATTTTCTACTTACTGAACCATGGTGAGGTACACTGATGAGTGGGGGGGGGAATGCTTTTAATGGGGAATTAAAAATAAAAATTACTTCGAAATGGTTCAAGTCATTATGGCCACATTGTTAAAGGTGTATTTTAGACTAGAGAAGGAAATTTGTGTGGCTATTTTTATGGATTTTTTGTTTAGCGAAGCTGTAAGTTTTTTCTGTAATATTACACCGCGCGACAGCATTTTTCACACCGGGAAAAATCCATATGTGCGTGAAACTAGAGACCAAATATAGTAATACTGCGTACTCATTTTTTCATTTCTACATCCTTTGTCCTATTAAATGGACTTCAAAATTTTGAAGGGGATACAAAATTAAAAAAAATATTAAAAATACTTAACCTAGTTAGAATATGGCGACATGTATATCAGGTGAAAGAGAAAAGGCTCAAGAATTTAAATAAAACTGATTTTTTATCTATTTGTAAAAATGGATATGAAAAAGGTCTTTAAAAATTTGAATCCTTTATATCCTTGAAAACTTACATAGAATTTTCTTGAAAAGCAAGTATGTTAGAACCCGAAATCTCCTTGATCACGTATCAAAATTTCATTACTCTAACTTTATTGGTTCGAAAGTTATTTAAAAAAAGGCGGAAGCTGCAAGTCTAATGAAGTACAAAAATTCTAATTTATTTGCGTATCAGTATTTTAAATAATAAATAGATACAAAAACAATGAAGCGAGAATAATGAAATTTTTACACGTGATCAAGGAAATTTTGGGTTTTAACATACTTACTTTTCAAGAAAATTCTATGTAAATTTAATAAATTTTCAAGGATATAAAAGATTAACATTTTCAAAGGACCTTTTTATATATCCTTTTTTTACAAATAAATAAAAAATCAATTTTATTTAAATTCTTGAGCCTTTCCTCTTTCAATTGATATAAATATCGCCATATTCTAACGAGGTTGAGTATTTTTTATATTTTTTATCGCCTTCAACATTTTGAAGTCCTTTTAAAAGGACAAATAATGTAGAAATGAAAAACTGAGTACGCAGTATTACTATATTTGGTCTCTAGTTTCACGCCCATATGGATTTTTTTCGGTGTGACAAATTTTTTTAATTTTTGTCGCACGGTGATATTAAAAAAATTATAATACTTAACTCAAAACTTATTAAGTTATAAGCATGTTTGTCTTTTCAATGGCTCATAAAATTCTAAAACTTTTACTTAAAAAGCAATGCAATACAACACAAATGAAAGCACACCATGGCGTATACGTAACATGCTTTAAAGTTGAGCAACTTTAAAATCGCCCACAATAACATTGTAGCTGAAGCGTCAAAAAATCTGCACTTGTACATAGAATGCAGCGAGGGAAGAGAATGACCGAAGCACTGGCAAACTTATAAAAAAGCCAATTTTATGCTACAGCATGCAGAGCATCGAGCAAAATGAAAGGGAAATTGATAAAAGCAAATTGCTGCCGGCATAAGTTGCACAGCACTTAGAGTGCGTTAAACAGGATTTTGCGTGCAAATTGTGTGCTGGCAAATAATTTTAGTTTTGCTGACTTTTGCTCGAGTATAAAGTTAAATTTGTTTACGTGCAAAAGTTGAAATTAATGGTCACATGTAAGTGAGTCAGAGCAATGTTGAAACATAATATTGATGGAAGATAGAGAGAGAGAGAAATAAGGTTGCTATGTAATGCACTCAAAAGCCACTTTAAATATTATTTATTAATCATGCAATTCCAGTAATGAGTTGGAGATGCTTTTGAATTACTTGAAAGAGCAAATTTATAGTTTATAAGTGCAATAATGGCAAGAAAAAGATGCACTGATACTACCGAAATTCTCTCAGCAACTAATTTGAGTATAGAAACATTTAGATTGCGGTGGAATATATCGCAGTAATATATGCAAAAGTTTCAAGAGACTAAATAGAGACTTTCTTCCAGCAACGCCAGCTCTGAATTCTGGCCACAAGGTATCTGAGAAGCCAGGCAAAGGCATCAAAAGTTCAATCATTTCAGATCTACCAAATTTCATTAAGAAGTTCCACTGGTTTACTGATTGAGTTCTGTAAGAATTAGTTGAATGCTTCTTCAAACCAATATGAAAGTAGCCAATTCGGTCTACGAATGTACATGCATCCTGTACCGAACACACCCCTTTCTAAGCTAACCTTAACTTTTTGAAATCAAACTTCAAAACCAGAGACCGCATTACTCAATACAACTACAAAGTCCACTAATTTGTTGCTCTTGATTGAGCTTCGCATTTTTTTACTTCCTTTCGAACTGTATTCGAAATGCAAACATCATCCAATTACAATTAATCTTTGCCTCGTTCACACTGCTACTTCGAACACACTGAACTCCAATCAAATTTAATTAGAAAGCCAGCACCGGACGCCAGAGCGCGTCATCAGCACAATTTTCGCCCTCCAGTGTTGGTGCAATTTAAATGATGAGCTCAAGTGGAAAAAGGATAATTTTAATAGGTTGCCGAATGATGGGACAGAACGAGAATTGAGGTTAATTGAATACAATGAAGCAAATGTAATCAGTGAAGAAAGTGAACCAAATAGAAAATTACAAAAGCGTAGAAGTGAAGGCTGCGCAACTTGTCGGGCGAGCATTGGGTGTGGGTACAGGATACTCGGACAGCTTGTAAGACAAGCCATAACCAGCGAGCGCGTAGAGCACCAAGTGACTATAAAGCGACAGCGAAGGCGAAGACAAAATGCAGAAAATATGGCGCAGCCATGAGTAGACAAAACTGCTCGAATTGATGTGTCTGTGTTAGTGAATAGTTGAGTAGATGCAGAATGAAGTGATGTAGCACAAATTAAATGACACAATTCCCAAGTCTCGGATGTAACAAATTTGAATGGCTTGTCAGCTTAGAAAAATGATACGTTACATATTAACATAAACGCAGTCATGGCGTTTGCACCAAAGTGTCCTTGCTGCAGCATCTTCCATCTTGCGCAATTCACTTTGGACAAAAGACTTTTCCGAAGACATTCGAGGGTTCATGCACATAAAATTCACAATTCGACGCTGTAAAAGCATTTTTTATAGCTAAATCGCATTTATGCTGTCACAGCACCAACAACAAAATCTTTCATATACTTTATTCTATACAAAAGAAAAATAAGAAGAAATCACACCCTAAAAATGGCACATGCCGAATCCTTTCGAACTGAACTGAGTGCACCAATTTCCCATTTCCTGCTCCTTAAAATGAAATACGAAATAAAAATCGTTGTCGTTCAGGTTATTGCAGCAAGGAGCAGCTGCAGGATACCAAATGTGCACACCAAATAGGGCAAAGGCGGGAAAAATCTAGTTGAGGGCGAACGACAACACTGTCAGCATTGCTGGAGAATTAAATATTTGATAAGGTGTTGGACCATACACTCCGAGCCATCACACTTCTCAGTCGCAGCATATGTGAGGGCACGTATGCATACAAGTGTGTGTGTGTGTGTGTGTGTGTGTGTGTACAGTTGAAGTGTGGGAAGGATATGAGTTCGTGTAGCGTGCCAGCAGTTAATGAAGATATGTGCAAGCGATGACAAACGACCGACACAGCGCCCGATGTGGGGTTGCGCTCAGCGTGTTGGCAGCATTTGGACAGCTGCTTGCAGTCGGAAAAGGACTTTGTTTACGTCAGAATATAGATGAGTAGATTTGTGTTGGCGCGAGATGAAAAGAAACGAAGGAATGTAGAGGACAAATAGCAAAAACGACAAGCAAAATGAGTTCACGAGGGCGAATAAAGCCCGGACACGAGTTGAAAGCAGAAATGGAAGCTATTTGTGATTTCAACGGAATGATTGGCTGACAAACTGTGTAGCAGTGATGCGAGTGAAAAGGCAAATTCATAAAAGACCAGGGACCGAAAATAACTGTTATTTTACAATTTTCAAAACAAAAAGGCATAACGAAAAAATTGTCGGTGGAATTTTTCAAATTCAAATTTTTCAAACGAATATTAAACGCCTTTTACTATAAAAGTAAAAATTAACTGTTATTTTATGCCTTTTCAGGCAAAAATAACTGTTACTTTTGACTTTTATTTGATCAGTCAAAAATAACAGTTTTTTGTGACTTTTATTTTTTTCGGTCAAATATATCAGGCAATTTGAATTTTTTTCAAAGGCCTTTTGACCGACTAAAAAACTATTGATACCATTTTTTTCGTCGCACAAGTCTTATAGCTCAGAATGTGCGGTCTGCTGAGACGAAAAAAATGGTATCAATAGTTTTTTATTCAAAATTTTTTAAAAAATTCAAATTGCCTGATATATTTGACCGAAAAAAATAAAAGTCACAAAAAAACTGTTATTTTTGACCGATAAAATAAAAGTCAAAAGTAACAGTTATTTTTGCCTGAAAATAATAAAAGGCACAAAATAACTTTTATTTTTGTAGGTAAAAATAAAAGTTAAAAGATAACAGTTAAAATCTGACTTTTTTGATAAAAACCATAACCGGTACGGTCCCTGTAAAAGACACCTTTATACACTCTGAGTAGATGGTTTTGGAGAGTTTTATTGCGGTCTCAACGAAATTTTGCAGACGTGTTCTTGAAGATAAAGAAAAGACAGATTTCAGACACAAAAATTGTCGCTTGGGTTTTCAGCCTTAAATCTATAGTTTTATGCCAATCTTAATGTAAATTTAAAGAATGTGGTAATTGGCTCATCAGAATCCTCAAGTCTAGAATGCTCAATTGGCCTTCCTGTAAGACAGAAATAGAAGGACAGAGAGAAGGATCCTCAAACCTTCTGCATGCAAGTGATCTGAAAATCATTTAGAGATGTTAAAAACACATCACTAATTTGTATGTGATGACCAGTGACGGTCACAAGGGGTGTTTTGGGTGTACAAACCCCCTCAATTTTCTGTATATTGTGTATGAAAGATATGGTTCAAATGGTATTAGACTCAAAAATTGAACTTGGCTTGAAAATGTTGATGTCTCCCTTTCAGTGATGCACACAAAATTTCATTTTCGGGGGAGAGGGTTTTGCGTACAACTTTTCGAAACCATTTTTTTCAATATCATATTTGGTTCAAATGGTATTAGACTCAAAAATTGAGCTCGGCTTGAATGTGTTGATGTCTCCCATTCAGTGACGCACACAAAATTTCATTTTGGGGAGGAAGGGGTTTTGCGTACAACTTTTCAAAACCATATTTTGCAACAGCAATTTTTGTATTTTTGGTGGGGAGGGGTTGACCTCCCAAAACCCCTCCCTATGTGCGCCACTGCTCCCAATAACCAGAAGCTTTGGCCATGTGACCAGATTTTTTTTTTTCAACTGAGGCCTGCGAGCACCACTTGGCAGTGTCCTTGACCCAAAAACCTGAAAAGAACATAATTTTTTGGCAGCTTTTACAAACAAACTAAATTAATTTTAAATCAACTAACCTAAAAGATAAATCAAAGTCCAATAGATTTGAACAACAACAAATATTGTAGTTTGCTCAACATTTCTCTGGTCGCTTTGATGATCGAATTTATGGTCAGCCTAAGACAAATATGTTCACGTCTCGATTGCATTTGTCGACACCGACCGATGCGGCTGACTTCAATGCCACACAGCATTGCGTCAAAATGCGAACTGATGCATGGCGGTCACCAACAGTGGACACCATTCAAATTGCAGTCAACCAACACGCAATGCGCCTCGCTGCCACTACAAATGGACCAACATAACATGAAAGAAACGTCAGGGGCGTGGCATATCACCGGCGCACATGCATTCATGCGGCCATTAAAAATGCACACAAAATGTGCGCAAACTGTATGCAGTACTAACAACAAAAACAACAGCACGAACAAAAACAAAGGACAAAGAACAATGTGTGCGTAACATCTGCCGCTGTGGCTGTCGTTGTGGTTGGCGCATGTTGCGTGCGGCACGCGTGGCTGCCGTTCGTATCTGCAGTGCTGTCGTTGCTACTCGTGTCATGCGACGCATTCGAATGGCAAAAAATCACGCATACAAAAGACAAAAACGCAGCACATTGCAATGCGCCGCTGTGCGTGTGTGTGTGTGTGGGTTGGCATTGTCCTGCGTAAACAAATCAATGTGGCCGCACACATACATACATAAGTAGCTATACACCAACGTAATGAAAATACGCGCTGACGCTTTGTCGGCATTGCAGTCGACTCAGTGTTGCCAGATCAGGGGAATTCCTAGATTTAGTAGATTCTTGGCCTTCTAGGATAATTTTTTGGAGGAAGAATTGTTCAGAAGAAAGAATTGTTTCATGGTGAAAGCTGAGTATTGAAAGTGTCTAATTTGATTTAATTAAATTTTATTCTTCAAAGTGTATAATTTATGCAATGAATGAAGGAAGTTTACAAAAGCAAATTTCATACCGATCATATATGTTTTGTTTGTGTTAAGTTGTTGTTGTTGTTAAGTTGAAGCTAAATAATTAAAAAGGCTGCAATACAAACAAAAACATAATAAATAATATTATATATTTTTTATTTTTCTGTGAGAAGTTTAATTCCATACTTTATAATGACAAAAATGTAAAAAACAAAAAATTTCTGGAGACTTTATTAGACTAAATTTTTGGGAGAAAAGTTCAGTTTTTTTAAGATTTAGGAGAAAGTTATTTCGGAACAAATGACCAAAGGTCAAGTTAGAAAAAATTCAAAAAATATATATTGAAAAACAACAAAATTATACATTTTTATATTTCATTGTAAAGGGAATTTCAGAGGCTACAATATGGTAACAAACTTATTGCACCTTTATTATGCATTTTTTCGAGAAAAAAAATTTAAAAAATTTGTATACAATTTTTTTTTTTTGCTTTTATTAGTTCATTTAACGTATCTAATGTTGTAAATTAGTAGAAAGGTATGAAAAATACCTTTCGTTTGATACCCATATCGTGTAAATCAGTTGTAGATTAATTGAGTTTTTTTGATAAAAACTTTAAACTTTGACCCCGAGCCACGCCTTTTGTGGCCGTTTCCCCGGAAAAATTTTTAGTTTGTTAGATTCAGGAGCCAACCCTCTATATAAAAGCATACTCATTTATTTGTTAACGAGGGTTCGCTATACGGCATTTATGCCGTAATTTCAAGTCTCTGGCAACACTGAGTCGACTGGCGACTTTGGAGCGTTGCGTTGGGTTGAGACTTATGGAATCTCTCACTAAATTTAGGCGGCAAACGTTTGTGATGTAGCGTCATGTGCAGTTCGGTTCGATTCGCATGACATCAAGTCGAGTGGCCTGAAAGGATTAGCAGTTCACAGAGCAAGTTGAGATGGGCCTTGATTATCGAAAACTTTTGACATTTGACATAGCAGAACCAAGTCGAAACAGCTCCTGAAAGTGACGCTGAACTTGTTGCTGTAATTTTTAGATTTCCCAGAAACTCGAACTACTAATAAACTCCAAAGACTCGCAAAAAATTTCCTTTATTTTAGAACTAATAAGTCTTCATCACTACTGAGTTGGGTTGCTCTCTCGATCTCTAATGATTTTGTTCAGAATCACTGTAACTTTGCAATTGCTTGAACCCATATCAAAGTTTGTTTTAATTAATTTGAATTTGAGTTTGAATTGAAATGAACTTATTTCGATTTCGTAACTTACAACCAGCACAAATCTTAACGCTACAAAAACATGTCTCCTTCCTTTAAGCCACATACCCACAACAACTTATTTTTCCACAATTGAACCGTGTTGGGCGGTCGTTAAATTTCTTCTCAGTTACGACAGCATTTAATTTTAAGAACCCACAAATGTCTAAACACTTTGAAACACACTTAAACAGCCATAAAACCAAAGCACTCACCAACACAATGAGACGCGAGTAAAAATGCACTTTGACGCTGAAATATGCAAACACAATAAGGAAAAAATTTACATTTTACTACTGTGGCCACTTCTGCCGCTGGACAATGTGTGTGTGTATTAGTGTGCCAGTAATTGAGGCAAATTTGAATGGGCATCTTCTGAGTGGGTCAACAAAAGAAACAGCCGCATGTTGACGTCACAGTAAAAGCATTTGTCCTGCCACGTTTCAATTTTATATCTATCTGCCTGTTCCCACCCATTAGAACAACGACGAATAGCAGCCGCAGACAACAACAGCAACAAGCAACAATACAGCAAACAATGGCAGCAACAGCGCAAGCAATTTTCAAACGACAAACAAAAACCACAAAAATGAGTTTCAGTGTGCATATGTGTGTGTGTGTTTGTTTGTTTGTATTATATCTTCAATTGCTTGCTGCCACGGCCGACCTGAAATTCCTTAAAAATTCACAGGCCCTCCCTCTCACAGTTTGCCACCAAGTCAACGCTGTAATCAAACTCGGCAAACTGACAACAACATCAAATTCAGCCAAGGACGTGCTGACAATGATGGCAACAACAACAACAACAACAATGCCAACCAGCAGCCGGCCAAAAGAACGTTCGGCAGCTGCTTTGGTCGTTCACTGTTGTTGTTGTTCTTGTACGGTTAGGGCGCCGTGTGCGCCTTATTAAAATGGGCAGCCATACTCCAAGCAGCTGTGCAATCGACGTATATGTATCTCTGTGAATGTGTGCGCATGCACTTGAAGTCTTGTATTATATTTCACGTGCCAAGCAAAAACCACACCAGAAATTGTCGCAATTGCTTGCAGTCTATCATTTTACTGTTGATTTTGCTGTCGTTGTTGTTGGAGTGGCAGTGAAAGTTGTCTTTGGCTGCTTTATATTTTGTGCCTACACAATTTTCTCGATTGGCTCTTGAATTTCTGCTTATTCGAACAGTCACTGCCTGTCAAATGTTGCATAGACTGGCCGCAGAGAGTCCTAAAGAAAAGTGTCAACATTGTAGAGGTGCTCACGAACTGTGTTAGTTGCGTTTGTAGATTAGCAAAGGAGAAGATTTATTTTGATGTTTGGTATGCAGCACTGAAGAAATCGTTTACCAAATATTCTGATTTTTGGGTTATTTTAATATCAAAATCTTATATAATTTTTGAGCTTTTAAATATTTGAAATACAGAAGTTATATATTAAACCTCAAATAGCTTTGATATAATTTCTTGAAACGACAACTCCAACTTCAAAGTCCATTAGGATCGACTTTAAAACTACATACAAATTAAAAGCCATTTTATAAATGTTAAAGAATTCCTTTTTGAAACCTCCCGAAATATTTTTCTGAATCCGCCTGGAATAGACATTTTCTTCTTCAAAGTGGTAAATTGTTTACTATGTTGGGTAATTTTAATATCAAAATCTTATACAATTTTTGAGCATTTAAAAATTTGAAATACAGAAATTATACATTAAACCTCAAAAAGCTTCGATATAATTTCTTGAAACGACAACTCCAACTTCAAAGTCCTTTTGCTAGAATTCAATAGACCAGTGGCGGCTTTAGGGGGGTTTTGGGGGTTGAAACCACCCCCGAAATATTAGGATCGACTTTAAAAGTACATACAAATTAAAAGGCATTTTATAAATATTAAAGAATTACTTTTTGAAACCCCCCCGAAATATTTTTCTGAATCCGCCCCTGGAATAGACGTTTTCTTCTTCAAAGTGGTAAATTGTTTACTATATTGGGAAATTTTAATATCAAAATCTTATATAATTTTTGAGCTTTTAAATATTTGAAATACAGAAATTATACATTAAACCGTAACCCTCTACTGCCCCATACGGCCTTAAGGCACGGTCCACTTTCAACTTTCAACTGATAATATTGGGAAACATGTGATGCTTACAGCCTTGCAACATTAAAGAAATGACAACTTAATTTATCTAAAACATGCCCTAAAAATTTCATTAAAAAAATGAATATTTATGAGGACTTTTCTAGGTTTTTGTGGACCGTGCCTTAAGGCCGTATGGGCAGTAGAGGGTTAAATAGCTTCGATATAATTTCTTGAAACGACAACTTTTTCCAAAGTTCTTTTGGTAGAATTGAGTAGACATTTTCTTCTTCAAAGTGGTAAATTGTTTACTATGTTTATTAAAAAATATATTAATTATTCATCCATTCATCCATTTAGAGTTAAAATACCAACAAAACAAGTCTTCCCACAGTTATTCAAAGATGCCACACTTTTAAAATGCCCATTGATTCACTTACTCCACTCAGTGACTTTCATCTACTTTTCATGCTACGAAGTTTGCCAGTTATGATGAATACCCCTAATGTAATTCTAATTCAGTCTATGTACAATTCAGCACGCTTTCTAATGCCGAGGAAGTGCGTGTGGTTTGTTCAGTATGTGTGCTGTTATTTGTTGTTGTAATCATATCCTGTTGTGCGACAGCAACAGAATATAAATCGATTTTGTCTGTTTGCCCAATGGAAGTTATTACGTACGTGCTGCGCTCTAAGTACCGAACGGAAGAATAATAAACGCAACTGGGACAATAACAGACAACTGAGACGGTCAGTGAACGTAACTATTTGAGTGGGGCAAGGTTATAGTTGGCATTAAATTAAAGAAGGGATACATAGTTTTCTAGCATCAGACAATACTAAAGTTTTATGTTGTGGTGGAAAAATTATTGTTTAAGAATTTGTCAAAAAATGTGTCATAAAAGTTAAAGCAAAAATTACACTTAATCAAATTCTTATATTGCAAGAAAGTTGTCTGCCCTGGTCTGGTCACGTGATGTGGAGGCTAGTGAACTATGCAGTGAGACAGGTGATGATGATGCCTAACCTCAAAAGTTGGTCTGGAAGAGCACCTAAATTGTCTGCGGGCTACAAATACCAAAGACGCTATGACGGACCGTACGACCTGGAGACTTCGTAGTAGGAGAGCCAACCAGAGATAGGAAATAGCTAGAAAAAGAGGGAAGAGGAACCTGAGAGAAAAGTAGGAATATGTGGGAATATATTTGCTTCGTTTCATTTGATTTCGTGGCTCGAAGCTTGTTAAAGGTCTGGAATAAACTCGACCCGAATTTCTAGGAAAAGAGAAATAGCTAGAAAAAGAGGGTCTTGAAGTGGGACCAGAGGGGAATGTAGAGATATGTAGGAATATAGTTGCTTCGTTTCATTTGATTTCGTGCCTCGAAGCTTGTTGAAGGTCTGAAATAAACTCAAACCGAATTCCTAAAAAAAGAGAAATAGCTAGGAAAAGAGGGTCTGGAAGAGGAACCTGAGAGGAAAGTAGGAATATGTGGGAATATGGTTGCTTCGTTTCATTTGATTTCGTGCCTCGAAGCTTGTTAAAGGTCTGGAATAAACTCAACCCGAATTTCTAGGAAAAGAGAAATAGCTAGAAAAAGAGGGTCTTGAAGTGGGACCAGAGGGGAATGTAGAGATATGTAGGAATATAGTTGCTTCGTTTCATTTGATTTCGTGCCTCGAAGCTTGTTGAAGGTCTGAAATAAACTCAAACCGAATTCATAAAAAAAGAGAAATAGCTAGGAAAAGAGGGTCTGGAAGAGGAACCTGAGAGGAAAGTAGGAATATGTGGGAATATGGTTGCTTCGTTTCATTTGATTTTGTGTCTCGAAGCTTCTTAAAGGTCTGAAATGAACTTAACCCGAATTTCTGGGAAAAGAGAAATAGCTAGAAAAAGAGGGTCTTGAAGTGGGACCAGAGGGGAATGTAGAGATATGTAGGAATATAGTTTGATTTGATTTTGTGCCTCGAAGCTTATTAGAGGTCTAAAATTAACTCAACTCGAATTTCTAGGAAAAGAGAAATAGCTAGAAAAAGAGGGTCTGGAAGAGGAACCTGAGAGGAAAGCAGGGATATGTGAGAATGTGGTTTTTTCGTTTCATTTTTTCTTTCCCTCGAAGCTTGTTAGAGGTCTGGAATGAACTCAACCCGAATCCCGTCCCTATGATTTAAGACCCCAATGGGAGCCATGTATGTTTGCAGTATTTAAAAGATGTTTTACTGTAACATCAACGTTCTTCAACATATTTTTCTAAAGCCGTCAAAAGACTGTCACCCCAAACTATTCAAAGAAGTACTTTGAGTCATTATGTCCTTAGTTTTTTAGAATTTCTCTAAGCAAAATCAGTACAATCAAAATATAAATTAGTGGAACTTTTACAACTCACATTAATTCATAAAAATATTTGGTGCCCATGACAACTGAGTGCACTACAAGAACCCAAACCTAACCTCATTTTACTGTGAATGTTCACGAAAGTCATTAATATCACTAATATCGTTATTGAAGTATATTCGGCACATCTCCTCTAAGTTCGACGTCCTTGTTTCAGGCATTTTGTGTTCGAGCCATTAAAGCCGCTTTGGGCAGCTAGCTGGCAATTTATGCCTGGAGACGTTCAACATTACTGCCAAGCATTAGATTGGTTTCTTGTTGCTTGGTCCTTGTTGTTGTTGTTGTTGTAGTAGTAAGTGTAGTTGTTGTGGATTGTTGATTGTTGTGCTGTTGGCTATTGGTGTGCATAATGCCCAGTCGAGCTAATAGCAATGTTTGCGCCCCAAACTGCAATGCCAACATGTATGTCGAGCGCATTTAAGGCACTTGGCTCAATTGTGCGTTCAGTTGGCCAGAGTTGGGCGTTCGACCGCACACAGTTCACTATACAACAATATTAATAAATGCTTTTGGCAGCTGCTCGCCAAAGTTATGTGCGCATAATTTTCGCCGACATTAAAGTATGAGCAACTTGAGGCAACTAACACTGCAGTGAATTAATTTCTAAATTCTCTATGCCATTCATTAAAATAATTAATGTTGTTTTTCTCAAACAAAAAGGTCTCAAACAAAAAAGTCTCATAATGACTTGACAAAGAGAAAAATTTCGGCAACTCGCAGTCCTCGCATAATTTGCATATGTCGCACATAGCAAAAGTTGCAAAAGGCAAAATAATAAATCCACAAAATGCAGACAATCACGACTAGTGACGTGATTTGCATATTCAAAATGCAGCGCTACGTCCCGAAACATGACGCAACATTAAAGCAAAAAATAAAATATACCCAAAAAATAATCTGAAAGTGAATAAAAAGGTCAAAGTGGATAACACTGTTATACAAAATATTTTTTCTATATTGCATCAGCCTGACGTTCATTTCTACTTCATTAACTAAAATAAAACTAGTACAAATTAAAGTATTTTTTAGCTGGTAAAATGTTCCAAAGCACCTTTGAATAAATTGTTGGTCTCCATTTTGAGTTCCATTTCAAAACATTTATTGTGCCCGCCTTGCATTCTCATTGACAGCCATAACTGGCTTTGTATAAGCAACCATATTGTTTGTCTTTTTATAGCTAACCATATTTGCGATCACTGGCGCACCCAGTATTTCATTTTGGGGGAAAGGGGGTTGCGTACAACTAAAAGTCATTGAATAATTTTTATTGATGACTTTTATAAATAAAAGTCACTCAATGATTTTTATTGATGACTTAAAAAATAAAAATCACTGACTGATTTTTATTGCTGACTCTTTTAAATAAAAGTCACCAATAATTGTTATCGTAGGACAACTAAAATAAAAATCGAAAAAAACTGTTAGTTGTGGACTAATACGGAAAAAATCAAAAATAATTGTTATGAAAGGATTTTTAAAATATAAATAAAAAATAATTCTTCTTTTTTATTTTTTCCATAAAAATTACAAAAAAAATGTAAAAGTAAAAGTAGTAATAAACTTTATTTATTTAAGTTGCGAAAATAAATGCATTGGTATATTTTATTTATTTGTATGACCTTTCCTTCTTTGTAATTTTTTCAAATATATTTTTCATAAACAACTCTTATTTCCGGTCCCTATTTTAAACCCCATTTTTTACCAAGAATTTTTGTATTTGGGGGTTTGAACTCCCTGTGTGTGCCACTGTTTGTGACCTTTGTGAAGCGTGTAAAATCAAAGTTTTTAAAAACAATTGACATTTTTAATTATCTGCTGTTACAGGAGACTAATACCTGTAAGTTGGACAGTTCCTACAGGATAATAATATGTACCGTTAAAAAGAACTAAATATAACAAACTCAAGAAAACGTTCTCTTTTGTTGACCTGTGTTACAGACGTTGTGCGTAGAGCCATCCATCGTTGTCGTGTGCACGCTGAGATAAACTTTCCGCCAACTATTTGACAGAATGAAACCCGAAATAAAAATTGCAAAAGTATGACAACAATTTATTTGCTTACCAAGCAAAGATCACATCGCCCATATGACAAACATAATTTATGTTCATGCAAATCAAGCGATGCCAAAAATCAGTTTTCTTTCAACTACGAAGAGTTTCAAATGACTGCATAAAAAATTGCTTAGTGAATTTTGCAATATACAAAAACACATTCAAGTACAGGTCAACCTCGCTTAACACGAATCTCTTAGAACCTCATCCTAAAATGGTTCACATTTGGCGACATTGAAACTTGGTTTTGAAACAAAAACAAATAAAAGATTCCGCGTTAGGTTTCCCTGATTTATACACTTTAATTCATATGTATGTACATACAGGTAGACCTCGCTTAACATGGCATTTTCCCGAAACGTCACCTCCTTGTTAACCGCGGTCTACCTGTAGTTGAATGTTTAGATATTTGAATTAATGTTTGATCTCTCTGAAGTGAGACTCATTCATGGATTTTTATAAGTAACTATCAACTTTGGAAAGTTATTAAAATTCGAGCGATTTGGCAAAAAGTTGAGAGTAAGGAAATGATTCGAATGAGAATAGAGATAGAGCTTAAAATGATTAGGTATACAATCGTTCAGCCACTGCCGCGTAACAAGTCCTATTGTAGAATAGTTCCCATTGGGTTAAAAATCTTTCTAAGAATTGAATTTTAAAGTACAAGAGTGTAAGTCTTTCACCAAAAAAAAAACTTATTTGAAGTATCTCGACTTGTATTTTACTCTCGAATCGGCATTTGATTCTTTGAAGTGTGGTTCAACATGGTAATCGCTGAATCATTCATTGCTTCAATAGTAAGCGGCATTAAATACATTTTAATTAAAAATTAACCCTAGTTTTAGAGGAAATAGTTTTTTTGAAAGAGTTCTAACTGCGTTGATGATGATTTTAAAGAATTTGTTTTTATCAAGAATATTTTTTATTTGAAAAGCTTCAGTTTAAAAATTAATTTCTTAACACTCGAATGCGTGTGTCCACGCATAACACTCGAGGTGTCCATTGTAAATAACTGGCAGGGCCCACAGCTTTGTACGCAAGTTTTCAATCAATGAGGCATTTATTGGCAAGTATCTCTTAACCGTTTGATGACCCCGTTAAATTTGTATAAGGGGCAAACCTTGTCTAATTATATCTCATTTGAAATGCTTTCACCATATTTTAAGTCAGTTGATCTATTAAATTGTGTTTTCTCATACAAACTTTTAACCCATCGTTGACCCATCAGATTTCGATTGTTGGAAAAATTTGAGACATAACTATGTCTGATTATTTTTCATTTGTTTAGTTTTACCAATTTCAAATCAAATGGCTAATAAATTCTTTATTCTCCATATAAACTTTTAACCCATGGTTGACTTCGTTAGATTTTAATTTTCGAAAAATTGAAAAACCAATTATTTCTCACTTAAGGAAATTTCACCAAGTCTGAATTAAATAGGCCATTAAATCATGATTTTCACAGTTTATTCATAAAACTTTTAACCAATTGTTGACCTCGTTAAATTTTGTTTTTCAAAAAAATTAAAAACACGTACGAATTCGCATTCACTTTCACTAAGTTTGAAGTCAAAATTTGCAGAAAATCATGCTTCTTCATACCAAATCTTAACCCTTGGTGCACCTCGTTAGATTTTGCTATTAATAAAAATTAAAAACCAGTGTCTAATTATTTTTGATTTTAATTGTTTTCACCAATTTTGAAACCAAAAGGACTATAAAATCTTGTTTCTCCATACAAACCTTTAACCCGTCGCTGACCCTGTCAGTTTTTGATTTTCGAAAAAATAAAAATTATTACGAATTATTTTACATTTGAAGCACTTTCACTAAGTTTGAAGTCAAAATTCGCAAAAAATCATGCTTCTTCATACCAACTCTTAACCCTTGGTGCACCCCGTTAGATTTCGATTTTCAAAAAAATTCAAAACACGTCTAATTATTTTTGACTTCAAGTATTTCCACTAACTTTGAAGTCATGGTTTATGGGTTTTTC
Source organism: Melieria picta (assembly GCA_964056695.1). NCBI lineage: Eukaryota > Metazoa > Arthropoda > Insecta > Diptera > Ulidiidae > Melieria > Melieria picta. The sequence goes on along the minus strand of OZ057398.1, from coordinate 20,649,434 downwards.
GAAGTCTTCTTGTACACGAACCTTAAACCATTGTTGACCCCGTTAAATTTCTTAATTTGAAAAATTGAAAAATACGTGTCAAATTATTTTTGATTTGTAGTATTTTCAACAAGTTTGAAATCAGTAGACCCATTAAATCACGGTTCATCATACAACACTTTGACCCATATTTTGGCGCTTTAAACCCCGACTTTCAAAAAATCCCGTCTTAAGGAATAGGTACCTTCTTCAGTTTTAAATGTACCTACAATTCAAATTTCATGTTTTTAGTTTTAGCTGTTTAAGTCGATAATGAATCAGTCAATCAGTCAGTCAGCCAGGACTGAATAGAGATAGAGTAGTTATAACCAGGGAAAGGAATTTGAGTACCTAAAAACCTATAAAAAAGGCAAACAATTGCAAAAAAGGCACGGAAAGGCACTGAAAACTGCCAAAAAGGCAGAAAAAGGCACTAAAAACTGCCTAAAAAGGCAAAATAGGGCATTAAAAAATCAGAAAAAATACTAGAAAATCTGAAAAAAGGGGAAACGGTATTTTTTTTTAATAATTTTATTGCATCTGACGTATGCAACATAAAATATTTATACCTTGTTTTTTGTAAAAGACAAGGAACATCAAGGTTTTAGGTTTGCACTAACCGAACTTTTTGATTTTGGCTTGTTTTTTTCTTTAAATTTTCCACTGCACAACTAAAAATAACGGCTTAGGAATGATCAAATCAATGTAAAAACATCGATAAGTTAACGAAATTGCAATGTTGCCACTTAATTTTTTTTAGTTTCAAAGTACTTTTGCGAAACAAAAGGGGGAAAATAATAAAAACGAAAGAAAAATAAAAAGGCGCTCGACAAATCTTGAAAAAGGCATTTTGTGGCATTTATAGGTATTTTACCTATTTTTATAGGCACTAAAAAAGGCATTTATGGGTGAAAAAGGCAAACTGCCTTTTTAAGGCAAAAAAAGGCAAAATAAAAATTTTATATTTCTAATCAGGAGGACCTAATTCAATCAGAAATGCTTTATCTAGTAGCAAACAAAAAAGGCAATTTCCACAAAATCCTTTCCCTGGTTATAACATTTCTTATTTACTAATTTCTCTCAATACTTTATCTCACTAAAGATTGATGTACGTCTTTATTACTAAACCAAAATAGTTGCATTCTCATGTTGTAGTTTGACTAGAAACTTTATACGTCATCTATATGTTGCCATATCGAATTACGTATCTCCAATCACTTAACTATCCCATTGACAATTCCAACGCAGGCAAAGTGCTCAGCATCGCCGCAATCTCTTTAGGCGGAGCCACTTTGCGCCTTTGTCCATTTACTTAAGTGAGCATCAATAATGAAAGCGCATTAAAATTGCCAAAATCACCACTCATCACATTACGGCGCCGCGCCCATAAGTTTGCAACAACATTTAGTACTCGTACATACAAACAGACAATATGCATGTAAGTATTTAACTGGCGCTGTCAGTGTCTTGAGCGCAATAATGCTAAATTATGAGCTGCCATATAAGGTTAATAAAGTTGGCCTTTAATGAAATTTAATATCCGATGGCGGCGGACGGTGCACGTGGCCAGACGACCGACCTCCCGGCATTTATGGCCGCCTCATTGGCGCATTAGTGCGTCCAGTGAAGATATCACATAATAATTATGAGAAGATAAAACGCGATTACAGGCGCACACCCACTCAGATATGAAAGCTGATGTACTTGAACACACATTTGCATACAATTTCTCATACATACATATGTATGTATGTGCAGTGCATGTGTATTGGTGAACTTTAATATTTGGAAAAAAAGAAAAAATGTGTGTTTTCAACTGAAAAAACATGAAGGAAAACTGTGTGTACATGAGTGCTTAACTCACTTAACTTCTGGGTCATGTGTGCGTTCGAGCACTCAACCACACACACACACACACACATACAACCGTGAACTTTTGCATAAATTCATGCGTGCATACAATTGCAGTGTGCCGCTTCATACTTAAAGTTATTAGTTATGCGGCAAATTCAATTGAACGCGAACCGGTTAAGCAGTAAATCAGGTAAAACTTTTCACACGCACACACACACACACACACTAACACATGCAGCGTAACAAGTATTTATCAATGTCAACAGACATTTTAATGCTGTTGCTATGACGTGGCGGGGTTGGTTTGTCGAAAGCATCGGAAAGGAATTAATTTTCTTCAACTGGCAGCAAGCAGCCAGCATCGTTTATCATTTCGTGCAAGCAAGTTGGAGGCGGCAAACGGGTGTGGCGGCGGCTTCTTGCATTATGTGATTTCTTTCTACGCAGCTGTGTTGATTTATCACTTCGATATCCGCGAGCATTGCTGTGAAGCGGTGCGGTGTGGGTTTCGAAATGCTTGCTGTGAAACTTGTAAAGTCGCACTTGAAACTTAGCCGTTGGCACTTGAAACTGATATTCGCTTAACATTAAAATGCCCGGGCAATCCAATATTTCTTAAATGCTTGGAGTCATTTTGACTTTCATATTAATTACTAGCAGAACCCCGCGGCTTTGCACGCAAGTTTAAAGTCAGTAAATCAAACTCTTCTTCTTCTTCTTTCGCGAAAAAATACCTATCTAATTATTTCTCATTTGAAGTGCTTCCACCGTATTTGAAGTCAAGTGGCGCATTAAATCATGTTTCCCCATACAAACTCTTAACCCATTGGATTTTTAACCCCGTCGGATTTTTATTTTCGAAAAAATAAAAAACACGTATCAAATTCTTTCTCACCAAGACTACTCACCAAGTTTGGAGTCAAAAGGCGTAAAAAAATCATATTTCTTCATACAAGCTTTTAACCCATAGTTGATCCCTTTAGATTTCGATTTTCGAAAAAATGAAAAACCCATGTCGCATTATTTCTCACTAAGAGTACTTTCACAGCCTCTCCATATAAACTTTTAACCCATCGTTGACCCCATCAGATTTTGATTTTCGAAAAAATAATAAACACGTATAAAATTATTTCACATTTAAAGTACTTTTACCAAGTTTGAAGTCAAACGGCGTAAATAATAATGTTTCTTCATAAAAACTTTTAACCCTTTTCCCCCTTTTTTTGATTTAAAAAAAATTAGAAACACATGTCAAATTATTTTTGATTTTAAGTGAAGTGAAGTGATTTAAGTTGAAGTCATGGTTTTTTCGTAGACTTCCCGTATTCGCACTTTAACCCATGTTCAACCTGTTAAATTTTGGTTTTCGAAAAAATAAAAAATACGTGTTGAATTATTTGTTATTTGAAGTGTTTTCACCAAATTTGAAATCAATAGACCCATTAAATTTCCCAAGTTTTGCCCTTTTAGACCCAGAATTTCAAAAAATTCCCTTTCGACCCCAAAGTTGCCTGAGAGCAACTTCACCTATTTGTCATCTTATAGCAAAAGCTACGATTGATTTATGAGTTTAATTTAAGTAGGCACCAAAAAATTAATAATTTTAGATGTGAATTCAAAGTAAATTAAAAAAATTTTACTGTTATTCCCAACATAATTTCCAATAATTTGCAACGAAAAGGGAAAGTTTGTGTTCTAATTGAAGTCTACGAATTGGGCGCGTTTGATCAAAACCCTGTTTCTTTAATAATGGTTAAATAAAAAAAATAATGGTTAAAAGTGATAATTTTGTATTTTTCCGTAAATCTTAAATAATTTGTCTGTAATTAAAAAATATTGATACAAAATTTATTTAACTCGTTTTAAGCTAAAATTGTTCAAAAGGAAATTAGCTTTAGAACTCTAACAAAGAGGCGTGGCGACTTCAAATGTCTTAGGCAAGTGTTTCATAATTTAAATACCAAAAAGTAATATCAAGACACAGGGTAAAATTCGGGGTCGAAAGGGTTAACGGAGGTTGATTTTTTATGATGTACCTACAGTTTAACCCTTTCGGGACGCAGTTTAATTTTGAAATCCAGAATAATCTCAGTAGAAATATTCTCATGCTATAAAAGTTGGGGTTAGAAAATTATATTAAGTGCTTACAAACTCTGAAATCATCGTTTTATGCGGGAACACCGAAATCGAAAAATAATTTGGTTGGGTCGTAAGATTCGAATAATTATTTTGAGGGGCATTAAAAACTTGCTGGGACGTATTATCCCAGTAGTCCTGAAAGGGTTAAATTTCATGTTTGATCTACAGAGAAATATACAGATCGCAGTTTGTAATGCAATTTCAAGGACCAAAGACGCATTTTGTTTCCAAACATATTTTAAAAATGCAGCTTCTCATTTACCCAGTCAAGTCTCCCAAGCACTCTGTCCTGAACATTTTTCAACTATTCTTCCCACTTCGAAACTTACGACAGTTAACCCTTTCGGGACTACTGGGATAAGTCCCAGCAAGTTTTTAATGCCCCTCAAAACAATTATTCAAATCTTAAGACCCACGCAACATTTTTTTTCGATTTCGGTGTTCCCGCATAAAAGGATGATTTCAGAATTTGTGAGCATCCAATATAATTTTCTAACTAATATTTCTACTGAGAGTAGTTTGGTTTTCAAAATTAAACTCCGTGCCGAAAGGGTTAACATACAAATTATCGAAACTTACAAATTAATCAACTGACGAGAATCAGCCTTACATGAAAAAAGTATTTGAACTGTTCATCGTTTCATAAGAAAATTAATCAATAAAACGTCTTCATTTCACCAAAATACAAACGATACAACATTTCTGCTCGTTTCCTCTTCACCTGTTTCAAAGTTAATTTTTCAACTTTAAGTTCCAGTTCCAATATGAGCAATAAGAAAAAATTTTCAATTTAAAATCATAGCAATAGACCCATGTCTGATTAATAGTTCAATTACTAAGCAATGCCAAAAGTAACAAACAAAACCGCATTAAATCTATGATTATTGCCTCTCTCAAGGCATAACAACATGAACTCAATGAATGTCTCAATCTACCTTATTACATCTAAGCTTTTTATTGGCTACTTAAGCTGGCCAATTAAATTGTTGCCAAGTTTTAGCAAAGACATTTTATTAAATCACGGCAAGGTTTTCGTACCTGTCGTTGATGTGACCGTGGCGCACACACACAGTCAGCGCTGCCGCCACACACAGACACAGTCACAGAAATCTAAGACAGTCAATATTTATGCAATCATCTTTGTCGGCTGTGCTCGGCAGGACGAGCCAAAGCAAAAGGCTCGAATAAAATCAATGTGAATATGTAAAGAAAATGTAATTCAAAACTTGCTGCCTGAGAAGCGGGCGAGACATACTTTAATAGGATCGACTTTGCGGAAGCAGACAATGCCGCTGCTGCTGCAGTGAATAATTTGTTTTGCAGTCGAAGGAGTGGTTGCTGAAGTGAAAATGGCCAGAACGCAGCACATTAACGACTGGAAATAAATTGAAGTTTTAATTATGTGAAATTGAATTGACACCCAAATAAATTTGACGCAATTAAACAGCGAATGCAGTGTGTAATTAAAGCAACTTTACAGCATAAATAAGCTGACAAGTTGGGGACAATAGAGCAGTGCACAGTGACTGGGATTGAGCGTAATAAATGGTGAAAAGTGAATAGAAAGTGTGCTGGAATGTGGAAGGAAGCGGACGCAGAAAGACCGGCTAGGGATGGAATGAAGGAAAACGCGTCCTTTTGTTTTCCTTTTTTTTGTTAAATTTTTAACCATAGTGCCGTCTTTGAGTTGGGCTGGGCTTCCTCAGCTAACTTTACAAAAGTTGCTATTAACAAAAGTTTGCTATTAGAATTTCTTTCTACTTATTCGCCTCACCATTAGAGCTGTACAACTGTCGATAGTATCGATTTTTAGTATCGACTTTTCGATGATGATGATGATGATTTTCTGGCTGGGCTTCCCCAGTTAACTTTACAAAAGTTGCTATTAACAAAAGTTTGCTATTATATTTTTTTCTACTTATTCGCCTCACCATTAGAGCTGTACAACTATCGATAGTATCGATTTATAGTATCGATTTTGTTTTTATTTTGATGCCACTATCGATGATTTTCCGGCACTATCGATACTATAGATTTTTCGATGATTTTCCGGCACTATCGATACTATAGGTTTTTCGATGATTTTCTGGCACTATCGATACTATAGGTTTTTTTTTATGTGACGACAATGCCTCCAGAATATTCTATGCTGGCAGTGCTGCCATAGATATCCTGTGATATTCGAATATGTGCTTACGAGTAGAAACTACTTGACCGATTGATTGGGGTGTGGTACTGCCTTTCTAACATAAATTTTTGGATAACTTTGAAACTACAAGTCGCACATGAATAACATGAATGCATTCGACTGAAAAAATGGGTTAGGCATTGAACAAAGGGGCGTGACATTGCCCATATAACTACAAATTATATTATGAAATACTTTCGGAACTACAAGTCTCATAGCATTTAAACAGCGATACTATCGAAATTTTTTACTCAAACTATCGAAAATATCGAAGGCGTGAACTATCGATAGTTTCTCAGCTTTACGCACCATAGCTAATGCCTTTTGTTGGTTACATTTATAGATTGAAATTCTGCCAGTGTGAGTGATTAGCCTATCGCTAGCAGTCCTAGGCGACTTGGCTGCCCTCTGTCGTCCCTCTTTGCATACGTTGCTGCTAGGTAGAAAGTGTTGTGGCGTAAAATTAAGAGGTTGATGTCTTTGATGAGCTTATTTTTGAACGATGTACATTGTGACAAAAAAGTACCCGGAAATTGTAAATAAAACGCAAAATATTTAATTATACATCAATATTTATTTTGTCGCCTTCAAAGTAATCCCCATGACATGCAATACATTTATGCCAACGATTTTTCCAGTCCTAGAAACATTTTTCATAAGCACTTTTTGGGATGGCCTTCAGCTCCTTCAGCGAATTTTGTTTTATCTCTTCGATCGACTGAAACCGGGTTCCACGGAGCGGCAATTTCAGTTTGGGGAACAAGAAAAAATCACACGGAGTCAAATCTGGTGAATACGGTGGTTGATCGATGGTATTTATTGCGTTTTTGGCTTTAACACTAGAAGTACCGAGCGGTCATTTGACGGTTTTCAGTTTTTGATTAACCGTAGCTCGAAAACGGTTTAAGTTACGAATCTTGTTCTCCTTGACTTTTAATATTTTGCACTAACAATATTTTGCAAAATATTAAAAGTCAAGGAGAACAAGATTCGTAACTTAATCCGTTTTCGAGCTACGGTTAATCAAAAACTGAAAACCGTCAAATGACCGCTCGGTACTTCTAGTGTTAATTCGGTCACAATCGTGGCTCGATCCATGAATTGTTCTTCCACAATTCCGGTCGTTTTCGACGGATGTTCTCACGCAAACGCCTCAATACGGCCAAATAGAACTGCTTATTAACCGTTTGTCCCTCCGGAACAAATTCATGATGCACCAAACCACGAATATCGAAAAAAACAATGAGCATCACCTTGATTTTTCAGCGGCTTTGGCGTGGTTTTTTCGGTTTCGGCTCGTTTTTTCCCTGCATTCCGATGATTGTTGACTTGTTTGCATGTCAGACTCATAGACCCATGTCTCATCGCCAGTTATAATGCTCTCCATGAATGTGGGATCAAAATTCGCACGATCAAGCATGTCCAAAGAGACCTGTTCACGGTACTCTTTTTGCAGAAAATTCGCAACAAAATCGCAACGCACTACTGAGGTGTACCGACTTAAGCAGCTGCTGTAAACAAACTGGTTGACAGATCGCGCTCATATTTGGTATAGTAATTAAGGACAGTCCTACCAACTTAACAAAATACATTTTATTTTAATATCATTTACCCGGGGAATTTAAATTACAATTTCCGGGTACTTTTTTGTCACAATGTATGTGCTGTGATGTATCTATTAGTCCGAACTGGCACTGTTAGTGGTGTTGTTGTGATATTAGTACCTGATTGGAGTGATGGAGTAATGCTTAAGATATGAAAAACATTTAGAAAGAAAAAATTTGGAACCAATCCATGTGGGAATTGAACCCAGAACCCTTGGAATTGGAGCGCAGCGCATCTCACGTTTCGCTACCGAGGCAGGTATTGTTAAAATATCCACAGTGATTACTGTATTTACTACTAACTATAACTAACATTTAGACAAATTTGACTGAAGCGTTTAGCTCCCCAAAATATGCAAAATTCTTTGAAAAATTTAAGAATAGTTCTAAAGTCAATGCGGAGAAAGACTTTGAAGCACATTTCTAGTTCTCATTTCTAGTTTGAATAGCATGAAGAAAATTGCTCCCAAAATCGCTTCAACTCCAAACAAATTCCTACTGACTTCTTTGAGCATTCGTTTCTTCACAGCAACACTGATTCTACCAGTAAACAAATTAATTGCTATTCAAACATATTAGCGATAAAGTGGTACCGTCATTGCGGCAGTGATTAAGTCAAACCAGTTTTCTGCAGCCACAACGACAATGAAAGCGAAATGTTGTGCACGTGTGCGCAGTAGACAGTCCATTAATTTTATTGTCTTCGTTCCGGCACAAGTGGCGGCACAGTGACAGCGAACGTGTGGGGTGCGTGCGCTGCGCTTGCCGCCACTGCACAGGAAGATGATTGCGGTGTCATGTTGTTAATAAAGTAACTAATTAAATTACAAGCAGCGACTCTTTCGTGTTGGCAAGGACGCCGCAGCGCTGCGCTAGCACATTCACACATTCTCGCCAACACACTCACACGAACACACACGCATCTGTTCACAAACATACACACACACACACACAACGATGTGTGAACGTATTGAGGACGCACAATCGCCTGGCAACTATCGAAAGAGCATGCGCCGTCATTATTCAATTTGCTCGCACTCGACTTGCTCGGCGCGCTGACATGTCTGTCTGGCTGGCCGTCGACTGGTTGTACGCTTGATTGCCTGTTCACATATTCGAGTGGAGAAGCGGCGGCCAGGCAACAGCCGCTTGGCTGTTGTTGCGCTCTTATCGGCGCAGCCACTTGCGTTGGGCCATTAGTCGGCAATGGGTTAAATTGATTTCGGTTCTCAATTGTTCAACTGACTTATTGCGTTACCAGTTATTTGCGTAAGTTTGTCTGCATGGTGGCCAGCATAGATAAGTGTGTGTGTGTGTGCGAGTGAGTGAGTGAGTGGGTGGATGTATGGCAGCTATTACTCTGCACAGTCGCAATTAAAACCAATCACAACACAGTTGCAAATTCAAGTCAGCACAAACTCGGCGGCAAATAATCGCGCAGCGTGAAGTTAAATTTCGCTGAATTTAAATATTTTACTCTGAAAATCGAATTCACAGCGGCACTGACAGCAGCAAAATGGCGCAGTAGAAGCAATTGAAATGCCTTTTGAATTTTTGTCCTTTTATTGTTTGAATGTTGAAGTGGATCTTGTGATGCTTCACTTTAGATTTTTCAATTATTGTACGAGTTTCTACACTGAAGCCAGAATAGGTTCAGTTTGGTCGGAAGCAATTAGTGACCGACCGAAACAACTTTTTTGGGCCGAAACCGAATTTCGGTTTTGTTTTAATATTCGGCCGAAACCGAACCTTTCTAGTTGAAATAAAAATCACCATATCAAGCATTTTTTTTCAACAAACGAATTTTACTTTAAGTAAATAAAGAACAAATAAACAAACCTAACATCAATAAATAAATACTTATAACAAAAGCAATTAATTCCTTTTTTAAAAACATAAACATAAAAAAAATTACCCTTTCGTACCTTACTCGCTAATATTCAAAATGAAATAATTTAATATTATATTTAAAAAAATAAGTTTATTTACATTGTGGGATCTAAATTACTCCTTTCACTATATATCTGCTACACAATAAAATGTAAAAAATCTTCTAGAAAGTTTCGGTTTCGGCCGTTCGGTCATTTTTGGCCGAAACAGAAACCGAAACCGAAACACTTATTTGGGCCGAAACCGAAACCGAATATTCGGTCGGACACTAGAAGCAAGACACATTGTGATTTAGATCGCACGCAACAACAACAAAAACAACATCCAATTTGGTGCCGAATCTCAACTAAAAACGGATTAACCCTTTCCGGAAATTTGTACGATATATCGTACAATTTTTTCGAAAATTTTTTATTTGACAGCGAGCGCACTTTTTATGGAACAGCATTTTAATTTTCATTAAGCAGGCTGTGTTGCATCATTCTGTTTAAAAATATAAATTATAATAGCCGTGGCTACACAATATGAGTGCGTTTTGTAAGCAGCTTTTTGCAAGTATTTGACAAACCAGCAAATTACGGTACTTTTGCGGAGGAATTTTTAAATTTATAATACTTTTTTAAAACAAAAAGCTAAACAATTTCAAAGTTTGAATCTCAGTTGATTCATAAAACTTACTAAATTTAACATTTTTGCGTCTAAATATTTTTCCCGTGTCTTTAAAAAAATTGAACGATGTATCGTACAAATTACCACAAGGGTTGCAAAGCTTTGTACGATATATCGTACAAATGGAAGGCAAATGTTGCAAGTTATGTTTGCATTTTTTGTATGTTATGGGTTTGGTAATAGAATTTTTGCGTTTGCATACCTGCCACGCCCATCTGTAAGCCACGTGGCTAATAAAAATCGACAATTTTAAAATAAGAATTACTAGACGATTTTGAGTTTTACTGGGCAGACACAGGTTATGTAAGGTTAGACATGCGCACGTGCCACTCCCACTACGTTAATAAGAATCGGCTATATTCACTATATTTCTGTAAAATTGTTCGAATTTTAATTGATTCTGTGTTTTATTGAGAGGAAAAGAGCTTTGCAACAACAACAACAATTATATGAGGCCGAATAAATGTGAATCAATTGTTTATATATATAATTTATAAATCTTTCGATCAAAATGAAATCACGTTTTGATTTTTTGTTGTTATAATTTATGTTTTCTATCAAAGAAATCAATGAATTGTTCATAAAACTTAAAAAACCGAAACCAAAAATTCATGAATTTTTACTCCTTTGCGGACCATTGTACGATATATCGTAAAAAATTGATTGAGCTGTAATTCTCAACCAAAATGATTTTTTGAAATTTTTTGTATTTTATTGCTAAAATGTTCAGTAAGAGTCAATATTTTGAAGGAAAAATTTTTATCTCAAGAAATGTGGAAATTGACTGGAAAGGATTAAACTGTTAACTTTGAAGCGTAGTTGTCGTAGGAGTTCAGACCCACTCAAAGTTGTGTCCAGCTGATTGTCAAAATCTAGCAAACGAATAGTAGAGTCAACATAGATTAGTTTAATAAGGTTTAATCGCAAAATTTAACGGATATAATAAAAAATTTTTTGTAAGCAGCTTTTTGCAAGTATTTGACAAACCAGCAAATTACGGTACTTTTGCGGAGGAATTTTTAAATTTATAATACTTTTTTAAAACAAAAAGCTAAACAATTTCAAAGTTTGAATCTCAGTTGATTCATAAAACTTCCCCCTGTTCTGTCTTCCTGACGTTGATAGTCAAGAAGACCGTCATTGGAGAAAAGTAAAAAAAATCTGTAGGACTGCTCCATGTTCAATGTGCCTTGGTTTGGAGCAGAAGGCGTGGCCAGTATAAAAAATGCGTTCGTTCAACAGTCTGTGGAACTATTTGCCCATTCGTCTTCCACCTTTAGAAGGATTAAGGATTTTGGAATGAAATTTGTTGCGGAATTCACTAAAACAATTCACTTCGAAAGAGAGTTCCCATAGAATCGTCCACTTATTTGTTTGTCTGTTCAACTGTCTGTGCAGCTATTAGTTCCATCGTGTGCCTCCTTTAGAAGGATTAAGGATTTTTGAATGCAATTTGTTGCCTAATTCCTTAGAGGCTCAACTAAAAACTGATTGAACATTTCACTTCGAAACAGAGTTGCCATAGAATCTATCACCCATTTGGATGTCTATTCAACTGTCTGTGCGACTATTTGTCCATTTGTATTTGTTCATTCGGCTTCCACCTTAAGAATGGTTTGGGATTTTGGAATGAAATTTGTTGCGGAATTCACTTGAATCTCAACGAAAAACTGATTGAACAGTTCACTTTGAAACAGAGTTGCCATAAAATTGTCCACCTATTTGTATGTCCATTCACCTTTGATAAAATTTGAGATTTTGGAATGAAGGATACAAGAATTTGAAATGTTAATTTGTTGCGGAATTCATTAGAATCTCAACTAAAAACTGATTGAAACAGAGTTGCCATACAATCGCCCACCTATTTGTATGTCTATTCAACTGTCTGTGCAACTATTTGTCCATTCGTCTGCCACCTTTAAAAAAATTTGAGATTTTGGAATGAAGGATACAAGCATTTGAAATGAAATTTGTTGCGGAATTCATTAGAATCTCAACTAAAAAGTGAGTGAAAAAGTGAATCTTCCACCTATTTGTATGTCTATTCAACTGTCTGTGCAACTATTTGTCCATTCGGCTTCCGCCTTTAGAAGGATTAAGGATTTTGTAATTCACTAGAATCTCATTTATAAACTGATTGAACATTTCGAAACAGAGTTGTCATGGAATCGTCCACCTATTTGTTTGTCCATTTTACTGTCTCTGCGACTGTAAAGACGAACGGACGTCTGCCACCTTTAGCCCTTTCGACTCCAAAGTTGCCTGAGAGCAACTTCACCTATTTGTCATCTTATAGGAAAAGCTACGATTGATTTTTGGGTTTAATTTAAGTAGGCACCAAAAAATTAATAAAATAAATATTTTTAGAAGTGCATTCAAAGCAAATAAAAAAAATTTTATTGTTATCCCCAAAATAATTTCCAATAATTTGCAGCGATATCAGGGAAAGTTTGTGTTCTAATTGAAGTCCACGAATTGGGCGCGTTTGATCAAAACCCTGTTTCTCTAATAATGCTTAAATAAAATCAAAAAGTGATAATTTTGTATTTTTCCATAAATATGAAATAATTTTTCTGTAATTAAAAAATATTGATATAAAATTTATTTAACCTGTTTTAAGCTAAACATTTTCAAAAGTAAACTAGCTCTAGAACTCGTACAAAGAGGCGTGGCGACTTCAAATGTCTTAGGCAAGTGTTTCATGATTTAAATGCCAAAAAGTAATATCGAGACAAAGGGTAAAATTCGGGGTGGAAAGGGTTAGGAGAATTTGAGATTTTGTAATGAGATTTGGTGCTGTGTTGCCACACAATGCGGTTTATTCTTCAACTCACTATGAACCTTAATAAATACATTTTTATTAAATTTTCATGTTACTATTTCACTCAAAATGCAGTGCATAAATAAGTCGTTGGCGACCAATTCACATTCAGACTTGTTGTTGTTTTTTGCTGCCAATGAAGTTATTCACATGAATGCGCCGGTCAAAAGTGCAACAAAATTGACGAACTGCGAAAAAGCCGCATTTTACAACAACAATGGAATTAAAACAAAAAGAACAAAAACAACAATAACTGTCAACAGTTTTCACCACCACACTAATGAAAACATTCAACCAGCAATAAAAATGTGGCTTTTGGTGCAATTTACGCACATTCGGCGACGAAGCGGAGGGCGTCAGTTGATGCGGCAACGCTCTAATATAAACAACAATTTGCATAGTTTTGCTTAGAATGACCACACTTTGCGTATGCAATAAATAATTTGCGACCAGCGACCACATGTCGTGTTTTTTGGCAGCAACGCTCACTTCCACTTCGCCGCAGTGCACAATTGCCGCATTGTTGTTGGTCGAGTCTAAGTTTATTTAATTAAATTTTATTTATTTGCAGGCAGCTGTTCGTTAATTGTGCCGCAAAACTCTGGCTCACCCACTCACAAACAACAACAAAATTACCAACACGAATGCACTAAATAAGACTGAGTGAAAACTTTTATGAAATAATTTATTTACTGCATTTGCATAATGAAAGCCCAAATAATTTTTAATTTTGTGCGCTTCAGTGTACATCTGCTACTTAAATGGGAATATATAATGAGCGATTTTAACTTTGTTGGACCAATTTCCAGTTAAGTTGGTTAACTTGTTGGGAGCAAAAAGTCAGCGTGCTCGAGGTGAGGCGGAGAGAGAAAACAAGCATAAGGAAATTATTTTTATATATTATTAACTATATGTTGTATTTATATAAAAGCTTTGCTTTCACATTATGTTTGCTTATTGGCGAAATGCGCTGCTTTGTTTCCATTGAACGAAAGGACACTTTAAACAAAATAGACAAATTCACTAAAATACAAAATAAATAAATTTTCATATTGCACAGAGTTTCACTCAACAGTAGATGAAGAATAGAAAAGAAAGAAAAGAAAAGAAATGTAAAGGTTTGCGTTCGCTTTCTAGCTATCAGAGCCAACCATTCCACCGTGCAACAAAAATTAAAAAAATTTTTCACACCGAAAAAAATTCATATGGGCGTGAAACTAGAGAACAAACATAGTAATACTGCGTACTCAGTTTTTTATTTCTACATCATTTGTCCTTTTAAAAGGACTTCAAAAATTTGAAGGAGATAAAATATATAAAAAATATAAAAAAAACTTAACCTCGTTAGGATATGGCGATATGTATATCAAATGAAAGAGGAAAGGCTCAAGAATTTAAATAAAATAAATGTTTATCTATTTGTAAAAAAAGGATTTGAAAAAGGTCCTTTAGAAATTTGAATCCTTTGTATCCTTGAAAATTTTTATCGAATTTTCTTGAAAAGTAAGTATGTTTAAACCCAAAATCTCCTTGATCACGTGTAAAAATTTCATTATTCTCGCTTCATTGATTTTGTATCTTTTTATTATTTAAAATACTGATACTCAAATAAATTAGAATTTTTGTACTTCCTTAGAATTGCAGCTTCCCCCTTTTTTTTAATAACTTTCGAACCAATAAAGTTAGAGTAATGAAATTTTGATACGCGATCAGGGAGATTTGGGGTTTTAACATACTTACTTTTCAAGAAAATTCTATAAAAATTTTCAAGGATATAAAGGATTAAAATTTTCAAAGGACCTTTTTCATATCCTTTTTTTAGAAAAATATAAAAAAATAATTTTATTTAAATTCTTGAGCCTTTCCTCTTTCATTTGATATACATATCGCCATATTCTAGCGAGGTTAAGTATTTTTTATATTTTTTTTATTTTTTATCCCCTTCAAAATTTTGAAGTCCTTTTAATAGGACAAAGGATGCAGAAATGAAAAACTGAGTACGCAGTATTACTATATTTGGTCTCTAGTTTCACGCACATATGAATTTTTTCCGGTGTGAAAAATCCTGTCGCACGGTGTTCTATGAGAAAATGCTTTTCACAGAACTCTTTAACAGTAAAAGAATCCATTCAATTTCAGGGAAAATATGTGCCTACGTGGTCTAGTCACAATTTCATTTTATTAAATATTGCAAACAATTTCTATAAAAATTGAAATAAAAGAGAAGAGAAAAACTCTTTGCTCTTCTCAGAGCACATAATCAAAGTATAAACTTAAAGCTTTCTAGAAGACAGCACAAAATGATAATGTTGCACCTTGTAGTTTTAGACCAAAGTTGCAACATGCAACTACGACGCGCTGGTTGGCTTCTCAAGAGCTGCAAATGTGGGCTGACGAGCGGACTGCTTTGTCTCTCTGACTGACTGCTTGAAAAGTAATACAATAACAATAAAGTTTTAACACACATAAAATGTTTTGCATGTGCAACTGGCATCGTTTTACAGTTTGTCTGTGTGCCGTTTGGCCGCGCAAGTTTTTGCAATTGCAATAAATTGCAAGTAAACTGTAGATGAGGCAACAACCAAACCAACAAACTGTAATGTACAATGCGCACAAAGTTGCTAACAACACTTGAATGCAAATTGCGCTCATGTTTGCAACAAAGTAACGCCGCAAAATATGCAATGAAATTGTATGAGTGGTAAGGACAGGCGCGCAGGCCATGGCCATGTAATGTCATGTAAACATTGATCGATGTTAGGCTGCCACTGAACGCTGCATGACATCGCAATAAAAATAACAACAACACACAACAAAACAACGTAAGTTAACTTAAGTGCGTTAGAAAACTCAAGTTTGTCTCCGTCGACAACTGTCGCAGCTGATTGATGAGAGAGAAAACATACTCGTACTTCACTTAATGTGTCACCGCGGAATATACTCTCCTCTCTCATCCTTTGGGTTTCGATGAAAAGATTGTCAGAAGTGACTTTGACTGGTTTATTAGTGGTTTTTGTTTAGTTTGATATATGGTTTAATTTTTTATAGTAGCGTATCAAAATAGATAAACTTTTAATCTATGAAATCTATGAAAGACCCGGTCACAAAATAGTGAAGCTTTGTAAACTTTGTAAATTTGAGACACCTGGTGGTTTCTGGTTCCTAGTTCTGCGAAACTCAAACTGTAATTATCGGTAAAATAAAGTGACATCCAGCCACGAAAAATACTTAGTATTTGAAACTATTACCTAAGTGAGAATTAGAAGGACGAAATTCAAGGATGTAGTGGTGTACGTATTAGTCCTTAAGATATATTTAAAAAAAAAAAACTATTTGAAATTTGCAAGGATATTCAAGGATAAAGTTTTAAAAGGACATTTTCAATACCTCTTCGTCATTTTGCACCAAAACATTAAATTTTCGAAGATTCTAAGGATTTTTCTCTTTCATTTGATACCCATATTGTTATTCTACAATGCGCTCAATTTTTAAAATAATTTTTTGAAATAAACATGTCCTTGAAATTTCAAAGTTTTTAAAAAAAAATCCTGACGTCAGAGAGAAAAACTAAAAACGCAGTTTTACTACATTTGGCTCCTAGATTCGCGTGTATATCGATTTTTTTCGTGTGTTTTGAAATTTTTTGATTTTTGTCGCACGGTGTTATAAACCCAACAGGAGGCAGTCTTGCCAGATCAGGAGATTTCCTTTTAGATTTAGGAGATTCTTGGGCTTTTAGGAGAATTTTCAGGAGGAAGAATTGTTTAGGAGAAAGTTTAGGAGATTTACATTTTATGTTATGACAAGTTGAGAAACAAAATGGGTGTGAAAATTGCTGATGCAGTTCTAAGAGTGCGCTACTCCTTAGCTGGTGGATGCACTTAATTTGAACCAACATTGCAAATGATGAAACTTTTTATAAGTGAAAAAGTTTACAAAAGCAATTTTGATGGACTAAAGCTTTGAATATTAAAAGCTTAAGTGTCTAACTTAATTTAATTAAATATTATACTTGAAAATGTATAATTCATACATTGAATGAAGGAAGTTTACAAAAGCGAATTTCTCACAGATCTCAATTTTTTTTGTTAAGCTGAAGCTGAATGAATAAGAAAGCTGCATTAAAAAAATATAATATAAATAAATATAATATATAAATAAATAGATATGTAAATAAATAAATAAAAATATATAAAAAATAAATAAATAAATATATAAATAAATATACTTAATATATATTTTTTTTAGATAAATATTTTTTTAAATAGCCATAATATATATTTTTTTTAGAAGTTCAGTTCCTTAGTTTATAATAAGAACAATTATTTTAAAGAAATTGTTAGTAGATTTTTGTGAGGAAATTTCAGCTTTTTTTAAGATTTAGGAGAAAGTAATTTCATGTATCTGGCAACACTGACAGGAGGTAGTAGCTACGTAAGCTGTAAGTCTTGACAGAGTGCCCAAAAAGGATTTTATTTGCGTAAAGCTTGTAAAAATGCTAATCCACCTACGGAGAAAATTTGTGCTAACTTTCTCTTGGAAAGAGAACCACTCACCTTCTGACTGCGACTTTACGACAGTAAACTTGCCCAAAACGAAATAAGCTATGAGCTACGCAATGAGCTTAACGACAAATCTTCATGTGGCTTTGCTGAAATTGTTCACTGCTTCTGACAATGGTTAAGATTTCAAACAGTGAAAGAGAACATTTCATTGTCAGTAGTTTGGATTTGTTGGAAAATCAGCGAATAACGTTTGTAACACAAATCTAAAAAATCTAAGAAACTGCAAAGCTTTGTCTTCATCTTCCAGACATGAGGAACAGAGGCTATGAGCCGGTAAGCTAATCCTTCAAATTCTTATTATTCTTGTTGCTTGACAATTGAATAATGAGAACAATGAATGATTCTCATTTAATCTAAAAGAACTCTTGACCATTGATCAATAGTTCAAGCAACTTTTTGTGTGCCACTTTGTATTTTCTTGATTAATTACATCTGCAAAATTACATTACATTTTATACAATTTTATAATTAAAACTTTTTATAACAACCATTGTAATTCTAAAGCATATATCCTATAAGTTTTTACGCTCATTATCAGCACTCAGTTGCGATACTATCGGTGCTTTCGAGACAAAAGCGCAAAACTGAAACTCACATAAGCGAAAATCCTATCTAATCATACGCTACGCCAGTCGTTGCTAATCTATGCCACTTCGTTGGCAAACAACCACAACAACATTAAATGTAAACAATCTAAGCGGCATGCGTCCTTCCAAGCTAATCCTCTAAGCTTCTGCATTTACAGCACATAGTCACTCTCTTAGTCAGCCAGTTGCTGTATGTATGTATGTATATGTGTGATTGTGCGTGTGTATAGTATTTTACGTAATAATTGTCTTTGTCTTTTTCCTCCTTGTTCTAAAATTCACTAAAATCCTGAACACACATCAACCAGAAGACAACAGAAATATTTTTATGAAGAAGAAATTGTAAACTTCAGTCCGACTCTGGCCTTTTCTAGTCTCAGCTTAAATGTTATAGTAGATCTGGCAGATTTCTATAACCACAGTTGTACATAGTTGTTTCTTGTGTTTGTAGATTTTGTAATCAAGTAGTAGTAATTCTTTCTTTCTAGGGGTTTCTTGAGCAGTCACTGTATCATAAATTTACTTTTGAACCTTAATTAATTTTGTATTTTTTGTACTCAAGAATGTTGGCGATCGCTGAATAAATCATTGAAATCAGTTCAGTAGTTTCCGAGATACGATGTTTTCTCGCTTAATTAACTACTACATTTACAAGTGGGGAGCCAATGGCATAGAAAATGACCAGTTTTGTATGGCAGCCCCCTTAAGACTTAGAGTTAGCGGGTAGGTCTGTTTAGAAGAAACATTCGGAAGCGAAAATAAATGGGTGCCCGTCATACATTTGACATGTCTGGGGGCAACCTGGGAGCAATGGGAGCCCATTTTATAAAAACGACCATTTTGTATGGGAGCCCCATTAAGGGTTGGAGATAGGGGGTGAGTATGTTTGAAAGAAATGTTCAGTAAGGAAAACTAGAGGGGTCGGTCATAGATTGTAACCCTCAAAGAACAACTTCTGACCAGCTGTGGAGCAGTTTGTCGAATTTTCCAGCTTTTTTGTGAACTTTGACCTCGATGCGACGCCATTTAGCTCCACCCTAGCTCCAAAATTTTTTGGCTCATGCACTTTTTCACCAAACCGCATAAAATGAGAGGTTGCGGAGCATCGAAATCGAAAAATCGTGCACTAAAGCGAGTCTAGTTTACATACAAGTAATTACTTTCTGCTTCATTTTACATGCCTCACATTTGCCGCATTCTTGTTCCCGTTCGGCCTTTACTTCCATTTTTAAAGCAAACACTGCCTTTAATTTTAATATATTTAAGTCATAAATTCTTAACGTGGTGCGGTGACTGGGCGAGTCTAAGAACATTTTGCCATTTTCTGTTCCACTGCTTTCGTTCCTGCGCTCTTCTCCGCACTTCCCGTACTCTGCTTGATGGCTGGCTTTGCATGCAATGACTTGGTTTTTCTCGCTACACATACACACAGCACAGCACAGCACTGCCGCTGCAGGTGCGCTGCCGTGTGCTCCTAAAAGTGTGCTACGAAAAGTTTGCGTTGCTGCTGCCGCTTTCCATGCAACCTTCAGCAAAACTTACGCCAGCACCAATGTGCCTCAAGGCCTTTGGAGTTTCGCTTAATATTTTCCGTTCGCCGAGAACTTGTTTCAAGCTCAATTCTGCAGCGCTAAGGAAACTGGTCTACTTTGATGCTGTCGTTGTTTGGATAGGACCAACAGAAGCATACTTTTAGGCTCGCTTTTGGTTATGTTAATATCTAGTTTCGAGTTAATATCTGCAAGCGATTTGTGCACTACAAAGGCCATTAAATTGTGATAAGTTTGGTGTGTGGCCGGCGCAGCACATTTCCAAATTTATCAACTAATTATAAATTGTTGTTCTGCGCCAATTTTCGCTACTTCACTCCACTCAAACATACATAAGTCGTGGCAACTGGCATTCCTCGTGCCAACTGTGCGCGCCTAATGACCTGCGCGCAACTTTTTTTCAATGACAGAAAGTTTTGTGCGAAACTCTGACATTGGGCCTGGCAACCTTCAGCATAGACAACAATTCCGGTTGCCACTACACGAACCGAGTGCGCTTCAAGTTCACCTTGAAACCTTCGGTGGATCCTTTTTCAATAAACTTTCATTATTAATTTCATATTTCAGTCACGTCGGCAATTGGCATTCGTGCAACAACAACAAAGAAAAATTAAAATAAAATTCCAGCAATGGGCAACAATAAAAATCAAACTCCAATAAACAAACCTGATGACTCTGTCTATAAGCTGAAATTGTGCAAAACTTTCACACAGACACACACATTTGCACATGTACATACAATTTTTGGGCTGTTTTTGCTTCAACTTTTGGTTTAGGTTTTTTTTTTATTTTTGTTTTGGTCCGCTTTGGCGAGGTAAAGTTTTGCTTTCAGCACGACCGCGCAGCATAAGTGGCTTTTAAGCTTTTATCAAGTGATATGCATGAACATGTCTCAGTTTTATGGCCGTTGATTGAAAAATGATGTGCGGCATTTGGACAGTGGAAAGCGGTGAACAAACTATTTTTGCAGAATTCAGCTTCGGCTTTATTGCGTTCAAAGCAATAAAGAGGTCAATCCAATATTTATCCGATGGGATTTCTATAAGTTTCTACGATAAAAATATGTTTCTTCAAAAATCTAAACATTATGAATCCACTGCGGAAAAGTCTGTGGAATTAGGAACACATGCAGCATCAGCCTAAAAGTATGCCCTGCAAGAACAGGTTTAAGCTGAATGCTGCTAAGAGCAATTGGAATTCATATGCGTGGACTTAAACCAAATACTCGACTGTTGGAATGATTGTAACTAATTCTAAAAGTAATCAGAATTCATATACTGAGACTTAAACCGAATACTCGACTGTTGGAATGATTTTAGTTGCTCCCAAAAGTAGTCGGAATTCATATGCTAAGACTTAAACCAAATACTCGATGGTTGGAACGATTGTAAATGACTCTAAAAGTAACCGAAATTCATATGCTAAAACTTAAACCGAATACTCGACTGATGGAATGATTGTAGTTGCTCCTAAAAATAGTCGGAATTCATATGCTAAGACTTAAACCCAATACTCGATGGTTGGAACGATTGTAAATGACTCTAAAAGTAACCGAAATTCATATGCTAAGACTTAAACCGAATACTCGACTGTTGGAATGATTGTAGTTGCTCCTAAAAATAGTCGGAATTCATATGCTAAGACTTAAACCCAATACTCGATGGTTGGAACGATTGTAAATGACTCTAAAAGTAACCGAAATTTATATGCTAAGACTTAAACCGAATACTCGACTGTTGGAATGATTGTAGTTACTCCCAAAAGTAGTCGATATTCATATGCTAAGACTTAAACCAAATATTCGATGGTTGGAACGATTGTAAATGACTCTAAAAGTAACCGAAATTCATATGCTAAGACTTAAACCGAATACTCGACTGTTGGAACGATTGTAAATGACTCTAAAAGTTACCGAATTACAAATGCTAAAACTTATATCAAATATTCGATTGTTGGAGCGATTGCAACTGATTCTAAAAGTAATCTGGATTCATATGCTAAGACTTGAACCGAATACTCGATACTTGCAACGCTAATAAATTATTCTAAAAGTCATCAGGATTCATGTGCTAAGACTTAAACCAAATATTTGACTGTTGGAATGATTATAATTGCTTCTGAAAGTAATCGGAATTCATATGCTAAGACTTAGACCAAATACTCAATAACTGGAACGATTGTAAATAATTCTAAAAGTAATCATAATTCATATACTAAGACTCAAACCAAATAATCGACTGTTGAAACGATTGTAAATGATTCTACAAGTAATCGGAATTCATATTCTAAGACTTATACCAAATATTTGGTGCTTGGAACGATTGTAAATGATTCTAAAAGTAATCGGAATTCATATACTAAGACTCAAAAAAATAATCGACTGTTGGAACGATTGTAAATGATTCTACAAGTAATCGGAATTCATATTCTAAGACTTAGACCAAATACTCAATAACTGGAACGATTGTAAATAATTCTAAAAATAATCATAATTCATATACTAAGACTCAAACCAAATATTCAATGGTTGAACCGATTGTAAATGATTCTACAAGTAATCGGAATTCAAATGCTAAGACGTATACGAAATATTCGATGATTCGATAGTAAATTCTATAAACTTACTTGCAAGTAAGTCAAGTGTTAACGAAACCCATTGCTAAACTGGCTCTATCTGGTATCGGTCGACTTGGTATATTTGTGTTAATAAATTTTCTGTATCTGCTTTCACAGAAACTTTTAGAGTTCAAGAGATCACATAAATCAGCAAATTCATATTGCTGTTATAAATTTAATTTGCAATTTGTCTGCTCAACAGCGAACCGCAACCGCTCAACTAAATAGTTTGATTGCAGTCGAATCTCGACCACAAGCTGGCAAAATGAATGCCAAACTTTCAGTCACTTTTTCATATGAAAGTGAAAAGTTGACACGACCACAGCAGCGCATCGAAGAAAACACTTAAAATTTTGAAATTGTCTCAGCCAAACCAGCTGTCAAGTACACTTCTCTGCCTCCCCCCTCGCTCCTCTACTTGTCCCTGAACTTCTTTTGCGGCTGCTACAAGTGCGCCGAAAAATCGCATCGCGCAACTTCGACTACAGTTTATTGCCGCACACGCCCACATTTCATGGCAATAATGAAAACTTGCCAACACAATTAAATGCAAATAAAAACGCGAAAGTGGCAAATTTCTGCGGGCACTTGCTGCCATTTCATATTTTGCGTCGCTGTGAATTGTTCAAAATAATTTCATTTTAATTTTTTCAATTATATTCTGTTTACTGTTCTGTGCAAGAAACAAACGCAAACCACATGGATCGCTTCAGTCGCTGTCACTGTGCATTAACGCATTACCCGGTCACCCTGTTGCGTTTCGTTCGTTGCCAATGCGGCGCACATGGCGTCATTGAAAGTTGACTGCATGCGGCTTTAATTAAAATTAAATTAAAAAACAACAACTATAACACAAACACAAAAAGCCATGTCACATGACGAGGTTGTTGGGGGGGAAATGGGGATTTCTTCATAATTGAGACACACACAGTAAAAAATTGAAGCAGCAAATTGGCCACGTAGCACTTTGCACACTGGCAACTCTCACATACAGTGGGAACAAAGCACCAAAAGGAACTGAACTACATTGGACATACACACACACACACACACAAAGAGAAGCTGTCGCATCATAATAAGCACACAATTGAACACTGAAAATTTTAATGGAACGAGTCGAGTGCTGTTCACGCCCACTTTGAGCTGACCCACCCAACAGTGGCGACAATGTATCTGACAAAATTAAAATACCAACACTTGAGCGAATTCATGCTGGTTTAATTTTATATCCATTTTAAAATGGCTGCGCTCATTGAAAATGTGTGTGTGTGTGTGTGTGTGTGCGAAAACGTACGCTCGTACCTATGCCATGTATCAGTGTATGTGTGTATGTGTATGTGTGTGTGTGCGCGTGTGTGTCAGTAAGCGCAGATAAGTGCGGAATTTTTTAATTAAATTCTGTCAAGCTCACAATTTTCCTTGCAAGTGTCTCATTGATTTAATTTGAAAACTTTATTATGGAAATTCTCCACTAATTGTGACGCCATGAAATTCAATTAACTGACGCAATTCACATTGCTGTGGAAATGTCAAGATTATTCAGTGTAATAAAGTTATAAATTTCTATAAATATATCTGAATATTTTCAATACTTGACAACAGAATAATGGCGAGATCAGAGGTATCCTCAAATCCATAACGAATCATTTAGTAAACCTAAGCTTTTTCAGAAGATGACTGTCACTCAACACTCGTAAAAAATCAACTCTTTCGTGACCTTTTTCCTTTCTGACACTGCACTGTTAGTTAGATACTTAAATCAGACCATTGTCTCTTGAATCCTTATGAAGTAGATAGACAAACATGTTCTTTGAATATTCATAGCCTCTGCTATGTTTCTCTCTTTAATGCAACGGTTGTCCAGCCCTATTTGGTGAACTTGAGCCAAGTTATTGTCAGTGGTTGCAGTTTTTGAACGTACCAAATATTCATCTTCTCCCAAGCTGGTACGGTTGCGTTTAAATTAAGCTGTCTAAAATTTCACGATGGTAAATGATAGTTCAGGGTCCCTTTAGACAACGTCCAGCTCGTCCTTAATTTGCATTGGTGTATTGCCGTTCAAAGACAAATATTTAACGACTACTCTATATTCGATTTTTGCATAAACACTCACATCGGCTGTCTGAAACCTTTGTCAAAATTTTAGTGAGTACCTATCAAAACTGTCTGAGTGCTGCGCTTGCTAGGTTGCTCCGACAGGAAAAAAAACCTATCAAAAGACGAAGTATATGTTGTCTACACGGATTCTCTTGCAGCGGCTACGGTCTCACGACGAGGCCGACCGGTATACTTTTGAAGTTGCCAAGGATTTCGTCTAACTTGTCACTGCCACAAACAGCAGGAATGATGTAGGCCTGGAGATAAAGCGAAGGATTACTCTTGAAAATATATGTTACTATGGTCTCAGTCGACAATTGAATAGCAGAGACGCCTCTCGACCTTATTCTCCTCATTCTCTTTTCTCATTTTTCTCTTTAGGAGAGAAAGATGTTTTGCAAAATCTTTAACGCTGCTTGTATTGGCAACGACTATCGAATACGAACCAACAACGAGCTGTATGAGCTGTTAAAGGACATGGAAGTAGCACAGCGATTCAACATTCAGCGACTACGCTGGCTTGGCCATGTCTCCCGTAGGGACAAAACGAAGCCTAGGCGAAAAGCTACATGCAAAGCCGAGGCACCTGGGTAGAACTTTTGCAGCAGGCAGTAACCCAGTTAGGAGTTGTTATCAGGGATCGTAACAGTTATAAGTTTTATTATAAAAATCAATGTTTAAGAGTTATTTTTTTACTTTTACTTAATGACTCAACAAATAACAGTTATTTTTTATTTATATTTTAAAAATCCTATAATAACAATTATTTTTGATTTTTTTCTTATTAGTCCACAAATAACAGTTTTTTCGATTTTTATTTTAGTTGTCCTATGATAACAATTATTGGTGACTTTTATTTAAAAAAGTCATCAATAAAAATCATTCAGTGATTTTTATTTATAAAAGTCATCAATAAAAATCATTCTATGACTTTTCTTTTTTAAGTCATCAATAAAAATCATTCAGTGACTTTAATTTATAAAAGTCACCAATAAAAATCAGTCAGTGACTTTTATTTTTTAAGTCATCAGTAAAAATCATTCAATGACTTTTATTTTTAAGTCGCAATATAAAAGTAATTTTCATTAATCGCACTACTGGATTCATTAAATATCGAAATGTATATATATTCCTGATCGGCTTAACAAGACCTGTCTTGACAACTCTGTTTCCTGGAAGAATCATAACTTTTGCATGCATTAATGAAAATGACTTTTATATTGCGACTTGAAAAATAAAAGTCACTGAATGATTTTTATTGATGACTTTTATAAATAAAAGTCACTGAATGATTTTTATTGATGACTTAAAAAATAAAAGTCATTGAATGACTTTTATTCATGACTTTTATAAATAAAAGTCACTTACTGATATTAATTGATGACTTTTATAAATTAAAGTCACTGAATGATTTTTATTGATGACTTAAAAAAGAAAAGTCATAGAATGATTTTTATTGATGACTTTTATAAATAAAAATCACTGAATGATTTTTATTGATGACTTTTTTAAATAAAAGTTATTGAATGATTTTTATTGATGACTATAAAAATAAAAGTAACCAATAATTGTTATCTTAGGACAACGTAAATAAAAATTGAAATAAAACCGTTATTTGTGGACTTATATGAAAAAATCAAAAATAATTGTTATTAAAGGATTTTTAAAATATAAATAAAAAATAATTTTTATTTTTTAATTATTCCATAAAAATTACAAAAAAAAAGTTTATTGCCAAGTTTGATTCTCCGTGCGAAAAGAAGTATATTGGTATTTTTCATTTATTTGTATGACTTTTTTTTCATAGTAAATTTTTCAAATATAGTTTTCATAAATAACTGTTATTTCCGGTCCCTGGTTGTTATGGCTAGTTAAGTAAGTAACCTTTCAAAAGAGGCGCAAATATGTAGATTCTCTACCTTTTCTTGACGAGTGATATCATCTTTTCAAACAACTTTTCAGCATGGTTGTGCTGCATGTAGTCTTTGGTTCGAGAGTTAACGCTGCAATTTTTCCAGCGGGTAGCCCACAGGCTTCTCATACCGAGGCCTTAAGGTTCGAATCCCAGCTCGGGCTGGTGAAACACTCGTCTACTTCTATCGCTATCCAGATGAAGCAGATGAAAATTAATGGGAAAACCTCCAAGTGTGAAAGAAAAATAGTGTTGTATCTACATTCAAAAAATGAGTGAAATATGTGGTATCACAATGGGTCTCATTGGGAGGCCTATTCCAAGTGCGTGCCTTACAAAAGCAGCCACCATAACCTAACCTACCATACATACAGAAAAAGACAAATTTTTGTTTTTTCTGAAGCGACCACTCAAGATTCATTAATTTACTTCAGAAGCACAAAACACCCTGGCCCTGTATTGTGAACGCCGCCATTGTTCTGGATGTTTGTCTTTGCAAATTTCCTAGTCGCATTGTCAACACACCAAGCAGACAATCCTTTGAAATACTATTCAAAGAGAATTCCATTAGAATCCATTATTTCCGCTTGATTTTCGGCACGAAATTAAACACAAAAGCGCCAAGCATCAACACGCCGTAAATAAAAACATAAAACGCGCTGTTGCGGAACATCTTTAACCCCACAACATGTCTCACTCATGTACTAAATGCATACTCGTGTCATATGTATGTCGGTGTGTCGGTGTGGGTGTGTGTGATGCGTGCATGTGAATTTCTGTCACAGCGGCTGCGCCACCAGATGTCTTTTTATGACCAATGCACGGTTAATCCCCGGGCTTTACATTAAGACATTAAGAGCTGTGAGAACGAAAGCAACAGAAAGCGTGAGACACACATACACAAATACATATCTACATACACGAATATGCAAATATCTGCGCTGAAAGAGAAGTGAAAATGTGTGTCTGTGTGGCGAGTGTCTTGCGGCTGCTCTGTGGGTCTTCTGACTGTCTGTTGCTGCTGCCTTACATGTATGACATACTCATATACGTGTTAACAACAACAACAACACGCTGTTGCCAGAAATATAAATAAGTAAGCAGCGCCGCGGCAACACAGTGAACGATGGACAAGGCAGCAACCTGATGAAGGCTTTCGACAGTTAACAAGCATGAATTCCACAAAAGGGACACACTGACAAAAAATACAAAAACCAAAAGACAAATAAATACATTTAATTTTTTCACATACACACACACACACACCTATAGCACCGTGCGACAAAAAGTAAAAAAAATGTTTCATACCGGAAAAATCCATATGGGCGTGAAACTAGAGACCAAACATTGTAATACTGCGTACTCAGTTTTTCATTTCTACATCCTTTGTCCTTTTAAAAGGACTTCAAAATTTTGAAGGCGATAAAAAATAAAAAAAAATAGTTAACCTCGTTAGAATATGGCGATATGTATATCAAATGAAAAGGGAAAGGCTCAAGAATTTAAATAGAATTAATTTTTATCTATTTGTAAAAAAGGATATGAAAATGGTCCTTTAAAAATTTTAGTCCTTTATATTTTCGAAAATTTATAAAGAATTTTCTTGAAAAGTAACTATGTTAAAACCCCAAATCTCCTTGATCACGTGTCAAAATTTCATTATTCTCGCTGCATTGATTTTGTATCTTTTTATTATTTAAAATACTGATACTCAAATAAATTAGAATTTTTGCACTTCCTTAGAATTGCAGCTTTTTTTTTAATAACTTTCGAACTAATAAAGTTAGAGTAATGAAATTTTGATACGTGATCAGGGAGATTTGGGGTTTTAACATAGTTACTGTTCAAGAAAATTAGATGTAAATTTTCAAGGTTATAAAGGATTAAAATTTTCAAAGGACCTTTTTCATGTCCGTTTTTTACAAATAGATAAAAAATAAATTTTATTTAAATTCTTGAGCTTTTGCTCTTTCATTTGATATACATATCGCCATATTCTAACGAGATTCAGTATTTTTTATATATTTTTTTCTTTTTTATCCCCTTCAAAATTTTGAAGTCCTTTTAAAAGGACAAAGGATATAGAAATGAAAAACTGAGTACGCAGTATTACTATATTTGGTCTCTAGTTTCACGCCCATATGGATATTTTTCCCGGTGTGAAAAATGCTGTCGCACGGTGTAGCCAATGGAAAAGTATCGCATGATTTGAAGTACCGGTTCCACAGCATCTTGTCAAGGTTTTTCAACCTTCCAAAAACAAACAAAATCACACACACATGTAGACGCACAAAATGGCCATAAAAATACATAAAATGGACACATGATCCGTGTTGCAGACATACATAAACACAAAAATTATGGCTTCAAAATTACTTCCCACTTTATCGCACTTCACTCACCAGCAAATGATTTTCCTTGGATGTGATGCGATTAGCTGCTACTGATGTGCGGTGTGCGGTATCCGTTTCGCTTCGTCCCCCTTCGGCTGGACACTGCCAACTTTGGCTGCTGTTGGTGTCGTGTCCCTCGTCCTTTATTGTTGCTTGTTGTGGTTGCAGTTGTTGTGGCTTGTGTGGTTGTAGCTGCTGCTAGTTTTTTGTGCCCTCTTTGACTTTGATTTTAATAAATTTTCAACGGCCACTGCCAGCTGCCAACATCGAGGACAATAGTGACGACGATGACGATGACGACGACGATGTCAACAGCAACGACGCTGATGACAGCGACGGCAAGGACCAACACAAAAACGACAACATTGACGTTTGTCGTTCGCACATGCGTTGGCACAATTAACAGTCGTTGTTGTTCTTGTTGTTATCGTGATTGTATTCACGTTGTTGTTGTTGCTTGTTTCCTTTTCGATATTAAGGTTGTTGTTGCTGAACTGACTGTCAGTCATTCAACTTTTTGTCCTTAACACACAACTGTGGTGAAGTTGTTTTTGCCCTTGAGTGATTTTTGTTTTTTGTTTTTTGCCACTTTTCTTTCCCTTTTCACTTTATGTGTTTTCGGTGATTAGGCGACGCGTTGAAGCATTTTAATTAATTCATTAAATTGTCATTTTATTGGTGACAGAAGTCGACCCTCTCACCAAAGAGGGCAGACACATTCGACTCAGCTGCGCTGACGTAAGCAGAAGCGATGTCGTTCATTATTTTTATGGCGTCTTGCTTTCAATTTTAAGTAATTTTCAAACTGGTATTTTTTAATTAAAACTTTTTGAATTATTATTTTTAACTTTATTTAACTGTGATTACTTGCTACATTTTGAATACTTCTTAGACTTTATGAATACATTTTGAGATATGTTTGAATTCGATATTTTCAAAATTTTGTATTACAATTTTTTTTCGAAATCGATTGGTGTGATACCTATAAATAAATATTTATAGCAAGTGTGGGGAAAATTTGTTAAACATTTTTATAAATGATATGTTCTATTAATCTCCAATCAATTTAAATTTTTCAAACACTTTTGACAATTTTAAACGCTGAAAACGGTGATTCATTGTAAAAATAATAGTTTTTTGTTAAAATAAATGTTATTTACTAATAATTTTTGTTACATTTATTTTTTTTATATATGCAGCTAATGTTTCTGTAACTCAAACTTGACTTCCAGTCACATTTGTTCATTGTATTTATAAACAATAATTTTGGAAATTTTTTCCATGTCCAATTTTTTTTTTATGAAATTGCTACAATTGTTTAAGTTTTTTATTCAATTTAATATTTTAATAGATCCTTATTTTTTTTTTAATTCAGCACATACGTTTTTCTTCTTTTTATTTGCTTGCATTATTATTATTTTCAAAAGCGATTTAAATTAATTTTTTTAAATTTAATTTTAGTGTTTTATTAAATTTAATATATTAATTGATCCTTATTTTCTCAAAAATTCAGCACATACATTTTTCTTCTTATTTTCTTGCATTATTATTATTATTTGCAAAAGCGATTTAAAAATTTGCAATTTTTTATTTAATATTGTTTGAAAATGATTTAAGTTTCTCTGCTACAAATGTTTTATTATAATTTCTTTATACTATTATATCACACCGTGCAACAACAGTTGCAACACATTCGAAAATCTTATAGATGTGTGAGAATATCTAAATTTTCCACAACACTTATTCAATATTTTCAACACCGCATTCAATTTTCTCCACTAATTTGATTTCCATCAATTCGTTTCACACTTTTGGCCTTCTTCAGTCTTTTCTTACTCTAAATTTTAATGCACTTTTCATAATTTTTCATTTATGTTGCTTTGATTTTTTTTAATTTAAGACGCGTTTCACTTTTCGCAGCCAAATTCAAGTTGCACTTGTCCGCCTTTCGCGCACAATGCAATGACGATTGCAGTTCCGCAGCTACTCGTGTTCGGCTACTTTGGGATGCTGGCAACAGCTGCATTTGCCGCATTTTGTCCTTCTGCGTGCTACCGAAGTCAAACCGATGCGCACACAGACACACCCCCCCCCCCACACACACACACGCAAACGCACAACTCGTGCAAAAGTGCTCGTCTCGAATTGAAAGCCACACTTGGGGAAAAATTGTGCAAAGAAAATCGCATAAATTTAACTTTAAATATTTTTCATAAATAATTTGCATTCGATTCGATTTCAATTCAGTAGGAACTGTCACTGGTTTTACTTTACTTGCTCGTTCATCAATTCTCATGAACTGAATTGTTTCAAGGAAATGCTCACCATAAATCACAATCATTCGTTTATTCCGCATAGAATGCATTTTACATAACACTGACTCAGTATTCAATTACACTCGGATTTTCTCGCAGCGTAGCCGAGTGTCCTGCCACTGCAAATGCCTTCGCCGCCACTGATGCTTCCACTCCATTCCATCCCAACGCATCATTCCCATTCCGCTATCCCGCAGTGCATAACTCACTCACGCGCAACACACAGTTGCATGCAACTTACACACACACACACAAACCAAACGCAAAACGCTCCTCGACTCATACAGACGCAGTGACGCAAACACAAATACACGCGCAAGTGCACATGAACGCACAAAAAACAACGCTTGTGCAATTTTGTTTTTGCTCATTTTCAACACACACACACACACATACACGCGCATACATAGTGCAGTGCATTGAAGATTTATTCAAATGTTTTCTGCTTTTCGCGCAGCGCATTTCGTTAGTTTTTATCTTTACCACACTTGCTTGCTTTACCCGCCACCACCCGCTCCCTGTCGCTGCCATTTCGTACGCTTTGAAATGCGCTAACCCCGCTGCTGTGTGGCGCACAGTCGCATAATGGCAGCAAGTGTGAAAGAGTTGCACAAAAGCGTGCAAAATGTGTATGTTGCAAGGCGGCGCGGGTCGGTGGCAGGGTGCAAGCACCTGCATGCAAGCGGCACAAGGGCGCTGATGACGCTTGCTGGCTCCTAAGAAAGTTGCAAAAGCAGAACAAGAATGTGCAAAACGGAAACGCAAAAGGAGATGGCAACGGTGACACACACACACACACAGAAACACAAAGCCTGTGGCAGCCAAACGAATGCGAGCTCACACTGTCGGGTAAATAATTTTTTGAAAAATTTGGCTGCTATTTTTTGCCGACTATTTGCAGTGCAAAAGCAATTATTTTTTAATAAAAAAAAAATACAAAAAAATTAAATCTTCATAGTAATGTAAAGAATTTTATATTATTTCATATTATTTATGTTCTTTCCCACTGACTGACTTACTCATTCATTACTGCCGACCCCAAACCGCTGAAGCTCTAACCATGAAATTTAAACTGTAGGTTTATTTTGAAAAACCACACTCCACTAAGAAGGGATTTTTTTTTTAAATTTCATTTTTTAATTTGGTTAAAATTTTCAAAGGGACGAAAAGACGAAAGACGGGTTAGTTTTTTTTATGAAGAAACGTGTTTTAATGGTCCGAATAATTTGAAATTTTGTGCTAGTACTCTCAATAAAACAATACAGTCGTGTCTGGATATAGTGAACTAATTATTGCAAGGCCTGTTCACAGTATCAAGTTGTTCACTATATCAAGGTTAACATTTTTGTTCAAAAACTCGTTTTATTTGCTCAAAAAACACTTTTTGCTTTTTGCTTGAAATTGCTTTCAAAATTTTGTTCATGATTTAGAGGCTCCATGTCAAAATTTGGGTGTTCACTATATCGAGGTGTTCACTATATAGGGTGTTTACTATACCCAGACACGACTGTAATTCGAAATTCCAGTCTTTCGAAAATCAAAATCAAACAGTTGACAAAGTTAGGTTAAGGTTTGTATGGAGAAACTGTGGAGAACTTGAATTGATGGGCCTATTGACTTCACACTTGGTGAAAGTGTTTCAAATGAGAAATGATTCGACTTGCTTTATATCTTTTTTTAAAATCAAATCAGGATTAACAGTTTGTGTGGAAAAATATGAATTAATGAGCCAGTTGACTTTCAACATGATAAACGTGCTCCAAATGAGATATAGAGAAATAATTCTACACGTGTTTTTCAAATATTTAAAAATGTTATTCTTAGGGGGTCACCAAAGGGTTAGCAGTTTGTATGGGGAAAAAATGAATTCATGAGCCAATTAACTTCCAACTTGATAAAAGTGCTCCAAATGAGAAATAGAAAATCAATTCGACCCGCATTTTTACTTTTTTGAAAATCGAACTTTATCGGGTTCAACTGAGGGTTAACAGTTTGTATGGAAACAGCTGAATTAATAGGTGTATTGACTTTAGACTTCATGAAAGTGTGAAGTGAAACGAGAAAGTATTCGATTCGATGATTCGTGTTGTTATCTTTTTTAAAATCAAAATTTTAAAATTTAAATTTTACGCATTTTTTTCTTTTCTGAAAATCAAAATTTAACGGGGTTGACAGTTTGTATGGAAACAGATGAATTAATGAGCCTATTGACTTCCATCTTAGTACAAATGCTCGAAATGAAAAATAAAAAAACAATTCGACACGTTTTTACCTTTTTTGAAAATCAAAATATAAAGGAGTCGACTGTAGGTTAACAGTTTGTTTGGAAAAATATGCATTATTGAGCCAATTGACTTCCAACTTGATAAAAGTGCTCTAAATGAGAAATAGAAAAACAATCCGACACGCATTTTATCTTTTTTAAAATCAAAATTTAACATGATCCACAAAGGGTTAACAGTTCATATTGAAACAAATGAATTAATGAGCCAATTGACTACCAACTTGATAAAAGTGCAAATCATAAATGAAGAAATAATTCGACACGCATTTTTTCTTTTTTTAAAATCAAAATTTAACGGAGTGAACTGAGGGTTAACAATTTGTATGGAAAAAGATGAATTAATAAGCCTATTGACTTCCATCTTAGTACAAATGCTCGAAATGAGAAAAAGAAAATAATGCGATACGTGTTTTTTACTTTTTTAAAATAAAAATTTAACGAGGTCAACAAAAAATTAACAGTTTGTCTGGAAAGAAATGAATTAATAGGCCTATTGACTTCGCACTTAGTAAAAGTGCTCCAAATGGAAAATGAAAAAAATTCGAAATATGTTTTTCAAGATTTTGAAAATATTTTATTTTTAAATATTTTGTAGATAGTTTGTATGGAGACTGATGATTAATTGAGACTTTAAACTTGCTGAAAGCGCTTGAAATTAAAATTAAATAATCATACATGAATTTTGTTTGTGTAAATGTAAATGTTTTTCAGTTTAACTAATTTTATGAGCCTCTTTGCATCAATAGGCCCACGCCAACCTCAATTCCGCCACTGAGAGCACAATTGAAATGATGAGAGCACAAATAAGCAGCCGCAAGGCAAATGATTGTTTTCCATTGTGACAGACCAAAACACTAAAAGTTGATAACATAAATGTGAATAAACAAACAGAAATCTCTTGGGGAATAGTTTATCGGATATGGAATGTTACAATAAGAATTAGTAAAGGGAAGGTAGCAGACAATTAAGTGTGGCCTTAGTGTTTGAAGCAGCAAATTGTGTAAATTAAAGTGTACTTTAAAAGCTCAAAAGTATGCATAAACTTTTGAAATTATTTCACAAAAGCGGATGAGTTGATTACGTTGTAGAAAGTATTAGCATTTATATAAAGTTGAATTTGTTAAGTAAAATGAGATCAGATAGAAAGTGGGTAGGTGGGTCATGCATAGAGTTCTGTTGGGTTCTTAGTGATACCAAATTGAGATCGATTTGTGAGTTAAAGTGCTTATGGCAAAACTTAATAAGGACTTGAGTCCTGGTGTCGAGACCTCATTCAGTCGAGTACTCAGATAGTAAGTAACGCAAATGTATCAAGGACGTGTAGGAACCGTACAGATGCTAAAATGAACCGCGCCATATTTCTAAGACATTTGAGTCTAATGTTGAAAAATTTTTAAAGGAAGTAAGAGACGGTAAGAATAGGATTTGTTTAGTCTTTTTCTGGGAAGCTGCACATTGACAAGGAAAGTCACAAAGCCTTCAATGATTAGTTTCTCAGATCATCCTCATTCATCATCCTCTCATTCATCTGTACATTTATCTGTCCAGTCATCCATCCACTCATCCATCTACTAATCCCTCAACTCATTCATCCACTCAATAATTCATTGACACAAGAAATACAGGACCGTTTCATCTTCTCTTCCTTATCCTCTACTTCTACTTCTTCTTCTTATTCTTCTTCATCAAAATGACAATCATTACCGAAGTAAAGTTGTAAACTGATCCCAGTCTTTCAGTCAAACCTCTGGTCGCGACATGTTGCTGTCCATTCGTTCAACGCAAAGCTGCCGCATTTCTACTGAGACCCTGTCCGAATGGCATCAAAACGCAGACACCAACTACAACCGCTACAATTGACAGATGTTGCGAAACACGCTTCGAATGGCTGCAGCCAAAAACGCTGCTTCCCCTCCCGCCCTCCCTTTCCGCACTCTACTCACAAACGGCCAAGCGTGCGCCGCCTGCCAAACTGCCAAGTGGCAGACGACTCAAGAACGCATACTTCAGCGTACCGAAAATATGAACGACAACAATGACGAAAACAAAAATGCCAACAACAACAACAACAACAACAATTGCTATTGCCATTGTGCGCCCCAACACTGCTGACAACTGGCTAAAACAATTGAAAATACTTTCGTGCGTTGCACGCCGTAACTCAGTTCATCTGTATGTATGTATATGTGTGTGTTTGTATATAGTTACATGTATATATATGTATGTATATATGTGTTTGAATGATTATTGCCATTGTAGCGTTTACTCGGGCATTGTTATTCTTGCTGCTGCTGCTGCTGCTGCTGCTACGTGTTGTCGTTTTCGTTTTCCGGCTGTGTTTGCTCATTTTTGCACCCTGCACCGGTGCGCAGTGGTCAATGCGTCTGACATGAAGTCTGTAACGACTGCAAGTTGAGGGAATAGAGGAAAGAATAAATAACTCACGCATGCAAAACTGCAAGTATTCTATTTATAAAAAAAAACTGCTTAGAAGAAAATTATATGTGCCGAGTTGTGTGTAGTTGTGTAGTGTAGTGTACAAACAAGTCGTTAAAGACTGACCAAAAGACCTTTACTTGTTCTTTCTTCATTTTTGTTTTAAACAATTTTACATTTTACATTTTTTTGCTCTCGTTGTTTAGTCTTTAAAACTGTCAACGTCAACTGTCAACAAAACGATGCCAAAACGAAACCCAAAGAAATTTGTGTCATTCAGTGAAACAACTTGCAACATATTTTGAAAGTATCAAAGTACATATAAAAGTTTTACTTAGAGGTAATTGGACACAATTTTCCAGTTGTGATTTGGTTTGACTAAAACTTGACATGAAAATGGAATTGTAAAAGGTACTGAAAGGGATCAGACATATATATGCAATGGTGTCGATAACACCGTGCAACAAAAATTAAAAAAATTGTTCACACCGGAAAAAATCCATATGGGCGTGAAACTAGAGACCAAACATAGTAATACTGCGTAGTCAGTTTTTCATTTCTACATTATTTGTCCTTTTAAAAGGACTTCAAAATTTTGAAGGTGATAAAAAATAAAAAAACAAAAAAAAACACTTAACCTCGTTAGAATATGGCGATATGTATATCAAATGAAAGAGGAAAGGCTCAAGAATTTAAATAAAACTGATTTTTTATCTATTTGTAAAAAAAGGATATAAAAAATGTCCTTTGAAAATTTTAATCCTTTATATCCTTGAAAATTTATACAGAATTTTCTTGAAAAGTAAGTATGTTAAAACTCCAAATCTCCTTGATCACGTGTCAAAATTTCATTATTCTCGCTTCATTGATTTTGTATCTTTTTATTATTTAAAATAAGGATACTCAAATAAATTAGAATTTTTGTACTTCATTAGAATTGCAGCTTCCGCTATTTTTTAATAACTTTCGAACTAATAAAGTTAGAGTAATGAAATTTTGACACGTGAGCAGGGAGATTTGGGGTTTTAACATACTTACTTTTTAAAAAAATTCTATGTAAATTTTCAAGGATATAAAGGATTAAAATTTTTAAAGGACCTTTTTCATATCCTTTTTTTATAAATAGGTAAAGAAATAATTTTATTTAAATTCTTGAGCTTTTTCTCTTTCATTTGATATACACATCGCCATATTCTAAAGAGGTTAAGTATTTTTTATATTTTTTTTATTTTTTATCCCCTTCAAAATTTTGAAGTCCTTTTAAAAGGACAAAGGATGTAGAAATGAAAAACTGAGTACGCAGTATTACTATGTTTGGCCTCTTGTTTCACCTTCATATGGATTTTTCCCGGTGTGAAAAATGCTGTCGCACGGTGTAATATATGTTAAAGTGTATATAAATAACGCAACTGAAATTCAAACCAATGTAAATTTGTCCCTATTTGGTTTCAACTCAACTGGTCAAACCCATAAATCTTGGAGCTCGTAATCCATTACATTCATTCAACTTAAATATTCCATTGTCATTTCTTCTTTAAAACCCAACTTCAGCATTGACACTGTGACACTGCCAACGAATTAGAGGTTAATTAATCCGACGCTGTGGGATTTTCGTTTTGTGTTTGTGTTTTTGTTATTTTTTATTTTTTTGTGCTTTCGCTGATTTGCACACAAATTCCATTTTCACCTTAACATTTAAATTTTTCATGCGCATGCCATGGATTTTTAATGCTTTCCAATGTTCGCGAAATGCGATCGATTTGCGTTTACGTTTACGTTGTTATTGTTGTTGGTGTTTGTGGTATTAGCATCAATGGTGTTATTGTTGTATTCATTGATAATCAACGGTGAAAACATAAAAATTCAATGGCGAGGAAAGGTTTTGCAAAGCGGAAATTACTCGATTGGACGGCGAACGGTGGTGCGCCGATTGGTGCGGGTGAACGAAGTATTCGGTGAGCGTTGCATTTTTATAGCATTCGGATAATGGGATTTTATTGGCCTTCGAATGTGCGCCGATGAAGTGTAAAGTGGAGGCGTCAGGGAGCAAATGGGATTAGACTTGGGTAAGCGTTGAATGTTTCATGTACGCCGAGTTGACACAAATTAAATGCTTCCTAAAACAATTAACGTAGCCAGAAATTGCAGGCAATGCAAAGCAGGTTGAAAATGTTGACATTAATTGACTTTTAATTCTATTTATATTTGTTAAAGTTGCTTATTCTTTTCGAAGAAGAAAGTTTTGAAATCGTATTACTTTATTTAAAACTAATTCATTTTTCATAAGTTATCATGTCAATTATAACGAAAGAAAAATTTGTTCTTGAAAAGTTTTTGCATTCAGTTTTTTCAAAGTTAATTCAATAAAACCACAAAATACTAAAAACTTGTGTAAACCCAACGCCTTTCATTAGTCTGGAGCCTCAAATAATCAATAACAAAACTTACTTAAGTTCATGGAATTTTACGTTTTCTAAGTGTTTTTTCTTATTTCTTTCAAATACTTTTTCGCAAGTGTGATGCAAACCCTCGCTGCTTCACATTACTTACAATATACCGAAATCTGTGCAGCAGAAATGGCAGCCACTCCCCAGCTTAGGGACAAGCCAGCTTAAAATTCACTTAACAAAACGTAGAAAAACGTTCACGGCACCACATGTGGTATGAGTAACATTGAAAAATGATTTACTACATTCAGCGAATTGCTGACTGCTGTAAACAACAAAACTAATAAATATGGTCGAAAATAGAGAAATAAATTATAAAAACGAAAATTAAACAGAAACGCTAAGCATATTTTCGTTGATTATTTGAAATTGATTTAATTTGAAAGAAAAAGTAAATTCGTATTATTGAAATTACATATTTATTGCTATTAAATAATTAAAATGAATTAAACTCGATTCTGAACTAAAGCAGTAATTAGTGAAAATAATCCATTATAAATATTTGAAAATATTTTAATTTGAAATTTACGTTGCATATTTGACATGAATTGAAATTAAAAGAGAAACGTTAAGCATATTTTCGTTGATTATTTGAAATTGATTTAATTTGAAAGAAAAAGTAAATTCGTATTATTGAAATTACATATTTATTGCTATTAAATAAGTGAAATTCATTGAACTCGATTCTTAACTAAAGCAGTAATTACTGAAAATAATCAATAAGAAATATTGAAAAATACTTTAATTTGAAATTTACGTTGCATATTTGACATGAATTGAAATTAAAAGAGAAACGTTAAGCATATTTTCGTTGATTATTTGAAACTGATTTAATTTGAAAGAAAAAGTAAATTCGTATTATTGAAATTAAATTTTTATTGCTATTAAATCATTAAAATTAATTAAGTCAGAGTTACTGAAGAAACGTATTGTAATTATTAAATATTAATTTAATATGAAGTTTAATTGTTATTATTTATTTAATATGATTTTATTATTTATTTAATATGAACTGTAGTATGAAAATAATTATATAATAATTATATAATAATTTTATAAAAAAGTAAACATTTTTTAATATTATTTCAGCATGTAAAGTATACTAAAAAATCCATTAATTTTCCTATACAAAGCTTTTGTAATCCATATCTCGCGTTGCATAAGTTCAATCAAGTTATGCTAGATGACGTTAGAAACATAATATTTCGTACTAAAAAAACTTCTCAGACAGTTCTGTATTTGCTAAACTCAGTTTTGTTTGAGCGCTCGTCAAAGCAAAGAGAAAGGACGTACAGTCCTGTACAGGTTTTCTTGCATAAAGGTGAAAACGCAGGCCAGACGGCTGAAAATGTGAATAGTGTTTATGGTCCTAAAACTGTAACAGCCAATCGGGTGTAATTTTGGTTTCATTCCGACAATTTTGGTGTCAAAGATGATCCGCGCTCTGGAAGACCAACTGTCGAATATGTCAATAAAAGCATAGAAATCTTCAAGTGTGACTATTAGAAAAGCAATGTTTAGATTTTGCATAAACTGAACATTGCTCGAAAAGCCGATTGGAACCAAATGAATAGGATAAGTTAGCTATGAAGTATAGGTAGGAGATGTATGCGGCACAGACCGCATTTTTACTCGGAGGCCGAAATGGTCCATTGTGTATCCCGTTTAATATTTCTCTAGAGCTAACCAGCAATCTCAATCCGAGACAAACCAGTTCAACTTCTTAGTGAAGGAAAGCAGATCTGAGGTTTTTTTGCCACGCTAACCAGGTCCGTCAGGAATCTTAACCCCAGCGTACGGAGTTGACTTGAATAAGACTGGATACAAAAAAAGCCTGATGTATGAGTACCAAATGAGTTCATGAGAAAAACAACTTCATGGATCCAATGTCCATCTGTGAATTGCCAATAATTAAAAAAAAAATCGACCCATTTCTGAAGAGGTTGGTGACTGGTGATGAAAAGTAAATCACTTACGACAATGACAAACGACAACGGTTGTGTTCGAATGACGGTTAGCCACCTCAAACGGTAGCCAAACCAGTATTGGAGGTCGGGAAGGATTTGCTGTGAGTTTGATGTGATTGGCAGGGAATCATTTACCATGAGCTGCTTCCCCACGGCTAAACTTCTAATTTGTATTTGTATTATTAACAATTGGACCGTTTAACCCTAATTTCCAGAAGTGAGCCTCACAGTCTCACTAAAGATTTCAAATGGTGATAAAACCAAAAGATTTTCGATTCCATTATTTTATGTAATCCAATGGAATGTTAAAATTATATTGCATTTATAAATTTAACATTTTAGACAGTTTTTGTACTTTTTAAACAAATGTTTTCAGTAATTTAGCTCATATAAGCTTGACAGTCTCACTTCTGAGTTTACGTTACTTTTAAAATTCTGGGAATAAGGGTTAAAAGAAGCGCTGGCCCAGAAGCTCCCCCACGGCCAAAGGCTTCATTCGAATTTGTACTGTAAACATTTGGACCATCTGAGAGAAAAAATCGCACAGAAGCGGCGATCTTTGGTCAATAGGAAAGGAACTGTGTTCAGCCACGACAATGCCAAGCCATACACATCGATAGTGACTCGCTAGAAGCTCCGAAAGTTTAGTTGGAAGGCTCTTGTGCATCCACCTTGTAGTCCGAATCTCGCACCAAGTGATTAGCACCTCTGTTCCTGTCTACGGTGAACGATTTTGCTGGTGAAAAATTTGCCTCAAGAGAAGCTTGTAAAAATTGTCTGTCCCAATATTTTTCGAATAGAGACGAGGGTTTCTCTGAGCGAAGCATAATTGAATTGCCTTTAAAATAGTAACAAGTGATCAAATAAAACGTTGCATATTTGACTTGAATTCTAACTATGCAAAATAAAGCCACAAAATTGTATTAATTTCTAATATTCAACTAAACTCAAATTATTTGATTGTTTCAAAGACGGCAATTAAATCAAGAATGCAATAAATTCAATAATTTCAAATCAATTTTTGACGCTGCTTTAATTAATTTATAATTCGGTGGTGATTGATCTAATTAATTGTTTTAATTAATAGCAGTGTTACGGGCCAAATCAAGTTTAATTAAACACTTTGCTCCAGTTGAACGCACTTTTACCCGCAAATCACCACCGAACGCCTAACTGCCAGTGCCGACGTGTTACCCGGAAATGTAATTCAGCCTTTGTGCCTAACACGCGCTGGGTAATTAATGTCTTTTGCTGCAAATTAGCAAAAACACATGAAGCCAAGCACCGACACACACACGCACACACATACACACACGCCGCTTCTCACAGCTACGAACACCGCACTGCGCTCTGCAGCAAAACTTCGCTGCCGCCACTTTGCACTTGCAACAAGCCAGCAGCAACAAACAGACATCGCAATATCCCATCGCATCGATTAAGGCCAACAGAGGTGGTTTTTTTCATTGATTTATTTATTTTTTTTTTGCAACGGCCGCGAGCTCGTTAGGCACTCAAATTGTTGTTGCCATTCTTTTGGCCATTGTTGAGCGGTGTTGTTTGTATTGTTGAGTGCCTATTGTTGTTGTTGTTGTATGTGGTTTTTTGTAAACTATTTAATAGCACGCAAATTTCAATCGCCAGACGCTTTGCGACTTTCTCATTTATAATTTTTTTTGAATTTTTATTTTTAGTGCAATTTTCACTTTGAATGCTTGGCAGCATTTTCACCAATTCGATTTGTGGTTGTTATTGTTGTAATTGCTGCTGCATTAATATAGGGCAGTAAATTTTCTTCAAATTTTTTGTTGTTGTTTATTTTTGTAGTTGTTGTTGTTGTTGTTGTTATTTTTGGGTTACCACACAATTCGCAACGCTCGTGAATTTTCTTGTTTTCCACAACTTCACTCGTTTGTAGCGAGAAACACTCTGACGGCGGCAAGCTGTCCGACACCGTTGAACGTTTGCAAAAATCGCTCTTCTTCTTGCTCTCGTTCTTCTTCTTCTTGCAAGCAGTGTTGTTTGCACGCAGCGGCTGCTCCGTTTGCTGCTGTCTCTCTGCGCCGCTGTGCCCTGCGCGCCAGCTCGATGGCTGCTCGGCGTTCGCTCGCTCGTCTGTCTATCTGCAGTCGAGCAGGAGGACACGGCGAAAGCTTGCGTGCCGTCCATGTGTCAGCTGGGGTGCTTTGCGCTTCACGCTTTCGGCTACCGGCAGATGTGTTCGAGCATCGCAAAAGCTTTGCATGCTGCTGCCACCACCGCCGCCGCCGCCACTGCAGCTGCTGCTGCTCGGCACTTGGTTGCTCTCGTGACGGCAACACAGTAGCGACATGTGAGCGGTTTTTGGGTGTCTGGGCCGGCGCGGCAGAGGTGGGTGCGTCGAGGTGGCTGCTGCTGTCAATGAGAAAATCGAATTGCGGGAAATGCAATTTTTGCGCAAATTAGTTGCAGCTGCAGCTCGCAGTGAGGCTGCACTGAAAGAGCGAACGAACAATTGAGCGCTCACGAGAGAGCAGACGAGCCGCATGTCAAGCATGGTCGGCAGTTTATCTGCAAGTTGATTAAAATCTGCCAAAAAAAAAATGCACCTACAAAATGTCAACTAATAACTGTATTAAAAATTTACGCTAAAAATGTCTACTGCTTAAATTTATAAGAAAATTTGTACAATTTCAATTGTCTCAAAACTGTCTGCCTTTGATGTCCTTCTAGTCTTCAGCTGCCAGCGTAACCAATGCCGTTTCACGTGAACTTCTGCACCGACTCCCACAAACACACACGTGCACATGCATACGGATGGAACTTTTACTTGTACACGTACCGCCACACACACACGCGCACACATCACACAACGTGCTCGTGCGCCGCGGTCGTCTGTTCGTTTTCTTAAGCGGAACGCACACGTGATTTTACATTCTTCACTCCCAGCCCTGGTTTTTATTATTGCCGTTATGGATTTTCAGTTGCATTCAGTCAGATGTGTGTGACTGATTTGACGCTCCGATTGTCAGCAACGCCTACAACATTTTCTTGTTTCAATTATCAAAACTGTCAGCACAGCTGCCACTTGGACAAAATGTACCAAATTTGCGCTGTTACCGATTTAATTGCCCGAATTGCAAATATGTTAAAACCCAAAATCTCCTTGATCACGTGTCAAAATTTAATTACTCTAACTTTATTGGTTCGTAAGTTATTAAAAAAAAGGCGGAAGCTGCAATTCTAATGAAGTACAAAAATTCTAATTTATTTGACTATCCGTATTTTAAATAATAAAAAGATACAAAATCAATGAAACGAGAATAATGAAATTTTGACACGTGATCAAGGAGATTTTGGGTTTAAACATACTTACTTTTCAAGAAAATTCTATATAAATTTTCAAGGATATAAAGGGTTAAAATTTTCAAAGGACCTTTTTCATATCCTTTTTTTACAAATAGATAAAAACTCAATGTTATTTAAATTCTTGAGCCTTTCCTCTTTCATTTGATATACATATCGCCATATTCTAACGAAGTTAAGTATTTTTTATATTTTTTTTATTTTTTATCCCCTTCAAAATTTTGAAGTCCTTTTAAAAGGAAAAAGGATGTAGAAATGGAAAACTGAGGATGCAGTATTACTATTTTTGGTCTCTAGTTTCACGCCCATATGGATTTTTGGCGGTGTGAAAAATTTTTTTATTTTTGTCGCACGGTGTAATAGAAGCAAATTCATGTCCGAGTGGGTGTGTTTTTAACTCAGGGCTGAAGACCTCATGTTTCCCTAACTAACTACTCAACACTCAGGTGATATGCCAGTAAAAGCAGGAACCATGTTGAACTTAGATAGACATCAATTAAGAATACACTGATGGACCAAAACTTAGAAAGACCACTGGTGCGCAAAAAATTCATTTAACCTTACGAACGTTCTTACCTTCTTCTTCTTCTTTAACGCAGAAGTGCAGATAATTTATATGTTAATTAAATAAAGTTCCTAATATTTGTGGATTATTATTATAATTCATCGAAAAAATGCACTACGAACTAGAAGATCTATTGTGCCCCTTTCATACAAAAATTCTTGTACGTTCCACGTCCGAGAAGAATTTTAATATCGCTCCTCCTTTTAATATCGCGACTCGACAATCGACAGTAGTAAGTAATCCCCCAACTAATTTTGGAATACATTGAAATATATGAACTTTAAAAATAATAACTTAACCCAAAGACGTTTCTAAGACAAACTCAAAGGATTCTCAATTTGCTAAATGTGCCAAACAATTTGCCAAATTCGTTGCCACTAAATTTTACCTTCCATTGCACCCATCGCTGATGCGAATCCATTGTACGCTGGCAACAGTTGGCGCACTTGACTGAAGAATATGTGTCGAACTTTGGCAATAATTTCATATTTTTATGCTACTTTTCGTGCTTTAAACAATTTTTTAAGTGTTCCATAAAATGCCACTTTGCAGCTGCAACACCTTATGCTGCTGACACTTATAGCCAACACACACACACACGCAGTCAAACGAGCAAACTTGAAAAATTGTGGCGCAGCGCACAGTGCACAGTCAATGCACAAAAATAGGTCAAAGTAACACAATATTCGAAGATATCGATCTC
Source organism: Melieria picta (assembly GCA_964056695.1). Lineage (NCBI taxonomy): Eukaryota > Metazoa > Arthropoda > Insecta > Diptera > Ulidiidae > Melieria > Melieria picta. Next base: position 20,604,472 of record OZ057398.1, on the reverse strand, counting down.
ATTTTAATAGAAAATAGTCTCGCTAAGTTGGGAACATATGTTGTATAGTTTTTAACATGTTTAACTAATAGTTTTAGTTGGTACAGTTATTTGAAGTTGAGAATGTTTAGTTGGCATTGATGCAACATGCATTTACAGGGACTTAACGATTATAAGTTTTTTAAGGAAATAATTGCAATGTAACTATTATAAGTCAACATACATTTTTCTTGTTGATTGTAATTACTATTTGCGACAGTTAATTTTTACGTTGCGTAATAACTTATGAGAAACACATTTTTTTTTCGTTCTCGATAATTATTATTTTGGAATTTTTTTTTTTACGTTGCTTCATAACTTTTATTTATGACTTTTTTTATTTACATTACCTATAACTATTATTTTGAGAATTTTTTTTTTACGTTGCTTCATAACTTTCATACCACATTGTGAGTATGAATGGGTTTTTAATTGTTTAGTTATTGGTGGAAATTAGTTTTCTGCACTTAATTTGCGTTTGTCAATCTGAAACAATTAAAAATCAATTCATACCCAAAATGTGGTAATTCAACGTAAAAAATATGTTTTTTCAAAATAATAATATAACTATCGGCAACGTAAATAAAAAAAAATCATAAAAAAAGCTATGAAGAAACGTAAAGAAAAATGTCTCAAAATAATAGTTATCGGTAATGTAAATAACAAAAGTCATAAATAAAAGTTATAAAGCAACGTAAAAAAAATCCCAAAATAATAATTATCGACAACGAAAACTATACTTGTTACTTATAAGAGTTATTATGCAACTCAAAAATATTTATTACATGATAATAGTTATAGGCGACGTAAAAAATTTCTTATTGGGAATAATTCTTATAAAGCAATATTTTAAGAAATTTCTTAAATTAGGGCAATTTTTTATTTCCAACTGAACTATTTTTCAATGGAAAATATTTTTTTGTTTTTAATATTCAACGTTTTTCTCAACATCTCAGGCAAAGCAAGCAATTAATGAAAAAAGTATAAAATGAAGGTTTCGTGTTTAAGACTTTTTATTTTTTTGGGGAAGTTTTGAGAAAGTTTTGGTGTTTGAAGACCCCCTTATTTTTTAATAAGGAATATTTTCTCAAAAAACAATATAGTACTTTTTTCAATATTTTACTCAATACAAGCTTTTTATGAAAAATTTTTCCGAAAAACATGAAAAAGGGGGGTAAGGAAAGGGGGAGGGGGTTCATGACTACACAAACAATATTCAAACTTTTAATGCAAACAACTTTGTCTTAGACATCAAAGCTCTAGCTCTTCAAGTTTTTATACTTTCCGTGTAAAAGTCTATAGGGACCCTTTAACCTTTATGTGCAAATTACAAAAAACTCAGACGTGCTGGACTATTACTTTGTTAGGCAAAAATGATCAGTACGACGTCCTCTTTCAGCAATATACGGTCGATACTCTGTTGCACACAAAAAGTTTAAAATTGTTGTACTGTGTTATTTTAGATCTCTGTGCATTTCACATTCAGTAGTCTTTATTAGACAATTTGACATATTTGTATGGGTATCTACTTACTATATATAAATACTTAAGTTGGATAAGGTTCGGAAGACGGGTGTGGGAAAGTCCCGGCTCCTGTCAGAATCCAAGGTATTGTGGTTGTTGAATTATTTGCTTTCCCTGTTAAAAATTACAAGGTTCGATAATTGTACTTTCGATACCTCTGTTAGTTCTATATATAAGAAAGCGTCTTCTCAAACACTTGAGCCGCATTGACTGTAGTAAACATTGACATAGAAAGTGAATCATAGAATCAATCGGGTCCACCTCTTTTTCATTGAGACAAGCTCTGCAGATATGTGCAATAATAATGATAACTCTTCATTGAACCATTACTTGCTACTAACTACATTACTTTTGTTAAGCTCTAAAGGAACCATTTGTATCTAAACCTGGCCGTAATGACCTTTAAATTTATCATTTAACCCAAAGTTAATTTATTGCGCTCTAATCTAGGATATGCTGCCTTCATATGGAGATCTTTTTATGCCTCTGGTATAAATCGGCTTGAAGATTTTTATTTACTTTGCCTTTCAATTCTCTTCTATGACTCACTCAGTCAGCTTTTGAACCTAAAAATGCTATATAGTCAAAGAGCATTTCATTTCTCAAAATGTTCATTCAATATGGTCAATGGACAATTTCACTTCGGTTAATATTTTAGTCATCAGTTGAAGTTATAGTTATTTTTAAATTCTTTTAGGTAGATCAGAAAGTAGTTCCTTCTATCGAGGTAACTGCTACATTAAGGCCAGCGCCTGGTTTAGAAATTTTAAATTTTTGAAAATTTTTTTTTCCAGAATATGATAGTTTAATATGTTTGGAATTATGTCCTAAAATATTTTGTCTCTACTCGAACTCCTTCACGTCCAAATTCAGGAACAATGCACCGCGCTCCGCCTACAACTCCTCCGCCTCCGAAACTTTAAACTCGTTTCCTGAAAAGTGAGTGTTTTTCCATCGGTTCCCATCATTACTCGTAAACTTATGGCACATACACTCTTCAGATGGGTTTGCGTAAACTGGACCATTTTGAGGCACATCGTTAAACCAACAAAAAAGTACGCTCATTGTGAGCGTACCCAAAAAGTACCATTTTCCGACTTATGCCACCATTTCCGGAATTTTCATTATTTTTCACTCAATTTAGGTTCAGTTTACAAACAAATTAGTTCTTAACAGAATGCCATTCGATTTTTTCAGATCTGACGAGATTTGCGAACTGCACGCTGGGAACCATGCAAAATGAACCCCAACTTCACGCCGCGATACGGCGGCCATTTTGTAACACAGCGGACAAAAAAAATTTTTTTTTACATGTTCAAACAATAAAACATTTATACCAAAAGAGTTTTTGACAACCAATCTACTCCTTCCTTGAAAAAAAATAAACAAAAACACACTGTCTAAACCAGGCGCTGGCCTTAATATTCATTTTCGAACCCCGCGTTGAGATCTCAGACTCCATTTTGTTGAGACCTGATAATCATATGAATAAATATTTCAACGTCCTCATACCGATCACGCCTCCTTCAGGACGTTAGGAACATCCCCCAAGCGAAATTTACAAAAACTACAATAAGTTAAGTATTGGAAATAACCGATTTGATTTTTCAGTCTTCGTAAAAAATTTCCTCAACTTCGAAACACATCCTTTATTTTTGGTCGTCTTTTGTATGGCAACAGGACACTGTTCGACAGGCCGCCGCAAGCGAATGCGCTCATTGCGATTTCATTCGATTTATATTACGACACGTTGCGCGGGTGTTTCGGTTCATTTGTACGATGTCGATGAGTGATCCATGTGTGTGTGTGTGCGTTCAACTCACAGTTGAACTGTTAACGCTGGCACAGTGCACACTTGGCGCAATGAAAAATGAACACTTTGTTGAATCCACGCACGCGTTGCCGCCCTACGGACGCACTCGCACAGTCGCAATACACTTGCACAATGAACTCGCACACACACACACACACACATTCGCATTCACATGTGTCCATAAATTTATTGTTGTTTCGTGTGAGCGGCAGCAGCGGGGCGTAATAAAGTGAATGCACTGCACAATAGATTCGAATGGAACGCTTAGCGAAAACGATAACAGCACACTTGACACACATACAAAGACGCCAACACACATACGCACACAAAACGAAACAATTGTTCGCACATACCAAACGACATTTGCCATTATGACATTTCTTATGACATTCGTTTTTGCGCGCACGCGTTCTATGTTTTTTCGTTTGCTGTTTATTTGCATTTTCGGTGAGGTCTGCACTTCGCTTTGATGGCGTTGGTATTGAATTTCTATTGTCCTGCATCCGCTTTACATCTCATTTCATTTATGGCCGCCCTTTATTTCCTGCTGTTGCTGTTTTTTTTTTTTATTCAATTGTGGATAATTTTTATGGCTTTCGTGCCATTACCGTGTGCGCGTGTATTGCTATCAATGTCGGACAGTTTGTCAGTCAACAGTGAGTGTATGAACGGTAATTTCAAACGCTTCTCACTCCAACAACAGCACCAACCATTTTTTCACACGCCATCGCGCACGTTGGCGAACATTTTTGTTTGGCTTGCAGGCGAATGGTCGCCAAATTCAATAAAAAATCTCTTTGTGTGGATTTTATTGATGTGTCATAAATTTGATTGTACATGTTTTTTTATTGGCTGCTTGTTAATTTGGGCTAACATATTTACGGTCAAATAAACCGATAAATCGGTCAATAAAATCAGAAAATCAATTCATAAAAATTAGACTAATTAAGGCATAAAAACATTTCCATATCCCTGATATGTGATGGTTGTTTGTTACTTATTACGACTTCATTAAACAATTCCAAATCGCGACAGTGGAAAAAGTTTGGTTAGGATCCAACACTTTCTACAGTGAACAAGGAAAAAAATATATGTATACCCATTGGTCGTGAAAGTGTTAATGCAATCACTTTTATAGCACATTTTACTGCAAAAATATGTAAAATTCTCTTGTTATTGTACATACTTTCATTGACTGTTCTTTTGTACAATGCAAAATGACATTTGCAGTTCAGGTTATGAACTTTTTACGGAACTCAACTACGGAATTCAACTTAACTGCTGCTAACAGGAAGTGCAAGTTTTTCGACAACAGTTTTGCAAAGTGTGAATTTGTTTTGGTTTTTGTTGTTGTTTTATGTTTTGCTCGAAAGTGCACATTACACGGAAATGGCAGGAGGAAAATTGAAAGCGGAAACAAATTTCGAATCTCTAAATTGAAAACAGGAATTGAGTAGTAAACGAAAAAAAACTTTGTTGTGTTTTGTTGTTTGTTGAAGCAAAAAAGAATAGAAAACTATAAGAATGCGTTTTTGGAAGTGTGAATGAAAAAATAGGAATTTTTTTGTAGACGCTTTCTAATGACTTTTTCATACTGTACTCATTTTCCTTACGCATGTCCTCTAAATGTAAAATTACATTAAATTTCAAATGACTTATAAGTCATATTGTTGCAATTTAACCTTTAAAAAACAAATGAATGAGTATGTCTCTTAATAAGTTTTTTTTTCTTTCGAATTTTGCAAAAAAAATTTGTTAAACGATTTGATAAAAAGCATAATTGGATAATTACATTTTTTGAGTTCATGCTTAGTGTGATCACATAGTCACTAAAAGTTCAACAGGAAGCAATGAAGGCAACATGTCGGCTGTATTCCTACGGGCCATGGCACGACGAAAGGATCTCGGATCACAGAGAAATTTTTGGGAGGTTGTCAGGGCAATATCCGTTACTTCTGGCCCCTAAGGACTGCCTGACAGCTGTAGTATCCTTTGGGAGAAATTTTAAATTCAGGTTCCCGACATGTGAACAATGGTATAATCCGGAGTACATGCTAGGGGACCTGACGGCCAGTTTCTTCACTGACGGTTCCAAAACCGATAGAGATACTAGAGTTGGATGGCACCTTAATGAGAGTGTTAATTGTTACTATTCTTTAGGAGGGCTTGCAACCGTCTTCCAGTCGGAGGTCTTCGCCATTCTGAAGGTAACGGAAGGGATAATCGAGAAGAATTGGCGCGGGAAACTTATAGCAGTCTCTAGTGACAGTCAGGTTGCACTTAAGGCCCTGCAGAACGCGCGAGTGATTTCGAAGATTGTCCAAGAATGTAAGATGAAGCTTAGGTCGATTTCGCGACATAATAAGGCACGCCCTTGGGACCAGAACTAATAACACCGTGCGACAAAAATTAAAAAAATTGTTCACACCGGAGAAATCCATATGGGCGTGGAACTAGAGACCAAACATAGTAATACTGCGTACTCAGTTTTTTATTTCTACATCCTTTGTCCTTTTAAAAGGACTTCAAAATTTTAAAGAAGATAAAAAATAAAAAAAATATAAAAAATACTTAACCTTGTTAAAATATGGCGATATGTATATCAAATTAAAGAAGAAAGGCTCAAGAATTTAAATAAAATTGATTTTTTATCTATTTGTAAAAAAAGGATATGAAAAAGGTCCTTTGAAAATGTTAATCCTTTATATCCTTGAAAATTTACATCGAATTTTCTTGAAAAGTAACTATGTTAAAACCCCAAATCTCCTTGATCACGTGTCAGAATTTCATTATTCTCGCTTCATTGATATTGTATCTTTTTATTATTTAAAATACTGATACTCAAATAAATTAGAATTTTTGTACTTCCTTAGAATTGCAGCTTCCGCCTTTTTTTAATAACTTTCGAACCAATAAAGATAGAGCAATGAAATTTTGACACGTGATCAGGGAGATTTGAGGTTTTAACATAGTTACTTTTCAAGAAAATTCGATGTAAGTTTTCAAGGATATAAAGGATTAAAATTTTCAAAGGACCTTTTTCATATCCTTTTTTTACAAACAGATAAAAAATCAATTTTATTTAAATTCTTGAGCCTTTCTTCTTTAATTTGATATACATATCGCCATATTCTAACGAGGTTAAGTATTTTTTTATATTTTTATCCCCTTCAAAATTTTGAAGTCTTTTTAAAAGGAAAAACGATGTAGAAATGAAAAACTGAGTACGCAGTATTACTATGTTTGGTCTCTAGTTTCACGCACATATGGATTTTTCCCAGTGTGAAAAATGCTGTCGCACGGTGTAATCGGCACCAGTCTAGCAGGCACTCTGAACTGGACCAAATTCTATGTAAACAGCTTACATAGGGAGCGATGGTCTAGTTGGGGAAGCTGCAGAACTACCAAGTGTTTTGTGTTAGGCCCAAACAAGGCAAATTTATTTTTGAACGTTTCAAGCTCTCCATCGAAGCATTAATACCCCAACATCGCTGTGTAGGGTGTACAAAAAAAAAAAATAAGAAAGAAGAAGAAAAAGTTTCCAGCAAAACTTTCCACTGAGCGTAGAACAAATAAAAGCAGACATAATCGAAATGAAGCGTGTAACGCGATTAGAGCAAAACAAGTCGCAGGCACTTTGCCGTGGACTATGTTGCCACCTGTTCTCAACGACACTTATTTAGCTGGGATGTCGCTGCATACAAAGCAAAGGTAAACAAAACACATTCGCTGCTATAATTCTTAAGCATAACAAACGACAACGACGACAGCGCTAATCAAATCAATGCTACAACAAATGACAACAACAAATCCCCTGGCGTTGCCGCTGCTGTTTGCACAAAGTTAACTCATACTCATCCATACACACACACGCACACATGCGCATACGTGTATTTGGCGCAACATCGATGCGCTCGTTGTGTAGCAGCAACTTTTCACTTATGTTGCACGTCAATGTCAACGCTTGCACAACAACAACAATAACAACAGCAATAACAAACACGCCGCAGACAAAGCATGCCGAAGTGGAAGTGGCAACTGCTGCGTTCGGTGCTACTGCGGCAAAGTGCTAATGTCAGCCATGGCGCTGGTGGGCGTGGCCGAGCAGCGAGGCGCTGCGGCAAGTCGAGTTGCTGACGTGTATGCGCGCAATTAGGTCAAATGTAAAGTTGCGCACAATCAACGCGCAGCCAACGACAACACCAACAACACGGCTACAATAATGAAAGCAAACAACTACAGGAACCACCAACAACAACAACACCAGCAGAAAACAATCAACTAGCAACTTGAGGGAAAATCGCACATGTTGTAGATAGACGACACGAAATTTGGTGCATTCGCAATTCTTTGTTGCTCGTTGTGGGCCTTTAATTTTCCGCGCATTCTATATGCAAATTTGATGTCACCATCGCCCGAGTGCGACGTTGTGTCAGCGCATAAATGACGGGCTGCATGCGGCCGTGTCGATGAGGTGTCGCCGTTGATTTGCTTACACCAGTTGTGGGTGATTTTTTGTTGTTGTTGTTGTTGTCATGCAGTGTTGCCATAATTTTAAGGGGTTGCAATTATTGTCTTTTGGTAGCCATCATTTGTCGCCTCGCGCCTGTTTGTTGTGTCAGCCCACAAGTGTCACTTTGATGGAAATATTGTTGTTGTTGCTGTGTGAAACATTGGAGTGACAGCTGTGGCCGCATTCAAAATGTAACACTTAGCCGCCACCTGTTGATGTTGAACGAATGATAAATAGCTTAGTGGCAAATATTTATATGCATACATAGATATGTCAATGCGCCTGTCATGGGAGGGAAAAATTTTACATTACTTATGAATACATTGGCTTCAATTCAGATGTTAACGTGTACGTCATTGAGCATTTAAACTAAATAGACCCAAACAAAGATGGAATTTCATATTTCAATTTTCAATATTTCAATGGCATTGGTCGTAATTTGGTCGAGTGCTTTCGAAAAATTATGCAAATTAAGTTTATTTGTCATGTGGGCTATCTATCTATCTATCTATCTATCTATCTATCTATCTATCTATCTATCTATCTATCTATCTATCTATCTATCTATCTATCTATCTATCTATCTATCTATCTATCTATCTATCTATCTATCTATCTATCTATCTATCTATCTTTTTTTTTTTATTGAGGGGGAAAGCATCGAAAGCCACCCAGTCAGTGTGAGACTTTAACCCACTAAAACCCCCTCACTGTCCGACGGTTAGTCCCCCCTGGGATACCGGTAGGTAATTACGTCAAGGAGGCCGTTTTGAGTATTGTATCTCAAGCGTCAGTCATGGTCTTTGTCATGTTTCTCCTAGTGTCGAGCCCATTTCATCTGGTAACTGCCTCTCCCCTGTCAGCAATATTGATGTTGCAGATTGTTCTTCCTGTTCCACAAGCTATCTATCTATCTATCTATCTATCTATCTATCTATCTATCTATCTATCTATCTATCTATCTATCTATCTATCCATCTATCTATCTATCTATCTATCTATCTATCTATCTATCTATCTATCTATCTATCTATCTATCTATCTATCTATCTATCTATCTATCTATCTATCTATCTATCTATCTATCTATCTATCTATCTATCTATCTATCTATCTATCTATCTATCTATCTATCTATCTATCTATCTATCTATCTATCTATCTATCTATCTATCTATCTATCTATCTATCTATCTATCTATCTATCTATCTATCTATCTATCTATCTATCTATCTATCTATCTATCTATCTATCTATCTATCTATCTATCTATCTATCTATCTATCTATCTATCTATCTATCTATCTATCTATCTATCTATCTATCTATCTATCTATCTATCTATCTATCTATCTATCTATCTATCTATCTATCTATCTATCTATCTATCTATCTATCTATCTATCTATCTATCTATCTATCTATCTATCTATCTATCTATCTATCTATCTATCTATCTATCTATCTATCTATCTATCTATCTATCTATCTATCTATCTATCTATCTATCTATCTATCTATCTATCTATCTATCTATCTATCTATCTATCTATCTATCTATCTATCTATCTATCTATCTATCTATCTATCTATCTATCTATCTATCTATCTATCTATCTATCTATCTATCTATCTATCTATCTATCTATCTATCTATCTATCTATCTATCTATCTATCTATCTATCTATCTATCTGTCTATCTATCTATCTATCTATCTATCTATCTATCTATCTATCTATCTATCTATCTATCTATCTATCTATCTATCTATCTATCTATCTATCTATCTATCTATCTATCTATCTATCTATCTATCTATCTATCTATCTATCTATCTATCTATCTATCTATCTATCTATCTATCTATCTATCTATCTATCTATCTATCTATCTATCTATCTATCTATCTATCTATCTATCTATCTATCTATCTATCTATCTATCTATCTATCTATCTATCTATCTATCTATCTATCTATCTATCTATCTATCTATCTATCTATCTATCTATCTATCTATCTATCTATCTATCTATCTATCTATCTATCTATCTATCTATCTATCTATCTATCTATCTATCTATCTATCTATCTATCTATCTATCTATCTATCTATCTATCTATCTATCTATCTATCTATCTATCTATCTATCTATCTATCTATCTATCGGTCTATTCGATAATTTGATGAATACGGATTTATCAGATTCTACGAATATGTCCGTGTATATTTTTTTTTTGTTAACCCTGCATTACTATCGTTAGAGTGGAATCCACCCTGTGAGTTCAATTTCTGAGTAAAATGTAGATTTTTTAACCAAAACCAACATAAAGTTATAATGTAATCCAGATTTGCATATTTCGGAAGGTTTTAGAGTATATTGCATTTGTATAAAGAAAGAAATTGTTTTTTTACAATTGTTTTCAAAAGTAATTGGGTGTGTTACACCCACGATGGTAGTAACGTTATAACATTGCTGGGTGCTTAACACCGATTGTTAGTAATGAAGTTGTATTCTTTATAAAATACATTTACATATTTTTATTCACTTTTTGGCAAAAATTTTTTTAAATAACGTATAGACCATTTACTTAGTAGAAAATCCTTACAAATTATGCTCTAGGATAAGTAACACAATTTTTTTTATGACTTTTTTGATGATATTTTAATTTAATAATTACCGAATTTTTTTAAGTTATGCCAATTTTTCTGATCGTTTTTTCATGTTATGACAATTTTGCAAAATTTAAAAATTATAAATGACAATTAAAAAGTCGAAAGAAAAATTTTGAAAATACAAAATTAATTAATTTATTTGAAAATATAAACTATATAATTGTCACAACTTTACTTAAAATTAACTCCCACAAAGATTTACTTCGTCAAAAGTTTCACAATTTGAATTAGGACTCTTTTGCATTGTGCTGCAGCTATCAAATACTCGTAGCATCAAACTTCTCGGCACAACTAAAAATATGTAGCTATGAAAAAGATAGAAAAACAAAAACAATATGCTGAAAATGTGAAATATATGTTTGCAAAATTTAGAGTAACCTGTTGCTATGAATCAATCAATTCAACATTGCCAGAAATGAACGCAAGCTATGACGACATGTTTGATAACCTTAAAAAGTAGCAGGCATATTGTTGATTTTTGTTTGAGTTTTTACGCAAAATTTTACCTCGATCCGAAAAAAAATTATTAAATAATTATTTATTGCTTATTTTTTAGCTTTCTAAATCACTAAGCCAAAGAAACATAGCTTAAATATTGTGCAAGATGTGGCTATTTTCCCAATACAACTTTTTATTTCATATTTTTTTGCTTGAAATGAGATGCACATAAACAAATGTTTATATTAAATAAATGAATTAACAAAATTATACAATTTATTTTTGTTTTTACATGTTATGATGTTCTGATTATGAATAATTTGTTTTTGTTTATTTTACCTTAATGGATAAGTAAAACGGATAATAAAGAGTTGTGGGTGGATTACACCCATAGTTAGTAATGGACTTAGTGTAATAGACGATAGTAATGCAGGGTTAACTCGCTGTTTTCTAGTTTTTTAGTTTTGCCTGCAAAACAGTCAAAAGATATTTAATTTCACATAATTTAAACACAACAAAGTAAAACCCTTTGCACCTTTACACCACCCACTCCTACGCAGTAATATTTGTTGTTGGGTCGACCTTAGATTTGCTTCAGCTGCAGCCATCCTCCAAATGAGCCAGAAAGATGCAGTGCAGCAATTAAAACAGTTGCTTACATTTTTGGCTGTTGTTGGCACTCGGTTTGTGGTTGTTGTTGTTGTTTTTGGCGTTAGGTATTTCATTTACAAAGTGGCCAAGCCAAAGTGTCACTTGGCTCATTTATTACAAAAGTAAAAACAAAAACAAAACAACAACAACAGCAGGACCACATACACACACAGCCCCATTTGCTGCCAACAGAAAATGAGTGACAAGTAAACAACAACAATTAAAACAAATTCGGCACTCGCTTGCTTCACGCATTGGTTGCAGCGCGACTGCTGCCGTGCAAACGAGACAAATTTAATGGCGACAGTAATGACGGCCGCAGCAGCTGTTTAGGTTTAGGCGTGACAGCATTTGAGTGCTAAAGTTTTCAAACCTGTAAATTTGTGCACAAAATTCGAAAGGTGGGTAAGTAAATTCTTTCTCTCCACATGAACAAACTTTGGCATTGGTTTTCGTATGGTAAACAGATGACAAATATTCAATAAAAGGCCAGCAGCAACTGAGTCGTTCATAGTTGAATCAAATCAAAAGAATTATTGGTGGAAATTTTTAAATGTAGCAACAATGTGTGTTCGAAAAAATATGCTATGTAAATAAGAATCATGTTGAGGGTTAGAAAATAGGGCGCCTTGACAGTGAAAATGTTGACCTGGGAGAATAAGGAAGGATACAAATAAAGTTCTCATACATCCATCCATCTTTCTTCAACTTAAAAGGAATGAAAGGAACCCAAAGTTTTGTGTTGGTGGCGAAAGGCAAATTGAGAGCTACTTCACAGGCAATTTTACTCTCAGAGGTTTGTTATTAAATCTGACTTAGAACGTTGCTTTGAACTCGAGGTCCAACGTGTGGAGTTCTTAAAGTTTACTTTGTCTATAAGTCTTCTTAACCCTTTCGCTACAGGTTTTTACTGGGGAAAGTTAAAATTTTAAATTTTACGTTTTAGGCTTCTATGTGGTTATATTAGCAACATTCCATAAGACATTTTTTTAATTTTTATACTCGGACCCTGTATTTTAGAGTGTTTTTCTATGAGAGCAACCACATCGTTGTGACTGTAATAATTACTTAAACATAAAACTTTTTACGCATAACGAAAATTTGAATATTTCTTCATTTACTTCAGCCAAAATTAAAAAAAAAGTATCTAAATTGAAAGAAAACGTCAAATTAAAAAGTTATCTAATTTGTTCTGCTTCTTCTTCCTTTACTATGTCAAGATATACCATTAAAAAACGTGTATACTTCTCTTCTTTAAACTTAAATATTCAGTTTATTAATTTCGTATTTTTCCTAAAACTTCAAACTATTCTAAAGACCAACAAAAAAATGTATTCTTGCAACCATAGAGGATGCAGACGTCCACAAAGTAGCATGTTGCCATATGGCAGCAAAATACCGAAAGGGTTAAATCACCTATAACTATCAGAATTTTTTTCAATTCAACCATTTCAACGGGTTTTTTCGGCAATCACTCTGGCAACACTGGTAGTAAAGTCAGCTTTGTCGTTTTAGCAAACACTACAACCACCCGTACGTACAGTACGAGCAAAAACTGCACGACATGTCGCTGCCAATTTAGTGAGTCTTGGATTTAGTGGCTTTTTGCTAATGTTTCAAATTGTATTTGTTTTTGTAGAGCGTTTTCGACGCTTAGTAGAGGGTGCGAAAAAACTTGTAAATTAGCAGAAGAATAATTTTAATCATCGCTTTTTATAATAAAAATTAACTTAGAAAAGAATGTAGACATGGAATATTTACTCACCTGACCCAAAAGTATCCAATTTTGTGCAAAGTAAGAGTAACAAAAGAGTGTTTTACAAAAACTAAATGACAACAAAGGCAAGAACAAAGTTTCATATTCATTCATACTCGTAGCTTGAAAATTTGTTCGGTGGTTTTCAGATATTACTTTCTAAAAGCAAATCATTTGGTTGGTTTCATTTCAACTACTTGTACACTTACTTCATGAAGCTTGATCACCGTCCTCCCACCGCCGCACCTCACTCCCCACAAAGAACCATACACCCATTCCCGTTTTCATGTCTTTATTTTGTTGTTTAGCTTGTTTTTGTCGAATATCTCGGCAATCACTCGCTGTACCGGCTTCAGGCGATTCATCGTGTAGAATTGTACGCCGTACACATTCAAATTGCTGTCCAATACTTCGGTGATTAGCTGCATGGCGGTCTGCACCGACAAGTCCTGAAACTGCTTGGAATCGTTCGCCAGCGCCTTGAACTGAGAGTAGAGCGCCTCGGGCATCTTCACGTGCGCCACCTCCAGAATGCGATCCAGCACGCGCATATTGTCGGGCACCAGGATGCCCACGACGATGGGTATGTCGATGCCTTTGCTGCGACAACTCGTCACAAAGTGGATCAGCGCCTTGGCATCGAAGCAGATCTGCGTGATGAGAAAGTCAGCGCCAGCGTTCACCTAAAAAAACCAGCAGAACAAACGCGGCAACACGTCTAATTAAAGAAGGGGATTAACCGCAAACGATGTCGTCAACAATTTCGTATATTTAATCAATACTATGCTATGCTATGATGAGTTGCCGAGATTAAGTGTCGCAATTTTCATTTAACACCTGATCGAATGACTACAATTTAAAAATTGATATTTTATTGTCGCTGTCATCGAGGGGGATTTTTATGTGCAGCACTGACCGCGTTAATGTGGTGCGACGAATTTAATAGAACCTGTGTTACACTTCGGAAGCGTTAATAATTTCACTTCCGCAGTGGTATTAATTGTATAATTATAGATAATTGCAAAACTGGCAGATTTGTTGCGCTATGCGTACAGTCGCAATTTGACCCTTGCGAGCCGAAAAAACCACTAATAGATGTAATGTAAAATATTTGTATATTTATATAGTATAAAGAAGTCTTAGAAAACAAGAACCAGAGACACTGGTTGCCTTGGGATGCCCTTCACCTGCTGCACCTGTCTTTGTTTGGGCTTACAAGTTTGCGACATAGTCCACATAATTTAATCTTCAAACATTTTTTAGATGTATTGTGACACTCGAATCGAAAAGCCCAAACCAAAGCAAATCTTCATCTATGTGCTTCTTCAACTATTGTTGTAGAATTGGCCACAAATGCAGGAATAGTCGCAGGTCTTTTGAATTCTGTACCATGAAACAACAAGTAAAAAATTTGATCTTTCGGCAGTTGTCTGCAGCTCCCTTAAGGTTGTTGTGCCAGTTGGTATGGACACTTATCTGTGGCCAACTTATGAACTTAAGCAATAATTGCTTAACCCTTTCGCTACAGGTTTTTACTGGGGAAAGTTAAAATTTTAAATTTACGTTTTAGGCTTCTATGTGGTTGTATTAGCAACATTCCAAAGGCATTTTTAATTTGTATACTCGGACCCTGTATTTTAGAGTGTTTTTCTATGAGAGCAACCACATCGTTGTGGCTGTAATAATTACTTAAACATAAAACTTTTTACGCATAACGAAAATTTGAATATTTCTTCATTTACTTCAGCCAAAATTTATTAAAAAAAAAGTATGTAAATTGAATGAAAACGTCAAATTAAAAAGTTCTCCAATTTTTTCTGCTTCTTCTTCCTTTACTATGTCAAGATATACCATTAAAAAAACGTGTATACTTCTCTTCTTTGAACTTTAATATTCAGTTTTTTAATTTCGTATTTTTCCTAAAACTTCAAACTATTCTAAAGACCAACAAAAAAATTTATTCTTGAAACCACAGAGGGTTCAGACGTCCACAAAGTAGCAATGTGCCATATGGCAACAAAATAGCGAAAGGGTTAAGTTCATAAGTTTTATTTTGATGCTTTCTAAACACTTTCGACCCCAAAGTTGCCTGAGAGCAACTTCATCTATTTGTCATCTTATAGCAAATGCTACGATTGATTTATGGGTTTAATTTAAGTAGGCACCAAAAAATTTATATTTTTAGAAGTGAATTCAAAGCAAATTACAAAAATTTTACTGTTATCCCCAAAAAAATTTCCAATAGTTTGCAGCGATATCAGCGAAAGTTTGTGTTCTAATTGAAGTCTACGAATTGGGCGCGTTGGATCAAAACCCTGTTTCTTTTATAATGGTTAAATAAAATCAAAAAGTGATCATTTTGTATTTTTCCATAAATATTAAATAATTTTTCTGTAATTAAAAAATATTGATACAAAATTTATTTAACCCGTTTAAAGCTAAAATTGTTCAAAAGTAAACTCTAGCTCTAGAACCCTAACAAAGAGGCGTGGCGACTTCAAATGTCTTAGGCAAGTGTTTCATGATTTAAATACCAAAAAATAATATCGAGACACAGGGTAAAATTCGGGGTCGAAAGGGTTAAGGTTGTTGTGCCAGTTGGTAGGGTATCTGTGTGTGTATCTGTGGCCAAAGGCAATAATTGCTTAAGTTCATAAGTTCTATTTTGAGCCTTTAACTCAATGCTTTCTTAAGTCGACTCATGCGCTTATCTGTTTTGACCAAATATATAAAAAACCCTCACAAGAATTCTGTGTAAGGTCAACATTATGAATTTCCAGATTTTGAGTTTTTAGTCAAATATTCTTAGAATTCACAACTGCAGAGAAGATTATCTGTCAACATCCCAACTAAGCTGATAACAAATTTATTCATAAGCATTAAAAAATTCAAGATGAAATTCTTGTGAAATGAATTGAAATGGGAAAAATATTTACAACTTACTATCAAAACAGTTTAGCAATTTCTTTAAAACTATCACTACATTCCAGGCAACTGTTAGGTTGATGAAACAACGAGATTGAAAACACAAATCGTTGGGATATTTCCCGCTGTCATTGTTGGCATCAACATTGCATTGGTCAAACTTAATTTTAGGCATTGTTACTTTGGGAACCTCAACGAACTTTGAACAGAAGAATACACTTGCAAAATACCACATAAACTTGGCCAACACCTAACTGAAGACAATTCATTAGCACTGTGCTCATGGAATATTGCTGGAATATTAGGATTGCTATACAACAACTTCTGTTGTGACTTAACAACGACGTCTTCCGTAAGGGTTGTTTTCAAGAGACTGAAGTACAGTGGTTTCTGTGCTGTTGGAAAAGTGACTAATGACTAAAAATACTGAATGATTAGGTTTGCTATACATTAACTTCTGTTGTGATTGTTTTTGTAAAGAATAGTAGAAACAATAATTATTTTGTGATTGTTATTCTGAAGAGACTGAAGTACAGTGGTTACTGCGCTGACGAAAAACTGACTAATGGGTAGGAATACTGAATGATTAGGTTTGCTATACAACAACTTCTATTGAGATGGTTTTTCTGAAGAAGAACAGAAAACAGTCTTATCCGTCCCTGGTTTTTAAAAGACTAGAAATCAATACTCCGCGTTCTATACCTGAACTTTCTATACTAAACGCCAGGAAGACAGCAAGCTTTATGTGGGAATCTTAGTGATTCTTAGCGCCCGAAATGGGTGAGACGCTCCGTGACAACATGTCATCACATTAAGCCACCACTTTGTGTGTGCAAGAGCTCTGACAAGAAGGCTGTCAGTGCAAATTTTTTGTCTCCTTATTCGCTTTGGAGAATAGGACCTCAGCAAGGCTAATGACTTGTGCTGGTTACATGAATCGATTGAAGTTCTACAACGAAACTCACAGCCTAATGTATCACTTTGCAATTCATTCGTTCTTTCGTTTACGTTTCATGTTTAGTGATTTTTCAAAACAAAAAACCTTTACTCGACTTGTTAGTGATCTATACTCTTCAGTGAACATAAAGGACTTGCTAGGTTTCATCCACAAAACAAATTGGCTTGTATAGGCACCTTGACTAGCAGTAAGTCCGATCACTTCCTCCTTGTGGTATCACAACTGGGCCTTTTTGCGGCCTAAGTGTGTCTTTCGGCAAGTCTCGAGCCTAGGCAACCACATTAATCTAACCTAACCTATACTCTTCTTACTGTTTTATATTTTCATAATTTATTTTTTACTATTTTCTGGCTAATGCTCACAGGTATCCAAAGAGTTAAACTAATCTATCCTATCTTCCCGATTCTGATAAATTGCCCGATTTTTTTTAACTGGCCATTTATAAAGAATTGCCAAACTGACTGTGGTCGTTTAAATTTAACAGTTCAACAAATAAATTTCAGAGGGATTCCCCCTAAAAAACTTCAAAAAATATTTATGTGCCACATTAGTGGAAACTTGAGAACAGGTGAAAAACCACAACGAATTGTTGTCTCTTTAACCGCACTGTTTGAGTCAAAAAACTGTATATTTACACGAGAACAATAAAAAATAACGTAAATTATTTACCATAGTAAGCAATCCGAAGCCATCGTGTAGCTTTAACACTTTAACTCTAAAGTATGTAAATACAAACTTATTTGGAACTATTTGCGCAAAATTTTCTTTCGTAATATGCACAGGAAATGAATTCAAAAGTAGCAAAAGCATTTTAAAACATTGTAGAAAAAGTAAATAAAAACTGCCTCAAGTAAGTGTGGACCCTGCTAGGTGAGTCTAGTTCAAGAGTTCTGCCTCAAAGCGGCTGATACTCCTGCCAGACCGCATTGAGTGCAACACTGAGTGTGAAATTTTGCGCATTTTCTCGTAAAATATGATATTAAAAAAAAAAATAGGTCAATAATTCTTCATTAAAAACTACTCTTTAAATATGCCAGTTCCGTTTTGATAATTCTTCATTAACATCGGTTTGAAACATTATCAAACATTAGCGAAAATCTGGGCCAAAAATTGTTTCCTTTTTTTTAATAATTTGATTCAAATAATCGAAATCTGTGCACATTAGTTGTATAATAGTTGTTGCAATTAAATATTTTACCATAATTATTTGCAATATTTCTGTACACCCAAAACAAATAAAAACCACAGAGAAAAATGTAAACAAAATTGTGATTAAATCATTTCGATTTGCTACAATGAATCAGTTTCGCGTGTCATTTGTCGTGACAGCGAGACGCGATTTTACCGCTTCTGTCACTATCATCGGTTTGATCAGAATTTTCTGTCATATTTGTTATGAAATTTCATAGTTTTCAATGAGATATTGCACAGGCTTTCTAAACTCAACTCTATAAGTATGTGAATTTGTTTTGATATAGATAAGTGTTGTATAAAGATTAGATAAAAAATTATATAAATTAGATAATATAGTTTGGTTGCAGCGAAAGCTTTAATTTTGTAATGTTTCATGAATGAAAATGCATGAGGCAAACATTTTGGGAGATGAAGTTAAATTTAATTATTGCGAAATATGTTCATACCACAAATTTAGGGAAATTCACTTTTTGTGGATACAAGCAAATTTACTTATCAGAGCAATTGAAATGTGTTAATATTTTGTGAACTATCAAGCTTAGAGTGCATATCTTTTTTTCTTTAATAACTATACTTGTGTAAATACACATTATATATGTGATTTAATAAAATAAACATGAATACTTGTTGTTAAAAAATCCTTGTTTTTCACTAATTTTAATACGTTTAAGATAAGGAACTAATCACCTATTTTTGCATACGATCAATGTCTTTTTTTACACGGTTTTTTTGACACGGGTTTTTTTACACGGTTTTTCCTGGAACCAATTTACCGTGTAAAAACAGAATTAGGTGTATATCAAATTTTGGATTTAATTACCTCACAGCTGCTCAGAAGTGATGGGGCGGTCTTGTAGCCTTAGAAATGTTTCTTCCCAAACATTTACATACATACTTGTATGAGAATGTTACAGATATTTTCTAAAAGGCAGTGGTTTGATTTGCGATCTAGTAAAAGGAAAATTTTGTAATAATGCAACGAGCCAAATGACTTAAATTGGGCTTTTTAAACTTAATTTCACTGAAAAAAAGGAAAGTGGAACACTTATCGGAGTTCTCATGGTTTATTTCGCTGTAAAAAAAGAGCCATTTAACAAATCACTTTTCAATTTCAATCAATAGCTCCAACTGTATCACGTAGAGAATGAAACGGAACTCACCCACTTACAACTTTGGCATTCACTCAACCTAACCTAACTTAAGAGGTAGCACTACTCTAGGATTTTTTGTTTTTTGTCTCAATCAATACTTTGCAATAATAAAAACAATATTCAGTTGTTTCTATAGTAAAAAAAAACATTTTAACAGGTTAAATTCTTGATTTTTTGTTATACGTATTTTTCCCGAAACCACTTTTTAAAATTAAATTAAATTAAAAATAAAAATTGAAAAATTAAATTTAAAAATAAATGAATTATTATTACTTTTTACAAACTAGGCAGACATATTACTCGAACACCATTGCATCAATCAATTTGAAATCTTGACAGAATGATAGATTCACAACTTTGTGCTTTACTACTTTACAAAGGTAATACGTTGTCATTTTTTTATTTGGGGGAAACTTGTTCTTGCTATAAATAATTTGCTGACAATATTTTGGCCAAACATCGATATTTGTTTCAAAAATGCACAATCTGTACAAAAATTGATTTGGAAAAAAGCTACTACATAAATTATAAATTATAAGCAAAATTATAAATTGTTTTTGTTTTTTGTTCCATGTCGTAAATATACTTTACGAGAGATCAGTGCATCCGTTTAGGAGTTAAAAAATAAGGCGATTTCAAGGCTTGACGCCTCCGCCGGCATTTTAAGAAAAAATAATAAATACATTTTTTCCCTTACTTTATATATGTGCTCATTAAAAACTTTGAAAGGAAATCGTCATAGTAGCGAAATAAATCGCCAAAGTTAGGCATTTTTTTCGGCTCCTTAAAAAGACAATATTATCATTCATTCTCAAGAATATTTAGACAGACAATTGCTAGCTCCATGGCATTGAGTGCTTTTTTACTGACTCCTCATATTTCTATTTGAATTTTGTATCAACTAAAGAACTTATTAACACTGAATTACTAAAACTTAAACTATTATATAAAATTTCAGTACAAAATTGATCAACTTGACTAAATTGTTGAAAGAACTGAACTGAATTGTAAAACAATTTGCAAAAGGCCATAGCCGGATAAGGAAGTGCAAAGTGCCCCCGGCCAATTTTTAGGTTATATTCACTTTTGAGCTCCACCGATTTTTGGTTAATGCGATATCTATAATATGTCACAATCCCACGCAAATCGGAATACCAGCTTGAAAGTAATTATTTTTTCTTATTATTTACATTAATTTTGGCAAATCGGGGATTAACTATTAAAGACTAAAACTCTGGGAAATTTTTACTTATATTACGAGTACAACTAATATTGAAAAAATATGAAAATGAAAGTTGGCCGAGTATGGCCTTTCTAGCACTTTTACGACAAACTAACTTAATGGAAGAAAATTGCACTACCACTGTATAAACTTAGTGATTAGTGGAACCAGTTTCAGTAACCACTAACCAAATCTTTTTAGTAATAGTGGGAAGAGTTTCAGCAGACTCTGTACTGGTAATGAATCTTAGTGAAAAACTCCCATGTCTGTTGGCTTCCCACTACACCTGCTAAATTTTTTGGTGCATTTTCTCTTTAAACAAACACAAACTGACAAGTTTCGGGGTATCCAAACACATCTAAATTTGCAATCTTAAATCAGACATTAAAACATATCTAATTTTCATACATTTATATTATGTTTATATCTCTAATGCATTGGTCTAACTGGAGGTGAATATGTATGTAAATATCTTCAAATTAAACACCGATATAATTTCTTGAAACGACAAATAAATTCAGTCTTTTTGCTAGAATTAAGAGACATTTTTTTCATGTTATTGACTTGCGTTTCTTTTCGACAACTTGAATACCCTGAGTTCAGTCAACTGAGTTGGAGTTTGAAGGCTCTCCGACTTGCAGTCAGACAGATCACTTTCTTTTTGTGGTATCACGGGACAATTTTGTGGCCTAATTGTGTCTATCGCCCAGGGACTTAACTATTATAAGTTTTTTAAGAAATTAATTGCAATGTAACTATTACAATGCAACATAAATTTTATTTGTTGATTATAATTATTATTTGCGACAATTAATTTTTACGTTGCGTAATAACTGTTATGAGAAACAAATTTTTTTTTTCGTTCTCGATAATTATTATTTTGGATTTTTTTTGTTTACATTGCTTCATAACTTTTATTTATAACTTTTTTTATTTAAGTTATCGATAGCTATTATTTTGAGAAATTTTTTGTTTACGTTGCTTCATAACGTTTATGAAAGAATTTTTTTTTACGTTGCCTTACCACATTTTGAGTATAAATTGATTTTTAATTGTTTAGTTGTTGGTGGAAATTAGGTTTCTGCAGTTAATTTGCGTTTGTCAATTTAAAACAATTAAAAAGCAATTCATATCCAAAATGTGGTAATTCAACGTAAAATTTTTTTTTTCAAAATAATAGTAAATGAAAAAAAATCATAAATAAAAGTTATGAAGCAACGTAAAAAAATTTTTTTCAAAATAATAGTTATCGGCAACGTATATGAAAAAAATCATAAATAAAAGTTATGAAGCAATGTAAAAAACAAAAATCCCAAAATAATAATTATCGACAACGAAAAATATACTTATTTCTTACTTATAAGAGTTACTATGCAACTCAAAAATATTTATTACATGATAATAGTTATAGGCGACGTATAAAATTTCTTATTGGGAATAACTATTATAAAGCAATAATTAAAGAAGTTTCTTAAATTAGGGCAATTAATTTATTCCCAAAAATATGGATAGTAATTATTTTAGGTCTCTGCTTTCGCCAAATGCCCATACAGCCACTAAACCCTTTCGGAATTATTTATTTCTTTTTTATCTTTTTTTCTTACGGCCCATGCAAAATATGTATTTATTCGAATTATATGTCCCTGAATAAAGGGATGATTTCAGAATTTATGCGTATGCAACATAATTTTCTAGCCCCAACTTTCATAGCATGGAAACATTTCTACCAAAAGTATTTTAATTTTCAAAATTAAACTCCCTCCCAAAAGAGTTAAACCTAACCTAACCTAACTTGCTTTGAAAGGAAAAAACGCTATGTTTATTAAACACCCACCTTTTGCTTCAAAAATTCAATGTCTTCCTCCAGTGTTTTCGCATCCGGATGTCTTTCCGGGTAGCCGGCAACGCCAATCGATATTGTGTCTGCAATAAAAGCCCAACAACGATTGTTTTACGCTCGCATTTACCGTAAATCAGCAACAAATACACGAAGCGCCTAATCACCCGACACTCGGCCAGTGCGCTTTATCACAATTCGTCTAATCAATACTTGAAATTATAGTAAACACTTGTTTGCAACAACAACGAGCTCAATCAAATTCCCACAAGCCGTTTCGTCGTGAATCAAATGTGTTGTACAACAACACTGGCAACGCAAATGAATGAAGATTCACTTCACTTACCGCCGCGTATGCTGCGTATGGGCGCAACCAGATCGGAAGCGTGCTGATACTCCTGACCGGGTGCCACCTGGTCGCCGCGCAGCGCCAACACGTTCGTGAAATTCAAACTGAGAAACTCCGTTAGGCGTTCGCGGTTGGTGCGGTAGCAGGTGAAGTGCGGCAGCACAACGACGCGCGGATGCAGGTCGTGCGCCAGCCGTATGGCCTCCACGTCCTCCAACTGCCCGATACCGGCGTAGTCCTGGCCCAGCCAGACCAGAGAGGTGAAGAGCGGCAAAATCGCGCCGAAGCTGCTGTAGTCGAGCAGCATTGGTTTGCTGCCGTAGGAACGCGCCGCCAGCTCGATGCCGTAGAAGAACTCCTTGGCGGCGATCTTCTGCGCAAACAGTTCGCCCAGTTTGCGCGTTTCCGGCATCGTCTGCTGGGTACTAAAGTGTACGCGTATCTCATGGTGGGGCAGCGGCGGAACGGGCAGACTGAGGCCGCTGCCATTCGCCGGCACGTAGTCAGGATTGTGCATTGTGAACGCGACCGCTGGCCTCCTGTTGTCTGTTTTAGCGATTAGAAGCGATTTCGATCTGATTGAGAACTCGCGCACGATGCTACTGAACGAAGCTGCGCCACTCTCGCAAACGCGTTGCCTCCGGTGCGCCAGCAGCAGTTGAAAGCTCACAAATGCTTGTCGTTGTCATTTTGAATAATTTGTGTGCTTCTGCAGCTAAATTGTTACAGCAATAAAGTGTTTTTGAAAAGCTTTCAAAGATGAATTCAACTCGGCTTCACACATTTAACAGTAAAGATGCGCCATTTGCCGAGCTAGAAACGCATACAACGGTTTCGGCGTGAAGAAGGACATTTTTGGAAACTGAGTGCAGGGTCAGTCACATTTTCGTATTTGCCCTTTGGGAGAAGAGCACAAGCCATGCGGATCTGGTTAATGGTTGTTAACTGAACTGGTTAGCGTTTGTTGTTGTTGTTTGCGCTGCAAATTCAACTGACCAACGCAGTAGTTGAGCTTTTCGTTTCAACCCGCTGACAGAGCTTACCAAGTAGAATATTTCTTGCCAATTTGTGTGCCGCTCCAAAACCACTTTCAATGCTCTTTGTATGCAGCGCCGCAAGTAGATGTTCAAAATAATAGTTACTTTTTGAATAAATAATCGTTTCTTTTTGAATGTCAAATTAAATTAATATCTTGTAAAGATTTGCCTTTAAAAGTCTTCAACTTTATCTTCAATACTGGGTGATCTTTTAAATTTTTCTTTTAATTTTCATTCGAACGAACTCAGTTCATTAATTGGTTTGTAGTTTTTTTTAAGCTTAATTTAAGATTTTGTCATGTTGTCTTGATCCCAGTTAAATACGATTGTTGCCAGTGGCGTACAGGATTTCATTTCGTGGGGGGAAGGGGTTGTGTACAACATTTGCGCACAATACCATTTGAAATCATATCTTGTACCAACATTTTTTGTATTTGGGGAGTTTAAAACCCCCTGTGTGCGCCACTGATTATTGCCTTGAAGCTGCGTTAAACTGGCAAATTTTGAAATGTATAAATAAATTTCAACCTAACTACAAATGTGAAGCTTATTTTTGTTCCTGCGGCCAAATGCGCCTCGCTTAAGGTTAGAATTGGCTCGTAACTTGCAAAAAATCTGGGTTCGCAACACGAAAAATTCCTCAGTAAAATTCTCAAGAAAAATTCGTTCCAAGTTATTCTTCTGTCTGCATATTTTCTATGCTCTCAACAATAATTTTTACGTTCTGCACATTTTGCGCCACTTTGCAATAGTTTTGGAAGCCTTACAAGGCTTCGATCACCACATTGTCATAAGAAAAGTTCACTCTTCAAGTGACCCTACAGTTCATACATTTACTATGATCTCAGCAATCGTTTTTGAGTCTAGAATCTCCGACATTTTGCTCAACTTTTAAATAGTTTTGGAAGCCCCACGAGGCTTCGATCACCACACCTTCGATCACTCCGCATTGTCACACAAAACATTTACTTTCAATGTAACTTCACAGTTCATACATTTCCTATGATCCCAACAATCATTTTTATGTTCGGAACTTTTAAGCCTCGGATGCGTTTTTGAGTCTAGAATCAATGACATCTTGCATAATTTTGCAATAGTTTGTATAAAAAAAATCCACTTCCATCCATTTTCTATGATCCCAGCATTCATTTAAACGTTTCTTCACCTTTCAACTCAGAATGCATTTCTCCTCGCCAGTTTGCGCCACTTCATACAGTCCACATTTATTCTAAGGATAACATTATAAGCCCGCCTCTCAACTACTACAAAACGTTGTTGTTTGTGTTATGGCTGTTACATTAAACATTGAACTGATCCCTCCTTATTTGGCAGCTGGAGCAGTCCGTTGACTCCTCTTCATATTTGTTCCCTGTTTGTTCATAGCTTTTTACTATGTCAAATATTTTAACCATGTCACTCTCCAAAAAACGTGCAAAAGTTCTATAAAATATTCATATCTTGTTTTGCACTTGCTCACAAATTTCTTTTGACTTAATGGTTTAGTTGCTTAAAGTATGCAAAGTCATGACAAATATGCAAATATGTATAATATTCGACTCCTATTACACACGTTTAGTGTCTAATTTTAGGAATGAACAACGTGCTTAATTTTAAGTATGTAAATAAATTTGTCATACGAATGTATTAATTTTAATTTTTGATAATTTTGCTGATATATGCAGAGTAGCGGAATTTTTTAACTTTCAAAACGTCTTATTAGGTTTCTAACTGCGTCGAATGGTTTTGGTTAATTGTTTATTATGCCAAACTTGACATTTTAACAAATTACTTTCAGATTTTCGAGCATGTCTTTGAATTGTTTACAGACCATTCATTAAATCATACATAGTTGAATTTTGACAGCTTTGGCGTTTCGTTATTTTCCACGTATGCAAATGAAACTAATATTCACTCACCCTTATCTCACAGATATTAAATAGCTGAAAGTTATTTTCGAAACACAAAGTTTTTTTACTGTTTGCTATCTCATTCATTCATTCCATTCAAGCTTTCTGAATACAAGCAAGTATTGACCGTAAAGCGGTAAATAACAATCGTCATCCTAATTGAATCCAATTATTAATTAAAAGGAGGAATTCAATATTCTGAACCCATCGATCTCTTTATTAAAAAAGCTTAGAAACAGCTCAAATTACGTTAATTAGGCAGCTTACCAAACAGACTGTAAGCACACTTGGGAGCTCACTTTTCACTTTATTCACTCCACTTGGGAGCCACTTTACAAGTGGTTATTAGGTTATTGCCTTGTATTGGCTACGTTAATAATTTAAAATTGTGCCATGATGGGGGATTAGCCTATCGATAGGGGAGGACCACTTAACCACTAGTTAAAAGTGCATCCATTTTAAAATTGATTAAACACTTAATTTAATTTTAATTTTTTGTGTTTAAAATTAGCATCATGATATTAAAAAGCAATGTCACATTCTCTTTTTACTAACCATCACATAATTTTTTATGCACAATCTCAGCCGCTTTTCATTTGTACTTCATCACACTTCACAAGTACACTGTTCAGTCAAGTACTCTCACATATTTTGAACCGTCAACATCAACACAAAACAAACCAATCCAAATGCTTTACATTTAAAATTACATTTTATTTAGTTAATTTCTCCGATTTCCTTATAGTTACAAAAAAACGTTAAACTTTAGTTTTCATTACAAATACACATTATTGTTTGGCAAACAATTTACGTTAACCTACACTCTCAAATATATTTGTAATCAGTATTACTCGCACAATTACTATAACTACACTTTATTTCACATAGCAAGGAAAATCAACGATCTTCATTGCATTATCAAATCAATTAAAACTTAATGTACACGCACAGACATCGTTCAACAGTTAACTACGTCTTTAACAAAAATGAAAAGAACACATACTTTAAGTTAAGTTGCTTGTAGGTTCGACAGTGGTTACGAGTTTCAAATTTTCATTGTTTGCTATATTTAATGATTATGTTCAATTAATGGAAGATTTGTTGCTTTACTTATAAGAAATTTCTAATTAAATAAAACTAGTGCCATTGCTGCGGTGAGATGCTAGAAAAATCAACAAATTCTACTGACTCCCATAAAGTCTGAGCTGGCACACAGGCGCAGTGACGACATGCCAGTCAATTCTCCATTTCACAAATAGCTGCTTTGTATACGCGAACGCATGATTTCGTTCGTAAATGACCACTTTTCAATCACACAATATGCGACTTTGTTCAGTTGCATTGCACTTTTTGCTGTTGTTTCATTAAAAGCCAACACACAAAAAATGCTCAGCTCAAATAAAATCAAATAGCAATGTGAATATAAGTTTGGTATATTGGAATATATAAAGAATTTGAAATAGATAGATTTTGCAATGGTAAAAAGTTTAAAAATAGTGAATTTTATATAAATAGAGAAGAAAAAACTTAAGAATAATTCTCGTTGATGAGTTAACTTATAACTGTTATGTAAATGTCACTTGAACGTGTAAGTTAATGTGTTTGTGTGGATCTTTGTATTTAAACATTGTATTCTCCCACTGTAATTTGGTTCGAGTTTTCTTGTAATTTTCATTCACATTTTATATGATCGTAAAGTAATATTATGTTTAGTGTAATACTAGTATTTTAGTAGATTAGTCGCATATTTGTTTAGTGGTACCTTTCCGCGGGTTAATCTTAATGTTTTCTGTGTTTGGGTGTGTGTGTTCGTATTTCTTTTACTTTTACATTTATTGCAATCATTATGTATATATAAAATTGTATTAATTAATTAGCTATATACTATCGCAGTCCATATTTGATGTCTGTCATTTCTTTTTGATGCGCTGCACAATCCATTCCAGACCTTGATAAAGCCTGCAAGAGAGAGAAAATATTACAATATTGCGTAATGATAAAGGAACATGAAAGAAACATTAATAAACAAGCACAATGCGGATGATTGCAGGGAGCTAGGTATACATTTATGCAGTGTTATGTGAGTTGGGTGTGTATTCTATTAAATGAATTTTAAAATCATATATTACATTGATCATTTTCGAATGTTATATTTTATGTTAGAGAATTCAAAAAGTATACACTGAGTAGTAGTATACACTTAAGAATAACAGAATAAGTTACATTTAATTAATCTGTATAAGATATGGGGTTTTCTATACTAACAACATACTGTTTACTTGCTTCTCCTAAAAGCAATGCAGTCTTTTGGCGCCTTAACACTAAAATGCCCGACAATCTGACCTACCTAAAATGCCCATATGCAGTCATTTTGACTACACTATTGTTTACTGACTTTTTTTATTTTATTGGTTTTTAAGTAGCAAATATGAATAAATGCACATAAGATTAAATTACAATAAGTACTTAATTTTTTTTTTTAATATGGTTAACAAAGAACATTCATTTAAATATAATGGCGTACTTTACACATCAATGGGATAAAATGGAATAAAATTTGGAATTTGGATTTTGTGAATGAATTTTGTGAGTAAATTTTGGATTGAAAAACTTCGGAATTGTCACAACCTACTATTTCCTCATATTTCCTAATTGAAGATGCATATTTGTCTATATATCAGTAAGATTTGCTGAAAATTTTATATAGGTAGTCAAAATTACTACCATTGGGCATTTAAAGTAAATTTTGCAAAATTGGGGTAAAAAATTTGTTTACAAGATTTTCAATTTATTTATTCCATTTAGCTTTAAAACTAAGTAAAAGTCACGTAAGATATTTTTTTATTTCCAATAAAAGACCTCAATGTAGTCAAAATGACTACCTTGGGCATTCTAGTGTTGTGTTTAGAAAAGTAATATAAATATTACTTATGTGAGCATAATTCAACAAATTACAACTAATGCGCAGGTGAAAATCCGCGCAAACTTTTTCTGAAGTGTTGTTATTATGAATTATATTTCATCATTTCCTTGCTAATTTCATTTAATCTTAAACTTGAAAAATCTGAACTTTAGCGTGCAATCAGACACATCTGCGTCGCTGTACGACTCAATACAAATTTACTATGCAAGCTATAAAGATAATGCTGAAATTGAGATCCGTGTATACCATACATAACAGTAGCGATTTGATGCTCAAACAAACAAATCAACTGAGTTAGGCGCATTCAAGTAAAATGACGACAGTTCGCGCTTTCGGTGCAAGAACGTCATAACCCAAAACCTGTCAAGACCTTGTAAAATAATTGATACTTTAGTAGTTTTTAGAGTTATGCAAACTCTTGTTAGATTAGGTTAGAGAAGCAGTGAGACCCTGTTGGGTTCATTGTGATTCCCTTCATTTTTGAAATCTGGTGCCATTCTCTATCTTTGTAGATCCAGACGGGATCTTTTGGGTACCATTTGGTCTTTGCGAGGAAATTGCAGGAAATCTGTAATCTGTGCATCAGATATATGCGTCAGTCCATCGAAGAACCTGGCCTCAAAAGTCCATCGTTCTTGTAGTGATGGACTGTGGCAAAGCAGGTACACCAGCAATTATTTAAAATCAAAATTTAATTGTCTCGGAATGCAGCAGGTTTGAGTTACGATGTTCTTCCTCTGTAGAAGCGACATGGGACACTTTGTATTGTAAGCAAAAACCGTGTGGTGAGTTCATGATTTACGCCACTACAACTGTACGGTTGCTTACCCTTCACCGGTGAGCGCACAACAGGCCTGTATGTGCCATTGATGTTTCTTAATTGATGTTAGGTCCAATTGACGAGATATCTCAGCGGCAGACATTGCACCCTTAAGATCCTGCGACAAAAAAAAAGAAACATTAATATAGAATATTCAGCAATGGAAAATGTAATGGGTTCGATTGCAACAAACCTGCTTATTGGCATAAACTAATAGACTTGCTTTACTCAGATCTTCATGTTGCAGCATGCGATACAGTTCTTCGCGCGTCACAGCCAATCGTTCACGATCAGTCGAATCAATGACCATGATTATAAACTGCAAATCAAATAAACACATTGTGCGATTAAAATCAACAGTGGAAAACAAACAACAACAATTCGAAAGCGTCACACGAAACGTGAGCACACCAACCTCTGTGTTTGTGTAGTATGTGCTCCAGGCGGCGCGTAAACTCTGCTGCCCGCCCAGGTCCCACACCAGAAAGTGTATATTTCGCCACACGACCTCCTCGACATTTGAGCCAATCGTCGGGCTGGTGTGCACCACTTCGTTCATGAGAAACTGATAGAGTATTGTGGTTTTGCCGGCATTATCCAGGCCAACCATTACCAATTTGTGTTCTGCAAAGAGAGGTGGAAGAAAATGGTAATTTAATGAGATTCGGGTAAATTCATGAAAATTGGCTAAATCTATGAATATTACGTAAACAAACAATGCAATTATAAAATAATTATAAAAGGAAATTGTTGTTTGAACGGCAACATTTGCTGTTGCCGAGGTAGCTTCTGTGGTATTTGTACATTGGTGCTGTGCTGGTGGTGTTGTTGTTCGTTATCAGTGCATTTTTTCTTTTTTTGGGATCGTAGTGCGCGGAGATAAGATAACAACCAGCGGCCACGTTGATCGTACGAGTACACGCTGCATTCTTAATGTTGTGAAAATTTTAATGGGCATGTTGAATGTTACTCTGACACCACTAATTGATGTGCACGTGGAAGCGAACAATTACAAATCAATAATGCTTCAACAAGCACAACGTGCGTAGTGCGCTACAACGAATACTTTGTAAATATGTCATGGAAAATGAGAGATGGGGAGGAAAGAATGCATGAGATCATTGGAAATGCTTAACATACCTGAAGTCATTTGAGACATTTTTTTTCACTAATTTCAAAGTAATATGTATATATGAACTAACTAGCAATTTACATTTGGTATAAAAAAGTCAATGCCGGGAATAACAATTTCTAGTTGAGCTCAACA
This sequence comes from Melieria picta, assembly GCA_964056695.1. Taxonomy (NCBI): domain Eukaryota; kingdom Metazoa; phylum Arthropoda; class Insecta; order Diptera; family Ulidiidae; genus Melieria; species Melieria picta. The sequence goes on along the minus strand of OZ057398.1, from coordinate 20,573,490 downwards.
TAAACATTAATAATAAAGTTGATATGACATAACAAAACAAATGACTTAACACAAGTTGAGTTAGCACTATTGTAGGACATCTGATGGTCTCGTTCTGTGAAACCTCCTTTCAGGAGGAGTTTTGAAATTAGGAAATGTATTGACGAAAACAAAGCAAACGAAGAGTTGTCGAACATTGAGTTTAAACACAAAAAAAAACAGTAAAACCAGTAAAAACTAATTATTATAATTATTATTAAATTATTAGTCATGATATCAAGTCACTAACTAATACTCAGAAAAAAGAGTTAAGGTATCATGGCACGTTAGAAAGGGGAATTTTTAATGATTTACAAAATTATTTATTTTTTAGCTCCTTTGTTATCAATCTTTTTTTTACAATATATTGAAGGTTTAAGGAACACAAAAAAAATTTTTTTTTTAGCATATTGTCTCTTATATAGGTGGAGCTGAAGTCGCGTAGAAAAAAAACACATCCTCCATTGCGGCCACTTAATCTCCGGATTGGCTCGACCGATTTAAAAAAAAATTTTTTAGTTCTTTTTATTAACTTATTTTTTACAAGAATCCACCACAATATTGAAGAAAAATTTTTAATGTAAAGTACTTTTTCTGGGGAAAAAGGTGAAAAACGCAGTCAAAATTTGACACTTTTTTCAAAAAGCTCCTATCCTTTTATTTTTAGCGTTTTTTTATTTTTCTGGTGAATTCCTGTGTCCGAAAGTTTAATAATTATGAATCGTTTTTGTTCTTTTGTTTCAGATTAGCCGATTCGGAGATGAAGTGTCCGCAATGGAGGATGTGTTTTGTTTTGTTACGCGACTTTAGCTCCACCTATATAAGAGACAATATGCTAAAAAAAAAAAATTATTTTTTTGTGTTCCTTAAACCATCAATATATTGTAAAAAAATAGATTGATAACAAAGGAGCTGAAAAATAAATAATTTTGTAAATCATTAAAAATTCCCCTTTCTAACATGCCATGATACCTTAAGACACTTTTTTTCTTATCCATAATTTAAAGTGTCCATTTTCACACAAATAAGAGAAATTTCACCGCCATATGGTTAAACCCAACCAGCTGTCCAAATGTTTCCCAACAGCATGCCAGACGGGATGGCTGGCCAGTTGATTGGGCAATGCGCCAGAAATGCATACCGACACACAATTGAAATGAAAAACACGCAAATGTCAACACTTGGAGCCGCGTAAATGAATATTCATGAATATTCACGAGTCAAAGTTCAAGACGAAGCTGATATTGTTACACATTTGTGGTTTTCAGCCGCTTAAGTGCGAGTACTCGTAATTGTGCCGCAATTCAAGTTTGTGGCAGTGTGTGGGTGTGGCGTTTGCGTGCATGAGTGCGCTTTCAATTGGCATTCGTGTTTAAGTTTACACGCACACAGTGGCTGAGGCCAATTGGCAGCCCGCTTTAGCGAAACTCAGTCAAAGAACTGGTCTGCGGCAGTCGCATATACGATTTGGCGGCAAGACGACGACGGATGCGCAGACGATGTCACGATGGTGACAGTTGCCAAGCATATAAGCGCGCTTCAGTCAAGCTGCAATGACGCAGTAAACTGAGTCCATGAATGGCTAAGGGAGGCGAAACTCGAGTAGCAGAAAGGTGAGCGAGCTGTTCACGTTTTCTACAAGCGGACACCGGAGATAACGTTGCAGCTGGACCTACGTCACGCTGGACGCAATAATGACGTTCCGATAAAGAACACCTTAAGCGCGTCTGCGTCAAGGCCACAAAGGTGAACGAAGGTGATTGACTCTCTCTCGCCGTATGATCTGTTTTCCGACATAGATCACTGGATAAACAGGAAGCATGATTACCTGACTCAGATACTCAGTAGACATGGGTGTATTAAGAAGTATCTGTATTGGTTCGCGCACGAGCAGGATCCTTTTTGTCCGGGGGCACACTGATTCGTTCCATAGATACAATTCGAAAAATTTATAGTCTCAGAATTTCACGATTTTGATGTAATTTAAAAGGTAAAACTCCAACTAAGAAAACCCAAAAAAATCTGCGCAAAAAATTAATTAGTGTGTGCGCAAAAGCGACTCAAAGTTGAAACTTTTTTCACAAAAAAATGTAAACACATATTTTCAGTTTTTTAGACTACTAAGCAAAAAAAATCGTAAAAGTAAATGGTTAGCAAGAAACTGCTAAGTTGATAAGAAATGATGTGGCCATTTTCGCTTTTATTGTTTTCTCAAAATTTCCAAAGCTGAGGCTTTTACATCACTTTTAATTCAAAATATTTTTCTAAATTAAAAATCTGAAAATTGGCAAAACTTAGAGGAAAATATCTAAAAAGTATGTGAAAGTATGTTCCTGGATTTTTTTAAATTTTAAGAAGCATTCTTTCTTTGTCGGATAATGTAATTACATCCTCCGATATCATCCGATCTCAGAAAACAATTCAATTTGAAAAGTGGTCTAAACACCTGTTTTTCGACAAAATTTATTTTATTCATCCCTAAAAGTATGCAATCAGCATGAAAAATTTAAAAAAACGGCAAAAATTCAAAACATACCCGCGGTTGTATTGAGTCGAATCACTCTGCCTCCCATTTTTCCAGTGTGTCGCACATGTGGTTTGTGAGATTCCGGCCTCGCTTAAACCAAACATTTTAGCAGCACGTGATGCGCTTTCTCTGGCACCAGCGGTGCACACAGGATTTCATTTTTAAGGGTGTCTTTGCCTACATCTTTTGAGCTGAATAACATTTCAAAACATGTTTCAACCATAACCAGGAATTTTTGTATTTGGGGGGCTTGAACCCCCCCAGAGTGATTCGACTCAATACAACCGCGGGTATGTTTTGCTTTTTTGCAGTTTTCTCAATATTTCATGCCGATTGCATACTTTAAGGGATGAAAAAAATTAATTTGGTCGAAAAATAGGTGTTTAGACCACTTTTAAAATTGAATTGGTTTCTGAGATCGGAAGATATCGGAGGATGTAATTACATTATCCGACAAAAAAAGAATGCTTCTTAAAATTAAAAAAAATTCAGGAACATACTTTCACATACTTTTTAGATATTTTCCTCTAAGTTTTGGTAATTTTCAGATTTTTAATTTTGAAAAATATTCAAAATTAAAAGTGAAGTAAAAGCTTCAGCTTTGCAAATTTTCAGAAAACATTAAAAGCGAAAATGGCCACGTCATTTCTTAATCTATATTGAAAGTTTTAGCAACTTCTTGGTAACCATAAAATTTTTTTTACTCAATAGATAAAAAACAGAAAATATGTGTTTAAATTTTTTTGCGAAAAAAGTTTCAACTTTTAGACGCTTTCACACACACACTAATTAATTTTTTGCACAGAGTTTTTGGGGTTTTCTAAGTTGGAGTTTTACCTTTCAAATGACATCAAAATCATTAAATTCTGAGACTATATGTAAATTTTTTGAATTTTGTCTATGGAACGAATCACTGCATTGTCGTGCAACGTTCAAACGTTTTTAATTTCATTTTAATGCAAATTAATGAATGAATAGATTGAATGAGAATAGATATTTAACGACAGTGTTGAATACTTTTCTGATACCTAACACTTTGCGGCCGCATGAAATGTCCATTTGTTTGACTATAAAACGGCTACTGTTACGATGCTTTGAGAACAGTGGCTATCAACAATTCATGGACAGTTGATGCAAGTATAAACGTTTCAAATGTAGCGCCATGAATGATTGCAATGATACATAAATACGAAATTATAACCTAATTTGCAATAAAAGCAATCAAATTTATATAAAATTGTAAAAAAAAACCAACTGTTTGACAGTCATGACCATAAATTTCATAGCCACAGCTGTGGCTTTGTGAATGAGGACGAAGACATTCTGCACATAATTCGTCAAAAACACACTTTGCCAATTACCCCAACCCATTAATTAGTTTTAGTTCTTTCTTTCAAATGTCATTCAAATTAAAATAATTGGTCCCTATTACCACTTTTTACTGTATTAAAAATTTCAATAAAACTCACTTTTATAACGTTGTGCCAATGAAAAATTTACATAAAATGGGAGAAAAATTAGCATGAATGTTTACTTAATTCCGAATGTACACATCGATTTTTTTGTTATCTACTCGCATGCTGTTTTTTCAGCGCCTTTATTGTTGTACGCAAAAAAATGTTAGTTTTTTTAACTTACTGGTTAAAAACGCAGAACAACAACAATTCCCAACAGCAACGTGTGTGATGTGCTTAGCAAAAAAGTTGAAAAGTTAACGTGGCATTTGCTGACAAGTTCAATAGAATTGCTCACGCTTTACCTTGAAATGCAATGTTTTCAGTTTGCGAATGTGATTTTAGCTGTTTCCATGTCCAAGTTCGGCAAAATATTTACACACATATTTGTGTGTAAACAAAAAAATTCAACAAACTTTTGCCAAAACAGCATTTAAAAAAAGGCACAAGCCCCTCGTCTGTGCCTATGTGTGTGTGTGTGTGAAACTATAGTAGTGACAATTTGCACATTCATTGCTGTTATTGTTGCGCCATCAACTTATTTGGCTTATTAATTAAATAGCAACCAAAACTGGTTTTCACGCTGCAAACACAAATTAAACTCATAAACGGCAAAATACAAAATAGACCCAAAAAGCTTATTTATTCAAATGTGCGCTCAGTGGTTGAAATAATTTCGATAAATTCACTTTTTTTATAATTCAAAGGCAGAGTGAGTGTAGGTGCTGCACAGGTGACGTGAGCCATTCACGTGCGTTGTCTCTACTGATATCGAGATTTATTTAAGAAACTCCTCTTTGTTTATTTGTTTGGTTTTCGTAGAGAGCACAAATTACATTAAGATTTCACATCAGACACACAACCGGATCTGCCGCATTTTGTAAAACGCAAAAGCAAAGTTTTCGACATTGGCGAATTCCCAGCAGTCTTACAACTTCAAATGGGGCTGGGAGCATTGGTTTTTACTAAATAGGCTCATTTGAAATAAGTTTAGTTTTAAGATATAGTAATTTACAACATAAGACCTGAAATGAATTGTGGCATTAAAAGGAGTTGTTGCAATATTTTGTAATAGTCAGCCAGCAATTGAGGCTATACAACTTTGTACAGAAATGAAATTTAAACTAGTTTGGGAGTCCAAGTTAGTGTCAGTTCGTTCGATTTTGGTAGATGGGTTGGACTGGATATGCGAGCTTCATTGTTGAATTTTTTAGACATACTCGATTGCCAAGTTTCTGATACCACATTCATGGAATGCATTACAACTGATCAGTGATGCATGCGAAAGAATTTTGGGGTTCAAGCGCCCAATATGTGTTACAATAACTGTGGGTGGCAGATATGGTTTTAGCAGTATTTGGCTCAAAAGTTGTATACGGAGCCCCCAAAATAAAATCTTCTGTGCACTACTGCTGGTAGTGGGATTCATGATACCCACAGTTTACCATGCAAAACCCCACAACAGACATTGAAATGGAAAACAACAGTCACCTAGCAATCGATGTCAGCTGCATTGTTTTCTCTGGTATTTAAGATTTGGATTATCATTAACTTGTTTCGGAGAGGAAAAATAAAGAATACTTTATGGCATTTGCGATTTTATCGAACTAAGATGATATACAATCGGTTAGAGCAACGGTTGTGATCCCAGTTCAGCGTAAACACCCAAGAAATGTGATCGTATTTCTGCCATATTCCAAAAATTCAGGGCTGTATGAAGATTTCCTGTTCCTAAAGCTAATCTAAAGGCTCCGAGATAACTATTTTGTGTGGAACTAAAGGCCAGGACTGCATATCCATCGCAGGTATATTGAGGAGGTATTGCTTAACAGCGGCAAGATGGACATCACTGAGTCGTTTGAATGCAGGAAATGCAAAGAAAATGGTGCAAAGGAAACCCTGGAGCACATTCTTTTCTTCTGTCCAGATATCTCAAGAGTGTGCCTTATCCACTTACGAGGCCGTTCTTTTCTGGGTTACTACTAAGTCGCTGCTAAACTTCGCGAGGAACACCTAACTTCTCATCGATCACTTTTACGTCGATCCGCAATACTAAGGAACTCGAAGGCTTTACAAGGTCCCTACAGCTAGCTTCCCTAACCTAACCTAAAGGAGCTTATGAAAAAGTTTTTCAACCACTAAAAAAACGCGTATACAGGTGTGCTGCATCAAATGAGATCCTTAGGCGCTTATTGGACATTTCGTCTGTACTTTTTCTATATACCCAACATATTGTGACATCCAGCACACGAAATTTATGAGGATTTAATTTTTTGAAACCCTCTCTATTGCAGCTTAGATCAGTGCTAATAAGAATTTAGCATTCTTGGTTAATTTTTATAATATTTTGAGCTTTTTCTCTCGCATTGAGTGCTTGTAGCTGACCACCGTGTTGCCTACTCGAGTAGTTTATCGTGTCAGAAAAACATTAAGCAATATTTTCTATAGAAATTCCGCTTTTATCAATAATTTTAATAATTCCTGATTACAACTTCTTATGTGTGCGCAAATCAAAAGTTATCTTTTCAGTCTGCCTTAGAAGTTATCTTTTAGTTATCAGCCTAGATTTGATTACACTACTCGACAAAAAATGGGTTCATCCCGTGCTCCTAAAAACAAAAGTATTTGTTAGACTAATCTTCGGCTGCTGAATACGAAACTGAAAATCAAAAAATTTTCTTAAGAAGCGTTTTCGAAAAATCTTCGAAATACACGTTTTTCCCCTCTTGTTTCAGTTATGAGCACATATCTCGTAAACCAACCATCCGACTAACACAAGTGGCCCGTCGTTCAGAAGGTAATTAACTAACCTTTCCAACGATATATGGATTGTCCAAATCATGAGATTTGGGGAAGTAACTGACGATTAAAGTTGTAAAAAAGTGAATTTTTCGACCAATTTCAAAAATCATAAATTTTCGAATACTTTTTTATAGATAAAATAAATGATCTCCTCTGGTTTTAAAATCTAAGATGAAAGATATATTATTTGAGCAAATATTAAGCCTAACATTAATAGAATTGAAAGAAAAATTACAAAGTTATGATGCACGGAGTGAAAACACCAACTTTTCATTTATTACACCGTGCGAAAAAATTTTTTTTTGCCGAGACCTATCCTAATGTTGATATAGACGTGAAACTAGAAGTCATTTATAGCAACTTGCCATAGTCAGTTTTCATTTTCTAACCCAAAAACTTTAAGGATAAAAATTTACTTTAAAATTTTTTTTTTTTAATTTTAAGGATATACACATTTCAAATATTTTTTTTAATGTTTGCGGTTGTGCAATGATGAAGATATGGGTATCAAATGAAAGAGACAAATTTTCTCTTTTTAAGTAAATTTTCTATTTTGAACTTTCAGGACCAAAATATGTCAGGTATGCAAAACATAAATGTTTTGGATCTCAGTCTGTAGATTCCTACATCTAAATTGTTTCTAAATATTTCAAAATTCTGGCCACTTGTGTTAGTCGGATGGTTGGTTTACGAGATATGTGCTCATAACTGAAATAAGAGGGAAAAAAAGTGTTTTTCAAAGATTTTTCGAAAACGCTTCTTAAGAAAATTTTTTGATTTTCAGTTTCGTGTTCAGCAGCCGAAGATTAGTCTAAAAAATACTTTTATTTTTAGGAGCATTTTTCGTGTCGAGTAGTGTTACTGAACTAAGTTTCCAGGACATCTGATGTTTGTTACGTACTTTCATTAAGTAATAAAATTGCATTAATCCTTTACACGGTACAGTTGCATATCTGCAACCAACCGTAAAATTGCCCGTAATTTTGGAAGTAATTATCAAAACGACTCTTTTTTGCTATTTTACAAATATGCAACGTTCCTTTTTTGAAATACTGGCATTAATAGTGGGAAAAAGTAGCTACATTTTACTTGACAGCACTTATTTGACCGTTTTTGCGAAAAGTTGCACGCATTTATTTTAGTGAAACAAAAGTGATTAAAAATTATTAATAAAAAACACACAAACACTTTGCGAAAAATTCGAAGTAGGACTATACTACAACAAACGCATTAATTGCTTTAAAAATTTTCATTTAAAATTAAACATATTAAAATAAAAAAACAAGTTTTAATGCTTTGTTGAAGATGTCCAACGAAATGTTTTTTTACAAAAAACCTTACAAAATTAAAGTATATTAAAAAATAAAAAATACGTGTTTTTTTTAATTTCGGTTTATATCTAAAAAACAACTTTTGATGAAAAAATTCGCTGTTGCCGTGTAAAGGGTAAAAATATTAAAACAATGTTTGGCATCTGTATGAAAATCTGTACATGTTGTCTGAGCTAAAAATTGTAACACTTCTCAGATTGCAGTGAATTCTATGTGCGAGCATGGCACACGTTTCTCAGGTTCTTCCCTTTTTCCTTTAGTCGCATTTTATTAAAACTAAAACAGCTGCAAGCGTTCATTTTTTAAATTCTTAAGGTTTTAGCGCTGTGATTCACCTGTTGTTATGCACAAAATCCGACTACTAACATACGAGTACATATAGTATAAGAAAAACATGCGACAGTGCATAACAGCGACAAATAAAAATTGTAACACGACACCCGACTTGGGCTCATGTCCGCGACCATGTACCATGTCTTTAGTAAAGTACAATTACCAGACACAGCCAAGCAGCGAATGCTGTAAATACAACAACAACAACAGCAGTAGCAGTCTGAACAGGTTATTCACCTGGCCAATGGCGTTTTCTGTTATGTCGCGCTTTGTTTTCGCATTACTTTGTACCGTAATAAGCGCCAACAACAGCTGTTGCCCAGTTTGTCGACAGTGCTGAAAACTTGAATGCATTTACTGGCACGTTTGACAATTTTTAGTGTCGATTAAAAACTTTGTTTCGAGGTTCATAATTGTAAGCGCTTTCAAGGGGAAATCTGATGGGAGCAACAACAATATGGACAGTCTGACAAGATGAGGCAAAGGTTATCGACGCAGCGGTGGTTTTATCAGCTCGAGGGGAAGCACAGCAGCCAAAGAAAACGAAATCAAAACAAAGTACAATAAGTAAATGTAGAGGAATTTAAATAAACAATCAACGGTTGGTGGATCTCACGTTGAATAACTATGCTCATATTTATTTTTAAATGCGAGAAATAATGTTGAATCGAGGAGGCGATGAAACGGCTGAGGCAATTACTCAGTTTTGCACAGCGCCACGTAGATGCGTTCAGTGCGAAACGTGCGACCGCAGCAGATACAAAAGCAATGCGAACTGACCTACGTTAAAAGTTCGATAAAAATAAATACAACTAAAGCTACGATTGAAATGAATGCGTTTGTGTTGAACAGACAAGAGGCACGTTTTTGTTGAGGTAGTAACAATGTTGTTGTTGTCTTGATAGTTCAGCGGGTAGCGCGATGATTTTTCATGCCAGTGGCACTGGGTTCGATTCCTTGTTCGGGCTGGTTTTTCTATAGCTGCCACAAAAATTAGATGAGATGATTCAAGACATACACAAATACGCTCTAGAGTCCGACTGATTAATCGGCATCGGCTAGTATCGGCCAATAAAATAGGTATCGGCTTCGGTTCCACATTGGCCATTTTTGGTCGATGGTATATCGGCATATTTTCGTGCTTTAATTTTTTTATTTATTTTTTATTTTTTTTAAGCTAAATTGCACTGTTTTTTATATTAAACAGTATCTGAAAATACGTTACTGAAAAGGGGTATAAGAATCTCTATTCTGCTCTTTTAGTAACATATTTTCAGATATTGTTTAATATAAATGTTTCCTAGAAATGTTTTTTATAAAAACTAGGTATTCTTAAAAACACAGATTTTCTCGAAATGTCTATGCTTTTCGTCTATTAATATGGGCGTCAGAAAAAAGGCCATTTATTTTTACAATCATTTTCTTCTTTTTTAGTTGGAAGCGTTTTTTTAAACAGGCCTTTTATTTTTATCGGGTGCTCCAACGCAATTTCAGAGTACATATTTTAATATAAGAATCGTAATTTTAGGTTGAAGATGAAACTGAATTTGTTTGTGTTTTTGATTGAATTCATTCGTGCTATTTTTTCTATGGAATCGGCATCGGCCGATTCTCGCTCTTTCGGCCGATTAATCGGCATCGGCATCGGCCAAAAAATTTGGTATCGGTCGGACTCTAATACACTCTTGGCAGTTAATGGCAAACCCTTCAAGTGCCAAAGAAAACAGTAACAAACAGTATGTTTCATTCGTTTGAAATGGGTGTAGATGGTGGATGGGGGAAGGGGGGGAAAAAAGTTACTTAATTAAAATTAAATTAAATAATTTTAGATAAAACACGTTCAGAACTGTATACACGTATCTACTTAAAAAATATTACTAAAAACATCTAACCAAATAGATTTTTTACCAACGTTATACGAATACTCCACAAGTCTTATCGTAGTTGACTTCAACTGCCCCAACTAATGTAATTTTCACAGAATATTTACGCGATAATATCTCACCAATTTTACGATATACGCTGATTTTTACTATTTTATTTTTAGTATTTTCAATTTTTTGTGACATTTTATGCAGGAATAATATTAAAAGAAATTCCATGTCAACGGAAGCATTTGTCAAGCTCTGCGCTGTTTATGAAAATTAAATCAACAATGCACCACAAATTCTGCGAAATTCATTCGCACTTCCCAGAAAACGTAGCTAAACTCATTCAATTCGAACGAAACGAAAGTGAATTGTACCCAAAATCGAATGCTAACAGTTCAGTTAAGTGACGGCAGAGTAATTAGAATTCTATTTAATGCCAACTAGTGACATAATTTTCAATCGGATGGGGGGAGCTTAAGTTCATATCGCGCTCGCCACTCCGATATCTGCGTCACGCGCGCAGCGGTGTCGTCTAACAACGTAAGCCAACGCAGCGTGAGTCAAATCAGCAATTCTGATTTGTTGGTATGTGCAGAAATATGAGCCAAAGTCTTCGTTTTGCTTTCATTTCATTCATATCCTACATTTCGCTTTTTCTGGTCGACCGTCGGACTGGCTGACTACGTCACATCTCTTCCGGGGGCGCTTCAGAGCGGCCGGGCAAAGCGTCCAATGCACAGACAAGTCAAGACGGCTGCATAAGCAATTTGTCATATAAATTGAAAATTTTTTCATATGCAACAACAACGCACATGGAAATGTGTATTTATTCATTACAGTGAAATTAAAAAGAAGAGAAAGAAAACATGAAGAAAAATGAGAATGTGCAAGTGTGTGAAATTGCTTTGTCATACGCAATTAATTTAAAAATATGCGTAATATTTAATAGGTGCACAACAAAACAAAATACAACAACAAAAATAATACGCAAATATGAGGGAAAAGTTATGTCCCAATAAAAGCCGAGACGTTAAAACAAAAGTGAATTTAAACTCAATCGAAGTGTATTCATGGAAATTTCTTGTAACAAAGGAAGAGTTGCTCAATCGATTTACTTTTTAATTATGAAATATTTTGATCTGAAACTAGTTGGAAGGTTTTTTCATAGAAAATAGGTTTATCATTTCGTGCCTAGAAGGCTATCACCGACAGAAACATTTTACTTTTTATATACTTCAGTTGATGGGTGCTGGAACTTGAGGTCGAGCGTCGCCCCCGAACTCGGGATCCATCTCACTAACCAACTGAGCTATGGTGGTTGCCAATGAAGTAAGCACTATATGTCGAACTTGAACGCTCTCGCTCAAGCTCATAAAACAACCTTGAAGTGGACACAAAGCATCGTGCTCAGTGACCTCGTCGCCATCATGCAAGGTTATTTACCTCAAAAAAACACCACCAAGCGTCACTCAACAAAAACTCAAATAAACCGTAAATCAAAATAAAAGGCACAGCCTCAAGGTCACTGACTGCTTATCAACTCATAATGGCGTTTGATATATTTTCGTCCTGACGCCCTCACTGACAGGCGTAACAGTCAATATTAAGTGAGTCTCCAGCCCGTTGAAGAGCGTACGCAAAGGTCAAGCGATACTTTGGCGTCTACACTCCACAAAACTTTTATTTTGCTTGCGTCGTTTTGCGTTGCAGTATCTTTGTTGTCGCTGGCACCACCCAAAAGCAGCCAAAAAAGACTTAAAGAAACTGTGAAATCTGCTCCGCTTCCCACAGCCTGTTGACACGAACAAGCAACAACGGTAAATTGGTAGTGAAGCCACAAAGAGAATAATTGGCATAGAAAAAATCAGTCTAAACGGCAAGTAGAGGTCTGCCAATGGCTGTAGGCTTGTTTGTATGGAGTTTGGCGTGAGGGCGTCGCACAGTGTCGCGAGTTCATATAGCGGAGTGACAAAAATAGGAGTGATCGTACCTAAATGAAATTTGGTACACAGTTATTGTATGAGTAAAGAACTTATTGTGCAAAATTTCAATGAAATCGGACCAAAACTTCGACCACCTCGGATCTTCGAGGTGGTCGAAGATCCTTCGACCAAACGGATTTGACAAACCTTCATATTAACAATAAAAATTATCTTAGTTCATAAAAGCTGCATTCATAATATTTGTATTTTAATAAAATTAAATGTGTATATATGCAGATAAAATGCGCTCATTTCAAAAGTGATTGAAAATGAAATCGCGATAAATTGCTCCACAGCTGCTCAGAACTTGCTCTTAGAGGGTTAAAATCTTAGACTGACCCCCACTAATTTTTGCTCCTGAATATTTCTTTCGAACATACCTACCCCCTATCACCAACGTTTAATATGGCTCCCATACAAAATCATCGTTTTTAGAAAGTGGGCTCCCGCTGCTCTCAGGTTTGTCCCAGACGTGCCATATGTAAGACTGACCCCCATTTATTTTCCCTCTGGAATGTTTTTTCTATACACATCTAACCGCTATATCCAAATCTTAAGGTGGCTGCCATACAAAACTAGGCATTTTCAATGGAACTGGCTCCACACTTGTAAATGTATTAAAGTAAGCGAGGAAACATCGTATCTGCGAAACTACTGAACCGATTTGAATGATTTGTTCAACAATCGTCAACATTCCTGAGTACAAAAAATACAAAATTAATTAGAGTTCAAAAATTCTCCACCAGAGGGCGCCTCCCATACAAGTGAAGTAGTTAAGTTGTCAAATTTTGGGTTTGTACGAAAAACAAAATCAAAGTGTGGAGTCGAAACTCCATTAAACCCTCTATTTCGAATATAATAGTAATCGTAATTGATTTTCCGAAGCTATCTCCAACAAATTTTTCCATCAGCAGCAGAGCATTATTTGACCGATTGCTATGGGAATTCAATCAAACGTTGAAAATATCGCGAATTTGCACTCAAGTCTTCACCGGAAAATGCCAATAACTTGCATTCGCGCAAATATGAGAAGCTGAAAATTGTACAGCATAATGTAAATACTTGCCAAAACAAAATATCAAAAATTTTCAAAAGTGATATTTAGCGTTTTTTTTTAAATCACTTTCAAAGTTTGAACTTACTTTTTATTCACTAGTTTTCTTTATTTCATTTTCATCATAACGGTACTGCTCAGAGGTGAGAGTAATCAGCAAAATTTTGGTCTTGCCAGACCTAAATTATATGAAACTTACGACAATTGTAACTTTTAGGGACCTTCTCATAATTTATTTTGAAATATTCAACCTGAAAGTCAAAGCAAATATTTGCTGTTTGTACACAATTTTTATTCAACGCTGGAAGAGCGTACTTTAAGAGCTCATAACTTCTATGTTATCCAATATTTTTTCATAAGACTTGGATTTCTCTTAATTGAAGTATTTCCAACAAAACCTCATACTCAGATTTTTGCGCTTATACAATTGAATTTTGGCATTTTTGTTACTACTCGCAACACTGTGCGTCGTCGTTGCTCAGTGATTGACGCATTGTACTGCAAGTCAGCGGGATGTGAGTTCAAAATACGAAAACTTTTCAGGCGCCTGCTTTGAGTAAACGATTGTCATAGGAAAGGTCCGAATCTGACTTTCGCAATCGATATACGAGTAGTCACATAAAAAAACTTCATCATGATCTGCCTTCTTCTTTTGAATCGAACCCTCTAGCTCGACACGCATTACAGAATAAAAGATCTCCAGAGTTGAGCTATCTTCAAGCAACACATTGAAGCCAGCATAATGGACGTAAATGAGTCCAACAACTACAACTCTGCGTGGTTGCACTGCACTTAGGTGGTCTAAAAATACAAAAGTTCATTGAACGACAGTTGAGGCATTGAGGTAGTTAATTTTTTGTTTTGCGTGGATCCCAATTTTCATACAGCGTCCAAGAATGGCTCAGCATGGACCGTAGCAACAACGTCTTGCAGCTGCTATTAGAATGCCAAGTAAAATTCAAGACTAAAGTGCGACAGCTGCGACTGACAATGCGTACAATAATGAAGCTGTTAGTGCTCGGATGTGGGTTAATTGTGTTTTTTAGTGCATTGTGGTTAGTGATGTTATTATTGTTGCGTCGTGTGGCTTTCTATGTTAAAAATCAAGCTCAAACCGTACAATGGGCATCAAGTGCGATGGCAAAAAATGAAAGCGCAAGATTTAACTTAGACATCATTGTTGAAGGCGGTTAAGGTTGCGGTTTCTTCTCTCTATTTATGTTTTCTTTTCTCTCTCGTCATATACATAAATGTAAAGTCACGACATGTAGATTTGTTTAGGTGAAAATTTAGAGCAAAAATTATGGTTCATATTCTTGTTTACCTTTTGCATTTGCATGCCATGGGCTGGTTAGAGGGTAGCGAGCGCTCAATTGTGTCGCTTTTTGTCGGCCCTATCTGTTTGTAATCAAATTGGCCGAAATATGTTTTTTCATTAACACGATGGACGGACGGATGAACTGAGGTTTTTTCACAGTTTATACAGGTGTAGTAAATGATCGATCGATCCCTTTCTATCCGCAAACCCATGACTCACAAATACATTAATTCTGTTAAGAGTCCGAGTTTTCATATTCGTATTTGTAAGTTCGGTGCTACTTCTGAGCACTGTGATGCGGTATGTCGTAGCAGGAGGCGATACCTGGCTTCCAGAAGAGAATATCAAGCACCTAAACCCCTGTGAGTGACTAATCTTTATTAGGTCGGTGGGCCCAAAGGGTGTCCTCCAAGAACTCTCTCTCAGCAACAACAAATTTTTGGGGGGCACAAAAGATCATTTTTGGTTTCAGTGCAATTAACCCAATTATAATCTAATCTCTAGTTCGATGTTGAATGTGTCGAGTAGACACTTCACTCGAGTCGGAATGTAATCAACACTACAGCGATCAAAAGTTCAGCAGGCATTGACAAATCGCAGTTGTTGATTGAGTAGAGACTGATAAGGCTTTAAATAAAAAACATGCAATTATAAATATTGATTTAAACTTTAATTTTCATTTCTTTGTATGACAACAAATATTTTTATATTGCATTTCTTTTCAAGCTTGATGACCTGAATTAATAATCTCTTGCTGTATCTTTACGAATGTTTTAAATTGTCGAAAGCAACATAAGGCGGCAATTACGGCTGCCAGTGCTTCCGCACGCAAATAGACTACAGCAAATATTCCTCACGCAATTACTGAAGCATTTATGAGTACACAATCATCAACACCATCTGATGGCATTTATGAAACTGAAATAAAAGCGAACAAGCAATTGCTTTCGCTTATTTGTCGTCTTCCGCGCGACCGTGCAGTGCTCACAATTGTCTGTTTACAATTGAGCCATTAAATGCATTATGCTATGGGCTGATTTATTGATTTTATTGGAGCAATTTTGCGCTACTTTTGTCTGAATTGAACGAATAAGGTGAGCATGGAGTTATAGCATATGAATTTTTTTAAGAATATATAGAGGAGGAGAACAAACAAAATGTTTTGCAGTTCGTAAAAGATTATTGTTTTTGCTTCAAAGAACGCGTTCAAGCGCCCCAGTTACAAATGAACATTCTCGCTTGTGGTTTCTAAAACCCAGCGATCAACACGATTTCCATAACAAACGCCACCACTTTCGATTGTCATGAATATAAATGAGTAAGCTGCTTTTAGAAGTTTGTTGTTGTTGTTGTGCGGCCGCAGCAAAACCAGACAATCGAGACAGCAGCCACTAACTGGAGGTAAAATAGTGAATGGACGGTGTGCAGACCAGACAAAAAACTAGCGCCAACGAATTTAGCAAATGGTCGTATCTGTTGGCGCAATTGTTGTTGTAGTTGCTGTTATTAATACAGACTGAGTTGCTGATATGCTTGCTGACGTAGATAGGAGCGAACGTGCACGCCTCCGCTCAAGGTCAGGCAATAGTTTGCTTGTCTCAACCAACACTGGGCACATGTTGAAAGAATGTTTTCTATAAACTTTTTTCTATAAAAATGAATTCATTCGAATTAGGTTGCAGTGCTTGCAAAGCGTTGCAGACGCTCTGGCAGCAAAAACACGGCCAATGCGTGCTGCCGCTTGGTAATGGAGACATTTGGAATTTGTGCGACAGCTGTTTTGTTGTTGTCGCACTTTGGCTGTGCTGTTTGAGAGTGGTTTGGACATGGCGCAACGTTTGTGTGTGCCGATGTGTGAATGTTTCTGCAACAACAAATATAATTAACTTTATACGAAGTGGACGAGTGACTGTTGTTGGCACTCGTGAAGATAAAATTGACTTCCCTCGATGGCATTAAATCATTTCAAACCGATTTCAGCTAATAAACAATTTGAATTATCTTATCTTGCATTTACCTTCGTTGCCGAACATGCTCCACAACTTCGAGATGAGCAGCCCCATTGTGTCCGGCTGTTTCTCTGCCTCGGAGAAGTTTACAAAGCACAGATTCCGTTTTTACAGTCTCCAGCGGCGGCGTAAGCAACACCACCACCAACAACAAGCAGCGCCAACTATTTACACTCGCGCTTCCGCTGCGCGCTCGCAGCACTCAGATGACGTAAATTGGGTGAAATTGCGACAGCAAACACTCGGCCGCCAATTGCCAACAGCCAATAGCGCCAGCAGCAGCAAATTAAGCAAGCGCTCACTAAACGGTACCAGGTCAGACCGTGCCAACGCTACGCCACGAGTAGCCACTGCGGAAACTTTCACTTGCGCGCAAATCCACCGAATTCAAGGGGCACCAAATGCACCAGACAGACTACGACAGCAGCTTACTCAGCTCGTGGACAGTTCCAGGGGGCAGTTTAATTTGGTTTCAACGACACAATATTTTGCTTTACTTTCTATGGCAGCTAGTCACCCGATATACTTTACCAGCTACTGCTCACTTAGCAATGCCTGCCCGTTGTACACATACTTCTCATTAATATTCACTCAATTTCACATGCATTCAATTTTACACTTGATTTTGTAAGATTTCAATTTTTCTTTGATTTTTGTGGTTAGCACTTTCGTAGTGACTGCTGGTGGCTATTTCGCTTTTGCAACACTTTCACGTTCCCTTTTGCACGTTTGTTGGGTGTGCACATTGCAACTGCTTTCACTTCTTAACACATTTTTGAAAAATGGTTTCAATTTGGCGATGAATTTCTGGTTTAATAAAAAAAAGTCTAATTAAATTAAAAAACCTTCTTGCAGCGAGCAAAAATGCAGGAAATGTCACGATAGACTGAACGCAGCTAAAACGTCGTCAAAGAATAATAGCGAAAAGCAAATAGCAGCACAGTTTGACAAGCGTAGAGACAAAAACACGGAGCTGCCACAATTTCACATTGCAAGCACGATCAGGGTTGCATTGGTGTAGCATGGATTTATAAATCTTGTATAAAATTAAAAAAATGCTAAATAAATAATTATAAATAAACACAAAAAGAATAAATTTACAAAATTAACAATCCAAATAAAATTCTTAAAGATATACACATTTTAGACACATTTTATGTGAGGAGTAAACATGCCAACTGCTGTGTACTGAGCAAAAATTCATTGCCGATTTCAATTAAAAGTGTATCCAACAACTACATCTTTAAGCGTCTTTTTTCAGCATTTCTCTTAATTATCTATCTCCCTATAT
This sequence comes from Melieria picta, assembly GCA_964056695.1. NCBI lineage: Eukaryota > Metazoa > Arthropoda > Insecta > Diptera > Ulidiidae > Melieria > Melieria picta. Next base: position 20,555,500 of record OZ057398.1, on the reverse strand, counting down.
CTACATATATCTATCTCTTCTCTTTCCCTGTTTTCTTCTGTATTTCTTATTATTTTCTAAATATTTAATGTTATTATAGTTTAATTTATATTTAATGTTATTTATTATTATTACTCGTTACTAATGTACTCTTTTTGTAGCATTTAAAAGAGTAATCTTGAATGCTAAATCAATGTCAAATAAATAAATAAATAAATAAATATAAGATGCAATCCTTTACTTCAATACTAACAATTCATTCAATAAAACATCAATGTTATTTGTTTTGACTTTTGCGTATTTATTGGTGCATAATATGTATATGTATGTAATCAACAATATTTATTTTACAAAGCATTTTTCTGCTTATTGATACTTTAAGTCAGATAAACATATGTATATATATAATATTAATAACACTTGCTTTAGGTACACATTTCACTTATATACAACACGGTTGCCTGACATTTATGTCAATTGATTTAGAATCCCACTGCCTGGCTGAGGTCATTGAAGCTTTGCTGCATGCCTTTTCTGTAATGAGATAATAAACAACCTTAGTTCAATTTACTTCTCATCTATCTTTTGCTACTCACTTGATTTTGTAATCGTTTCCCTTGAATACTGTCAAAATTGCCAATGCCAAAACTGCACCTTGGCTAAGTAGAAAATATCCACGTTTCGAGTTTATAAACGTTTTAACAGGTACAGCATCAGCCTGGTTGTGATAAAAATTGCTTCTTGCTGTATTCTGCGCTCCAAAATGATGATCCATAATCAAAGCTCTTTCACTGAGGTCAAAGTTATCTGCTCGACCATATATTTCACGGGCCCTACTGTTATCACGCCTAGTCAACTGTTGGCGAACTCCATTTCTGTCAACGACGAGGCGTGTATTTGCGCCCAGTTCATCAACACGGTGGTTGGACTCGTGGCGTTCCTTCTCGTCATCAGTACGACGGGAGATATCTCGGCGTTCATTCTCGTCATTAGTTCGGCGTGTTACTTCTCGGTGTTCCTCACGGTCATCAACACGGCGTAAGATTTCTTCGCGTACCTCTCGGTCGTCAACACGGCGAGTGGCTTCTCGGCGTATCTCACGGTCATTGAGAGTAGCTTGTCGTTGTTCCCTATCGTCAATGCGGCGTAAGGTGTCTTGGCGTTCCTCTCGGTCATCCACACGGCGGGAAACCTCTTGGCGTTCTTCCTCACCATCAGTTCGGCGTGAGACTTCTCGCTGTTCCTCTCGGTCGTCAACTCGTTGAGAGACTTCTCGGCGGATTTCTCGTTCATTAAGTGTAGCTTGTCGTTGTTCTCTGTCGTTAAATTGACGTGAAGCCTCTCGTCGTTCCTCTCGGTCGTCAACTCGGCGTGATACTTCACGACGTGAGATTTCTTGGCGATCCTCGCGATCGTTAAGACGTCGACTGGCATCTCGGCGATCCTCTCGGTTGTCAAAGCGACGCAAAATTTCTCGGCTTTCCTCCTCGTCATCAGTACGGCGGGAGACTTCCCGGCGTTCCTCTCGATTATCAACTCGACGAATGGCTTCTCGGCGGATTTCACGGTCATTGAGTGTAGTGTGTCGTTGCTCCCTATCGTCAGTGCGACGTGAGGCGTCTTGGCGTTCCTCTCGACCATCCACATGGCGAGAAACCTCTCGGCGTTCTTCCTCGCCATCAGTTCGGCGTGAGACTTCTCGCTGTTCCTGTCGGTCATCAACACGTCGAGAGACTTCTCGGCGAATTTCTCGTTTATTAAGTGTAGCTTGTCGTTGTTTTCTGTCGTTAAAATGACGTGAAACCTCTCGTCGTTCCTCTCGGTCATCAACACGGCGCAAGATTTCTTCGCGTTCCTCTCGGTCGGCAACACGGCGAGTGGCTTCTCGACGATCCTCTCGATCTTGAATGCGAGGCGAAATTTCTCGGCTTTCCTCCTCGTCATCAGTACTGCGGGAGACTTCTCGGCGTTCCTCTCGGTCGTCAACACGTTGAGAGACTTCTCGGCGGATTTCTCGTTCATTAAGTGTAGCTTGTCGTTGTTCTTTGTCGTTAAATTGACGTGAAGCCTCTCGTCGTTCCTCTCGGTCATCCACTCGGCGTGATGCTTCACGACGTGAGATTTCTTGGCGTTCCTCGCGATCGTTAAGACGTCTAGTGGCATCTCGGCGATCCTCTCGGTCGTCAAAGCGACGCAAAATTTCTTGGCTTTCCTCCTCGTCATCAGTACGGCGGGAGACTTCCCGGCGTTCCTCTCGGTCATTAACACGGCGGGAGATTTCTCGGTGTTCCTCTCGATTATCAACTCGACGAATGGCTTCTCGGAGTATTTCACGGTCATTGAGTGTAGCTTGTCGTTGTTCTCTATTGTCATTGTGGCGTAAAGTTTCTTGGCGTTCCTCACGGTCGTTAACACGGCGAGTGGTTTCTCGTCGTTCTTCTTGGTCGTCACTGCGACGCAAAATTTCTCGGCGTTCTTCCTCATCATCGGTACTGCGGGAGACTTCTCGGCGTTCCTCTCGGTCATCAACACGTTGAGAGACTTCTCGGCGGATTTCTCGTTCATTAAGTGTAGCTTGTCGTTGTTCCCTGTCGTTAAATTTACGTGAAGCCTCTCGTCGTTCCTCTCGTTTGTCAACTCGGCGCGATGCTTCACGACGTGAGATTTCTTGGCGTTCCTCGCGGTCGTCAACACTCCTAGTAGCTTCTCGGCGATCTTCTCGGTCGTCAAAGCGACGCGAAATTTCTCGGCGTTCCTCCTCGTCATCAGTACGGCGGGAGACTTCCCGGCGTTCCTCTCGGTCATCAACACGGCGGGAGATTTCTCGGCGTTCCTCTCGATTATCAACTCGACGAATGGCTTCTCGACGGATTTCACGGTCATTGAGTGTAGCGTGTCGTTGTTCCCTATCGTCAATGCGGCGTGACGTGTCTTGGCGTTCCTCTCGGTCATCAACACGGCGAGAAACCTCTCGGCGTTCTTCCTCGCCATCAGTTCGGCGCAAGATTTCTTCGCGTTCCTCTCGGTTGTCAACACGGCGAGTGGCTTCTCGGAGGGTTTCACGATCATTAAGTGCAGCTTGGCGTTGTTCTCTATCGTCAATGCGGCGTGATTTTTCTCGGCGTACCTCCTCGTCATCGTTACGGCGGGAGACTTCTCGGCGTTCCTCCCGGTCGTCAACACGGCGAGTGGCTTCTCGGCGTATTTCACGGTCATTGAGTGTAGCTTGTTGTTGTTCCCTATCGTCAATGCGGCGTGAGGTGTCTTGGCGTTCCTCTCGGTCATCCACACGGCGGGAAACCTCTCGGCGTTCTTCCTCACCATCAGTTCGGCGTGAGACTTCTCGCTGTTCCTCTCGGTCGTCAACACGTTGAGAGACTTCTCGGCGGATTTCTCGTTCATTAAGTGTAGCTTGTCGTTGTTCTCTGTCGTCAATACGATGTGAAGCCTCTTGTCGTTCCTCTCGGTTGTCAACTCGGCGTGATGCTTCACGACGTGAAATTTCTTGACGTTTGTCTCGGTAGTCAACACGGCGAGTGGCTTCTCGACGATCCTCTCGATCATCAATGCGACGCAAGAATTCTCGGCGTACCTCCTCGTCATTAGTGCGGCGTGAGGTGTCTTGGCGTTCCTCTCGATCGTCAATGCGACGTGAGATTTCTCGGCGTACCTCCTCGTCATCGTTACGGCGGGAGACTTCTCGGCGTTTCTCTCGGTCGTCAACACGGCGAGTGGCTTCTCGGCGTATTTCACGGTCATTGAGTGTATCTTGTTGTTGTTCCCTATCGTCAATGCACCGTGAGGTGTCTTGGCGTTCCTCTCGGTCATCCACACGGCGGGAAGCATCTCGGCGTTCTTCCTCGCCATCAGTTCGGCGCAAGATTTCTTCGCGTTCCTCTCGGTCGTCAACACGTTGAGAGACTTCTCGGCGGATTTCTCGTTCATTAAGTGTAGCTTGTCGTTGTTCTTTGTCGTTAAATTGACGTGAAGCCTCTCGTCGTTCCTCTCGGTCATCCACTCGGCGTGATGCTTCACGACGTGAGATTTCTTGGCGTTTCTCGCGGTCGTCAACACTCCTAGTAGCTTCTCGGCGATCTTCTCGGTCGTCAAAGCGACGCGAAATTTCTCGGCGTTCCTCCTTATCATCGGTACGGCGGGAGACTTCTCGGCGTTCCTTTCGGTCATCAACACGGCGGGAGATTTCTCGGCGTTCCTCACGAATATCAACTCGACGAATGGCTTCTCGGAGTATTTCACGGTCATTGAGTGTAGCTTGTCGTTGTTCTCTATTGTCATTGTGGCGTAAAGTTTCTTGGCGTTCCTCACGGTCGTTAACACGGCGAGTGGTTTCTCGTCGTTCTTCTTGGTCGTCAATGCGACGCGAAATTTCTCGGCGTTCTTCCTCATCATCGGTACGGCGGGAGACTTCTCGGCGTTCATTCTCATCAGTTCGTTGTAAGATTTCTTGGCGTTCCTTCCGGTCATCAATTCGACGAATGGCTGCTCTGCGGGTTTCACGGTCATTGAGTGTAGCTTGTCGTTGTTCTTTGTCGTCAATACGACGTGAAGCCTCTCGTCGTTCTTCTCGGTCGTCAACTCGGCGCGTTGCTTCACGACGTGAGATTTCTTGACGTTCCTCTCGGTCGTCAACACGGCGAGTGGCTTCTCGACGATCCTCTCGATCGTCAATGCGACGCAAGAATTCTCGGCGTTCCTCCTCGTCATCAATACGGCGGGAGACTTCCCGGCGTTCCTCCCGGTCATCAACTCGACGAATGGGTGCTCTGCGGGTTTCACGGTCATTGAGTGTAGCTTGTCGTTGTTCTCTGTCGCCAATACGACGTGAAGCCTGTCGTCGTTCCTCTCGGTCGTCAACGCGGCGCGATGCTTCTCGACGTGAGATTTCTTGGCGTTCCTCGCGATCGTTAACACGTCGAGTGGCTTCTCGGTGATCCTCTCGGTCGTCAGAGCCACGCGAAATTTGCCGGCGTTCTTCCTCCTCATCGGTACGGCGGGACACTTCTCGACGTTCATTATCGTCGTCTGTTCGGCGTGAGGCTTCCCGACGATCTTCCTCGTCATCGGTACGGCGGCTGATTTCTCGGCGATTTTCTGGGTCATCAACTCGACGAATTGCTTCTCGGCGGATTTCACGGTCAATGCGGCGTGAGGCTTCTCGGTGATTTTCCTCGCCATCAATATGACTTGAGGCCTCTCGTCGTTCCTCTCGGATTTCTCGGTCATATTGAATAGCTTGTCTTTGTTCCCTATCGTCAATGCGGCGTGCGGCTTCATGACGTTGCTCTTCGTCATCAATACGGCGTTCCTCTGGGACACCAATAATTTGAATGCGATGGGATTTTCGAGCATCATCAGTGCGAAGGTTTGTTTCTCGGCGCTCTTCCCTAACAACATCACGTCTAGCCATTCTGTCATGATGATCATCTATTTTGACCCGTCTATCTCTGAATTCCAGACTGCCATCGTCATCACGATTACGATCAAAGCGTACCACTCGCCGCTCAAGTACGTCGCGATTTTTGTGCACTCCAAAATCCTGTTGACATGGGTGGTAGCGGTAAGTCAAACGATCGGAAGGGACGAATGTTTCTTGACAAAATTCCTTCTCACGCCTCCAACTCAGATCGTCTTCTGCTGCTGCAGCGCGACGACTGTCGAGTCGACGCTCGTGACAAATATCGCGGTCGCAATTGCGGAAATTGGCGAGAACGGCGCTGGTACCCACTAGTACGAGTAAGAAAGTGACAGTTGCCTTCAACTGCCAAAAATTAAATACCATTGTACTTCTTGGCTTTTGATGTGTACCGATTGCTGTCGTTTTCAAGGGTGTCGATATATTTTAGTTCGCTACAAGGAAGTTCTACTTGCTCGATTGCTAGTCCTGACTTGACTGTTTTCCGAGTGTGCTAAACGCTGCTTTTATACGCATTTGAACGAAGCGCCAAAGCGAAGTTTCAGCAGGAATGCGCTGCCATTATCCTTCATTGCTTCCTTCTCAATGAACTTCAATTTCAGTTTGATTGATTTAATTTGCCTTATCGCAGATGTGCACCAATGCACATGCTGTAAGGCGGAATTTCAAAGCAAGGAAATGCTGGCAATGTTTGTTGTGCGTTGTTTTTCTTCATTCTTGCTGGGTTTAGGTTTTAAAAAATTGCGAGGGTTCAATATGTGCGTATGAATTCTTATGAATGAATTTCATTGCAGCCTTGGCAGTGACGTCAATGACAAGGACTTTTGCCTCAGAAGTGTGGGCGAACATATAAATAAATAGATATATCGAATGTGCTAGTTGGCAAAATTATGGGAACATCAAACTACGATTGTCATGAGCTTTGTGGTTTGTAGAAATAAGAGACTTCTGCAGTGAAAGGATTTGGACTAAGGACTGTTGCTGAATGAACTGACTAATGGTTGTATGAATTTCATTCTCAGAAAATGCTGACAGAAAAGCGTTTACTATATGCAATTAAGAGTTGACATTATACCTTTTCTCCATTTTTGATATAAATAACTCCACATTAAATTCATTCATTTATAAATTTTGTAAAAAATTATTAAAATATTTCATTATTTGTTATAAACGAAATAGGATTGAATCGAAAAATCGCTTTATAAGGATCATAGTGTCCGTGCTATTAGAATCAAGATTTTCAGAATTAAATTGCAATTAGTGTCCGACCGAATATTCGGTTTCGGTTTCGGCCCAAATAAGTGGTTTCGGTTTCGGTTTCAGTTTCGGCCAAAAAATGGCCGAATAGCCGAAACCAAAACTTTCTAAAATATTTTTTACATTTTATTGTGTAGCAGTTATATAGTGAAAGGAGGAGTAATTTAGATGCCACCAATGTAAATAAACTTCTTTTTTTAGCATATAATATTAAATTATTTAATTTTGAATATTAGCGAGTAAGGTACGAAAGGGTGATTTTTTCATGTTAACGTTTTTAAAAAATGAATAAATTGTTTTTTTTTAATAAGTATTTATTTATTTATGCTATGTTTGTTTGTTTGTTCTTTATTTACTTAATGTAAAATTCGTTTGTTGAAAAATGTGCTTGATATGGTGATTTTTATTTCAACTAGAAAGTTTCGGTTTCGGCCGAATATTATAAAAAAACCGAATATTCGGTTTCGGTTTCGGCCCAAAAAAGTGGTTTCGTTCGGACACTAATTGCAATGGATTAAGAGAAAAATTTGGGCTCGTTTTGGTGTACAAGTTCTATGAACTTTTGCATGAATTCAAATATGTATCTTCACACTGTACATTGTACATGGAACTTAAGTCAATAAGTGCGGTCCTGACAGTCAAAGCTATAGCTTTGTTAAAGCTACTTGAGTGAAACGGACAATAATGTAAGACATCTAACTACTTTCTTACTGTCCGACGTCTCTGTAGACGCAAGTGGGAAACTCTTACTTTAGTACTAGAAATAGAAATGATAGTTTGCGTAATTTGCTCTCTACAGATCCTACAACCCTTTATGGGATTCAAACTGTCCAAAATATGTGTTACTTGCAAACATTTTGGGTGGCAAATATGGTTTCAAATGGCACTGGACTCAAAAGTTGTGTACGAACTCCACAAATGAAATCCTGCATTTCCCTGGTCCTTGTAATTGCAAGGCACCCCAGTTGCTGACGTGTGTCTTTTAACAAATTTTTTGCGCCTCAATAGACACCTTAACCCTAACCTAAAAAAAACCCTAACCTTAACCCTAACCCTAAAATTTAGTCTGTACAGCAACAAATTGGCTGTTTCATTGACTGGAGAAAATATGGACCTGAAGGGACATTGATCCAGGGGCGTAGCCAATGGAGGGGTTTGGGGTGTCAGAACCCCCCCCATAGCCTATAATTTGTCAACATTTTCAATCACTATGCATCGTATGTACGTTCCCATATTAGCAAAAAGTTCTTTTCATCTTTAAATATTTAACCCTCCGTTTGGCACGGTGGTCCAGCCAGACCATTTTCAACTTTGACTGAAATTATAATATACTTCTAATTGAGCTAGAACTAGGAAATTCTATGACTTTTCCTATCTTTTTGTCCACTTTCATTTGAAAAAAAAATTATAAGGATCCGTGCCATAGAAGGATAATTATAAGGACATTTTGGCCGTCATATCACATTCGTACCACAGTGGTCTAGCCAGACCACCAACATATTTTCTATAGAAATGTGTGAGATATGAAGAAATTTACACATATAATCGCAGTAATTTAATTTTCGAACGTTGTGTGGTGAGTTTAAAAACTCGCCAAACTTTGTTGAGAGCATTTTTTTCAAGAAAAAGTGTAAACTTTGTGTGTAAATGAGTTTTGTGAGAGGTGTACACTTTTCATTTTTTCACTGTTTATATTAGATTATACAGTTAGCCTTGCCTTTACTTTTCCAAGCGGCTTGCTAATATCGGTCTTTCCTTCGTTGGCACAATAAGATCTAATAAAAGATGTGTACCGGAAGAGATGCGAAAGAGCCCTTCTCGTGCTATATTTTCAACTCTTTTTGGTTTTCACGAAAACTTGGTTTCGATGTGCAGTTACGTACCGAAAAAAATAAAGCTGTGATCTTACTTTCGACTGTGCATTACACAAAATATTGTGTTGGTGAAGCAATGAAACCAGAAGCAATTTTGTTTTATAATTCAACTAAAGCTGGTGTCGATTGTATGGACCAAATGGTAACTCATTTCTCCTGTAAACGGTCAACAAAGCGATGGACTTTTGCTTTCTTCTGTAATATGTTAGATGTGATGGCATTGGCTGCATATTGCATTTGCAAAGAAATCGGTAATATGACCAGATCTGATGCACGACGAAACTTTCTAGTCACACTTTCAAAGTCATTGGTTATCACTAATGTCGAAAATAGAATGAACAACGCTTCCATCATCGCGCAATTTGGAACTCGTTCGGAAATTGAGTCTTATTTTGGCAAATCAATACCTTTTGAAATACCCACACACAATATGCCAGCTGGACCATCAACGCTCGACAAAAAAAAAACTTTGTAAGCTATTTGGATAAGGCGAAACGCAAAACTCCATTTTACTGCGTAAAATGCACTGAACCAGTATGCCAACAGCACTCAAAAGTAGACTACATTTGTTTCAGTTGTAGGAACGAAGAAGAAATCGATGAATGATTAAATTTAATAACAAAAAATACTGAAAATCGCAGTTTTATTGCTTAGAATAAATACAAAATTCACAAAAACACATTGTTTTGATTTACAAAAAAATGTGTTTTTTCTTGATATTTCTACCTGAACAGGTAACTTAGTTCAGTAAAAATACATAATGAACAATGAAAACCCAAAAGATTATACCTGGATAGCTCATATATGCGTTTTAATGCGTCTACAAAAACGTACAAATTCCATAGAAATGTATGGAAATATGCGGTGGTCTGGCTAGACCACTGTGGTACGAATGTGAACATCCGCATAGGTGCCAAACGAAGGGTTAAAAGAAATTAACAAAAATTAACAAAACCCTTTTTTACCGAAACTAATTTGTTTTTTTAATAGTCACGTTTAGGCTTAATGCAGCGATTTGCATGTTCTAAAAACATGTCTAAAGAGTAGTTTAGTTCGTCGACCGGAATGTCCTTCAGGATGTCGGTACAAGCCTTTTGGATGGTTTCTACGTTCTCAAAACGCTTTTTTCATCGGCAAATGCATTCTTTGAAAAGGTGAAATTCGCACGGTGCCACATCATGTGAAAAATTTATCGTGAGTTTTAATCAAAATGGTAGCGAAAGCGCCTGGGATCACCCAGGTACATTTGTATAAAAAATTACAAAATTCAAGTTTAAACATGAACAAAATTTCCAAAAAAAAATATTTTTTCATGTTATTGAAAATTGCCTTCAAATTTGTGCAGATATTAAACATGAATATTAAAAAGATCACCCGGGTGGGTATAAGTAAAGCGAAAGTTAAATCCAATTTCAAGAATTTCAATGAAGATTTTGGCTTATCTTTTATGAATTACCGCCCAATTTTGATCTACGGTGATCGCGGATTCAGTTGGCTAACACGTTGGTCATCATTTATGTTCTGACAATCGTTTTTAAATCACTTATGAACTCCACCACGGTATAAACAAAAATCACCATAAACTTGGTTTATCAATTTAAATGCTTCGGTTAAAGTTTAAACATTTTTAAAACAATAGTTAATATTGGATCTTTGTTCGATGCACATTTTTGTACGATGACACAAAAATACTTCCACTTCAGATGCAATAACTTCGCTTTCAGTCCACCAAATTTCATGAAATTTTTACTAAAAATCAGGGAAAAAATTTGGTTTGTAATGCTTTAAGTCACATAAGCCACAACAAAATGCCCTATTTGGAAAGTGCACTTTACTTTAAAAAACATGTAATAGATACTAAACTGGCAAACAATTTTTTTTTAAAACCCCCCCCATGCCCAAGTTCTGGCTACGCCCCTGCATTGATCCATTGTGAAATTAATCTCCACAGAGGCGTGCGCCAAAAAAAGTTTGCGCGTAAAAAAATAGAACTGCAGTGGCTTCCTTAGTTGAAATTGAAAATAGTCAAAAAGTGTTGCAATGACGTCAATGCCATTTATTGTTATTTATTATTTATAATATTGCTCCATTTTTTAATTCACTTCAATGCACCCACACACACACCCACACACACACAGATACCCATATTACACTTCATTCATAAAACGTCGCCCATTGACGGCCATCGGCTGGCACACCCACAAAAATGACATAAAATGGCGCTTTCCAGAAGGTTGTTCCATGTGAGACAAAGTGGCGACAAAGTGAAAAATGCCAACAACAGCCAAGGGGACAACGCGTCGTGTGAAGCGCGTTGCGGCACTTTCACGCTGGCTGCCACTTTGTGGTGCACATTTGCGATAAGAACAATTCAATCAATCCGAATTAAATCGAATTGCTGTGTAATGATTAAATTGCGAGACGAACACTGCACAGCATAGAAGCTTATTTAGGCGTAAAATTCAAATCGCCCGTTAGGCGGCTGGTGTTCCTTGCGTTTATGTTCGGCCAACGATAACGGCGAAGCGTATAAAAGCGCCAACGCACGCTGGCCCCAGGCTTAGTTGATCATTGAACGACTGTGGTACGCGTAAGCGTGATACGGTCGGGAGTTTGTGGCAGAGTGGTTAGAAGAAGAAGAACACTTCAAAGTAAGATGTAGTCCACATGGGTAAGTTTGTAAAAATTGCAAAACTAAAACTAAAAAAAATAACATTTTGTATTTTAAAATTTGCTCTCGTTGCAGATTCCCCGTTGGGGCATAACATTCCTCAACAAAATATTAGTATTTTTTATGCTGTTCTTTTACAATAACGTTTTGCTTTAAAATCTCAGCCAATATCAGCCAATACCATCCAAAACCACAAGTGTGAACTTGCTTTATGAGTTTGGTTTTCTATGTAACTCGAATCTATTCCTTGTACTAAGTAGAATTGTACACAGTTGCAAGGTAAACACAAAGGTTGGACATTGTTATAAAAGGAAAATTCATGACATGGAATCGAGGAATGAAGAAGGCATCCGGTCGGATGTTGTAAATTGGACTTCCCTACTAGATGGAAATGTGAATCACAATAAATGCAGTTAGTATGTAAATGAAATACAAATTCAGCATCACAATTCGGTGCACTCGGTGTCTAAAATATGCATACAAATACAACTACATATATAAAACACACATATTATACTCAAATAAAATTGACTACTTGTTGCAAAGATTGTTAAACAAATACTGGCAAATATTCACGCATATATTCTAAACTATAAGCAAAAGTTGATGTTAAATCAGATGTTCAATGTTCATAATGGTGTATATTAATTAAAATTTATTATGCTCTACTCAGTCCTCATTTTGTTAAAAATATAAAACGTTAAAAAAAAACCACAATTAAAAGTAAACCACACAAACGCAAAAACAAAAAATGTTGCTGTTGTTTGGGATTTAAACTTGAAGAACGCATTTGTCAGGTCTAACACCGAATGCACACCTGCAGTGCAAATTGTCTAAATTGAAAATAATCAATAATAATAATAAACTATATTAATCATAAGTGTACACAAGCAGTGATGCGGCAATACAAGAACCACATATTACTACATTGCACATTGAATAAGAAATCAATGTGATTGCATTCACTTTTATGCACACAAGTGTTGCACATTTGCAAGAGCAAACCCCCCAAAAAAATTTATTTGTGCTTTCAATAAAGTTTCGTGTTGAGTGAAGTGATTTTGATTTGGGTTTGTTCATGTTTTTTGTCTGCCTAAAGATTTCTAAATGAAATGCAAATTGAAGCAGATTTGGTTTTAATAGTTCTGCGCTAAGTTTGTGGGGCAATAAGTCACTGGGTCATGGGTTTGAAAATCAAAAATATAAAACTGGAAGGTATTCGGAGCCCACTTAGGCCATGGCGGCCCATTTCAATACCACAAGACCGCTCACTATTGAACCAGTTTGAGCTTCTTACGGGGCGAAAAGTTTTAGGCTTTCGAAGAAGAAGTTGCCTAGGTAGTTTATCTTTTTTCTGGATAAAGCAGGTGAAGGGAATTTTCTTTTTCGCCCCATACAGCTGCAAAAGAAGTCGTTTGAAAACAGCCCCAACCTTCTTGTGCGGATGCCAATCAAACAGTGATACGTTAGAACCCCAATTATGAATCTGACCTGATCCCTGTTTGGTGAGAAAAGCTCTCTAGAGCGCCGAAAGTTTAAGGTTGCCCAAATTTGGCGCGCAGAGAAACTTGTGTTGGCCCATGACAAACAGATGAGCTAATACCAAATTGTTTGCAGCCAGCATTTCCAAAGAAAACACTGACGTTAGGACTGACGAGCAAAGTTCAGAAGAAGACGCTACACGCTTAATTTAGTCTAAAAGAAAAATTTAAAATAAACGGTGAATCGAGTGGAATAAGGAAAGAATTTATAAATTGAGCTCCAAAGAGAGCCAAGCAAGTGAAACAAATATACAAATATTTATAATTTAAAAGCTCCTTAAAATATACAAATTTCCCATATCTCTGTTGTGGCGATGTTCAACTTTTAAATTCTTATTTAAAAGCAATTCAAATCACCAGTATGACTGTTCAACTTTTTAAAACTGTTATTTATTTGGTTCATTTCACATTTTTAGTTTGTAAATATGCAGCATTTAAATACAACTTACAAAATGTTTCTTAAAATTTTACTTGTAATTATTTTTAATTATTGCAATACACTACGGAACACAATCAAATTAATGTGCTAAGTACACTATGCATTTACCACTTGCTATTTTTTCTAAATAGAATAAATATGTTTGCATGATAGAAACACAAACTGTAAATAATAATAAAATACTGAACATGATGTAGTAGTCAAAGAGCAATAATTAAATTAAGAAAATTTAAAACGATTGAAAGAAATGTGCCAAAAGCACATTTCAACTTTGAGTCTACAAGTGTTATAAAAAGATCAAAGAATTTTAAAAAGTTTATAACACAAATCCGTAGTCTAAAACGCCTAGTTTGCGTCGAGTGTAGTTAGTAATACTTGAGGGGTAGTTGCTACCATAATATGCATCAATTTTTCTGTAGGAAATTGACAACTTTTATGCGTTCAGTTAAAATTCTATGCATTCCTCTTGCTGCCGAACGATCTGATTCATTAATCTTTAATTTTTTTCATTACGTTTTGTCTACTTAGTTCACATTAATGTAAAAATAACACGCAACTTTTATTTTCCTTTTTTGCTGTCATAATTTTTTGTTACTATAATATTTCTATTACTATGTCATTGAATGCTTATCTGCACTGTTGGAAGGAAACTGACGTTGAGTGACGGTTTCACAATCATTTATGTTACTTTACTTTGGCTTTTTACGGTTCGGTCTTTGTTTTTGTGTCTTTTCTCAGCATTATCAAGAGCTGGTCTATCCACACTGGATGTTTTTGAATGTTTCATGCTTAAATCTAAACCACAAATTAGCAAATATCTCTTACAAACATTGATTTCACATGCACAGAAAAATTCGAATTAGATTCCCTTTAAAAATACTTCAACAAATAAGCTTTTGCGTATACAAGCACAATACATATTAAATGAATGCCTTTTACTTTGCTTTGCGATCTGAAATTTGTAGTTGCTCTCTTGTTTGTAGTTGTTGTCTGTCTTGCAATAAAATTCAGTCAAACATTTTCCCTTACCATAATTTGGACATTACGTGGACAGTTTCAAATTTCGATTTATTAGTTCATTTTTTTTGCTTTCGAAATTATTTTCCAATTCAATTTGAATGAATCAAACAAAAAATTAAACTGTATTTTTTACAAATACCAACACATCGTCAAGAGAGTAAATTAATTTCGTATAAAAAGTTATCGGCGTCAGCAAACCAATGCGGAAATTGTGCCCTCTGTCTACGCATACAAATACCTCAAGTAGGCAGAGAGCACGATTTGGCATAGTCAAAACTAAATCGGAAAAACCACACAAAATTTCAACTATTGTAAAAACCAAAACATTTAGCAGCAAGCAATTCACTGGTTGTTGTTGTCCGTAAGCCGCTCCTCGAGCGCACCGTTTAGGCGTCCTTTGCTCAGCGCCTCGACCAGCATGTGCAGCCGTTCCTCGCGCTCCGAGTGGCGTCGCTCCAGCGATGAAACCTGCAATGATGCAACCGAATCGTATTTAATGTGCACACTCCACGCGCCATCAAGCAATCTTCCAAACACACTGCACTACAAACATCAACAATTTATAAAAAAAAAATGAATTTTTCTAAAAACTCGAATTAAGTTTCCGCTATTAAAATGACAAAAACAATGTGACGTGCTTTTAATTGCACGCGTTTATTTACAACCATTTCATAATAACAACTGAAAACAAACAGCAACAAGTAAGCATAACTCAAACTCTTAACTACACCAATTTGTTGCGTAAAGCAACAGTCGTCTACTTCGAATGCTCATTCAAAAGCCGAAAATCACCACACAAATGTGTGAAGTCATAATAACGCACAAAATAAAAGCACCACCGCAATTAAAAACCAACAAAACTGCCATCGAACCGCTCGTTACAATGGCACATATTCCCTGACTACACTTACCTTGGCTTTCAGTGCGTAATAGTCGACGGGCAGTTTGCGCCGCTTCTGCGTGGCGAAGGCTTCGTCGCGCTCGCTCAGCCGCTGCTGCAGCAAGCGCACCGTCTCATGACACGACGCCAGCTCACGTTCATGGGCAGTCTGCAGTGTTTTGAGCTGTAATGAAATCAACAAAACCCAATCAAATTATCGCAATAATCGTTTGCGGTCATATTAAGTGACAATAAAACGTTCACTTCTTACATCTTGCAAGCGCTTCTCGTGCAGCTGTTTGTAGTCCGCTTCGAGGAGTTTCACTTTGTTCTGTGCTTCCTTGAGTGCCTGGTGCTCCGTATTCGCTGGCATTGGATCAGTGGAAGAATGTGCGGTATCGAGGTTGGAGCGTCGTAACATAGCTGGCCCGTTGTAGTTGGTCCACTGTGACTTTTCGGATTGCGATTTGAGCGCTGCAAGACAATGGTGAATATGATTGAATGTTAATTATGTTAATTGAATTTAGTGGTTTTAGTATGCATTTGTATGTATTTGACGCCCAACATGATGGACTTAAATTCTATAAGCAAGTTTTTTTTTGATTTTATTGAAGAAACCCTGATTTCAGGTATCTTTCCCAACCATAGTCCAAGTGAGAAACAGTGCTGGTTTTGCAAATTGAATCTTTATTTCACTTTCTAAGTATTTCTACCTATCTAATTTATATGTCTGTTTAGAACAGTGATGACGTCCTACATTCGTAAACCCTCGTTGGCATCGCTACTACTCGTGAATAATAGAATAACCTCACTGGTATTGAAGCACTGGTCCATGTTAGGGCATTTACAGGACATTCAGGGTCCCCATTGACTCTGGTTATGGTGGCTTTGGGGAAAATATAAAACTTATAGAATGATCTTCACTGGTCTAAAAAAAGAAACGTCTTGTTAGCGCATTTACAGGACTTTCAGGGTCCCCATTGACTCTGGGGTGGGTGACTTTGGGGAAAATATAGAGCTTAGACAATAGAAAAACAATTTACAGGTCATTCAGGGTCCCCATTGACTCGGAGAAGGGTGACATTGAGATATTCTAGAACTAAGACAATGTTTTCGCACTTAGCTTTGATTAATATAAAATTTTTTTGCAGAAAATTAAAAAAAAACAAAGTTACAAATAGCATTTACAGCTGCTTGTGACAAATTTAGAGCATGATTGATAGAATTCTCTATTGGTAAGGGGGTTTTGGGCCTCCCCCAAACAAAAATTTCTAGTACAAAATATGGTTTAGAATAGTATTCAGCTCAAAAGTTTTCCTACAACTTCCAAATAAAATCCAGGGTAACCAGGGTTTCAGTCACTAATAGGGTCACAGTTGTTAAACCGAAAAACTGATTGGATCAAAAATACATTTTTCTGACTGTCATTCCCACTAACCACAGATCTCCATTGAATTAAAACATTGCATATTAATTCATTTTCTAAACGCAAAAAATCATACAATGCATAAATCACATTTACATTAATATTTACATAACTCGCCAAGTCAAAGATCAACTTTCATTATTCGTCCAACAAGCATGTTTATACTAGTTTTTGAATATTTAAATATTCATATGCTTAAGTCTTTCTTTATGCCATGTGACCTCTAATACTTCCACTTAACTAATTCATCATTGAGAATTTGAGATGCCAATTTCTCTAAATTTTATATTTGACTAAAAACCATAATTATTTCAACCATTTCATAATCCCCGATTATATAATACAAACGTTTAATCACGTCATAAATTTTAACAAGTTTTGTTGTTTTCTGTTTATTTTAAAATAAACTGTTAAGACAAATTACGAGAAAAAAAACTGTCAAAAACCGTTTATGCGACTTTCGCTTTCGAGTTTTCTTTTTCGAAAAGGGCAGCGCAGCAAAATCCCAACCAGCGCCGATGGCAATGATCAATTGTGTTGTGTACTCTCTACGGCCAAGCGATCACCAATGCAAGCCATTGACATAACAGCGCATGCGCCGCGATAAGCGGCTTAAGTGGCTGGCAGTACATATCAGTGGCACATTTGAATGCGACACGCGCTGCCGGTGCGCTCCAACGTGCCAACGGCACGTTATCATTTAAAGCCCATAATTTACAAATGGAATACTATTTAAATGGCTTCCAAATGATGGTCATAACAGTGTTGCGGATGATGTTGCGCGCCAATCCGCCTTCAAACACTAAACAATAGCAACAACAGCTACCACGCGCGCTGCAGCCACTGGCTCTGCAAAGTGCAAAGTGTTCGTCTCAATGATTTATTTTAATCAGTACCTCATTTGTACGTGTCTTCATTTGAACAGAGAAAGTCCATAAATCACTTGACTAGTGCACACACACGCTGCGCATGCGCGGCTTGGAACGGAACTACTCAAGTCTAAGCGTTCGAAAAATACTGTTCGAAAGCCCTCTAAAAGCGCCACTATCAATTTACATTTTAATGAATTGCACACTCACCGTCCTTATCTCGCTGCAGTTTCCTTATTGTCTTCTTGCACTCGTCCAGCTCGCGTGTCAGCCGCTGCACTGCCTTGTCCTTGATGGCCAAGTCGACACGCATGCCGCGTATGGTGGCCACCAGATGTGCGTCCTCCTTGGCGGCCGCATGGTAGGCCGACGACGAAATGGTCGAGTCCGACTGAGAGACGGGCAGCTTTGAAACCAGCGCCAGCGACAGATTGCCCATTGCTGTGGCGAGCGGCTTACGTATGCCGCTCTGTTTCGAATTGGGCCGGGAAGTGTTGGGCGTTGAATTGGCGGTGCTGCTGGTGCTGGAGCTGGCCGAGTGCTGCGCAGAGCTGCCAATCGTATTGGTGCTGTGATCACGAGTGTTTTTCAGCGCTGCCAATGTCTGCGTGCCCGTTGTGATGGCGCTGCCTGTGCTGTCAGCAGCTCCGCTAAGTCTACACGTGTCCCCTAGCGACGTGGATTCGGTTTGGGTGCACTGATTGTAGAACTTTTCCGATTTTTTGGCCACAAAATAGTCGAGTGTGCGCACTTGCGACTCGATCTTCTCGTTCAGTTTGGTGTTGATTTCCTGCAGGCTGTTCGGAAAAATGTGGGAACAATGATTCGATAGAATGGTTAATGATGGATGAAGGTACTCACCTCAGCACTTGTGTCTCCAAGTCGGCAATGTGCGTCTCATATTTGGACTGGACCGAATTGAAACGCGCCTGCACATTGGCCAATATCTGCTGTGCCTTCTTGTCCTGCTCCTTGGCGTCGGCCTCCAGCTGTGCAATGCGCTGCTCCAGCAGTTTGCGGCTGCTGAGATTCTCCTGGTCGTTGTTCAAGCATTTTCCAGGGTTTTTAGAAGCCACTGTAGTTGAAAAGGAACGTTAAGAGTAGAAGTAAAAGTTAAACAACATGCAACTGAACATTTTCCGCTGCAACCATCTGACAGTGTTTTGCCATCTCAACTCACCGATCAATGCTGACACCGAGTCCGGATGTTTGCGCATCAGTATGCGTTCCATTTCGCGGCACTGACGTTGCAGGTCCTGTATGGTCTTGCCATCTTTCTCCTTCAGCTCCTGCACGCGTTTCTTCTCCTGCTTGTGCTCGTCCAGTTCGCCCTGCAGCGTCTTTTGCACCTCCAGCGCATCGTTGCGATCGGCACGCGCCGCTTGCAGCTCGGCGCGCAAAATGTTCGCGCACTCGTTCAGGTGCTGCACGTCCAGCTTCAGCATTTCCGACTCGTCCTGCAGATGGGTGTTGTTCTCGCGCAGATCGCGATGCAGCTGCGACAGCGAATCGTGCTGTATGCGCAGCGACTGCAGGCGCTCCTCGGTGTCCTTCAGCTTCTCCTGCAGCAGATCGATTTCGTGCTTCAGTGCGTGCTCGCGGCTAATGTTGCACGCCGGCTCGATGGGCGATGTCAGCGACGAGACGACGTGCTTCGGCGACGTGTTCACCGTCTTGTTGCAGTACGTTTTGGCTGGCGTGGGCGCGGGCGTGGGTGTGGCCGTAGCCCGGTACGGGCTGTAGGGGCCGGGCGATTGCGACGACTGTGTTTGGCTGATGCCGCTATCGGGCGTGGTCATCGAGGAGCGCCGCATGCCGCTGCCCGAGTTGCGGCGCTCCAGCCGAACGGGACTGAAACTGAATGGCGCACGTCGCGCCGGGCTGCCCAGCGCCGTTTGCGATTGTGATGCAAATACTTGATGCTGCTGCTGTTGTTGTTGCTGCTGCTGTTTCTGATGCTGCTGCAGCAGCGCATCACAACTGGGCCGTCGGTTGACTAAAGTGTTGCTGCATTTCGTATGCGGCGGCTGTGCGCACACCGACGCCGTCGTGGCGTTCACTGACACTGACAAATATCCAACGCTCGGCAGCGCCTCATTCGAACTGGCACTGAGCACATCTGCTGGCCCTTCATTCACCATCAGCTCAATGGTCTCAATACCTTCGGTAATTTCCTCCATCTACGATGAAAAATGTGGGCGGGCATTTTCAAATGTTTTGTTTGGTTTTTGTTTTCGTTTGTTTGGAAAATATGAAAAGAGAAGAAAATTGGAGAAAATTAAAGTAAATAAAGTGGTCTATCTATGCAAAGAAGTGGGCAATGAAAGTGAGGCTGCGGTGAAAAGAGATTTTTTTACAGGTACATACATACATATATACCAATTTATTTGAGGCAAATGGGACTAAGGACTGACTTTAAATTACCAACAACAAATATGTATAGTACGGCATGACTCACGATAGGATAAATTATATTCAAAGCATTGTACTGGCTTGCAGGATCTTTTTTTTTTAACGAACAAACGCGCAGGGGATGACCCCTATTAATGCGAGGCATTGCGCTGGTTCAGGAAGGATATAAAGGTTAGGAGATAGGATGTTGGGTGAAGAATTTATGGACTCTTGTCTTGAACTCATCAAGATCATAAGTGTTGGGGAAAATATCTGCAGGGAGACCATTCCACGATCGCGCTGTACGAGCCAGGAACGTGTTCTCTCTGTAGTGCGTAGTGCGCTGGAACATCGTTTCGACGTGGAATGCATGGGCGCCAGTGTTCAAACGGGTTGCCCGGGGAAATACCCGGAGTGATGGCAGCAAGCCGCTCATCTCCACTGAGCAATTACCGAAAAAGTATCGGTAAAATAAAACCACACATGCCACGTTTCGACGATGTTCTAAGGAGTCAATAGAGCTGGATGCCCTACTGTCCCCTATAAGTTTAATCGCACGGTTTTGCACCCGATCCAGGAGCTCCAAATGGGTTTTTGAGGTCCCTGCCCATAGGTGCGAGTTAAACTCCATTTTAGGTCGGATATAGGTGGTATAAATAATGCGGAGATTGGACGGGGTGAAATATTTTTTGCACCGCTTTAAGAAGCCGAGGCACTTGGCTGCTTCTTTCGACACGCCAAAAATATGATCGTTCCAACGAAGATCGTTCTTAATGGACATGCCCAGAACATCAAGAGCTGCCGATTCCGCAATACTCACACCATCCATAACCAGGGATGTGTTGGGATGTGGGGATACGCCGTTCTCGCTCAAACTCCACAGAGCTGGGGCGCTTTGTGAAGGAGTATGATTGACAAATGGTGCTGTCATCCGCAAACGAGTAGATGGGATTCTTCGTCGACGACAATAGGTCGTTGATGAAGATAAGGAAAAGGGTTGGAGAAAGGACCGAACCCTGCGGCACTCCCGCGCTAAGGGAATGCTTCTCCGAGGCTATGCCGTCTCTTGCTTGAGGGTCTTCAACATAAGTGAGACCTAGCTTCGACCCCTCAGTGTTTACTTAACTAACAGGACCTCCAACCGTATTCGAATAAGTCCTGCAAGCGTGCATGAGCGCAAAACATGGGGTTGGAATTTCTTTTTGTTCTTCTTTTTTCTCGTAATTTATAGTGATTCCTGAAAATCAGGCAGCAAATTGCAATCAGTGGGCAACTGCAATCACCACGTACGCAATAGTCACACACACACACACACAGAGATACTGCGCACACA
Source organism: Melieria picta (assembly GCA_964056695.1). Lineage (NCBI taxonomy): Eukaryota > Metazoa > Arthropoda > Insecta > Diptera > Ulidiidae > Melieria > Melieria picta. The sequence goes on along the minus strand of OZ057398.1, from coordinate 20,534,386 downwards.
CACATACATACGCAGTGGCGTACCCAGAAAACTTCTCTGGGGGGGGGCTAATGCAAATGAATTTCAGTAGTTATACACATACTCCACGCATGAAACCTATACAAAATCCTATAAAAAAAAAATGATAATTTGGGAGCGATCACAAAAACAATTTTGCCTTAGGTTTAGCGCAACAACAATTTCATGAGAAATATTCTTGTCACCCACATCAGTACGTGATACCAAATTGTGGAAGCAATTTATGGAAGCAAATTTGGCTTTTGGGACCACCTGGGGGGGGCTTTAGCCCCGTAGCCCCCCCCGTGCGTTCGCCACTGTACATACGCACGGACATGCAGCGAACTTGACACCATTTTCATGAATTCATGTTACGTTTACTGCAAGTTTATTAAATTAGTTTCTTGTTTGACCGCATACGCCGACACAAACCACTTTCCATTTTTTCTAAAATGAAAATAAACAAAACCGCAACAACAACAACAACAACAAAAGCTTTTACCTAATGCTACCCATAGTTTGAACATAAATTCCAGAAAATACAACGAAAAAAAAGCCATAAACGCTGTCGCTTTCAACGAAAACGGTGGCCCGCAGCGATGATGCGACATGCGGCGGCGCCACTGTTGCTGCAACAGCAAACCGGCAGCTTTAGTGCTGCTCTGTGCACGAGTCGCACACATTTCCTTCTATCGGCCACTTGATCTAGTCGAACGGCAGCGACCGCGAAAGCGACTGCCACAAGCCACACTTGTGGCCGCACGTAGCACAGTTTCTGCTTCGATTGCAGGTAAAAATTGCACCGTGTGTCCCCAACCAGCAACGCCTCCTTATTAATTTCAACATGAAATCATTTCAATTTCAAGTGCCACTGGCAATGCGGTGCGCGGAGAGGCTGCGTTGCCAGAAGCTAAGACAAAAACCATCACTTGGGGGACACTGCACGTCAATTTGGCCAAAACAGAAAGAAACAGGTGAGAGTGTTTCAGTCGGTTGCGATCGACTTATTTACACTCTGCATCTAGAACGAACAAACTTTACTTTATATAGTAATAAGAGCAAAGCTCAAAGTACTGCTCATAAAAATTAAAGCTAGTACCGAATAAATGAAACTACCGATACAGAAATATCTTTTTTACAATCCTCAGAGGGGTAACAAGGTTTAAGTTTAAATGGGTGAGGCTTGCTGTCCTAATAAGGACAACTAGCCATCTTTCTTAGTTTTCCTAAGAGGGCGGAAGCCAATCTAACCTACCCTACAAAACATTACAATTGCCTAAATGAGTGCTGTGGTTAGTGATCTGTTGATCCCATCGCTAATCCCATCCTTTTCTTCTCCTATCCTATTCCCAATTGTATGACGGTTCTTGTTCTTTGACTTTATACCGAAAAAAGACTTAGTGTGCGATTAAGAGGACCTATCCAGCCCTAAAGATCTATAAGCAAACTGATGGTTTGGGTCAAATAAAAACTGACATTTCTTATTTATTAAATTATTCTTATTTAGCAACCCTGGTTTAAACTCGGCGGACCATGCCCATATGAGTATCAGTTCTTAATTGAAGCCTCAGTAGTAACTGTCTCAACTTTCAGTTCGATATCTATACTGATTCAAAAGCTATAGTGCGGACTAGCCTTTTGACAGACAAACTGACTGAGACATCGCTAAATCTGCTCATGATGGTGATGCTAATCATGTATATATATATATATATATATATTTGGTATATATTATAGTAAAACAGACCTATGTATGTATATACTTTATCATCCCAATGCAGGGTGCAAAAAACCGATCACGGCTATGAAATGATTGTAAAGAAATTTGCAAATTTATTTGATTGGTTTCGAGGCGGGTGATGAATGGAAATTTTGCAAAAAAAAACACTCTTGACAATTGGCAAAAATAAAAGAAAGATGTAAATGGCAACAGTGCTACTGGCAGCGCTATCAGGTCGCTGTCGATTTCGCTGTGCTCACACTCGTGTCGAATTCAATTCAATTGAATTGAATTGCGCTGAATGGGCGGCGATGATGGCGATGGTGCCGGTGCTGATGATTGGCGGCGATGCTAAACTCTAAATGATCGCTGAGGACAGTTTCACTATTTGAGATTAGAATCAGCGTGGTTAGGACACCCACACACACACAAAACCCACTTATCCACAAGTGGAGAAGTGAAAGGAGTCGTGACAAACAAAGTGACAGGTGTTCATTGTTTAGAAAACATTTTTGCAAATTGATCAGAATTGATTCTTCAACGGTGGCCAAAAAGCTACTCGACACCGTTAAGGAAGTGCAAGTGAAACTGTCAAAGCTATAAATAGAATTTGATAAGTAAAAGTGCCAAACCCATATCTGAGTAATTGCACGCAGAACACGACTGACATTAAATTGGCTATAAAAAGTATGGGCTATCTGGCATATTGAATTGGTTTTACTGCATCTTCGATGAAATTTTATATGAAAGTGTTCTGGTCTTATTTTATTTGACTAGTATTGAAGTTAAATTTGAAATATTTGGAATTTTAAAATTAAATAGTTATTCATTCAAATGTCTTTGTGTACAACTACGAGCGCTTTACAATGATTTGTGTAAAAGCTGCGAGGAAAGTGTAGAAATCTTTGCAAATATCCAACGCGAGAAAGAATGTGTTTCCGTTTTTTGGGTGTAACACTTCCTCTTACTTCCACTCGCAACTCGGATCTAGCGGATTTGAAGAAGATCAAAACGATTCTTAGGACCCCAAAGTTGATTCCCAAATATGTGAAGGGTAACTGTGACCTCAGTGAAAAAATCCTTCTTGAAAAAATCATTTTATCTACCCATATTTATATCAAATACTCTCATCATTCCATGCTTCGGTCCATATCATTCTAAGTGTTACACATAGTCTCTGGCCCCCAGCATCGCCTATTGTACCAAGCATTTTCCACTGAAAAGCACTGTTTACATTTACCAACAATTTCACCAAAAGCGAATGTGTAAGCAAACCTGAGTAAATGCTCAGCAGCAAGCGTTCTGATCGCTTCATAAATGGCCAAGCAAACAAATGCCGAAAAAACCAATAAACACTTTTGACATACTAACCAAATTAAGCTGCGCATTCATACGTTCATTCATTTACTGTGCGCATTGGTAGCACAATAAATCGATGGAACAATCGGCCGATCGATCGAATACGCATTTTGTGCGCCATTCGTAAAGATGTCAAGTCAACAATGACGAGCAAATAACAAAAGTGACTTGGATTCTGGCGGGCATTGTCGGGCCCGGCCTTTAGTGTTGCTGAATACGGCAGCCGCTCGTATTTGCATAAACCAGATTAGTTGAAAGAGATGAAAAGTCAAGTGATAACCAGAAAAAAATTCAAACCGAAATGGCCTGAAAGAAGCCACTGGCCGTTGCGTCGTTCAGGCAATGAAACTCGTTGTAGGTCGCCTGGTCAAAGCGAAACCGAAACGACGCGTCGTTGTTAGCAGCAAAAGTGGCTGCGTTGCAAGTAAAAACAGTAACGTAAAACGATTAGCTCACGTTGAGAGTATGTTAAGTTTGTATTATGAATTCAAAACAAATGGATTGGATGATAAATACCGCGTAGTTGAAAATATCAGATCGGAGAAATGTCGTCAATGCGGCTTGCGGTGGTGTGTGCGTTGAAAGCAAGCAAGAAAGAAAGAAGGAAAGCCGCAGACATGGCGACAGACAAAGCCTACGACAGAGAGACGCACGCTTAGCTACAACAAATTTCAAGCAACCACGGCTAGAGAAGATATATGTAGGGCCGCCGAGTAGTTTAATCAAAGGCGTCAAAGAAAAACTGGCCTCGAAGCGCTTTTCGTTGGTTAAGACGAAGTAAGGATTTGGTAGAATTGTTGAAAAATTTGGAACTAAAAATGGGTGCATGAAGCTAAAGAACTGTAAACAATGGCGGCTTTATGTGGGAATTAGGAAATAACAAACAGATAAAAAGGGTCCAAAAAAGTTGTCTTCTGACGTCGAAGTATAAAAATGCCGAATTGTCGAAATAAAAAATTTCTCGTAGTTATTTTGAACGGACAAATCACCAACCAAAAAACTGATGGTTTTGGGAACACATACAAGAAAACTTGTGGACCAAGTCGACTCTTAGAATACATTTTCCAAGGAACAAAAGTTATCTAGATGCGAAGAGTACATAAAGATACATTTATGTTGAGACGCTAGAACGTCTTTTAAACTTCTGTCCCGCCATCTCGAGAGAGTGTTTTGCTTTTCTGGCCCAAAATTTAAAACATGCTTATGGAAATATTAGACTGTATTTTCATAGATTACTAGGTTTACTGGACACTAGAACGACCATTGCGGTCATTTTGATGAGTTTTCATTTTTAAATATCTGCATTTTCTTTAGTATTTCTACCAACTTGTGCTTTGGTGACTTGTATTTTTTTATCGTCAAAAATTTTATATTTTTGTAAAATTTATTTTGTGAAAAATTAGCCAAATCCGATGTGCACTTTTCGAGATATCAGCGGATATGATATGTGGTCTTTGTGAGTATGGAAAACTTGCGGTCTTTCTAGTGTTAAGCAGCTCATAAAGCAGTGGCGGATTCAGGGGGTGTTTTGGGGGTTGAACCCCCCTCCCCCGAAATATTAGGATCGACTTTAAACTACATATAAATTAAAAGGCATTTTATGAATATTAAAGAAATACTTTTTGAAACCCCTCCCGAAATATTTTTCTGAATCCGCCCCTGTCATAAAGGGAACTCTATCTGGTATTGCTAAAGACTCAATAGAACGAACCTGGTTGGGCAGTAGATGTCATGTAAATGATTTTAGTCATCTAAGTAGAAAGAAGTCAAGTGGGCAGTTCTAAGCTTGGTTCCTAATTTAAAGATGCAAGTATTATTCATTCATATGCGGCCGCTAAATCAATCAAATCTAGAAAGAAGTAGGCACTACTGAGATCGATCTCCAATTTAAAGCAGTTTACTGTCTTGCAAATATTTTTAATCGATAACCGACCGCCAGGGCTGAATAGTTGAGTGTTTGAGAATCAAAGCTTAAAAGTTCTCAAAGATCAAAAATTAACAATTATTGATCCTCAACAGAAATATGATTAACGACCACTTGTAGACCGCTGCAAGGCACTTCGTTCGAGGCGTCGCGACGTGCCATGTAGCCGGTCGCTACACTTTGGCGTAGCTCTCGCGCATGCGCCGCTTACATTTAATCGCGCCCGTATTTACATACATAACACGCTCAGCGCAAAACGCTTTGCGGTGCGTTCAGCATTCAGCAGCCGAATTGAATCGAAACGTACCACCGCCACAGCAACAACAACAACAACAACAACCATAACAACCGCAAATAGCTGCACACCGCGCCGCCGCGTATAGCAAACACAAAATGAAGACAACAAAACTAGCAGAAGCAGCAGCACCACCACCACCAGCCAAACCAACAACAAACGAAAAGAAAATAAATACAAAAAATAGTAAAAATGCTGGCGACAAACACAGCGCACAACGCAACACAACACAACACAACACGACCAGCCAGCGAGCCAACAACGAAAACGAAATGGCATTACTTTCCCAATTGTGGTATAAAAGCGCTGGTCCGGCAATGGGACATGTCTCATTAGTGTTTAGTGTCAGATCTCGCAAAGATGTACGCCGGGAGATCAAGAGCAGCGTCAGCGCCGTCGCAGCGGCGACTGTCGGCGCCCCGTTCGGTGGTGGCGATCGCGTTTCTTCTGTTTATTGACGTCGCGCATGTTGGCTGCATGTCGCTGGATCGGCTGGGCGCCGGCCCGACCGAGCTGCAGCTGCAGCTGGCGCATAAGGGCCCAGCGGCGCCGACGTACAATGCCGACGAAAGCCTGCTGGTGGACGATATGGAACTGGAAGCGGTGCCGGCGGGCGGTAGCGACGACATGTACATGTTGGTGCCGGCGGGCGGCGCGGCCGAGCGTGAAAGTGTCGATAGGAATACGATCGAAGGCGGTGGCGCGAAGCGGCAGGACGAGCCCGCGCAGGAGGCTGGCGATATGTTGATGATGGAGTCGAATGATGCGCCCGTGGTGGAAATGCTGGTGGCGCCAACGCAGGACGCGCTCACCGGTGACGACGAAAGTGATCAAGTGAAAGTGTTGGCTGAGCCGCAAGTGGTGACTTCCGAAAAGGAAGCAGAGGAAAAGAATGACGAGCTGGAGGAAAAGAAGGACGACAACGAGGAAGCCATGGCCGAGGAAGATAAGGGGGAGAATCTCGTTTTGGTGGACAGTGTGGAGCAGGTGTTGCCCGTGGAGAAGGAAAGTGATCAGAAAGCGTTGCAAAGCGAGGAAGTTGCCTCATTGTCGACAGCCAATGCAACAAGCGAGGAAGAAAATAATGTGGCAACGGTGGAAGAAATGATTGCCGATGCAGTTGAGGAGATGGAACAGAACAGCGCTTCCGAATCAAATGCTGAGGAGGAAGCATCGGCAAGTGCAGCTGAGGAAACTCAGAGCAACAATGACAACGAGCAGATTGATGTGAAGGAAGAAGAGGAAGATCTTGAAAAGGCTGCACAAGATGAAAGAGAAGAGGCTATTGAAAGCTTAACGGCCATTGAGGACGATATGTTTCCGGAGCAATTGGTGGAACAAGCTGTGCTGAACATACCGTTGGAGGCAGAAGTGCAGGATCAGCAGAGTGAAGAGAGCGAAAGTTCCACAGCAAATGAGCAACAAACTGCAATTGAAGAGGAAAGAGTGGAGGAAGGAAAAGTGCAGCCAGAGCCAGCGATAGCGGCTCAAGAAATTGCAAATGTTGAGGAAGCGCAAGTTGCTGGAATCAACACTGAGGCAGAAGTAGAGCCAAAGCCAGTGGAGCGCATCGAAAGTGTGGAGGCGCAGGAAACAAACAAAGACATAACAAATGTGAGCGAGGAAGAAACGCCAGCGGTGGAAGCAGAAATACAACCTGAGGCAGTGGTGCAGAATGAAGTACAGCAGGAGGACGAAGACCAAAAGGCCGAAGAAAGTGAAATAGTGGAGAGTGATAAAGTAGAAAAACCGCACAACGTGGAGGAAGCAGACGAGGTGGAAAGCGAGGAAGCGGTGGTGGCGGAGGAAGAGCAAAAACCAGAAGTTAAGCGGGAAGAAAAGCCCAACGAAGAGAAACAAGAAGTTGAAAAACAAGGTGATGAAATGTTAGAAGACAAAAAGGATGAAGAAATTAAAAATTCTGATGAGAAACAAGAGAAAGTCGAAATGGCGGAAGAAGAACATGCAGAAGCACACGAGACTGAAACTGAAGAACTGCACAGAGAGGAGAATGAAACTATTGAAAATAAAGTGCAACCAGAAAGCGAAGCTGATGAAAAAGAAACTGCAGTGGAAGAAGAAGAGGAAACAAAAGAGGAACTAGAACAGAGCGATAATCAGCCGGAGAAGCAGGAGTTGGCTGCGGCCGAAGAAATTGAAACAATTCAGCCGCTGGAAACGTTGCCAGCGATAGAAACTCCACAAGAAAATGAATTGGTTGATCCTGTAGAAAATTTGCTGGCGCCTGTTGAGCAGACAGAAAAGTCTGAAGAGCCAGCTGCCGAAAGCGTTGAAGCAAAACCGGAAGTAGAAGAAGAGCAACAGCAACACGAAAAAGAGCAAGAAGAAGAAAACCAAGCAATGAACGAATCTTCGCATGCGACTCAGGAGGAGGAAGCGTCGGCAGCAACGGTCGCTCAGGCAGCTGAGCCAAATGAGCCCACCTCAATATTGACTACCATAGTGCAAGTGCCACAACAACAACAACAACAACAAATCTTGCAACCACCACAATTACAGTATGGCGAACAAAATGCGGCGGAGGAGGAGGATGAACAGCAATCATGGCAACAGCAGCTGCTCGCTCAACAGCAGCAACAGGCGGCACTGTTGCAATCTCAACAGCAGCAATTCCTATCGGCACTGCAGCAAGCTCAAAGAGAACAGCAGCAGCAGCAGCAACAAGAAATGGCAACACCCATTAAAATCGAAAGTGCCACTCAGCAGTCACTAAATGTCATAGATAGCGTTCTCAACTATGTGAATGCCTCATTTATGCAACAAAACAACAAGCAGCAGTCGCTGCAGGACGACGAGCAGGCCTTCAATTCGAAATTAAGACGCTATGACGGCGCGCAAGTGTGGCGCATTGTGGTGCAGAGCGATCGCGATAGGAAATTGGCGGACGAGCTGCAAACGAAATACGGTAAGTGGCGCACCGCTGCCGGGCAGTGAAAGTGAAGTGAGTGGCGGCGTGCCGGTGGAAAGTGCAGGCGCCATTTAAATGGTAGCGCGACCGCGCCAAAGGAATAGCAACAAAGCGTAATTAGGCTAATGGCGCAGCGTAGTGCACGCCTTTGAACTTAAATATTTCGCACCGCAAAAGAAAGTGCGCGCCATCGAGTGGTCCATGGGCAGCCGAAAATACAAAAGAAAGAGCCCAAGTCAACTGCCAACAACAACAATGAGTGGCAACAAAAATGTGCAGCGCAAAACTTTTACTAGTTTCAGGTTAATTTGTATGGCGAGGAAAATGCTTGTGCTCCAAATAGTCGCAGTTGGCGCGCGCGAACGACAGGCGGCTGCGACTGTCAGTCAGTCAGTCTGTCACCTGGGCTGGTCGGTCGCTCGTTGGCTGGTTAGTTAGTCAGTGACGGCTGGTTTCCTTTCGACTGACGCATCACAGAGCTCATTGTGTGCGCTGCATACAAAACGGACCGTTGACTTTCGTTTGTGGACTCATGCCACTCATATATATTCTTTACGAAATTCAGCCACGAACAGGCAATTTCAATAAGAGATATGTAAGCACAAAACACCAAATTAAAGGTGAAACAATGCAAAAACAGTAGCTTTCTATAAAACAAAATACTTATATTTTATGGCGGCGTCAACCGAACGACACAACAGACAGGCAGTGCATCTCTAATTAGGATGATGAGGAGAGAGGAGAGATTTGCGATATTCACGATTTGTGGCAAAAGACAAATTCTAGCTTGAACAATAAACAAAATTAGTTAGTGAAGTAAATTAAATAAATAACACTGTGCAAGTCGAAAATTCAGACATGGGGGGGACCTAGTGAGCGAAAGGGAATTTCACAGGCTACAATATGGTAGCAAACTTATTGTACCTTAGTAATGGATTTTTTCGAGAAAAAAATTCTTAAAAAAAAATTTTTATACAAAATTTTTTTTTTCGCTTAAAACTTTTTATTAGTACATCTTACGTATCTAATATTGCATATCAAAAGAAAGGTATGAAAAATACCTTTCGTTTGATACCCATATCGTGTAAATCAGTTTGATATTGAGTTTTTTTGATAAAAACTTTGAAATTTGACGCCGAGCCACGCCTTTTATGGGCGTTTCCCAGGCAAAATTTTTAGTTTGTTAGATGCAGAATCCAACCCTCTATATAAAAGCATACTCATTTATTTTTTTCACGAGGGTTCGCTATACTACTTTATGCCTCGACGAAAGTGGGGTTTTTGGGACATTTTTGTCGAAAACATATTTTAAATGTATTTTTTTGGATTGGTGTCTTAAGCAAATTTGTTGGTCGTTAAAATATCTACAAACTTGCCGAAGACAGTAAAACGATATTCGGAACGATTTAGGACCTATTTGCATTTAAACGTTCGAAGACTTAAGCGACGAACTCGACTAAAATGAGCAAACTTCAAAGTCGGATTTCTCTTAAACTAGAGCCAATCCAGCCAAACGGCTGGTGGATCTCAACTCAGTATACCTATAGAAAGTCGCTGAGTAGGTCCCTCCCATGTCTGAATTTTTGAGGGTAAATTTCACGCACAGTGTAATTATTTAAATAATAAATAATAAATTAATTCTAAATAAACATTGAGCCCACATTTTCTGTGTGAAAATATTTTGAGTATAGAGTTATACAGATTGTCTCCCAAGTAAAAAAAGCCAAAAGATGTTAAAAAAGTCGTTGAGCATCTAAATGTTGCTATTATCTTTTTCCACACATGGTGAATACCGCCACAAAATTTTTTGAGTCATTTAATATTTAGCGAATTCAAGGTTTATAGGCAAAGTTTTAAAAACTTTTAAGGCATTGCAGAGGACGCGTGAATGAAATTTTTAAAAAATATACGCGCAATATTTGAACTCGTTCACTTACGGTCAAGGTTGTCGAACCAATGTGAGCGAACAGCAGAAGCGAAAAAGGGAATTATTGCACAACTCGAAGCATCACACGTAATGTGAAATTTTTTTTGCAGTTAATGAGTTTTTGTTGCGTCTTGTGACAGCAATGAGTTTCGCTGATGTGCACATAAGTACACTGCACAGCAAAGCAGACGTTATTAAAATACAAAATATGCAGCATACTTTTAGGATATTGCAAAAATTACATAATGAGTTTTTGAAAAATCAGTTTAAATTCAAACTTATCTGAGGTTTATGAGGTTTGTATCAGGTTAGGCTAAGTTAAGCCAGGCACGAGTTTCCAAACAATGTTATTCAAAATTTTTGAACATTTTTTTTTATTTAAAATTAATCATATTCTTAGCCTCTAGCCCCATATCCCACAAGGGAGGAATGGGAGCTGGCAGGTGCGACGAGAGACGCTTTCATCACCGTTTTCACCGACGGCTCCAAAATGGAGGAAGGTACTGGAGCTGGTCTCTACTCCGATGTACTGCAGACCCACATGTCATTCAGACTGCCGGACATCTGCAGTATTTTCCAAGCAGAGATCTATGCAATTTGGAAGGCAGTGGTAGTGGGCTACCACCCACAGATGTCACAATTTTCGTGGATAGTCAGGCGGCGCTTAGAGCGCTGGAATCAGTTGTTGTGAAATCAAAGGTAGTGCAGAGGTGTCGTACCGCACTTCAAGGCATTGGGCACCACCAGGTCACTCTCTGTTGGGTTCCGGGCCACTCAGGAGTGGCAGAGAACAAAGCAGCGCACGAGATGGCATCGGTCTGCCACCGAAGTGGATACCTCTGTGTTTTCTCCGATATCTGCCCTGTACGTGTATATTGACAGGTTGACCAAAAAGGAAATTGAGTCGTCATGGCGAACCAGGATCGACTGCGGCACCTGCCGGACACTGTGGCCCTCTCTCTCCTTGACGAAAACACGATTCGTACTGTCCCTGAGTCGTACCTCCATTCGACAGCTCGTTGGAGTCATCACCGGACACTGCGCTATTGGATCTATGCTTACCAAATGGCGCTTCTCGTCCAGTGATGTCTGCCGTAGCTGTGGAGATGAAGAAGAAGTAGAAACGATACAACACTTCCTGTACCACTGCCCGGCGCTGCAGGAACGCCGACTCCGCCGACCTTGGGGTCAAGATTCCTGACAGACCTGGCTTGCGCGCGAAAGTCGACATCTCGAATCTGCTCTCCTTCATTAAGAGGTCGAACTGGTTTCCCCTTGACTGAGACTATTGGTTAGCTTCAGAAAACCATAAGGGATTCACATTGGGCCATTTTGGCCTCCGAGTGGAAGTGGAACCCTTCCCTACCTAACCTAACCTAATCTTAAACTCAATTCTACTACTATTTAATTTCTTCTATAATGCTTAACAATTTCTTTAAATTTCCTTGCCAGGTGGTCAGCTGTGGAAGGAGGTCAAGCAAGAGGTGGACTACTTGTTGAAGCCACAAGTTTTGGCCGATGCGGCAATGCACATACGGTCAGCCAATCTTTCGCGCATTGTGCTCATCGACAATTTGCAAAATGCCATCGAAATGGAAAATCCACCAGCCGACGAAATTGCTTTGCTACAAAATCGCAAGGGTAAGTCAGCGAATGGGAAAAGAGCGAGGGGATGCCAATGAAACGCCACACAAACAAATGTAAACGAAAACTTTGGTGTCGGCGAAACGTCTTTGTTGCAACAAAAAAAAAACACAACAACAAAACGTTTTTCGCCTTGTTGCTAGCAAGCGCCCAAATAGAAACCAACATGAAGGAGAACAATTCGACTTTCATGAAACTTCTTGCACAATTCACGCGGGGGTTGCATTTTATTGCAATTCTTAAAGTTTTTTCCATTTTATGGGCTTATTCAGTATTGTGTGTGCACAATCGAACAAATTACTTGCACAATGTGTAATATCCGTAAAAGTGTCAAAGTATAGGTGAGGTATGAAAAATGACACTTTGCTGACGTTTTGAAGAGAAGCCACCGGGAAGGAAGGAAGGAAGAACGGCAAGAAGCATGCAACTCTTTACACGCTTGACTGAGTCGGCAATTAGTTACCTGCCTGTCTGTCTGTCTGTTTGTCTGTCGGGTAGGCGTGCGTTGGGTGCCAGAAATGTTGGTGAACTATAACAAATTGTATCGCTTGGGTGTGGAGAAGAGAGTTTATGATTAAATTTCACCACTTTGTGGTGCTTTCTGGAGAACTTGGCACCCACTTTGCAATATAACTCGAGCATATTTCAGCTTTGTTCAATTGCCGAAAGCGGCGCACGCTTGTACGTGGCTTTGAGTGTGTGTGTGTGTGCACCCCAATGGCCGAAAACTCTGAAAAAGGGGGCCGTACACATTTGACACCTTGGACCCCTTTTGTTTTACAGCGGTTACCAAATAATTGCCAAATTTGTGTACATTTGTGGGCTGTGTGTGTTTGCTTTCCCTAATTAAAGCAAAGTCAATGCTTCAAGCTAAGCGAAATCAGTGGCACTGATGGAGGAAAATACGGAATTAATTACAATTGAAATGCTGCCACACTAAAGAAAAAACAGTCTAATGAGTGGGGAGTTGTAAGGGAGTGGCGGGAGATTACATCAATGAAAATGCGTTCAGTTGCCGCCACACTTTTAGTGCGTCAATTAGTCGTCTTTAGAAGGCAACAATCAAAAGTCGTTGCAATAGTTTGTTTAATCAATAGAAAAGCAATTTTATTGCAACGAACAATGCAACTGCAATTACCGCCCTTCTTCCCCTTTTTCTGCTCCCTCTAACATTGGAGCCAAATGGCACAAAGTGGTTGTATTCTTTTGTTGTTGGGGTGTTTCTTTGTGCTGCGTGCAGTTTTCTTTCAATTTAAAGAACATAAAAATTGTGAATGCACCCCATGCGGTTCAACGCACCCAAAGCAACAACAAACAATGGCTAAGTAGTACTTTGGCCATGTCAGAAACGGCTCTGGGGCGGCTGCAAAGCAAAACTTTGTTGGCCTTTATGTTTGAGTAAATCTTTATGTCTCACTAAAGAACAATAAGCAACAAAATAATAAGCGGAAATGAGCATAGAAACAGTTTTACGCGACAGTCAACTGCATTATTAGCACTCACGAAAGAATTGGATTGCACAATTTTTTATGTTTAAATATAACAAAAGCCTAGAAAGCACAATGCCGATTGCTACATCTCAAATTTTTTTCTTACTATTTGCTTTCAGGACATCGTTTGACTTGGCAGGCCTATCATCGTTTGGCTGACATACACGACTTCTTTGACTATTTGGCCAAAACCTATCCCGACATTTGCTCAGTGGAAACCATTGGTTATTCTATAGAAAAACGTCCACTTAAAATATTGAAGTAAGTTTTCATGCAGCATAGTGTCCGACCGAAACATCTTTTTTGGACCGAAACCAAAACCGAATTTCGGTTTTTTTTTTAATATTCGGCCGAAACTAAAACTTTCTAGTTAAAGCATTTGTTTTCAACAAACGAATTTTACCTTAAGTAAATAAAGAACAAACAAACAAAAATAACATAAATAAATAAATACTTATTAATAAAAACAATTTATTCATTTTTTAAAAACATAAACGTGAAAAAATCACCCTTTCGTACCTTACTCGCTAATATTCAAAATTAAATAATTCAATATTATATGCTAAAAAAGAAGTTTATTTACATTGGTTTCATCTAAATTACTCCTCCTTTCACTATATATCTGCTACACAACAAAATGTAAAAAATATTCTAGAATGTTTCGGATTCGGCCGTTCGGCCATTTTTTGGCCGAAACTGAAACCTAAACCACTTATTTGGGCCGAAACCGTAACCGAATATTCGGTCGGACACTAATGCAGCACAACAAAATCTTGCAGTTGTATTGCATGGATTTTATTTTAATTAAACAAACTCGAATTCTCTAAAATTTTTGATTTTTCTACTTTCCTAGAATTTCCAATGGCAACGCTGGCAATCCAGGCTTCTGGATTGATGGCGGCATGCATGCGCGCGAATGGATTAGTCCCGCTTCGGTCACCTACATTGCCAATCAATTAGTGGAGGGCTGGGACGATCTACCCGCCTACATGCGCAACATCAACTGGTAAGTTGATCACTTTACATAGTAATTTTCTTCGGGCACAATTAGAGTTCAACAACCTTCAAATTAACTGCCTGCAGGTACCTGCACCCTGTGGCCAATCCCGACGGCTACGAGTACTCGCACACCACCGACCGGCTGTGGCGCAAGAATATGCGCTCGCACGGACGCCAATGTCCCGGCGTGGATCTGAATCGCAACTTTGGCTACAAGTGGGGCGGCAAGGGCACCTCGGCCAATCCGTGCTCGCAAACGTATCGCGGCAGCAAGGCCTTTTCGGAGCCCGAGTCATTCTACATATCCAAGTTTATCAGCAACTTCCCGCGCGACACATTCCACGCCTATCTGTCCTTCCACAGCTATGGCCAGTACATATTGTATCCGTGGGGCTACGACTATCAAGTTACGGCCGACATGTCCGATTTGGACCGCGTTGCCAGACAAGCGGGCACTGTAAGCGACAAATGCTTAAACGATGCAATTGCATGAGTGAATCTGACTTTGAAACAATTCTGTTCTGTTCGTTATAGATCATTACGAAGAAATCGGGCGTCAAGTACACGGTGGGATCATCGGCGACCACCCTGTATCCGGCTGCAGGCGGCTCTGATGACTGGGCCAAGGGCTTTGCGGGCATCAAGTACTCCTACACCGTTGAAATGGGCGACACCGGGCGCTACGGCTTCGTCTTGCCTGCCAGCTACATCGAGTCGAATGCCAAGGACGGCTACACGTTCGTGGAGACTGTGGCGCACGCAGTGACGCTGGGCAAAGACAGTCGAAAGCGCGCATTTTAGTTGAATTAGTTTAATTATTTAAATTAATTTATTGAAATAATTTATTTATTTATTTATTGAATGTAGCGCTTGGGCGCCTCTAGCTTAGGCCAAGATGAACAACCCTAATTTATTTATTTATTTGCAGTAACTTATTTATTTATTAAAATAGAAAATTTCGAAGCATGTGAGGTGAATTTTAAATAGACTGAATGTTTGTTTAAATATTGCAAATGAAAATAAAACAAGAGCTGAAAGGCAAAAGATACTAAAAAGAGACTTTCCACTTTACATGGCAAAATTAATGTTGCTTCAAAAGAGGCCAACACAAACAAGAAAGAATGATTCATGACATTGTTTGAGTAAGAAAACCCCACACTTTGCCACATTGAGCGAACAGGAATCAACAATTGAGTCTTGACGTAGTGGCGAAATTTCGTTACGTGGCCTTGACCTTTTCGGTTTCATTGTTTTGCTTGTAAGGAGCGCAGCTTAAGGAAGCCGCAGCGGAAGACTTCTGCAGGCGACACTAGAAGATTGCATTTTTATATGACTTGACTGTGCGCTGCGCTCACACATTCATTGTGATGTCATAAATGTGTAAGCACCCCTGGCAGGCTGAGTCGAGAGTCGAGTGCGCGGTGAAACGCGGCCCCTGCAGGCTCGTCAGCATGAACGCAATCGATGGTTGACATCATTTTCATATCGTCTGCCACGGAATATTTGGCATGCATGTAGGTGATACTGCGGCGTCGTTCTGCAATGACAACACAGCTTTCCTGCCGCATACAGCTCAACAGTTGCAATCAAACATGCCCTAAGCGGCTCTCGCTCAGAGGCATACTTTTAGGATGACTTTTAATATCAACGCTTCGGCATTGAGCTGGCGCTTGTTTGGACAGTGAAGGATAAGTTTTGGATAGAAAATACAAGAAGATTTTATCTTAACGGACTTTTTTAATACGACCATTAAATTCTAATCGAAGCCAACCTCACTTTTCTCTTCTCGTTGAAGAAAAATTTGTTTTTTGTTTGTCTTGTGTGTACCGCAAGACAAATCGCTGTGAGCTGCATAGTTAATTGTTAATGAACATGTTCAGCATTTAGATTTTGGGCGACTCATTTGTAATGTAACGAACAGCATTTCATCTTACGAGAGTTCAAGCAACTTCAAGTGAAGTGGGTCCATCACTTGAAGTCGCTTTCAGATTTGATGTCAAAGACTTCTTCGAACGTTTCGCACTGGTCTACAAGATAATTTCAAGTATACCGTTAAAAAGAAAATTGAAGCATTCCAAAGCAAAAGCCATTAATATGAGGTAAGCAGCCGGCAACCAAGTCAACTAATTTTATTTGGTTCTAACCTCATCGAAAGCCTACAGCATTGCTTTCTTTCTTGTATCTCTACAAATTACTAAACAAATCATCATAATTATGAAAATGCCTGAATTCATTTGTCTAGTATTTCATAATAGTTGGCTAAAACAATTTACCGTTAGCTATTTCGTAACAATATAAATTGTTAAAATTCAAAATAATACGCACCAGTCAGGTTCATTAAACTGTGACTAAAGTCAGCGTAAAACAACAACGGAATTACAACGAAATGGTTAATTGACTAACACAAAATTACGCAGACAGTGGACACAGAATTTTGCAAAACTTTCTTTAGTTTGCAAAAACAAGTTTAAAAATTATGACAACCGAATTTTAAACAAAAGCAATAAACAAAAACAAAAAAAACAAAAAAACAAAAAATATAATTTAAAACTAATGGTTATTGATTAGCGGTTCGGTTTGTTTGTTGACAATTAAATAAGTGGTCGAGTGAATGCGTTTATGGACGCAGCTAATGCAGCTAAATACAGCTCCAAATTACTAAATTATAGCCAACAAAAAAATTACTACAAAGCGACAAAACCGACTAATACCGGTTTAGATTCCAATGAACACAGATGTAGAGATCGTAAAAAAATAAAATAAAACTCCAAATATTTAAAAACCACTCACGTGTATGTGTGTGTGTGTGTGTGTGTGTGTGTGTTTTATAGCGGTATTTTACATAACGCCTAATGACAGGTCAAAGTGTGGGCAAAATGTGGCGAACTTTGTACGAAACGATAGAATGGCAGAGAGCCCAACTGGTGGCGGTAAAAGTAAAACTAGCCGAAGCCAATGCGGTGAAATCTGCGACGCGCGACGCATTATGTGACCTGCAATTATCAGCCCGAAACAAAGCTAACCTTTCTTCATTTGGGGGACGATGGGTGGCGAAGAAGCCGATGATCATTAGCGCCGTTGCTTTTGACTTTCGGTCAATATGCAAATCAATTAATTTCGCATAGTTTCGTACAGCTGGCCACAAAAACGAGGACGGACAGACTTCTTTTCTTCGATTTGAATATGGTAACGTTTGGCCGATGCGCCGCCGCTGGCATCACTTTTCCTACGCCAACATTTCGACAACACTCATAATTTAGCATTTAGTTGGTGCAGATCGTGCGCGAACGGCTAGAAAGTGTTGCCGCTGTTGATATTCGAACGCACATAGATAAAGGACACTCGCGAGCAGAGCAATGCGCGCCATGTCCCGCTGCCCGCGTCTGCTGGCGTTGCTTTTGGTGCTCTTCAATTGCTGTGACGGCATGTGGCCAACTGCCAAAGCACCACAAACGACGTTCTTCAGCGTGGAGGTGCCGCGCACCGGCATCCTGGCGCGCATTCCACTCTTTCGCAGCCTACTGCGCGCCATACGTCCCACCACGCACGTCGGCCGCAAGTCCGACTATCGCAGCGAGTTCGACGAGAACTACGTCAACTATCACGGCGCACAGTTGTGGAAGATTATTTTCAATCCGTCGCGCATACGCAACAACACGGCGCGCTCCGAACCCATACAGGCATTCGTGGAGAAATTCGGTATGTAAGACGTGAGAAATGAGCCCAAATAGATGAAGAAAAGAAATTTCAAAGCACATTCGATACCGCAGCTCGTCAGTAGCTGCCAGGGCGGTTCTTACTGGACGCATATTAAAAATAAAAAATAATGATTCTTTTTCTGTAAGATTTGTGAGTGAGAATGTGACTACAAGTGGCGCACACAGAGGGGTTTGGGGTTCAATCCCGCCAAACTCAAAAATTGCAGGTACAAAATATGGTTTCGAATGGTATTCGGCTCAAAAGTTGTACGCCAAACCCCTCCCAAAATGAAATCCTGTGTGCGCCACTGGTGACTACGCTATGGAAAATCCAACATTAGCAAACAAAATTAAGACGATCTTAACCCTTTCGACCCCAAAGTTGCCTGAGAGCAACTTCACCTATTTGTCATCTTATAGCAAAAGCTACGATTGATTTATGGATCTAATTTAAGTAGGCACCAACAAATTACAATTCACAACAATTCAAAGCAAATTACAAAAATTTTACTGTTATCCCAAAATAATTTCCAATAATTTGCAGCGATATCAGGGCAAGTTTGTGTTCTAATTGAAGTCTACGAATTGGGCGCGTGTGATCAAAACCCTGTTTCTTTAATAATAGTTAAATAAAATCCAAAAGTGATAATTTTGTATTTTGCCATAAATATTAAATAATTTTTCTGTAATTAAAAAATATTGATACAAAATGTATTTAACCCGTTTTAAGCTAAAATTGTTCAAAAGTAAACTAGTTCTAGAACTCTAACAAAGAGGCGTGGCGACTTCAAATGTCGTGTACACACTTCTTAGGCAAATGTTTCATGATTTAAATACCAAAAAGTAAAATCGAGACACAGGGTATGATTCAGGGTCGAAAGGGTTAAGATTTCCTCGATGTAAGGGGTATTATTTTGAAGACAATTTCTGGCAAGTTGAAACGTGGTTAAATCGTTGGATTACAAGTCAGAGAATTCAAATACCGATTCAACAAACACAACCTTTCGCAAAAAGTCATAAACATTCCCTTCCCAGTCATAGACATCTGTCAACTAAAACTTTATTGGTTAATAAAAACTTTTTCTTATATCAAATATGGCAACCCTGCTTACAAGTTGACCCAATATTTCCATATGGGGGGCAGTTTTTAATTGAAACATCAGCAGTAAATGTTTCAAATTTCAGTCATTAACCTGTTGGACTACTTAGCTTTAGTAGCCCTTCAGCATCGTTCTTTCTGAAGAGACTTTACAGCAGCAGCAAAATATTTTATTTTATTTTAAATACTAAAGAAATCCAACCGTATCATTCATCAATCAATCGATTTGCAAAGCATTAATCATTCTAACGGTGCACATTTAAACTAGTCGCTTGTCTTCAGGAGGCGTTTCTCGCTGATAAAACATCTGCAACATTAAGCAATTCAATCCATTTATATTTCATCTCTTCTTTTACCATCTTGCTGACGTTTTGCCGTCAAGTCATGGCCCCCGGAAAGTCACACTCGACACAACATCATCCGTCAGTTTCTGTGTTTTCCACTCTACTTGCAATATGTTTATTCTTCTGCTCCGGCCAAATAGCTTAATTTCACAGCTATGGAATTAAAATACGTCAGTCCATAACAAATTATTTAAATTCAAATCAAATTCCCGTCGTCCAGCGTACGAACTGAAGCGCGCTAAAAATTCACCGCGGATCGCAGTGACATCGAAAGCCAAAAACCTGTTGGCGGCGTTGAGTTCTTGCATACCATTTTGCATAAATCATTCCACATTATTCCCTCCTCGAAGAGGGCAAAAAGCGCAGCTTGTCATCTGCTCCCAGAACTTGGCCGCGTTCAGTTGGTTAGCAAAGCGCGTTACAGCTGGATCTCGGCCTCTCCACGCAGCCTCCACTTTTGTCGGCCAGCACTGAAAGTGCCTCAACGTCGTGTGGGCGCTTTCGTTAGTTTGTTAGTTAGTTTTGGTGCAACTTTGGAATGATACGAAAAACTGTGGTGCACGGCTTGCAAGCGATTCCTTTGCTTTTGTTGCTGTTTCTGCCGACGCACAGCTATCGACGTCGCCATCCGTCGTTTTTGCTGCTGCGCAGCATACCCGGCTTTCCGACCGTCTGGATATCGAGCGAGGATCTGTACGAAAACACCATGGAAGGTTTGCAGTGGCTGGTGCCAACGGACATTCGACAGTTCAATGTCTTCTCGCCACAATCGCAGTTTCAGATCAATATGCGATATCGCAACAGCAGCTCGGTGAAGCGTTACTATGGCTACCAGTTGTGGAAGATACACGAGACCGATTTGCGAAATGAGACGTTGAAAACGTTTTGGAAAAACTACGGTTAGTTAGTGCGGAGGAGAGCAGTGAACGGAGGAGGGGGAAATACGAGATGCCAACAAAACATACCAACAAATTGGATAGTTGGTTTAAAAATTACAAAATCGAAAAGTCTTGTCGTGCTCAGGGCGGGTTCATGAAAAATAGGGTTACCAGCTGTAAAGTTGGCTTGAGAGCACAACGAATTGAAAGGAGAAAGTTTTTACGGAGATTTGCCATTACTAAAAGAAAAATTTACCTTATTAGGATTTTATTGAATTTGCATTTGAACCAATAACACAGGGCAACAAATTTCGACTTTTTGTCGACTTTTCTGGTTTTGACATATTGGCATAATTTGAGGCTCTTAGTTTTTAAAGGAAAATGTGTGAAAAATGATGAAAAAGACTATGGTACATTTTTGCTATTATTTCGATGAGAATGGGAATCACAACAAATAATTTGGCTGCATTGTATTACTTGATGTTTGATGTCGCTTTCGTTTTACTCCTAACTTGTTAATTGATTTACAAAAAATGTGCATGTCTTCCAACATCAAAGAAAACTGGCCTGAACCTGGAAATTCCATATTTTCCGACTTTGAGGCCAAAGTACTGCGGATTTTTAAAACTTATAGAAATAAAATACATTGGAAAAGAATCCGTGAGGTGTTGTAAATGCCACAAAGTGAAAATCATGTCAACTGGTTTATTGGTTTAGAAATTACAATCGAAAACGTGAAAAAAGCCAAGGAAAATCCGGAAAAGTGAAACGGCCATTTTTTGCGAAAACGTAAACTAAGTTTTGAAAATGGGTTGCCGATTCGAAATCAGCGGTCCCTAATTACCATAGAACTAATGTCAAAACCAAAAAAGCCATTTTGCTGTTGATCAGTGTAATTTATTGATAAAGTCCTAAATTTCAATGCTCGACGATTATATTTTGTTCACACATTGAATATTTTTCTATTTCTGGTCTATTCAAATAATAATTAATAATAATTAATTAATAATAATTTTAATTTTTTAATAATAATCTATCTATTCAAATACCTCAATAAAATATCGAATGCTTTCATTGGTTATATTTAGGCACCGAGGTCTGGAACCTCAACCAAGATGGCATCGATATATTAATCGATTATAGAAATACGGCAAAGGCAAAGGATTTTATAACAAGCACCGACTTTACCTATAACATTATGATCGATGATATTGAAACAGCCATTGATGAGACCTACATGGAGGTGAATAACAGCAACGCTCAAATGCCCTGGTTGGACAGAGACAGTGAGTACTGCAGAAATCAATTGATTTGTTCAAAACATCATCACTTACTAATCAAACAAAACTTAACTTTCAGGCACTATTATGAATTGGAACCGATATCACGACATCGGTGATATACAGCAATTTATGCAACACATACTGGCCACCTATACAGAAGTAGCGGAGATAGTACAAATCGGCGTAACACACCACAAGCGGCCGTTGGAGGTATTGCGGTATGCAACAATGAAATCCTTTCACCGAAACCCATGCTAACTTTTACTGCCACTCGCAGCATATCCAACGGTAACCCCAATAACTGGGCCGTCTTCATTGACGCTGGCTTGGAGGCGCGCGACTGGCTCAGTCCCGCTGCTGTCACTGCCGCCATCTCGAAACTCACCTGGCAGTGGGACAGTGAGGCGAACTTCATGCGCAACATCGACTGGTACTTCCTGCCGGTGGCCAATCCCGACGGCTACCAGTTCTCGCGCATTACGGACCGACTGTGGACCAAGAATCGGCACTTTGACAGCAAAACCGGCTGCTACGGGGTGAATCTCAATCGCAACTTTGACTATCAGTGGGGCAACTCGGGCTCGTCGGACAACCCGTGCAAGAATCTGTATCACGGCCCCAAGAAGTTCTCCGAGCCCGAAGCGAAAGCTATTCGCACCTTCATGTACAACATGCGCGAGTACCTGGGCGCCTACATATCGTTTGGGGCCTACGGCCAGGCGATTACCTACCCCTGGGGCGATGCCGACTACGTTACGGACAACCAGAAAAAATTGCACACCGTGGGGCGTAAAGCAATGATGGTGAGTAAGCTGGGCGCAAGAGAAAACTCGTTGGTTTCTCTGCAACAAACTAACCACAATGTTTTTGCGCTGTTTTGAATTTTTGCATTTTGTGCTTTGCAGAACTTTCGCAAATTGAATCAGGCCGAGTATCGGGTGGGCACCAGCTATCGGCTGAAATTGGCACGCGCCGGCAATTCGGCTGACTGGGTGCAGCATCGCATTAACCCACAGTACGCGTACAATGTGTTCTTGAAGGACCAAGGACGCTACGGCTACTTGATGCCGCCGCACTACATTGTCGAGTCGGGCGAAGAGGTCTACGAATTCATGAAGACAATAGCCGCCGCGCTGGACTAAAGCCAAACATACTTACACTCATAGTATTTATTTGCGCAAGCATTATTTATTTTCCTATCCCACTTTGTATTTTCGAAAAATAATTTTAAGCCAAACCTGCTGTGTGTATTTCAATTTATGTATAAAAGTATAAGATAGCTAAACAAATAAATCCCGAGCTAAACATAGCAAATGTACACAACTGCTCAAACATGCTGAGAAAATAAGCTGCCAGAACACGCAAAAAGTGCGCTGACGTGCGTCAAATTATTTGCGAAAATGTGCGGTGTGAAAATATTGACAATTCTAAGCGTGTTTCAAACAACAACAGCACACAAATTAATTGCTCAAGAATTGGTCCGAATGTGAAATAATATATAAAATAAGAAGAAAATATATAAAATAATAATTACTCGCTCGATGCGTTGCGATTATTTGTTAGTTTGAAATCGTGCAAGGATGGCAAAAACCCTGCATTGATGCTTTTATTCAAATTTCAATATATTGGTCAATGTGTAAATCTGTGCCAGTGACGTTGAGCTGAGTGAAATTCACGGTGCATACTTTCAGGCAAAGCGCAAATTTTACACGCGACTTGAATGCGGCGCTACACGAGCACGACGAGGCGCTACGGTTCGCTTGAATCATGCGAACGCTGATTAGCGTAGTGCGGCTGCACTTGAAATCTACGAAGACATTTTTGAAATTCTTTCAAAAATTAATAATATTTGAGATTAATTTCGAATATCGAGTTGTGAGGAGTGCGTCGAATAAAATTGTCCGCTACAAAAATGATGAAACCTTTTGAACCAATACACAGTGATTCGTTCCATAGACAAAATTCAAAAAATGTATAGTCTCAGAATTTAACGATTTTGATGCCATTTGAAAGGTAAAACTCCAACTAAGAAAACCCCAGAAAATCTGTGCGAAAAAATAATTAGTGCAAGTGCAAGAGCTGCTCAAAGTCGGAACTTTTTTCACAAAAAATTGTAAGCACATATTTTCTGGTTTTTAGTGTATTGAGTAAAAAAAATTTTAAAAATACATAGTTAGGAAGAATATAGAATAGAATATAGAGATATAGAATCAATATAGATTAAAAAATTATGTGGCCATTTTCGCTTTCAAT
The DNA here is from genome assembly GCA_964056695.1 of Melieria picta. Classification (NCBI taxonomy): domain Eukaryota; kingdom Metazoa; phylum Arthropoda; class Insecta; order Diptera; family Ulidiidae; genus Melieria; species Melieria picta. The sequence goes on along the minus strand of OZ057398.1, from coordinate 20,510,547 downwards.
ATTTTCTCAAAATTTGCAAAGCTGAGGCTTTTACTTCACTTTTAATTCAAAATATTTTTCTAAATTAAAAATCTGAAAATTAGCAAAACTTAGAGGAAAATATTTTTTTTATTTTAAGAAGCATTCTTTCTTTGTCGGATAATGTAATTACATCCTCCGATATCTTCCGATCTAAGAAAATAATTCAATTTGAAAAGTGGTCTAAACACCTATTTTTCGACAAAATTTATTTTTTGTATCCCTAAAAGTATGCAATCAGCATGAAAAATTGAGAAAACTGCAAAAATGCAAAACATACGTCAATTATTATCATTTATGTTGCACAACTAAAGGGTCCTAAGACAATTTCTGTTACTCTTATACAATTATCAATGTTGACGTTACCGATTAAATGTAAAATCTGAAAAATCTAGCCAACACACTCGTTGCTATAGCTTTCCAAAAATGACGAAAATTGCAAATTTAAGTCTCAGGCATTGCCAAACTACAAAAGTTTAAGAAAAACAAAATGGAGATTTCAATTCAGCAGACCATGATTAACTAGTATACCAAATTTTATGAAGAACGGACCACTCCTTCTAATTTTGTCCCACGGTTGTATGGAGTCGAATCACTGTGCAGCAGTCCGATTTTTATGAATTAAAGTATTTTTGTTTAAAAAATTTTTACAGTTTTCAAAACCAAAATAATCCCCAAAGATATTGAAACATTCGCTGAGTGTTGTTCAGGAAGGGAAAAACTGTCCAAATATTGGTTATAAAAAGTTCAAAAAACATTTTGTGACGTTTTGTGTTTTGCATTTGCAGGAGGATTACGTGGTTTAGTTAGTAACAAAACTGAAAGCAAGTAGAATAATGCAAAAGTGATAAATTATAGAACCAGCTCATACTGAACGTAGCGTACAATACTATAAATCGCATTAGAAAAAATACATCGTAGCGATATTGAGTTTTCCAGTTTTACAGAAATGTACGGAAAATTAGTGGGTGGTAGAGCAAAGAGTAAACTGTGAATCCTGTATTTTGCAAATTTGCTACTGTTGGTTGGTTTTGCTAATGTATTAGAGAATTTTGCAGTTTCGTTGTTGTTTTGGTGGTGGAAAGTTCAGATTTCAGGTCCACATAGGATTGTGTACAGAAATTGTTTCATATAAATCAATGCAGTAAGCTCGACTTTTTATACAAGAGACTCTAGGTTCGATTCGTATTTCGGGCTCATCTACTTCTATAGCTTTGTACAGGGTGGATCATTTAAGATTTGGAATTTGAATCGGTTATAAAAAAAAAAAACTAATGACTATTTTTGAAAATTCCTGTTTAAAGCTTTGACTTTGTTATTTAAAAATGAAAAACGATATCGTTCATATGACTGCCACGACTGGCCTTACAGTACGCCATTCGGTCAACCCAATTTTCAAGTACTTTTTCGATTGTTCCGGGTAGAATTTCCTGAATGGCAACTCCGATTTCATGTTTCAAAGCTTCAATCGTCTCTGGATGGTTAGCGTAACACTTGTCCTTTACGGCTCCCCACAAAAAAAAGTTCAACGGACTTAAATCGCAGCTCCGAGCCGGCCAATTGACTTCAGAATTTCGGCTGATTATTCGATTTTCGAAAACGGTGCCCAAAAGTTCGATTGTTACGTTGGCTGTGTGGTTTGTTGCGCCATCCTGTTGAAACCAAATGTCGTCCATGTCATCCGCTTCAATTTTTGGAAAAAAAAAATCGTTGAGCATGGCACGGTAACGCTCGCCATTGACTGAAACGGCGGCTCCTTGTTCATTTTCAAAGAAAAATGGCCCAATAATGCCGCCGGACCAAAACCCGCACCAAACCGTAACTCTTTTTGGGTGCATTGGCTTCTCAATGGTGACGTGTGGATTTTCCGAACCCCAGATGCGATAATTTTGCTTATCCAGTTCACGATCCAGTTTCAAGAGCTCGCTTCACAAATTGATCCAGAAACTGAGTTGAAGGCCAATCTTTTTTGAATTTTTGAATTTTTTTTTTTTAATTTCTTACAGTTTGGGTTGAAGACTCTCCAATTTGGAAGTAAGTTCTCAATATTTCCCAATTTTGTTCAAGCGTATAGCGTCCCATTGCGTAAATGTCAAACTTTTAACTAGAGTCCGACCGATACCAAATTTTTTGGCCGATGCCGATTAATCGGCCGAAAGGGCGAAAATCGGCCGATGCCGATGCCGAGTACATAGAAAAAATAACACGAATAAATTCAATAAAAAACACAGTCTATTTTATAAAATAACAAAAGGAACTATTACATATTGCTTGTATCATAATATTCTTTACAAAATGACCAAACAACGAGAAAAGAAATAATTAAAAACTAAATAAAATAACAAGAGAATTCAGAATTCTAATACATTAAAAAAAAATTATATAACACATTTATCCACTGAGAGAGAAACAAAAATAGTGGCGTAAATATTTGTACTCTCAAATTGCGACCCGTTGTACAGATGCAGTGAGAAGAAGTCAGAAAACAAATTTGGAAAAAATAAAAGGCCTGTTAAAAAAAATGCTTCCAATTAAAAAAGAAGGATAAGATTAAAAATTAAATGCCCCTTCTTCTGATATCCACACTAAGAGACGAAATGCATAGACATTTCGAGAAAATCTGTGTTTTTAAGAATACTTAGTTTAAAAAAAAATATTTCTAGGATACATTTATTTTAAACAGTATCTAAAAATTCATTACTGAAAAGGGGTATAAGAACCCGTTGGTACAAAAAATGAAAACAAAAAAATGAAAGCCGATGCCGATACGAGCCGATGCCGATACCAATTTTATTGGCCGATACTAGCCGATGCCGATTAATCGGTCGGACTCTACTTTTAACCCTTATTCTCATACCCAAACTTACTAACGTCGTTTGGCACCCGGGGTACCCGGGTACCCATTTCATGAAATTTTTAAGTTTTCAATATAGAAAACAAAATTTTTTAAATATATGATTTGTTCGCTTTTCACCTAAATAACGAGGATCCGGAAGGTAAAAAAAAAATTTTCATTATTTGTCAGTTTTTTTCACGAAAATACATCGCAGTGGGCACCCGGGTACCCGGGTATGAGAATAAGGGTTAAGTAAATTACGAACACAAATTGAATGACATTTGGACTGCCGTTGTCGAAATAAAGCGTAGTACAAATTCCAAATCTTAAATGGTACACCCTGTACATGAAGTAGTTGAGAATTATAAGCTCCAGCGCACTACGCATTACAGAGAGAGTTCGTTTCTGGCATGCACTGCGCAATTGTGAATTGGTTTCCCATTTTTTCCACCACCTATGATCTTGATGGGTTCAACACAAGAGTCCATAGCCACTTCACTCTAAACCCTATCTCCTAACCCATATACATATATTCTCCCTGAACCAACGCAATGGGTCGCAAAGTTAAAAAAGATGAGAATTATAAGAAACGCACAAGTGCGTCCTTGGAAAAACCTCCAAGTATCAAACAAGAAAACTGAGATTATCAACGATCAAACTAAGCTGTGAATAATTTAAAAAAAATATTTGCATATCCGTTCTGTTTCTGCTTTAAATTTAATTGAGCCCTAGAACTAAAACAGACTTTAAATTGCGCAGCCAGGCGGCATATTTTCTTTTTAATTTACATTGTTTTATGCGTTCGTAGTTTCTGCTTCAGTTTTCAATAAGGCAGCAGTTGTTGAGCCCAACTCATTTCCATTGCAAAAAACCTTTCCAATTTGCATGCCAGTGTCAACGCAGCTGGGTTACTAAACTCTTGCGAGAAGCACAACCGTTGCGCGGTTTATGTAAACACTTTCCAGTCACTCGATAAGTGTGATGAAACCTCCGATTTTCATGGATTATGCAACTTGGCTCAGAGTATCTGTGAAACCAATTAACATCACAAATTTGCATAGATGATAGAAATAAACAAAACGACATTCGGTGCGCTAACATCGAATTAGAATATTTACAGAAAGCGCCAAGCGGCGAACCTGACCGCCAGACCGCCGCAGCATAGTGCGGACAACGCGATGACCGCGCAATTTGCGTTGTAGTGGGAAAGTGCGACGCGATCACTTTCTCCTTCGAAGTGACCACAGCATGGAAAGAGACAACGACACAAGTGAGCTGGGGTTGGTGTTAAGATATTCAAACGATATGCGGCCGGCGATTTAATTATTCAATGAATTACCAATGCGGTGCGATAAACTTGGAGCTCAGGCGGCGGTTTGCGTCTTGCGGCGCTCGACGGAGGCTGCAGGCGACTAATGCGAGCAGCGCAGAAAAAAAGCCCAACGAAAGAGAAATGAAAATGGCAAATCATAAATGCGATTCAGTGAGCTCGGCGCTGGTCAATGATTCAAGGGTAGGTGGAGGCAGGACGGGCACAAGCGTCACTGTCAGCTGCGTCGGCTACGAGGCCAATCGAGCACGCACTTGAAGCCGGTCGAAAGAAAGAGGTGAGAAAGTGTTTTGAAATTGTATTGAAAATGGATAGTTTGTAAAAAGCAAAAAGCGAAGCGGAGGCAAAACAGAAGAAAAAATCAAACACAATATCGACACTGACAATGACAGTGTAAGTGAATTAAATGCACAGCGGGGTGGAGCGTCGCACTGGCCGAGAAAAAAAAGGAAAAGTGTGACCAAACACACGAGCGAATTAATAAAAATTCGCACACACACACACACACACACAAACACACACTGAATAATGAGACAATGTTAGCAATTGTCACAGCAATGTTGACCGCAAAGTAAACAAACATTGGTCATAAAAGTCTGTTTCGTTGCTTTTCGAAAAATTTCTTTTAATCAAAATATGATGATTCAGATAATGACAACGTTAATGACCATCAAAAGTGGAATAACTATCGGCGCAGTTTGCAGCTGATGGCCGATTGTTGTTGTAATCGGCAGTGACACAATTTCGGTTGGGTTCATTTATGGAAATTTAATTCATTAAAGTGCACATAATTGTTGAAATGTGTGAATATTGGCAAAAGCAAGTAAAAAACAAACTCTTGCAGCAGTTTCGTTGGCTTTGAGTGGTAGAAAGTGGATTTAAAAGAAGGGCGCAAGACTTCACAAGCGACATTTGAGTTTTTGTCTTCGTCAAGAAAGACAAAGTCGGGTCATAAAAGGGCGATAATTCGAAAAGGTTCATGAAAGAATTTGGCAAAATGTTAAAGAAAGTTTCGGCCGATATACATACATAGTTATATCCAATAGCGCACGCAAGCGGGTTTGGGCATTCAAAACCCTGTCAAATATCTGTTTTTTGAAAACATTTGAGGTGGCAAACATGATGTAAAATGGTATTGGGACTAACATTTGCGTAAAGACTCCCCACATGAAATCCTATGTGCGCCACTGCATAGTTATATCTATCTACATACATCATTGTTCATACTGACTGGATGACAGAGAGACTGATTTAACATTGTCGGCCTAAAGCGCTGAAACTACAAATATAAAGTTTTAGCACTTCACTAAAATTTATTAAAATTTTCAGCCATTAAAGGACCAAGAATGGTTTGAGATGTTATTTTCTTAAAAAGATTTTTAATCGGAAATAAATCGACGCATAGTTATTCTTAATTTTTTGGAAACTCAACGGAAAGATTGGGTTAAGATTTGTTTATGAAACAACTAGATTTAAGTTGTTCTCATGGACAATTCCACGTCGCATGTCCTCGAATGGCTTTTGCCAACAATCTGGCGATCATAGCCCCCAAAAGTCAATACTGCTGAAGGTCTTAAAGTCAAAATATTTATTCTTTAGAAATTTTAATTCAACATCTTAGTAGGACATTGTTTGTATTCTTAATTTTTTCAAAATCAACGGAAAGATTGGGTTAAGATTTGTTTATGAAGCAACTAGATTTAATGGGCCTATTGAGAGATGACTTCTTTCCACATGGACAATTCCACGTCGCATGTCCACGAATGGCTTTTGCCAAAAATCTGGTGATGATAGCCCCAAAAGTCAATACCGCTTAAGCTTTGGGTTAAATCAAATTATTTATTCTTTAGAAATTTGAACAAAACATCTTAGCAGGGCAACGATTGTTTTCTTGCTAACATCACTTTTCCAGCGAACTCTGAGTATCCCAAAAAGAATTCTGTTTTAGAAAAACAACTATTTGCAATTTCCTGATGAGAAACGAACTAATGCAAATGTGTTTTCGGAATTTTTTAAAAAATTCCTCTACATCAAACTAGTTAATTAAAAGCAGATAAGTAACAAAGGTTCTTATTGCGCACATAGCAATGTTTGAACAGGCTTCACTTTCTCATTAACCAACAATTTAAATAAACAAAGCTGTTCACATATTTCTTTGTAGTTCTCTTTCTGTTTTCTATGCTGGGCAAGTCATACGGAATATTGTTGTGTTAAGCTCCCTTCAAGAAGACAAGTTTAAATTAAGAGTGAAATAAAATTATTTTTGCTTGATCAAATCAACATTGGAGCATTGCTGCATACGAAATATGTTTTTGCGTTGCTAAGCGCCTCGACGACTTTGTCATTCGGGTAGAAATAAACGAAAATATGTAATTCGAGTCACAGCTCAGGCAATTTTTTGTTTAAATGTGTCAAATCAATGCAAGCGTGTGTGTGTGCATATCTGAAGGTACGAATATGTATGCATGGGACATGCCATTCTGTGCGGACATGTTGTCAGCTGTGGAGGTTGGAGGTGCTGTATGAAAATACTAAAATGGGTCATTGTGGAATGAAACCTATTTTAGATTTGCATAAAAATGGATTTTCTTATTTGAGAAGAGCGTTGTAGACCATTTAGAAGGAGATTGCAGTGAATTTTAATAAGCAAAGGAACAAAAGTGGCACTTACGTCAAGCAAGAAACAACTAAGTAATTACTGGTACAGCTGCGTCTAAAAATAAAGGCTGAAATAATTAAAATGTTTTTCTGCAAGTAAATTCTGCAAACACCTTTTTTCGGCGCTCGATGCATGAAAAACCCATGTTTCAGATACCACAATAGTTGGTACTGTCTTGTAGCAAATCTTATAAGCTTTCCTATAGTATCCAACCGAATATTCGGTTTCGGTTTCGGCCCACATAAGTGGTTTCGGTTTCAGTTTCGGCCAAAAAATGGCCGAACGGCCGAAACCGAAATTTTCTAGAATATTTTTTTATATTTTATTGTGTAGCAGGAGCAGGAGGAGTAATTTAGATGCCACCAATGTAAATAAACTCTTTTTTAGCATATAACAATGAATTATTTAATTTTTAATATTAGCGAGTAAGGTACGAAAGGATGATTTTTTCATGTTTATGTTTTTAAAAAATGAATAAATTGTTTTTATTAATAAGTATTTATTTATTTATGTTATGTTTGTTTGTTCTTTATTTACTTAATGTATAATTCGTTTGTTGAAAAAAATGCTTGATATGGTAATTTTTAATTCAACTGGAATGATTCGGTTTCGGCCGAATATTAAACAAAAAAACCGAAATTCGGTTTCGATTTCGGCCCAAAACAGATGTTTCGGTTGGACACTACTTTCCTAAAATGGGCTCATGGTACTCAGAACCCTACCGAAAATCAGAGAATCGTAAGAGGTGGCCTGAAGGTAAATTTATGAGCAGTAAATTGGCAAAATTTTTATATTTCTTATGTCAACTATGTGTGTGTATGAGTGCGTCATATATTGTGAAATACCGTAATATGGCAACGCTGCTTAAAAAGTGGGCCAACACTGCCAACTTTTCCATCACTTTGTTAGTTAAAATCATGGAAAAAATTATGCCTATGAATTCGCCATTCATAATGTTTTGTTATATCACAATGCATGTGTGAAAACCGTAGTGAGTACGTTTGTAAACTGTCAACCCAAAGTGAAAGTAGCTGTCAGGAAACAGAAGGTTTTCTAAACACACACTTAGGCTGAATCTAACCTAAACAAATTTATGTATTAAACGTATTCATTGCTGAACGGGGAACCGATTTCTTGATAACCAATAAGCATATTTTTCACCCACTGCACATTTTCTTCTGGGTGTGTTGGCCCACGCTTTCTTATAGACTGCAACGCCAAGTCTTCTTTGTGCTGCATTGTAGCTTCTGATACTATCGAACAACCAATGCGCTCTTAGGGCCCTGAATGCAGTTGCAATAACATCAAAGACTGTGCTAAATTGCAGCAAATTTCTGAACGAGAAGGTTGGGGCTGTTTTTGAACGATTTCTGTTGCAGCTGTATGGGGGAGAAAGAAGCTGCACTTCACCTTTTCTATGCACTTGTCCTGCTTGATCGAGAAGACGAATGAACTACTTAGGCAATTTCTTTTTTGATAGTCTAGGGAATCTGGCCAATAAGACTGTTCGCTGTTGACTAATCTTCGTTAGAAGTTCTAAATGGTTCAATGAGTGAACGGTCTGATATGCTCGATTACAATGGGCCTTCGTGGCCTAAGTGGGCTCCGCCTTGGGGCAGCCACACCTACCTGCCTACATTGTAGTTAGTATATCTATACTCATCCCAGGCGAAGAGGGCTATCCTACGGATGACTGACGTAAATACCGGGGCCGAGGGTTTCCTGAGTCGTAAGAAGATTGATATTCTTACGAACCAGTATCCCGAGATTGCAATACCGAGAGACACAATTACTCCGAAGCTCTGTTTCACCAAGAGACTTAAAACAGAATTTAGTAATAAAATAAGCTGGGTAGGTATATCAGAGACATATCTGATAGATCAGTACATGATTTCCTGGTACACAGATGGCTGCCTAACGGAGGAAGGTACCGGAATCGGAGTGTATGGACCGGGGATTAGATACTCGGAACCTACAGGAAAGCAGACCTCCATTTTCCAGGCGGAAATATACGCCATTGAAAGGTGCGCTCACTTCAATCTGGTGAGGAAATACCGGAACCGGAAGATTGCGATCCTGTCAGACAGCCAAGCGGCAATCAAGGCATTAAGATCCTACCAGGTATCCTCGAAACTGGTGTCGGAATGCCTAACGAACTTGGCCGTCACAATCAGGTGTGGGTCCTCTGAGTTCCGGGTCACGCCGGTATTGATGGGAACGAGCAGGCCGACAAACTTGCAAGGGGGGCGTCTACCCCTTTCGTCGGCCCAGAACCCTTCTGTGGTCTAGGCAAAGGAGCACTATCCATCCTTTCCAGGAAAGACGAGATAACCATCCGGAATCAATACTGGGAAAATCAACCAGGCCTTGAACATTCCAAGATGGTTATTGGATCTTATAACAAGAAAAGGTTCGAGGAATGTATGAGTCTCTCAAAGAATAATCTAAGGATTATCACAGGTATATTGACAGGGCATTGTAGACTGAACTATCATCTAACCAAACTAGGTATCAGGGTGAACGAACTCTGTAGGTTCTGTTTGACTTTATTATACCAGGATCGGACTGGGTTTCCAAAGGCTTAGGAAATATACTAAGATTCCTTTTGGATACTGGACTCACGGACGAACTGTGAAGACCAAGAAGGGGGCACAATAGATCGCGGTCGCGGTCGCGGTGCACATTCCCCGGCAATAATAATAATAATAATCTATACTCATACAAAAATAAGCTCTAACTTCATAGGTTTCAATGCCATTTCGAAGGTGTCTGAAGAATTAAGAAACCTATAAATCAATTACCACATCATTCATGCAACATTATCGACTATTTCACACTTTCTTGCGCACAATTGAAAATTTCAGTTTTTCTAGAAATGCAGTGAAACAGCCAACACACACACATTGTCATCACGCATTTTAGTGAAGCAAAGAATGCGTAGGCTAAGTACGCACACTTAGTTCTCCGTTCAATTGGGAGCAACTGCGTCGATCGAGCGCGCTCAACGCCAGCGAGAACAGCCAAACAAAGCGCACAATGCCGACCAGTGCAACAATGCATAATGAGGCGGCCGATGCGTAAGTAGCCCAAACGAGGCGCACTCGCACACACGAAACGCACCCGACCAACTCTACAAACGGCTGGAATTTCAAATGAGTAACAACAAAAAAACCGACAACAAAATACAAAATAAGTAAAAAAAGTCAAAATACAAAATGGAACATGAAAAAATACAAAAAGCATAGGAAAAAACTAAAACATCAAATTGTTGCACTCGGCTTTGCCAGACGCATTTTGCATTTAACGCTGAATGAGTGCATGCAGTGAGTGAGCGTGTGACAGCGCGACACATTCCCAGCCAGCAAGTCAGAGTCCGCAGCCACCTAACGCGTGCAGTCGGTGTCAGTTTGGAAAGGTTTGAAGGCGGCACGAACGCCACAACGTAAACAAACCCAAAGTCAGTAAACATTTTGCACGGTTGTAAAAATATGCCACGGCGAAAAAATTCAAAATAAAACAAATACAAAGTAAATAAATAAAACACATAAATAACAACAACGGCGAAGGAGCAAAAGCAAAGCAACACTCAGAAAAAAAATTTAAAAAAAAACCTAAAACATACTGAAGAGCGAATAGCAAATGTTTGGCCAATACGACTGACGGCAGCGTCGATAGCGTCAGCAACGTCATTTGCTGCAGCACCAGCGGCAACAACAGCAGCCGCAACAGCCAAGCCCGCTTCAATATAAAACTTGACAACATCTCATTTCCGACGTTTAGTCTTCTTGCTCAAAGTGTACGCAACGCAGCGCGCTTGGCGAACAACAGCGAACGGATCGCAGCCGGACGGAACAGCGAAGTATCGGCGCACGCAGTGCGACTGGAGGCCAGAGCGTTTCGCCTGAATTAAGGGGAAAATTTCATAGAAAAACGCAAAAAATCAACAAAATACGTTTCATAGAAATCATAACAAAATATTTAAATAAATAATTCCCCCCAAAAAAAACTGCGGTTCGCTGTGGTCAAGTGGCAGTGATAAGCGTACAGCAAGAACGAGCGACTAGAACGCGTACGTGAAATCTTCGAAAATAAGCGAAAGCAAAACCCTACAATTGGCGCCTCTGAGCCAACAACAGCAATCGGACACAACAATCAGGCAAAGGCTAAGAAAGGCAAAGAGCCAAGATTAAAGGAACAAGTTTTCGAAATTAATGAAATTTTTCGGTGAAAGACCAAAAGCAGAAAGCGAAAAAGTAATCGACGCCGTACAAACGAGTTTTCAATCTCTTTTGTTGCCGTACATTGCAGTGCTGTGTTTTGTTTTTTTGCGTTCACCCAAAACGAATCGAACTGCAGCACAGCGTACTGCACTCGCGCGCCCGTTCACACACAACAACACAACAAAGCAACAAATTCAAAGTTAACGCCAAAGGTGCACAGTTGCGCCTGCGCACCGTCACCGTCAGTAGTCAGCAGTCAGTTCGCGGAAATTTCGTTTAAGCTGCACTTGGGCAGTGACTGTTTGAGAAGATAGCAAGAAAACAAAAAAAAAAAAGTTACAACTACGTTAAACAACAACAACAACTACAGCAAAATTAACTAAGAAAGTAAGTAAGTAACGAAAGATGTGAGCGCAAAAGTTAATGCAGGCGCTAATGCGCCAAATTGCAATCAAGGTGTGAAGTCAAAATTCTAGACGTAAGACGATTGGACACGGACAAACGAACGATCAGACGGGCCGCTATTTCAGTTAAGAAATTACGCGAAACGCGAAAATAGTTAAATAGTTGTGAAGAGAATTTGAGATTGCGACTTTTATGAGGCACAAAAACGAAGAGTGCTAAGAAACTTGGCAAAGGTGCCGGAAATAAAGTGTGGTTAGGAACTGGGACGTTGACGAAAGAACTGGCCCTGAACTTTCTACAATTGATTTCAGATAAGTTTAACAGTAACTTCAGAACTCAAATAATAGAGAATCACAAATTCAATTTTAGAAAGCCTAGAATACGTTTATAACACTGTACAACACAAAAAAAATAACAAGGTTCTGACAACGGATTCTGGTAGAGGGGGCCAAAAAAAAAATATACGTGTATCGTTTTGAAGCGTTTTGAAAGTTTACGTCTGAATTTTTTTTTAGGGGGGTCAAAGTTTTCCCCTTTTTGCACATTCTTATGGTGAATCGGCAAACGAAAACCATGTAACCTCACATTTTAGGTATATGATGTGTTCAGCAATATGATGTAAAATACTACGAAGAACATTTTTGTGGAGCATTTTAACCCTGTAGTTCCTATTTGTATGGGTCAATTTGACCCTTTAAAACAGGACTTTTTAAGGACAAAATGTACCACGAAAATATTCGCCATAAAATTCTACTATAGGTCTCTGAATACATCAAAGCTCAGAAATTAACTTGAACGTTAGAATTAGGCCAAAACTGAAAATGTGTTCAAGTGTTTATTTTGTACTTATTCAAAATTTGGTACTAAAATGTCCTACAAAACTTGATTTTTGAGGGTTAGTGTGAATGGGAAAAATGTTGAACGCAAAATTTCACTATAAGCCAAAGATGCCAAATACTTCGACTACCAACATATTTTTTAGTGTAGCGCTATCACGATACGAGATGCTTTGATGATTTATGTTGACTTTGTCTAGGAATTTATTTTCAACTAAAATTGGAACATTTGAGCATTGAACTTTGGTACGCAGATAATCAGAGCATCTGACGCTATAATCAAATATACAAACATTAAGTGAGCACATAAACTGACTTTCACTTATTTGTTGAGTTAGTGATTAGAGATTTCGCAAGCATTGTTGGGCCGTAATTTAAAAGAGGTGAACTCAAAACAGCAGTGATCATGATGATGATGATTTGTGCAATAAAAAAAGAGAGAAAGTAATTGAAGGAGAGTCAAAGCATTTCGAAGAATGAAATTTTACTTATAATGCTCTACACTGAGGCTGCTGGGTAAAACCTCTTTGATGATGAGGTTTGTAGTGTTAAAGAAGAAGGTGAAAAGTGCATCATATAGTTACAATCAGCGTAATACACAAACAAAGCACCACAACAAGCTGCTGTCTGTGCTCAGCTAAGGATTCTAACAAGAAAGAAGTGATTTAAATGAAAAAAGATGAGAGGAAGTGGGTAGGTAAAGGCTGGCAAGGCATGAGACATTGACCCAAGATTTATATAACACTCAGCACACTCCCAGAGGATGCCAAAGCCAATTTTTCTCGCGCTATACACTAAGCATTCCCAATAAGAAAAATATTTATTTGAATGTTTTGAAATTTCTCTGTTCCGCAGTATGATTCAAGTATCAAGATTCAAATTTCTATAAGTGATTATTGCACAATTTCTGGGAATTAGATTTTATCAAAATTAATTACAGATTTAATATTATTACAAACCAATCATGACTGGCGCAGATTGAAAACCCCATAACTAAAATTTCAAAGAGAATTTCAAGTACTAATAATGGCGTGTGAATCTGCGTACAACGTACGAGTAGATTTTTATACAATTCCAATGACGTTTTGGAATAACCAAAACGTCATCAAATCGTCTTGGTCTTTCCAGCTTTCATTGAGTAAATAATTTTGTAATCATAACAATAAAAAGCATTACAAATGATAGTATTAGCGTACAACTTGGCGGTTACTTGTCAAGACCAGTTTTGTGTACACACTAAAGAGCGGCGCAAGCACTATAAAAATTACTTGCAAGCCACCGCTGTGCTTTCAAATATTGACGCTCTTCTTCACTTTTACTACAAAACAAGCACTGCAGTGAAGAAAGCTTTTGATATTCATACGAATACTGCACGAAAACGACAATAGAACTTTGAGCAACTTGAAGTAGAACAACACTGAAGTAGAACAACACTGAAGTAGAACAACACTGCAGTGGAACAACACTGAAGTAGAACAACACTGAAGTAGAACAAGACTGAAGTGAAGCACTGAAGTAGAACTTGTTGAAGTATACTTTTTGTTTTGCACGATTTTTGAGTACCCAATGTTTGTTTTTGGTATTTTGTATGGAATCTTGGCTGCATTTCATTTCGGCTGTTCATGTAACACAGGTTTAAAACATGTTTTTTTCGATATTTATTTAAGTCTGTTTCACTCGGTGTGAAGTAGAAGTTCTGTTTCACTCGGTGTGAAGTAGAAGTTCTACTTCACTCGGTGTGCTTGCTATGATTTACCGTTACTTAACCTCATTATAGCTTTCTGTTTTGATGTTTTGCTTCACAACAGAACACAAGCACCGTCGTTGCTGTAGCGAAAAGATTTTCGAATGATGCAGTGCATGCTTTGTTGCAGAATAGAACTATTGAACATTTGAATTCGCTGTCAACGCGACAATGAAGTACAGTACTTGACAGTACTGTGCAGTAGTGAAGTGTGCCCAATAGAAAGTGTTGTGCAGCTCTTTAGTACACACTCAACGTTTGACATTATTTGTTTTAGAAAATTGTGCAATTTGTGTACATTTTTATGCTAAACATTAAAGCAAATATTTTTGGTACGTTTTCAAAATGGAAACAGATAAAAGAATGGCATTTTTTGAAAGATGATGCCAACGAAACTACAGAACAGAGTTATTTAATTTGGTGAAAGTTTACATTGTTCTTTCTTAATTTATTTAATTCTTAATTTATTCTTAATTTATTTACTATTTAAGATTCAGTTTTTTTTATTCACTCTTATTGACTTCCTGAAACCTGGTAGAACGCTGCCATATGGCAACAAAATAGCAAAAGGGTTAAATCCCAATTATAGCCGACACCGACACCATTACGGCAAAGTACAAGAGAGTGAATAGAATCAAGATTCAAATTATAAATAGGCATTAAAATATAAAATGAAAATAATGCAGAAGCTCCATTAAGCGGAAAGCTCAAGCGAGCAAAGCGTCATAGGTGGAGTGTGCGTTGCGGGGAGCTTGAATGGTCGTTAATTACTTTAATTTCGCAGTTCAATAGCAAACGTGCGCCGAATAGGTCAAGTCGGTGCAATGCTTTGCATTTGAAAAGTGAGCGCCAACAAACCTGAACTTGAGTGTTGTGCTCGCAACTCTGATAAATCACCACCACGCATGAGAGTATTTGGCAGCGCTAATCGCTGAGTTGCACTCGAAAAGACACGTACGTTTTTTTTTAATGATTTGGGGTGTTTAGTCAAATCAATGAAATGTGCTTAATCCAATTCATCACATATCGATTTTGATTTCTTCCACGTGCAGGCAACACTCGAAACCGGACTCTTTGCACGATGCTGCGCTGCAAGCACTCCATCTTCTGCACGTTTGCGCTGTTTGCCGTGGCGAGCGCCTTTGACATCAGCCAACTGCGGCCGATAGAAGGCAGCGGCATCCAGACCGGAAATCGAATGCTGTACGAGCGCGAAGTCGACGCCAACGCCAGCCAGGTGGCGCCCGAGCAGGCCGACTATCTCGACGTCAACGAGCTACCGGTGCGCTACGACGAGACGCAGCTGTGGCGCATCTACAACATTTCGGAGCACATGCGAAATGCACTGCCGGTGGCCGATATGCTGGAACACAAATTCGGTGCGTTGAGGCGGGTTTGAATTTTTCAATTCAATTTGTAAAGCAGCGTTTTTGCTGTGGTGCTCGTGGCACTTATGCAGCCATTTTTAATGCATTTCATTTTCTGCTCATGCTGCAGGCGGCATTGTGTGGAAGGAGAACTCGAAATTTCTGGATATTTCCATTAGCAAGGAAAATCTGAAGGCGGCGCGCAGCTTTCTCGCGGAAAATCGCATTGCCAACGAGGTCTTGCATGAGAATGTGCAGAGCCTGATTGATGCCGAGCAGCTGGAGGGCGTGCAGGCAACCCAGGGGGTGGCGGGTCGTCGCATAAGTGAGTGCACGATTGTGTTGAATTTTAATGGTGCAATTAATGACGCGTGATTTTGCGGCGCTAATTGCAGAGAAACAGGCGCAAAGTCAGATGAACTGGAAGGACTATCAAGACTTGGATGTGATATATGGTTTCATGCGTGAGATACGCGGCAAATTTCCAAACATTTGTCGGCTGTACACAATTGGCAAGACGACAGAAGGACGCGATTTGAAGGTGCTGAGGTGAGTTAAGAAATTAATACTTAACAAATTTAATTCTATAACTACTACTCTACACAACGTTGATGTGATTGAGGCAGTTGTAAGAAATTTAACCCACCCAAGGCGGGATTTGGGTGGTTCAAACCGCCAAATCTATGTTTTGTAGAAAACTTTGGGTGACAAATATGGCTGCAAATGGTATTTGTCTCAAAAGTTGTGTGCAAAGCGCCCAAATGAAATCCAGTGTGCACCATTGTAACCTGCTACCCTTCACTACCGACGCACCGAACCGTCTAACTAGAACTTTTCAATGGAAGTGAGATTCAAACTAAGATTTACTGAACGCCAAATGCTTAGTAACACAATGGCTCTGAAGAAGGACATGGATTAGTTTGGAAAATATACGATTTCATAGACTTAAGTTACTCGTTTGAGAACGAACGCAATGTCGTAGGGCATCTCTTCCAGTGTTGGTCAAAGCAGGCCAACAAAATAATGCTGGATAAGCATTGTCAATGTTGCAGGACATTAGAAGAGTAAAGCGTTGTATGTATCACTGCTCTGCTTTGACTTGGAGGAGACTCTGTTGACCCTGACTTTATTTTTTCAAAATTTGACATGTGTCGGTGACCATGCCCAGTTCATTAGGCAATTAACCTCGTTTTCCTTTAACCCTTTCGCTACAGGTTTTTACTGGGGAAAGTAACAATTTTAAATTTTACGTCTTAGGCTTCTATGTGGTTATATTAGCAATATTTCATAAGAAATTTTATAATTTTTATACTCGGACCCTGTATTTTAGAGTGTTTTTCTATGAGACATAAAACAGAAAACTTTTTACGCATAACGAAAATGTAAATATTTCTTCATTTACTTCAGCCAAAATTAAAAAAAAAGTATCTAAATTGAAAGAAAACGTCAAATTAAAAAGTTCTCTAATTTTTTCTGCTTCTTCTTCCTTTACAATGTCAAGATATACCATTAAAAAAACGTGTATACTTCTTTTCTTTAAACTTAAATATTCAGTTTATTAATTTCGTATTTTTCCTAAAAAACTGTATTCTTGCAACCAAAGAGGATGCAGACGTCCACAAAGTAGCATGTTGCCATATGGCAACAAAATAGCGAAAGGGTTAAATGGAAAATTTCTTTCCATGTGACTTTTCCCAAAAATAAATCATCAAATCGATTTTAGCTTCAGATAACTTTGCGTGGTTTCCAAAGCCTATATTTTTTCATATGTATACAAAAATTTTAATGAAATTTGTTTAGTATCCTAAAAACTTCAAATTTTCATTAGTTTACAAGAATTGAAATTTTTTGTAATTTGTTTCAGAGTATAATTTAGTTCATAATTTTAGTTTCAAAGTATAATTTATTTTTTATTGCAAAAACTTTGAATTGTTATTAGTTTCAAAGAATAAAATTTCGTTTTTAGTTTGAAAAACTTCAAATTTTCTTTAGTTTATGTTAATAGAAATTTGTTGTAATTTGTTTCAGAGAATATATTAGTATTTAAATTTAAAAACTTCAAATTTTCATTAGTTTCAGAGAATATAAATTCGGGTTTAATTTTAAAAACTTAAAATTTTACGAGAATAGAAATTTGCTGTCATTTGTTTCAGATAATATAAATTGGTTCATAATTTTAAAAACATCAAATTATTAGTTTCAGAGAACAAAAAATCGTTTTTAATTTAAAAAACTTGAAATTTTCATTAGTTCATTAGTTAAAGAGAATAGAAATTTGTTGTCATTTGTTTTAGATAATAAATATTAATTTTTAATTTTAAAAACTTCAAATAATAATTAGTTTTAAGAAATATAAATCAGCTTTTAATTTTAAAAACTTTAAATTTTCATTAGTTTATGAGAATAGAAATTTGTTTTCATTTGTTTCAGAGTATATAAATCAGGTTTTAATTTTAAAACTTTAAATTTTCATTAGTTTACGAGAGTAGAAATTTGTTGTTATTTGTTTCAGAGTATAATTTCGTTTATAATTGTAAAAACTTTAAATTTTCATTAGTTTACGAGACTAGAAATTTGTTGTCTTTTGTTTCAGAGTATAGTTTCGTTTATAATTGCAAAAACTTGTTGTTATTAGTTTCAGAGACTATAAATTAGTTTTTACTTTTAAAAACTTTCATTAGTCTAAATTTTCATTAGTTTACAAGAATAGAAATTTGTTGTCATTTGTTTCAGAGTATCACTTCAGTTTCATTTCAGTTCCAGAGTATAATTTAGTTTATAATTGCAAAAACTTCGAGTTGTTATTAGTTTCAGACAGTATAAATTATTTTTTAATTTTAAAAACTTCAAATTATAATTAGTTTTCGAGAACTTTGCATGGCACTGATAATGTCTATATTTTATTTTATCGACAAAAATGTTAATGAAAATAATTTTTGCTCTTTGCATTGTTCCCACTTCCGCTGTGTGAATGGTTTAGACATGCACGACCCACTGCCCGCCGCTCGTCGCTAAACTCTTTTTTTGGTGTTGTATAAACAATCAGCCGAGTATTTTGTACAACTAGAAATTTTCAATTATACTATAGACAAGTTGTTAGTATTAGCACACAGCGCTAATTATGAACATGTAACAATTCATGCTATTTTCCGCCCCCTTCATGAAGCACTTCTTTTTCACACAATTGGTATGATTCTTTTTTTAATGTCAACCATTGTAGTTGGCGACAGTTGGCAGCGGCTTTGGAGGTCGGCCGCACGTTTTTAGTTTGATTTTCGTGACTGTTGCGCTGAGCGGCGAGCGAATTTTTGCTCAGATAATTAATTTTGGTTTGTGATAACAAGTGGAAGGAATTTCACTCATTAACGGTATAGGAAGAGTCGTGGTAAGCAATTGCAACAACTATGCACGATACGAAAGAAACTTAAGGACTTAGCGAACGGACATTACAAAAGTCTCGAGTTAAAAGTTTTTTTAACAATTTCGAAACTTGCAAGAATTGCTAGAATCCAACACTCTTTAATTTAATTCTTTGCCAATAAAAACTTCCTTTCAAAATGACAGCAGCAATCACAGAACAAACATTAATCGTCATCGCACTTGCACTGCATAACTGATGTTCTGAGTGAGCAACACGAATGCGAATGCGAGGGCCTTGCACACCCACAACTCGCCGTGCATACTGATTAGCTAACCGCGAAATGCCAAAAAATCACTTCACCCGACCCGTTGCTATCAGCGCCGCCCGAGCGCAGTGCCTACGAATATGCAATTGAAATGTTCACAAACTTGTGTTTTGCTTCTTGCAGAATCTCCGAAAATCCCAAAGAATACAAGAAGATCTGGATTGATGGCGGCATTCATGCGCGCGAATGGATCAGCCCCGCCACCGTCACCTTCATACTGCACCAGCTGATGTCCAACTGGTCGCAGCAGCCGGCCTACATCAAGCAGCGCACCTGGTACATAATGCCGGTCGTGAACCCGGACGGTTATGTCTACAGCCGCAAGGTGAACCGGCTGTGGCGCAAGAACCGCGCGCAGTCGCAGCGCAGCAACTGCCGCGGCGTCGATCTGAACCGCAACTTTGACATCGGCTGGAACGGCTTCGGCTCGTCGACGAATCCGTGCAGCGACACGTACCGAGGCACCGCGCCCGCCTCCGAACTGGAGACGCAAGCGGTGGTGCGCTTTCTGTCCAAGCGCAAGCAAAATCTGGAGTCCTACCTCACCTTCCACAGCTACGGCCAAATGGTGGTCTACCCGTGGGCGTACAAGGCGGTGAAGGTGAACGACGCGGCCGCACTGCAGCGCGTGGCCAACACCGCGGTGCAGCGCATCCAGAAGAAGACCGGCCAGATCTATCAGGCGTCAGTGACGCACGAGGTGCTGGGCATTGCGGGCGGCGGCTCGGACGATTGGTCGCGCGCCGCACTCGGCACCAAGTACGTGTACACGGTGGAGTTGCGCGATCGCGGCACCCACGGCTTCGTGCTGCCGCCGGCGCAGATCCGCGACACCGCCCTGGAGGGTTGGATTGTCGTGCAAACCGTGGCGCAGGCCGTTGCCTAGTCAGCTCCGAAGCTGGGCAGCTGAGTTTTCACGCGAAGGCGTGTGTGTGATTAATTTCGCGTTTTAGTGAGGTCGAAGCCCGTTTCGTGCCGATGCGGACTCGATCGCAATCCATTAGACTCTAAGAATGTAACTTTACTGAACGATAGATTAGATTATATTTATAACAATATAGATTAAAGCTGTACAATTGTCCAATTAAAATGCCAATTGATTAGTTGTGTGACTGATTGATTAATCAATGGAGTGTCATTCAATCGGGAACATGGATGCGGGTACGTCAGATAAGCACTGAACGTAAAAAGAAGGAATACTTTATAATGTTTTAAATTTAATTTCTTGAGATACTTTTTCAATTTATTAAAAAAAAATACGAAAGACTTCCCTTCAGTCAGAAGCAACATAAGAAGCCAAGTCCAAGTCCATAAGTTCAAGTCACTTTAACTATGAACGAGAAATGTTTTCGGTGAACAGCTAAACTCAGTTAAATTCTCACCTTGAAATGGTGAAAGACTTCGTTTAGCATAACTACGGCCAGCGAGAGCTATTTGTCAAATGTTGAGTAGATCCTTAACCCTAATTCCCAGAATTTTAAAAGTAACGTAAACCCAGAAGTGAGACTGTCAGGTTTATATGAGCTAAATTACTGAAAACATTTGTTTAAAAAGTACAAAAACTGTCTAAAATGTTAAATTTATAAATGCATTATAATTCTAACATTCCATTAGAGGATTACATAAAATAATGGAATCGGAAATCTTTTGGATTTATCACTATTTGAAATCTTTAGTGAGACTGTGAGGCTCACTTCTGGGAATTAGGGTTAACCCGATGAACGGTTAGCCACTCTACAAGACTCAGCCTCCAATAATCTAGCGGCAGAATTTATGTGATTAATTCGATTAGTGAATAATTTTAACCGAATAATTAGGCAAGGAATAAAAAGTTGCAATATCAGTTAAAAGTGTTTATTGATTAAAAAATCGTAAACCAATTAAATACTTGGAAAGCTCAGCTTAATTGAGGTGACGACAAATGAAAGCTTTGCGTTTTCAATTAATCTAAGCTAAACCAGGGATCCAAGATTATTGTTTTTCTAATATTTCTAATTTGTATTCTTGATCGAGCAAAATTTCGGCCGATTTATAATTTTTATATTATGATTTTCAATAAATCAATGATACAAGTTTATGTAAATTCATAATTTTATTTTATTCTATCCTAATTTTTAATTCTTCTATTATTATTATTATTTTTTATTTTATTATTTTGTATACATATATTTTTTAGAAATTCCAAAAATATCAGTCAAATAATGGTTCTGAATTGTCGAATTGACAATCGTGGTCAAAGATTAATTTATATTTTTTATAGAGGACTGACATATTACAGACTAATTGTTACTTTTAATTATTAATTCATTGTTATCATTGATCAATTATTGTTTTATACAAAATTCTATTACTAACTATAATTCAATACATATTTTTTATTATTTTTATATTTTTATATTATTATTTTTTATTATTTCATTATTCTTTTATCGATTAAAAATCATTCTTCATTTTTAATCGAAACAATGCTGATCAAGAAATAATTGTAATGCAAATATTATTATTTAAAATTATAGCTCATTGGACCCCTGTGCAGTATACAATTCGAATTTCGTTTAACCGATTTGTTATAGTTTGGATTTCATGCGCACTTGATCGAACTTTCGTGGCGTAGGCATTCAATACAAATAAGTTTTATAAAAAAAGTATATCAGTGAAAAGACTTGTATGAACTCGGCCGAGGATAATCAAAGCCTCGCTTTCGCACTTAAGGTCGCCACATCTCAAATACCAAACATTTTGCGCATTTTTTGCGCAATTGTTGTTTGAGGTTTTTGTGCGCAAGTTTCAAGCACATTTCAGCATTTCTAGTATTAAAAGCCCACATGGCCGCCTTTAAATTTCGGTCTAAAAATAAGAGCCATAGTCACTAGCGAGTAATGCGTGCTGGGGCTTCGCCGCCTCCCCGCTACTCACCGTGTCGGTGCCGTCCGTGTCGTCGTCGTCGCGGCTCAGGTGCGCCGTGATGCTGCCGCTCACCTCGGTCACGGTCATGTTCAGCATGTCCTTTGGTGTGGACTCCTCCGAGATGACCGACACCGACGGCAGGTTGTCAATGAACGCCTCGAACTGCCCATCGATGCCGCTGCCTTGAGGCGTGGCCGGCTGCGTTGGCGTTGCCGCTGTCGGATGCGGCATGTTGATGTTGTTGCTATAGCTGCCCATGGTCAACTTGAGCACCCTGCACGGCGGCATCGTTTGGGTTTGCATGAACTGCGCGGCCGGTGTCGACGTTGGCATCGGTGCTGCCGGCGCCGTCGCCGTCGCCGCCGGACTGCAGTGACCGTTGAGCAGTTTTACCTGGGAATGCTGTGGCGACTGGGGGCGCACATTCTCAATGCGTTTCGTGTACTTGGCATTCATCTTGATGCTCTGCTTAATGGGCTGCTTGGGCCTGGGCGGCTGGAGGTTGGAGCGGAGCGCCACGTCGCTCGCCTTACCCACGCTGCCGCCCAGAAGCGTCTGCTGCTGTATCAGTAGCTCGGCCTCACGCAATATTTCGTCGACGCTGCGCGTGTCCGAGTTGTCGGCCAGACGGCTGACTTCCTGAAAAATGCTCTCGGTGTCCGCGTCGGTGCAGCACTCCTGCTCCTTGGCTAGGAACTCCAAAATGGAGCTGCTCGTGGTGAAGTCATCGAAGTCGACCGTCGATGGCGACGAGCCATCGGACTGGGTGGGCACCTTCATTTCCGTGGCGGACGTTCTTCTAGTGGGTGTGGCATTTGGTATGTTCTCCGTTTTTTGCGATTGCGATTGCGACTGCTGCGGCGTCAGAACGTTCTGTGGGGCTAGCACTTTGGACATGTTCTCCACTTTTGCTTGTACAATTTTGCAATCGATCCTTGGTGCCGAATAAGTAGAAACGAAAAATTTTAATTGATGCCCTAAAATTTGTATGCAGAATTTCACAAATTTGCATTCGCACTAAATTGAATTTCGAGTTGTATGTTTTTTCCATTCACATAATTTTCTGTGTTTCCTACGCGATTTCATACGAATTTTTTTTTCACACTTTTCACTCCGTTTCAGTGGCGAAAGCATAAAACAAACTCCAATTAGAAGAAAATTAAAACAAATCAAGAGCGATACGCTTGGACGGCCACTTTTCCTAGCGAGCAACTACGCGCGATGACCAGACACAACCGAATGCCCGACGAGTACGTAACCGATGTGAACAACGAAGGATAATAATACGAGGCGAAATCCTCGTCCTGGCAGCGCAATTACATTGTTGTTTTCATTTATCCCTTTTGGTGGGAGGCTTGGCTGACAGCTTTTTGTTGTTATTATGGTGGTTGTTTTTGTTTACAGGGTTGTCAAGGCAGAGTTGCACGGCTGAGTTAAAAGAGGAGCGCCGAAGATGCCACTTTAACGAAAAGTGAGCCGAACGAGTTTGCAAATGACCAAAATTCTGAAATGATTCCACAACAATCTGACAGCAACTAAGAACACGGAACGAATATGTAGCACTAATAATAACTTAAAATGGTTTATGATAGGATAATATAGGATATTTCAGCTGAGCTGAACTCAGCTGAAAAATATCAAATAATACGTTTATTAGTGAAAACTTTCAATTCGATAAACTATTTCCTTTATATGAGCCTTGGTTTCTGGAGTTTCCTTAGTCGAGGTTAACATGTGTAGGCTTTGCAGAATCTTCAAAGCAAAGCTCATGTCTTGACGAATAAAATTAAGATTTGGGGTATTGAAACGTGAAAGTTGATTTCCTTATTTACGACAAAATACAATCAAATAATGCACACACAAACATTAAACTTTGGGACATCTTTCGTAATGGAAACCAGGTTCTAGAAATGTTCTAAAAATTCCACTGGCACTATTCTTTGCATTCCTACTTTTAGTACTCGTCCTCACTTAGCAGTCCATTCAGTTAGCAACCCTGTCGTCAACAAGCAAAGTGGAAAAATTGAATTTGCTGTCGCGCACTGCGGAAATTTGCTGAATATTTATTTGTTTTCAATAGATTCATTAATTACAAGCTACTGTTTGAGCCAGATCGGAAATATAACCAAGAAGCAGACATGTTGTACCTCGAAGATTATTTGGAAAGTAAGTGTGAAGTGTCGATTGCGAAAACAGTGAAAGGGTGCTCCATTGAACAAGTGACACATTTGAGGTTATGTGCATTATTTTTGTTTATTTTATTGTTTTTGTTTATTTTATTGTTTTTGTTTATAAGTTGGCGTGCACAAGCACTTCTAGCACACTAGCAGAGCGCAGCTCATTTTTCAATTCTCAATTTTGCCTAACAATTTCTTTTGCAGTGATTGAGCACTTGCCGCAGGAGCTGCGCGATCGCTTCACCGACATGCGCGAATTGGATTTGACTGTGCAAAGTAAGTGCTGTAGCCATGAATTTAGTCAAACTGATATCTCATGTCATATTCGATTGCAGACAACATGGATTCGCTGGAGAAGAAGACGCGTCATTTGTTTCAGCAGTGTAAACGCGGAGAGGTGCAGAATGAGGCCGCCGATACAGAGTTTCAGAACCTGCGCAAGGAGTACTACAAAGTGCTGGAAGATGCTGATGAAAAGGTCGCCATTGCCACACAGATACACGAGCTTGTCGAACGGTATTTGCGTCGTTTGGACAGTGAGCTCTTCAAATTCAAGTGCGAGCTGGAGGCAGACAACAATGGTATTACGGAAATTCTGGAGAAGCGTTCGCTAGAGCTGGATGGCGGCTCAAGCGCAGCAACGGCGCTTATGAATGTCATTGGCGCCAACCAAAAGGAGAATCGGTATTTTGGTTCGATGGGCACATCAACAAGCAGCAACAGTCATGGCGTATTGAGCGTAGCTACAGGCAGTCTCGGTGGTCTAACGATGGCTGCCACACCCACCGCTGTCACCAAGGATAATCGCTATCGCACACCAAAGCCAGAGAAGCGTCGCGACAGCACTTCGACCTTGTCTGGCATACCTGAAAAGAGACCAAACCTGGCCAACAGTCTTACACCCAGCACACCTGCTGTCTCTGTGGTTCGTCCTATTACGCCCGGGCTGGGTGCACACGCTGTGCTGAATTCAGCGGCTGCAGGTGTGACCGCTGGTGGTAATGCCACTGCAGTCGCCTACAATTTGCAACAGTTGGGCGGCTCCGCGTCAAACGCTATTGCGGCTGCAGCAAGCCAGGCCATTGTGGCCACACAGCAAATGCCACAAGGAAGGCGCACGGCTAGCCTAAAGGCCAGTTATGAGGCTATACACGGCGCTGCTGGTGGGCCGCCAGAGTTCTGGATCAGTCGCGACATTGCTAACGCGGCGACCGCAGCTGCACAAAACACACTACAAGCGAGCGGCAGCGAGAAGAAGCAGAAAAAGTGGGTTTCTGCAAATTTCAACTGCACATCTATAGCATACATTTTTATCTTGTAGGAAGCTGAACTCCAACCCCACGCACGGTACCTCAGCTGGTATCACGAGTACAGCTCCTTCAAGCGCCATTTCATTGGCGTCTTCGTCGTCCTCAGTGAGTGTGGACTCGGTAGACATGCTGCCGTCATCGTCGACGGTTGCAGTGAGCAATCTTAATGTATCCAGTTTAGGACTGACACCAGTGACGACGGGTGCATCAACCTCAGCTGCGGCCGCCAATCATCGTGCGGCCAGCACGGCAGCAAACTCGACAATGACTGCTACGCTGACGCCGGACCCAAACCTGTCGGTCAACGAAAACGGTCTGGTGGTGGAGCAGACGCCCGAAGGCGAGTGGTCCTATGACCCGAACGAGCCGCGCTACTGCACCTGCAATCAGGTGTCCTACGGCGACATGGTGGCTTGCGACAACGACGCATGCCCCTACGAGTGGTTCCACTATCCATGCGTGGGTATAACGCAGCCACCGAAGGGCAAGTGGTACTGCCCCAAGTGCACAGCTTCAATGAGACGGCGTGGCAATCGCAAAAATTAGTAGTACCGAAATTGAAGCGCAAATTTTGTATCGCTGCCCACTGTAATAGACATTTGGTGGGAGAGTCTTTGGCAAGTGCCGATGCGGCTGTCGAATAAAATCAATTGAAATGAAGCGAGAATGTTATTGCCGCAGCAAATGCACATTTTCTAGCAAACTCATTCCTTAAACAATTCAGTTTTTCCAGTCAAAAGTCAAAGATGGAATGTCTGTCCCTCTATTCCATAAAATTGCAAATACCGCATCATGTTAGTAAGCGGGCATTCATGACATTGCATATTAGGCTCAAGCAATGTGTAGATAAAGAACACCACTGGTAACATTAACGATTTAAATTTCTATGATTAATTTTCGTTAAATCAATGTCAATACTTTCGTTAGTTCTCGGCCCCAAAAGCTTTTGCCGGCCCGCGTACCTCGTGATTGCTTGAAATCTGCATTACGCTTTTTGTAATAATCGTACAATGGATTGTCGGTGTCTCAATTATTTATTATAAATAAATATTGTTCGCATTACAGCAAAGTGCCTTTACAGTTTCATTTGGTTTGTTGGTTTTTAATTTTAGTTAAAACTCTAAATTTTTCTTTCTGTCGGAGTAAAAAAGACTTTCTTATTGTAAATATATACTCAAAAAGACAATGTGAAAACGACTACCACAGCCCAGGCGTAATTCACATTATTACCTCCGCGTTTGACACTTGACCGCATCCCACATGCGGCTAGTAAGCCGGCTTCACGCGTGGTTTTTCACTTGCGACGTGTACACGTCGTAGCCTAAGCTGATGAGATTGTCATAGATGACACGATAGCGCGCAGGTAGCCAGTAGAAGTTAACGAACTGCGCCGGCGGCCACACCATCCATTCGGCGACGTACAGCTTCCATCCTTTCTGGCGCATCTCCTCCCACACCTCTGAACGTGTCTTGTTCTCCAGCAGGCCCATGCTGAAGAAGAAGACGGATATGTAGAGTGGCGAGCAGATGAGCTGGTCGAGCACGATCTTCTTCATGACGACGCCGAGTGTGCGGCCGGGCATGTGCCGATCCAGAAATTTGTACCAGAAGTGACAAATCACGCCGGTGCCCATGCCCGACACGCCCATGTTGATGGTACGTTGACTGTCCCAGTGCGTCAGCTCGCCGTTCATGAGCTCGTACTGCTGCTCCAGCACGTCGCCGGCCGTACTCAGGCCCAATGAAATGGACACGTTGGTCAGCAGCAGATAGCGTTCGCTGAAGGCGCGCTTGTGCAGCACTTTGAGGTGGCGAATTATATTCATGGATCTCTGAGCAAAACGCAATCCGAGCAGTCTGCAAGTGGACATTGCTGGTGGCGCGGAAATGCACGACGAATGCTCGATTCGAGATCCTGGGATTTTGTGTTCCACACGTCTAAGGCACTGATTGTTGCGTTGTTGCGAATTTGGCTAGTTTCGGTAGTTTGTAATATTTAGTAGGTATTTGTTTTCTGTCTTTGAATCCAAAAGTTGTGTAATTTGGAGGTAGGTAGTCTCAAAGCCGAAAGAAAACTTAAAATTACATTTTGCCGATGGAGTTGACAATGGCCTTCTTGCACTTTAGGATGCGCTGCAGAAGGCTCTGGAGATTGGACGCGTCCTTGCGCCCAAAATCCTGCTCCGAACACCGACTCTGCCTGTTGGCTGCGCGCTGGTTGCTTGTTGTTTTGTTGACTTTCAAGAGACGGAAGAGAGTTGGGCACTTGACGCTGTCAATGTCAGTGCACGTGCCAGCTGCCAGTGTGCTTACATTTGAAATTTATTTAATTGGGGTTGCGTTGGAGAGTACTTAATTCACAGATACGATCTGTTGATTGGTTCACTATGATAAACCAAACTTTTGTGAAATTATTTGCTTTTCAGATGTCTTTTCTAACATTGAATTACTTGAAGTAATTGTATCTGAAAAGGGATTTGCACGTTTAATTAAGAGTCAATGGGGAAGAGAAAAATTTGACCACAGTGGAACGTGCATGGATGCGCGGAAAATCTAAAAATTCGTATTTATGTTTTTGGTTTTACTGTTTTATCCAATATTTCTATAGCCTTTTTAAAAATTTTTGAGGTTAGGTTGAGCAGGGAAATTTTACTCATTCATTCGCAATTATGTATAATTTTTTTAGCAGTTGATCAAGTTTGGAAAACATTGTGGTTCACAGTTTGGAATGCATTGATGGAACAGCTGTTTTTGCTGACGTGATTCATAACAAAAGATGGCAAATAGGCAAAAGTAAATTAAAAGTTGTTGCCGCGCAAGATGGACATTTCGAAAAATATAAAGTTTTGCGACATTTGTGCAATGTTGGAAAAGGTGAAAAAGGCCAAAACTCAGGTGGCCAAGGAGAAGATACTGCAGCGGTACTATGAGTCCTTTCAGAAGTTCCGGCAAATCTATCGCAAGGAACAACACATTGCGCCCGAGCAGGCTGAGGTATGTGTGCAGTTGTGCGTTTGTCAGTTTGTATTTCACCATTTGCATTGCAGGAAGGCGGCAGCAGTTTCTATTGCGTGTTGCGCTGCCTGATTCCGCGCGAGGACATGGCACGCAAACCGTATGGCTTGCAAATAACATCGCTGGGTCGAGTCTACATAAAAGTGCTGCAGTTGTCGGAAGATTGTAAGTGGTCTTAAGATAGAGGAAACATGCTCGTCAGGTGTATTGACTACTTTTTGTTCTGCCGCAGCACCGGACGTGCAGCGTCTGTATGCGCGCAGCTACTCCACCATACGCGGTGACTACGCCGACATTGTGTATTCCGTGCTCTTTCCGCGCTGCCAGCGTGAAGCCAGCAACTTGACGCTGCAGGAGGTACATCAAATGCTGGACACCATAGCCGAGGACGATAGAAGAAGTAAGTGTAAAGTTTGTTACATTATTGGTTTTTGTTCATTGAGTAGATGTGTAACCTTAAACTTTTTGTATAGACACCGAGAAGGTGCTGACCCAACTGGCCGAAGTCGCATCCGCACAGGAGCAAATGTGGTTCATTCGTTTGCTGCTCAAAAACATGCACTTGGGCATTGGTGAGCAGCGAATTTTTGCGCTTCTCCATCCCCAAGCAAAGGATTTGCATCGTCGGTGTTCCAGCTTGGCGCGTGTGTGCTGCCTGCTCGCCGACAAAAAGATCGAAATAGTCACAGACAAAGACGGCAAACTCATTGATTCGAAGGCGGCAGGCGATGCTTTTGTTTTGGACGACGTTATCGAGCCCTTCCAGCATATACGACCCATGCTGTGCGAGGTGTTTCATGGCAACATTGCACAGCTAATGGCTGACGATGTTCTGTACGTGGAGACAAAAATGGACGGCGAGCGCTTTCAGTTGCACTACGCCAACGGGCGCTTCAAGTACATTTCGCGCAATGGTGTCGACTACACGTACAGCTTTGGCGAGAACTACGAGACCGGCAAGCTGTCGTCCAAGCTGGAGTATCTGCTGCCCGCCGACATGCAGTCGCTCATACTCGACGGCGAGATGATGGTCTACGACACGCGCATGCAATGCTTTCGCGACAAGGGCGAGAATACGGACGTAAAGCATATGAACGCCCATGCCGACTGGCAGCCGTGCTTCGTCATTTACGACGTGTTGTACTTTAACGGGGAAAGTCTGCTGGGCATGCCCTACGCGCAGCGCTGCCACAAGATTACGGAACTGTTCCGACAGCAGCCGACCGTGTTGCAGATTATGCGGCCTATTAAGTTGACGTCGGTGGAGCAGTTCCAGCGCTTGTTCCAAAATGCACTGAACTCGAATGCCGAAGGTGTTGTGCTGAAGAAACAGAATTCAGTCTATCGGCCCGGTGTGCGCAACGGCGGCGGTTGGTTCAAAATCAAAGCAGACGTGAGTTGTACTGTTAGATTGCGTAGTCATAATCACTGGAGTTGTTTTTTTCACTTGCAGTACATCGATGGGCTTACGACGCAGTTTGATTTGCTGATTATTGGCGG
This sequence comes from Melieria picta, assembly GCA_964056695.1. Lineage (NCBI taxonomy): Eukaryota > Metazoa > Arthropoda > Insecta > Diptera > Ulidiidae > Melieria > Melieria picta. The sequence goes on along the minus strand of OZ057398.1, from coordinate 20,480,537 downwards.
CTTTTACAATCGTGCACGTACTTTTATGCACTCCTTCTTGGTGGGTGTGCTGAAGTACGAGTCACCGGAGCAGTACCAAGTATACAGCGTTGGCAAAGTGACGAATGTCATACGACAGCGTGTGGTACTTAACGACACGCTGAAACCGCATTGGCACCAGCTGCCGCAGGAACCGCCGCCCACATGGTATCACTACAAGCACACCAGCACAGAGGGTCGACCGGATGTGTGGATTGAGCCGAAAAATTCGGCGATACTGCAAATAAAGGCTACCGACTTGACGCGTTCTGGGGCCTTTGCTTTGCCGAAATCGTTGCATTTTCCGCGCATCGAATTGTGGCGCAACGATAAAGTTTGGTCCGAGTGCCTGTCGCTGCACGATTTTATGCAGATGTGTGAGGTTCGTAGTTCTGTGTGCATGTGTTTGAATTCCTTGTAAAAAAAAAGTCTTTTTTTTAGGGCAATAATGGTATCAAGAAAATACACAAGCGTGAGGTGAATTTGGAAGATTTTACGTTACCACAAAAGCGGCAAAAGCTAACCCCAGCCGAACGACGAAAATTGGGTATGTTGTCCTATGAGCGACGCTTCAATCCAGACGAGGTGAGTCATCATAACCGACATCTATACGTTTTAGAGCTGAACTGCTTATGGAATGAGGCTTCTCTGCATTCCTGTCCTATAAGTTTAACAAACCATAATTTTCCACTTTTTAGGTTCAACAAAACTCGAATCTTTTCGAGGGCTTTTCATTTTGCATATTAAGTGCCTGTCTGAGACAGCGCTATTCGCCGGAGGATCTCAAGGCGCTGGTAGTGAGCAATGGCGGTGAAATTGTCGAGAATCCCATTCAGGACGTAAAATGTATATCGATTGCTGGCGATTTAACTTTTCGCGTGGAAAACTTGCAAAAATTGCGCCGCTACAACATTGCCTCATTGGCTTGGCTAGTGAGGACGTGTGAACGCCAGGAGTTGCGCCTGACTCCGAGAGATATGATTTGCATGACTGTTGAGCTTGAAAGTGAATTTGAGAAGTCATTCGATAAATATAGCGATTCATATACGGAACATGTGAGCGTCGACCACTTGGAAGAGTTATTGGCAGACATTAAAGAAGAAGAAGTATGTGAATAGTTAATAAAACTATATTAAATTTATTAAATATTCAATTATTTGAAATATATTTGCTTACAGATTGCTACAGTTGAGTTCTCAGCATTAGACAGGGATGAACTAAAAGATCTGCTGTGTGGCGAGAATAACATTGACTTTTTCCACGATTGCCTTGGTTGCTTTTACAGTAGCAGACAACGCTCACAAGTGGCCAAGCTGACATTTGAATGGCGCGGCGGCAGCTGCTTGCACATTGCCGCCAATGAGGCGTATAGTGAGAGCCAACTTGCGCACCTGCATTATATATTTATTAATATAGATGACATTGAGAAGACTTTGTTTAATTCTTGGCTGTTGCAGCATTTTAAGAGTCATTTAAAAAATGTGAAAGTTGTAAACATTGATTGGATAATGCATTCACACAAAGCTAAGCGTAAACTGGATGTATTCGAATATACGTGGCATGACTTTTAAATAGTGTAATGTAATTTTTAGGCGGCCATTGCTGCTCAGCTGGTTTGTCGAGTCTGAGGCGATGACGTAGCTGGAGTCTTCAGCTTTCATAAATAAGGTCAAGTCCAAGCATTGGTTCCACGCACCCTCCTCTCCTGGACGTATTCCGACCTTTCTTCCTTGACAGTAAACTTGCAAATTATTAAAATTTTAAGGAAGAAAGGTCGGAATACGTCCAGGAGGGGAGGTAGCGTGGAACCAATGGTTGGATTTGACCTCATTTATGAAAGCTGAAGACTCCAGCTACGTTTTAAGGGTATTATTTGTAAGATAAACTTATAAACAAATTCGTAGTTAATACCGAAATGCGAATGTACAATATCGAATACCGAATATACAAATGCAAACGCAGTAATCAAGCTATGGCGCTAGTTATGTATATATAATATAATATAATTTTGTATATAATTTCATAGTTTGTCTATAAAAATACACAGATTCAAATGTAGCTTAACTATTTTTAAATATTTGTAATTATTATTAAATTTAAAATTGTTGAATAAAATTAAGAAAATTCCAGCAATCATTTAATAAGAAATGAACGAGTAAAATGCTTCAATGTGTGACACATAGCGCATCGAGACACTGCTTGATGGACGCACGGAAAAGCAAACAAAAATTTGTACGAGAAAAAAATGTTACGTATACGCCGCATTGTCCCCTGAATGCAGTACACAATGCAAAATGTCTTCCATAAATCTTTGACTGAACTTTACGTCTGTTACACACGCACTTCATAAGCACAAACAGAGGACCGATAAGGAAGTACGCTCTGAAAAGTAAAGCGATTGCATCAGACGTGCGAGAAGTGAAGGGGATTACGGTTTTGATGCGCAAAAAATTGAATCTGCCAGCGTGCGTCTGTGTAGTCTCCAATAAATTCCATTATTTGATGTGCTTTGCACTCGTAGCGCAGCATGGAAACACAAATGCATCGTACGGGACAAACGCAGCATGTACATACCTACATACCCTGTCGGACCTGAGACAACTGGTCCCTAAAATTCATTGGTCTTTCAACTGGTTTTTTGTAAGTCAATTTGCCAACCAGTTGTCCAAGTGACTGTCAGCGGATGCAGAAGTCAGTCAGTTCGCGTCTAATCGTTCACGTTCTGTGTGCGCGTTCATAGGCGAGAAGAGCACATAAAAATTAGGAAAAACGAAACAGAGGTGAGAGAAGCAAAAAAATACTGTTAAGGCTGATCTTGCGATTGTTCTGCTACAACAACAACGTAGAAATGTTTGCATTTTTCGAACTTTCTGTTTCTTCTTCTGTTTCTTTCGAACTTTCTGTTTCTGTTCTGTTGTTCGATTGGCACGTTTTGTCTTGAATGATTTCAGTTAGAATTTTGCGTGGTTGCGTAAAGCAACGAATTGCAGCGGCAGCTTAAAGGTATGTATTAATATATTTATTTATTTATTTATGAAATTATTCTTCAATTTATTTATTTATTTATTTATTAATTGCAGGCGAAGTCCCCTAAACAGTTCCGGCAGAAGTGTGTCAACAAGTCGAAGTTCATCTTGGTTCATCTTTAAATGCACAATTTTTTTTATTCGCGATGATTTTTCGTTTTTATTTTTAAATATTTTTAAAATAAAATAATTATTGAAAAAATGCACTGTTTTATTTTCCCCATAAAAATCGAGTGGTTAGAAAACTAATCCAAAATAAACTAGTTTGCAAACTAGTCGCTTTGCAACTGGTTTGAAAACTGGTTTACTTCGGACTAACCTTGGACTACACTAGTTGCAAATGGATGCAGACGGGGACAATTGACCGTCGCCTAGGACACCGCCATGTTAAAAGGGTGAGTTTGCTCCAAGAAAACGAGTCGGTTCTGAGGTCATATATGACTGTCAAGCGACCAGTTGAAAAACTACACTTGGACCAGTCCGATTTCCTACAGGGTACATACGACTGTATGTGTGTGCGTGTTTGAGTATATGAAAGCAAACGCACACAGGATGCCATTTGAAAATTCGCATTCGCCGGAAATACTTCATTTCTTTCTTCCGGTGACGTATGCAAATACAAACGCACGCATACACATTCACACACGCATATGGACGCACGAATGTATAGGTGGATTTTAGCATTTCTACACACACACACACATGCGTGTAGGTATTTGCACGCTCTCGGCAATCGCAATGAAAAATATTGCCCGACTTTGGACGTTTCGTACAGAACGAGTATGCGCGATAAACTGTCGCTCGTATGCGAACCACAATCGTGTGTGTGTGTGTGTGTGTGTGTGTGAGTGTATTTTCGGTTTGTTTGCATCTGCAATTCGCTATATTTTGCATAATTTACGATCGTCATTCATTTAGGACGACCGTATATTCGCCCGACTGTTTGTCTATTCTTTTGACTGCTCGTTCCACCGTTCCACCGTTTGTCTGGTTGCCTGGGTGGCTGCGGCTGTCACATTCTAATGGCGTTTTGGGCGTATGGCCTATACGTTCTTTATGTATATATTCCAGTATACAAATTGATTTATTATATTTTTTGTCTGAAAAAAATCCATAATGAGTAAAGCTTAAGTTCTCAAGCGTTATTAAATATCCATTTAGCTGAAAATCCTGCCAGCGCATAAAATTGTCATTTCGTATAATTGCTGCATAGCCATTTGAATTATTACATAATAAAAAAATTAAAAAAAAAACTGAACAGCAACAAAATTCAAAAAGAGAAAAATTTAGTCAAATTTGGATTAAATGCAAAATGACGAAACCACAAAGCATTGTTGTTGTTGTTGGTGTTTTTTATTTGTATTGTTGTTTTTGTAATGAGTGAGTGCGAAAAATTGTTATTGCGATTGTCCACGTCAGCTGGCCACCAAATCAGCTTTTTCGTATGACAAATTTCAAATCTATATTTTAAATTATTTAAATTTGGATTATGATGTAATGTTAATGCTGATAGCAACAACAACAACAACTAAATAACATCATGCACACAATGCACAACAGCCGCAACGGCAACAACAACGCATCGAAGTTGAATGGCAGCCGCCAGTTCCGATTATCAGCGGCGACGTGTTCATTTTGCTGCAATTGCACTCGCTGTGATCTGCATACATATCTACTTAGTATATATGTTTGTGTACATCACATTTGCATTGCATGTTGGGCCAACTTATGCGCAGAGTAGGTGCGTGCATGTGTGTGTGTGTGAGTGCATGTGTGGTATGACCGCAGGAATCTAATTTAGCAAAAACATGCTCGGCTTATATTTAAGTGCAGCCACTGCTGTATAAATATGCAAATGCATTGCATTGGTGCAGTTCGTGTGTTTGTGTGTGTGTATTATAGCTGACATTGTGACATCAATCATTGTTAACTAAACTAATTTATGTTAGCAGCAAAAACACCGACACCCCACCCCACACCTCATGCCCCGCTATCAGTCAACTCGTTCACGGGGCGCACACCTTGCTGGCAGCAGCAGCCACACTATCGGTGACAGCAACAATAAAGCCAACAACGGCGAGAACAACACCGACGCCAATTTGCATAAACAATATTTACGTAACTGTGAAACAATGTTAATGCCGGAAAAAATTACATTTTTTCACGCTCCCCATTATTACACAGCAATTCGACAACAATGCGAGCATACATACATACATACATACATATGTCAACAAATCGGTATGGATGCGAAAGAAGAGGTCCAACTGAGTACTTAAAACTGCAGATTCAGTTTTTAAACAGAATTGAGTGGGTTTGCAAAATTCTTAACATTTTTATGAATAAAAAGTTATACAAAACTTTAGTGTCCTGTCAAAAATGGAGTCTAGGAACAGATATTATTGCACTTAACCTCAATTTTCAAGGGTAAAATGGTTTTTAAATATATTTTTTATTGATGGCTTTTTAATTTAGTCTCTGCATTCTTCTCTGCAAAGAAAACAAATTTACAGCTACACGGTGCAATAGCGACGCCTGCAAGGGGAAGCGGACAATTGCGAAAACAGCGCACCAAATTGATCTAGCGAGGTCCCCAACCATTCTGCTGTAACCTCCTCACACAACAGATGGCGCTATGAGCGGCAGCTCGAAATGCCGGAGGTGACGTTCCTAAGCGGCGTTAGATGGCAGCCTCATCACTTAGGACAGAACAACACATCCGATTAACGTAACCAACACATGGCAAAGAGTCTTGTGGAGGCCCTATGCTCCAGAGAGGAGTGAATAAGGACAAAAAATGCTTCTCTGTCTCTCAGATTTTTAAAGTAGAAGGAAAATATTAAAGAATGAAGAAGAATGAATGAAGAATGCAATTTGGATGCAGCCTGATTTAACCCCAAATTCCAGAAGTGAGCCTCACAGTCTCACTAAAGATTTCAAATAGTGATAAGTCCAAACGATTTTCGATTCCATTATTTTAGGTAATCCTATAATGGAATGTTAGAATTATATTGCATTTATAAATGTAACATTTTAGACAGTTTTTGTACTTTTTAAACAATGTTTTCAGTAATTTAGCTCATATAAACCTGACAGTCTCACTTCTGGGTTTACGTTACTTTTAAAATTCTGGGAATTAGGGTTAAAGTTTTGAATAAGGCATAATAGTAAATATCACATCTCTAGCGATATTAAAACGACATATGTACATATACATACGACCAAATTTTTGTTATACAAAACGGCTCAGTACAAGTTTTATTAAGAATGGTTAAACCTGTCCAAACACTGAACCTTATGAATTCTATGTCGATACAATAATCCAGTGGGTGACACATTATACAGCAAGTTTGTTCAATGGTGTCTCTGCCAAGATTTTTCCCAGTTCAAGTCAAGGGTTCAAGTTCATAAATTCTGCATTCAGAACCCTTTCTGAAAGCTTTGCAACCTTTCAGAACCAACGCAATGCTTCAGTGCTACTGTCAAAATTATTTTATATAAATTTGTTGGTACAAAATTAAGAAAAACTTCTAATTTTACTACATTGGGTCAGTCACTCAAATCCTAAGCTGAAAATTGTTATTATTAGGTACAAATCTGTATAACTATGGCAGCGTTTTTCAGATGCCATTCTCTTGCTTGGCGATGTTTCTATATGTGGTCATCTCTGCAGTCAGCTATCTGAGACTTCTACAGCTTAGCCTGGGAGCACCTTTAGCTTTATTGCTTAATGCCTTTCTTAGTGCTGAATGGTCTACAACTAACTAACTAACTTTATTGGTTCGAAAGTTATTAAAAAAAAGGCGGAAGCTGCTATTCTAATGCAATACAAAAATTCTAATTTATTTGAGTATCAGTATTTTAAATAATAAAAAGATACAAAATCCATGAAGCGAGAATAATGAAATTTTGACACGTGATCGAGGAGATTTTGGGTTTTAACATACTTTTCAAGAAAATTCTACATAAATTTTCAAGGATATAAAGGATTACAATTTTCAAAGGACCTTTTTTATATCGTTTTTTTTACAAATAGATAAAAAATCAATTTTATTTAAATTCTTGAGCCTTTCCCCTTTCATTTGATATACATGTCGCCATATTCTAACCAGGGTAGGTTTTTTAAATTTTTTAAATTTTAAATTTTTAATATCCCCTTCAAAATTTTGAAGTCCTTTTAAAATGACAGAGGATGTAGAAATGAAAAACTGAGTACGCAGTATTACTATATTTGGTCTCTAGTTTCACGCACATATGGATTTTTGCCGTTGTGAAAAATGCTGTCGCACGGTGTTATGAACGGATTGGCTTTCGTCTCTCCTACATAAGCGCAACCTGATAGCTTTATCTGCCACAAGATTAAATATATCTTTAGATAACAAAAGACAAAATTTAGATAACAAAAGAGGGTCACACGAAGCAGCCGAGAGCAAGAATTTAATTGTTCAAACTTTTGAGATTTCATTAAAATTTGACGCCTCTGTCAAAGTTTCTTGACCAGTTCAAATCGGTTCAATTTCTTTGTAAGTCTTTCTAACCACAAAAGAGGTTCACAAGGAGCAGCCGAGAGAAGAATTTGTGCGATATTGATCAAATTTTTCAGATTTCATTTAAATTTTACGCCTCTTTCTGCTAAACCAGTTCAAATTGTTGCAATTTCTATGGTGACAAAACTTCAACGCTCTACATGGCAACAATTTCCCTTAACCCTTTCGCTACAGGTTTTTACTGGGGAAAGTTAAAATTTTAAATTTTACGTCTTAGGCTTCTATGTGGTTATATTAGCAATATTCCATAAGAAATTTTTTTATTTTTATACTCGGACCCTGTATTTTAGAGTGTTTTTCTAAGAGAGCAACCACATCGTTGTGGCTGTAATAATTACTTAAACATTAAACTTTTTACGCATAACGAAAATTTGAATATTTATCAGCCAAATTTAAAAAAAAAAGTATCTAAATTGAAAGAAAACGTAAAATTAAAAAGTTCTCTAATTTTTTCTGCTTCTTCTTCCTTTACTATATCAAGATATACCATTACAAAAACGTGTATACTTCTCTTCTTTAAACTTAAATATTCAGTTTATTAATTTCGTATTTTTCCTAAGGACCAACAAATAGATGTATTCTTGCAACCATAGAGGATGCAGACGTCCACAAACATCATGTATCCATATGGATACCACATAGCGAAGGGGTTAACTGCACACAGATGACTGTCCGCATCCTCATTGGATACCTGACTGGTCACTGTTCACTTTTCCATTTTATTGAGATGATCAGTAGAATGAAAGTTTCCTCTTTGGTTGTCTGCAAAAAATTCCATCAAGAACAAAAAACTTTCATAAATGTTCTCTGTGATTGACAATAATAGATTTCTGCAATTAGCTCCGAAGAAGGTCCGGAACTTGGAAGCTCAGAGAGTGCTGAAACTAATAAAAAGCTTCAATCTCGGGGTTAATATCACTGCTTGCGATGCTTAATAGCATTGAAAGATCATAATAATAGTTCACTTTTTTAAGCACAGATCACAAACACCTTTTAAACCAAACTCTCCACCGTCGCGACGCGTCGTATCACTTATTTCAACTCTGCATTCTTAACCCTAGATTACTAATATACGTCTGTAAGAAGCAAATGATTAGGATTTCCCAGAATGAATTTCATACACAATTTTTCACAAAATGAAAATTTAAATACACTTTGGTTAAGGTTTTTCCAGAATGACTTCATACACAATTTTCCACAAAATAAAAATTTAAAGGCACTTTGGTTGACATCTTAACGGAGAATTAAGCCACTCAACACACGAAATGTTAACCAAAAGTTAAAATCCATTTAGTTGAGGCTTTCCCGCTGCACATTGAAGGTAAATAAAATATTACTGCCATCGAAGGCTGGCAATCTCATTTATTGCATCCGTGTGCCGTTGGCGGCCGCACATAAGTTAACTTATGCGGCGCGCTGGTTTTCGATGATTGCGCGGCATGCATGAGTGACGCCAGTCGGCGCGTTGTGGCCGCCTGTCCATGGTGCGGCGCCTTTGCAGTGGCTGAGCGCACCGCCTAAGGCAAACGAGTTGTTGTCGCTCACGCTGCCGCTCACCGTCTGCCGCGGCTGCTCGCGCAATGGATTTGTGCATTGTGGTCGGTCACCCTACGGTCGGCATGCTCAGTGCGCCATGCTAAATTTTTACAAGTTCCGGTGCAGTTTGGTGTTTCGTTTTGCTTTTGTTTTTATTATTGCATTTGCATTTTTGTTGTTGCCACGTTTGACCAACGTTTTGACAACGACGCCATTGCACCGCGCGCGCTTCTTGTGCTGCTGCATTTTGTTGTCTGTTTTTATTATATTTTTGTGTTTGTGTATTTTTTTCGTTTCTCCACTTTTGTCGCTGTAATATGCGGTGTTCTGTGTTTATGGGATTTGCCCGCTGGTTAGCATTAAAACCGGAAGCGGAAACAGGACTTGTTTGTGCCCACATGTCCGCGCAGGTCGAGCGCTTCGGCTGTGCTCTTGTAAGCCCGACGCAGTCATGCGCTGGTCGAACAGAACGCCATGTGTGTGTGTGTGTTGGTGTGTGTTGGTTGTGGCCGCAGGAAGTGTAAATTTGTAAAAACAGCGTGTTAATTCTTGGATTTATTTGTACACATATTCGTTTGGGTGTGCTTGAGTGTTTGTGTGTGTGTCCGTGTTTATTTTGCCAATATGTGCGGAAAAATACTGCGGTCATATTTGCATGTGAAATGTGCACTTCCGTTTGAATTATTGTAAGGCACATGCGGTCGCGCACAGTGGGACCAGTGCAAAAAATGGCCAATGCATAGTTGTGCTAAATTTTTAAAGCGGACGCAGAAATAATTATTCTGTCCCGCACACCAATATTTCGCAATTATGTTTGTTGTTGTTGCTGTTCATGTGGCGCTTTAGTTCAGCGCAACAGTGCACTTGTAAATAAGATTCACAGTTATTGCATATTTCACGGCGCATACCCTACATGCAACTCTATTGACGCATTTATGTTTGTGTGTATGTGTTTGTGTGTGCGTGTGTGTGTATGTGCATGCTGGACTGCCGGTAAATAAATTAAAATGTTAACTAAGGTAATTGTAGTTGGTTGCCACCACAACAAATGCAAATAAGTTTGCAAATTTTCTCCCATGTCACTATTGCCTGCGTTTACTATTATTTTTTTTCATTCGCTCGAATGTTATTTTTGTGAAAATTCTATTTTCGAATAAATTATGCAGGCGCTTTTGTTGCTTTTGTTCATTTTAAGCAAATACTTTTTTAAAAGCACATCAAGGGAATTATTTTTATTAACATTATATGAAAATCTATCTCTCTCTCGCTCGCTCTCTTTTTATTTCACTCTGGCATGCTGCATTTTGTTAATAAATTGCACTGTTCCAGCATGTTCGAGTGCTACATGTGCACTTAATCGCCTGGACATGCTAAATAATTTTTTCCTCAGCTTTTCCGGCTGTTTTCCGTTTTTGCCGCGCACAATCGGTGATTGAAGGTAATTGTTTGTCGGGCGGGCGTAATAAGGGCAGTGCTTTAAATGACCATAAATACACAATTAATTCTGAGTAAATGCTTGAGTTGAAATTAAATTTATATTAAAAATCCGCACATCAATCGGACGAGCCATTTTGTGGCATCTGATGTATTTGTGTTGCTTTTCTGCTATTAATTAGTAGAATTGGTGATTAAAATTATTATTAAATGTTTTGTACACAAATATTTGCATTAAAAAAAAAAAATAGTAAAATACAATAATTAACACATGCTTGGTACTATTTATAAATAAGCCATCAAATAAATCAAATGGAAATGGCTTAAAATGTCATTGAAAAGTGTAAATAATATAAATTAAATATATTCTGAAAAGTAAAAGGAAAAAAACAGCTGAATGGAGTTGGGAATTTTTTAGTGATCTGTGATTCTAGACTGTTGGTAGGGATGAAATGTTAAATAAGTAAACAGCTGTTAGCAGTTAATGTTAGGTGGCCGTCTTAGTCATAGAAAGACTTGCGCTAGATAGATAGATTGATAGATATTATAGATGTGATTGATATGATAGATATGATTGATATGATTGATATGATAGATATGATTGATATGATAGATATGATTGATATGATTGATATGATTGATGTGAAAGATATGATAGATATGATTAATATAATTGATATGTTTGATTTGATTGATATGATTGATATGATAGATATGATTTATATGATTACTATGACTGTTGTGATTGATATGACAGATATGATAGATATGATCGATATGATAGCTATGATAGATATGGTAGATATGATAGATATGATAGATATCATTGATATTATAAATATGATAGATGTGATAGATATGATAGATATGATCGATATGATAGATATGATAGATATGATTGATATGATTGATATGATAGATATGATTGATATGATTGATATGATTGGTATAATAGATGTGATAGATATGATTGATATAATTGATATGATTGATATAATTGATATGTTTGATTTGATTGATATGGTTGATATGATAGATATGATTGATATGATTGATGTGATTGACATGATTGATATGATTGACATGATTGATATGATTAATGATTGATATGATAGATATGATTGATATGATTAATATGATTGATATAATTGATATGATTGATGTGATTAATATGATTGATATGATAGATATGATAGATATGATCGATATGATAGATATGATAGATATGATTAATATGATCGATATGATTGACATGATTGATATGATTGATGTGATTGATGTGATTGATATGATTGATATGATAGATTTGATAGATTGATAGATATAGAACACATTCCAACCACAGCTTTTCCCAAATAACTAATTCACAACCGGTAAATATCGTCCAGCTCAACTATCATTCAAAAATGTTAAATTTTTGTCATTAGCTAAAATTTGCCAATTGCCATCGAAGCGAACTTTAAATTCGCCTCATTGTTAGCTGTTCTTGCTGAGATCGGCATAGTTAATTATTGGCTAAAATATTCTTTAATTAGCGCTGCGTGAATGTAAAATGTGTTGTTAACAAAATCGTTTATGGCCAACGGCTATTTACGCAAACATTGGCGCCCAAACTGAACTGACGCGCGCACACATTAGACAATGGCCGTGGCGTTGGTGCGCTTCGCCACTGGCTGGAAGAGAGGGAGACTGTGCGTGACTGTGTGCTTGCTGTGGCACTAACAATTTTTAATTGCATTAATTTCATTTCATTAAAGCGTATCCGCGGTTAACCGCAAATACCCAAATTCGCCAATAAAGTTGCAAGCATGCACGCGCGGCGCGACTGTGTGATGCGTGCTGGTGTGTGTGTCGGGGTTTAATATTGACGCCGCAGGCGCGAGCATGCACACCACTCACACACACACACACACACACTCACCGCCACTTACACTATGCGCCAACGAACAAAACGTGTTCGCGTACAATTACATTTTGCATAAATTTTTCATTTAAAATAATAAAGTTGAAAGCCAACAAATACAATAATTGTTGTACGAGCTGCGGTTTACATAAACACTGGCAGCAGGTGTGGCTCGTGTCGGCGGTCGTGTGTGCGTGCGTGTTGCGTCGATGCGTTAAAATCATAACCGCTTCTAATACAAAATGCATTGCGTGCTTTTCGGCGCACCATTGTGGCGCTGCTGTTGTAGTTTTTTTGGGGATTAGTTTATTTGCTCAAACATAAAATGCGTTTAGCGTGCGCGTTTCAAGAATCAAGAACAATAACAAAAAACACAAACACCATAAGAACACAAAAACCTATCAGCATGCACGTTCAGAGATGGTAAAAAAGACGGAGAGAGAGAGTGAGAGAGAGAGAGAGAGAGAGTGATAGTGCTTATGAGTCCAACTGAAATGTTTTGATTTTCACAACCAATGGAACATGCGTGTCTCATAAAAACTATAACGTGTAGTAAAATAAATCCATTACATTTGCATGAAATCGAAGGCTTTATTTGGCATCGTTAGAATGATTAGATTTAAGTCAAATTTACACCGTTTTGTTCGATAACTTGTTGGCATTTTGAAGGTAATCCCGCTATGCCTCGTTGTCTTGATGGAACACAATTCATCTGTTATTGGCTAAAAGTGGCCGTGTCTAAGCGACTGCTTCTTTCAGACGGTCCAATTGTTGACAATACAGAACCGATTGAAGAGTTTGATCGTAGGGAAGCAGCTCATAGTATGCAAATTATTCGCTGCCAATCTTACCCACACACAGAAAAACCTTCTTCACTATCAATCCCGGCTTGATCATCGTTTGCGCTGGTTCATCGCGTTTCGATTACGTTCGTTGTCGTAACTGATTCACCTTTCTTCTCCAGTCATCATCCGTCTCAGAGATGGGTTGATTTTTTTTCAACTTGTAATTCTGAAAATTCTGTTCAAAAGGTTTTTTTTGCGTTCACTCGTGTGTCACCTATCCGTCAAGCTTCTTTTTCCATCCAGCCTTATTCAAGTGGTTCCAAATTCCATTTTTCCATTTTCCATTTTTCCATTTTTTGTGCCCTGCTTAGCTTCTGAAAAAAACAGTGTTTACATGATGTTTGGATTCTGTGGATTTGGATTTCCATGATTTGATTGACATTTTCGGCAACTGGCCTTTCTGAGCGAGGACCATCTTTGACATCAAAATTACCAGAACGATTTGACGAAACCAAAATTGTGCATAATGGGCTGTTACAGTTTTAGGACCATAAAAACTATTCACATTTTCAGCCGACTTTCTTGCGGTTTCGCCTTAATTGAAGTAAAACTGTAAAATATGAATTATTTTTTTGCTGGAGTCCATCTTTGAGGCGCGCTCAAACAAAACTGAGTCAAGCAAATGCAAAACTTTCTGAGAAGTATTTTTAGTACAAAATCGTATCTTTCTAAAACCATTTGGCATAATCTAATCTTCGCTTTTATCGAAGTAAAAAATTTAATGTAATGAAGTGTGTACTTTTTCGTTGCTGGTGTCCATCTCGGAAGCGCGCTCAATCAAAACTGAGTCAAGCAAATGCAAAACTATATGAGAAGTATTTTTAGTACAAAATTGTATCTTTTTATCGCTATACAGCATAACCCGTTCACACTTATACAACGTTAGATACGAATTACTAAAGCCATCTAATGGAAAAATAATGGATTCGTTTTCCTTACATAAACTTTTTACTGTCTTAGTCTCTTTCGTTCCTTGATGTCACATTTTCATTTTCACTCTTCAATATCATATGGACACATGTATCTCATATTCAATGGGAAGGTTAAACGCTCAAATTTTTAAAATCATTTAAGCAAATAATGCTCTTAGGTTGGGTTAGGTTAGGCAATAAAATAAGCTGAAATAATTAATTTGTTTTATAACATTTATATATGTAAGTATGTATGAACAAATAACTCACATGTTCACAGACAGATAAATATGTATAAATGGATTTGAGAAAATTATGTTTATTATTTATGGCCACAAATTCCAAATCTGCTCTAATAAAAGCTTTAGCGGCCGTTGAAAATCTCTTTTCAAAAACCAGCATTTTCAATTGAGTTACATATTTGACTGTTGAAAAACGCAACAATAACAACAACACTAAACCAATATATGGAACCTACGCCAGACCGCAAAATTTATTATCGACTCAATTGCATTGGCAACATTCTGTCGCGTTTTATTGTTTCGTTAGCTTATTTAACGTAATTAGGAAAAATCAAAACGATGTTAAATATTTGCACAACGCGCTGCGGTTTGATTATTTCGAATGAGGCCAGAAAATATGTTGAAATTAATTTCAATATGCATTGTGCAATCGCTGCGCTATGTTTTTGTGTACGCGGAGTCAATAAAGTTGCTCATACGCCGTGCGGTGCAGCGCATTACGTGTACACTGCGCAGTGAAATGCGCTTAAAATAGATACGCAAAACCTGCTGCAACATATATCAGCCGTGTACATCACACCTACACAATGCTGCAGCTACAGTTAGTACTTCTTTTACAGTTACTACTCGGCATTGTCTTGCATCGTCGTTGCTGCTTGCTGCTTCTTGTGCGAGAATGGGTTGCCTTGTGCTCGAATAAGTTGAGCTGCCATCATATTTCATGCAACCTTGACGCATTTGCATATCTCGTTGCATAACTTACGAAATTCCTGAAAAGCTGCAAATGTATAGCAAGAAAGACATTGCAGGCAAAACGAGAGATGCCAACTAGGAGCAGCAGCAATTTGCTCAGCCGTAATCTGCTACGCAAGTTTGCAGCAATGATTTGCTCCAGTTTGTGAGCGCCTTCTTCCTCGCAAGCAACAATTGCTATGTGCCCTATGAAAAAAACAAAATAATTGAGTAAAAAAAAATAGAGTCAGGCAACACGCTACTTGTCGATTATTGCAAAACTTTATGTTAAATTTGTAAAACAAAAACATTTGAAGCGAAGTACGCAACTGCTAAAAGCTTGTTTTATCAACGCCGCAGAAGAAACAAAGCGAACGAAAATGAAAACCAGCAACGCCACCAAGATGCAATGCGTCGTAAGCGCATTTTACAACCACACGCACACACACACACACACTTGCACATACTTATGAAAAATATCTAAGTAAAAGTTGCCGTCTTTAGAAATTGTGAACAGTGAAAATATTTAGTAGAATTCTGAGTGGTAGAAAGCGTGCGAGGTGTTAAAGAACAGAAACTAGCAAAACCATGAAAGCTACTAACCCTTTCACCAATATGGGACATATCTGTTCTATATGAATTTGTAACACTTTAAGGTGTTGCAAGTCAAAATGTGGCAATTAAATGAGAAAAGATAGAAAAGAAAAAACATTTCTGAACGCGAAAGGGATAAGGTTTATGGCGCATAACACCGTGCAACAAAAATGAAAAAAATTGTTCACACCGAGAAAAATCCATATGTGCGTGAAACTAGAGACCAAACATAGTAATATTGCGTACTCAGTTTTTCATTTCTACATCCTTTGTCTTTTGAAAAGGACTTCAAAATTTTGAAGGGGATAACAAATAAAAAAATATAAAAAATACTTAACCTCCTTAAAATATGGCGATATGTATATCAAATGAAAGAGGAAAGGCTCAAGAATTTCAATAAAACTGATTTTTTATCTATTTGTAAAGAAAAGATATGAAAAAGGTCCTTTGAAAATTTTAATCCTTTATATCCTTGAAAATTTATACAGAATTTTCTTGAAAAGTAAGTATGTTAAAACCCAAAATCTCTTTGATCACGTGTCAAAATTTCATTACTCTAACTTTATTGGTTCGAAAGTTATTTAAAAAAAGGCGGAGGCTGCAAGTCTAATGAAGTACAAAATTTCTAATTTATTTGAGTATCAGTATTTTAAATAATAAATAGATACAAAATCAATGAATTACTTAAACCCACAAATGGGTTTTTCCCAGTGTGAAAAATGCTGTCGCACGGTGTAATAACACAGACAAACTGTAATTATGCACCAAATAAAACTACATATGCAATCTGCTGTATTAATAATTACTGCACAAAGCTAAAAGGAATTTCAAAAGTGCGCCCAAAGAACACAAAACGAAGGCGAAATATGAAAAGTCTTACAAATCCGAGCAGTGCGCAGTAAGAAAAAAAGACACCAGGAAGCGAAGAAAATTTGAAGGCAAAAATAAGTAAAGGTGCATTAAATCTGTACACAAATGAAAAGTTTGTTAAATAATCTTTTAACTTAAAACATTGCCGAAAGTTTGAAACTTCCATCGGTATTTGCAAATGTTCTCAGTTCTCATGGTTGAGCACAGCAACAACGATACAAATAGCACCGCTCGAATCTTGTTGTCTATCGATATGAAACTGAAATTGACTTGGCAAATGGTAATATTTGATTTGACATGAAGTTAAATCCAATGGCAAATAATTTCTTAGACTAATCTGCATCAATAAGCAGCCGCAGAAGAAGACAAAGTCAAAGAATCCACAAGCGCACGGCTTAGCTTCAATTCGAAGGCGATAACGAAAGCAAATGGAAACTTAATGCAGATGTCCATATTTCTGGGATAATCCTTAACAAATTTTCGAAACATTTCATTTTCAAAATCCAGCTGCAAATCTCATTAGTCGCAGCACGGCCCTGCCGAGTGCGATGTGGTGTGGCATAATAAGTATTCATGGGGCAGCGGTCCTGCTGAATTGCCCTTCGGTTTTGATTGTGTTTGTGAATGCGTGTGTATGTGTGTGTTTACGTCTTTTTAGCCAACGCCAACGTACGAGAGCAAACGAGAAGGCGAGCCACAAAAAGCATACAAAAGTGAGCGTACAAACATTACAGTTTTCATTTCGACATTCGGCGAATATCATTTAAATGTAAATATGAAGTTTATCAAATAAATACGCTCATATAGATGCAGATTTTTGGTTCGCTCCTTCGGGCACGCACGCACACTCACACTCGTACTGTCATACACACACACACACACACACACATGTAAATACATACAAATGTGCTTTCGTATGCGCGATGCCAATGCGGTAGGATTCAAATACAGGGTGAGCAGTTGGCTGGAAGCACAAAATCACATTTCTAGGATACGAATGGATTGCTTTATGCTTGCACAGTGTTTTGTAAGTATTGTAAAGTTATATCCAAAGTGGATTTTTTTCGTAATAGAGAAATTACGGTCACAGAAATGCATAAGCCGCGTCTGTTCTAAGCGTAGCTGCGATTTGATGCCATCGGAATTTTTAACCTCTTTGTCTGGTCGGACTTATTTCGTTTTGAAATACGTATTTCAAACGTTGCTATGCAGACAACTCAGCAACGAGTTGAACTACTTGTTGAGCTTTATTTGTCAAATATAGCTTCAAGCCATTAACAATTTAACATAAAGTGAGGTTGACTCTTTACTGATTGGCTAATGTCAATCCAACCATATCTTATATTATATTTTATTTTGTTTTATTTTGTTTCATTTTATTTTATTATTTTATTTTATTTTATTTTATTTTATTTTATTTTATTTTATTTTATTTTATTTTATTTTATTTTACTTTATTTTCTTTTATTTTATTTTATTTTATTTTATTTTATTTTATTTTATTTTATTTTATTTTATTTTATTTTATTTTATTTTATTTTATTTTATTTTATTTTATTTTATTTTATTTTATTTTATTTTATTTTATTTTATTTTATTTTATTTTACTTTATTTTATTTTATTTTATTTTATTTTATTTTATTTTATTTTATTTTATTTTATTTTATTTTACTTTATTTTATTTTATTTTATTTTATTTTATTATTTTATTTTATTTTATTTTATTTTATTTTATTTTATTTTATTTTATTTTATTTTATTTTTTATATTTTATAAATCATTTGAATTTATTTATATTTTATAACTAGTCGAAGGTTTAATTTTTTCAGTTATGTTCATTTATGTTAATTTTAAGAAATTTCAATTCAATCAAATTAAATTTATATATATTAGATGTTCATTTAAAAATAAATAAAATAATAAATAAATTTAAATTAAGATTACTAAACAAATCAAAAGATTTGGTCTTTTAAATAAAGAAAACAACTTTTAAAAATATACTAAATTTTTTATATTTTTAAACAATTTCAAAAAGCACTGGTACACCCCATACAAAACATGCAGCTGAATGCGAATGCGCGAAGTTACGCGTAGTTGTGTTCGTGTATGTCTGTCTTTATTTGGTTACATCTATGGGTGTTTGTGTGTTTGTGTGCATATGAAAACTTTTGCGGTTCAAGATGATAGCAGAGTGTGAAGCATTTTTTACAGTGTACATAAAAAACAATGTTTTTTTGCCTTCATTAAGTTTTCACAAACGAAAATACGTCAGCAGGAAAGACAACAACACATTCAAACACATACACATACACACTGCAAAACAACACAAATATTTTCATAGTGCTAAAGTGTGAAGAAGCGCGCACTCACTCACACACATACATGCATACATATACACAAACATATGCACTTAAACGTACGCACTCAATTCATTTTGCAGCTCGGCTGCATTCATGCGCCGAAAGTCAAGTCCATTTGTATGTAGGTATGTGTGTGTGTGTGCTTGTAAAGTTGAGATAGACACGTTCTGAACGTGCCGCGTTGCTGCTCTGTGGTTTTTCTATTATTATTTATTTTTATTTATATTCTTACATTTTGTTTTCCATATACTTTTTTCTTAGCTAAATATTACTGTGTATATTTTTATTTATTTATTTTTTACGTTTGATAAGTTTTACACCAACTCACGTGCACGCAGACGCAATCGTGAAGTCTACAAAAGCAGAAGAAGCAGTTTTTGTGAGAAAATGTGTTCTGTATATGGAATAGTCAATTGTTGCTGTTACTATATTTTCAACTCACTAGTTCGCTGACAGCACAAACTTGAAAAATTTCATAAATCGTGACTCATGATTTTTCATAAATTTGTTTGTTATAAAAAAATAATGAAATCTGAACTTGTTTAAACAAACCAGACAACTAAACATGATTTGTAATTACTTAACTGGACAAAAACCTTTTGCCGGGTTAGAGAATGCTGCAAAAGTTCTTCTCAACTTGCTCTCAACATGGTCTCCCTCTACCTCTAACTCTGACTCTAACTTTAACTTTAACTTTAACTTTACCTTTACCTTTAACTTTAACTTTAACTTTAACTTTAACTTTAACTCTAACTCTAACTCTAACTCTAACTCTAACTCTATCTTTATCTCTATCTCTATCTCTATCTCTATCTCTATCTCTATCTCTATCTCTATCTCTATCTCTATCTCTATCTCTATCTCTATCTCTATCTCTATTTCTATCTCTATCTCTATCTCTATCTCTATCTCTATCTCTATCTCTATCTCTATCTCTATCTCTATCTCTATCTCTATCTCTATCTCTATCTCTATCTCTATCTCTATCTCTATCTCTATCTCTATCTCTATCTCTATCTCTATCTCTATCTCTATCTCTATCTCTATCTCTATCTCTATCTCTATCTCTATCTCTATCTCTATCTCTATCTCTATCTCTATCTCTATCTCTATCTCTATCTCTATCTCTATCTCTATCTCTATCTCTATCTCTATCTCTATCTCTATCTCTATCTCTATCTCTATCTCTATCTCTATCTCTATCTCTATCTCTATCTCTATCTCTATCTCTATCTCTATCTCTATCTCTATCTCTATCTCTATCTCTATCTCTATCTCTATCTCTATCTCTATCTCTATCTCTATCTCTATCTCTATCTCTATCTCTATCTCTATCTCTATCTCTATCTCTATCTCTATCTCTATCTTTATCTCTATCTCTATCTCTATCTCTATCTCTATCTCTATCTCTATCTCTATCTCTATCTCTATCTCTATCTCTATCTCTATCTCTATCTCTATCTCTATCTCTATCTCTATCTCTATCTCTATCTCTATCTCTATCTCTATCTCTATCTCTATCTCTATCTCTATCTCTATCTCTATCTCTATCTCTATATCTATCTCTATCTCTACCTCTTTGTACATCTTTTACTTCATCGTCCATACGGGAGATATGGCCAAGTAAGAATTTACAGAAGCAATTAGTCTGTGCGACAAAAAAAGTTGAGACACTTTGCTCGAAATATTGAAATAGTGGATGCTGCAGGTCTGAATGAAATTGTTTGGGTCTGATTCAGCACTGAACCATCTTGGATTGTTATGTATCTAATCAATCGAAGCTCTCGACAACCATAAACTTGGTTGATACGACTGTGAAAACAGACAGACTCTGTTGTGGGTTAGAGAATATATTGGGACAGAAGGTCTGTTGGTTGGTTAGAGATCTGGTCAACAATTGGATAAACTCGAGACATCACAAAAAGAGGATTGGGACTATCGACTTTGATGAAACCATTACGCAATGAAGAAGGCTTAGTTTAAATCGGAAAACTTTGAGAAGGCTGACAGCGTTAATTATGGATCATAGGAATTTCAGGAGACACCTAGCATGACGTTACCTTGCGGCAGCAGTAATTACGGGTCACTGATCAATTGGTCTACAAGCAGCGAGATTGAGGATCCCCTAGAAGAGACACTCGAACACTTCCTTTGCGGCTAATCTGCCTTATCATTAAAAAAAACGTATGTTCTTAGGAAACTGTGTAAGTAGCTCTCTAAGCGATCTGTCGGAGACAAGATTTTCCCAAGTGAGAAAGACCTATTCGAGAAAAGCCACAATAAAAAGGTACCCCTTGTAAAAGTAAAATATTTCAGAAGATATTGTTACGAAAATAAGCTCTCTAAGTTCGTTTCTGGATTGTGCTTGAAAATAAAACCACTTCAATTATTCAGCGGAAAACACAGTCAGAAACCAACAATCACTTTATTTACAGATTTACACTTTTCTTGTCTTTAAACCTGTTACTACTTTGCTTGTTTAAATAAGACTGTTCTTGCACATTCCAGTTGGACTATCACTCGATCGTTCTCGCACATTCAATTGGCCTATCTCTCGATCGTTCTCGCTCATCCCATTACCATTGCGAACCATCCTTGCCATATCGGAATTATAGCAAGCCGGCCGTACTCCAAAGTGCATGCCTAAAAGTATGCCCGTAAAAGCATTCACGCATAGCACAGCGACAGAGTGTCTCATCGTTACAATATTATAGATAGACTGAATATCCTGGGACATTTATTTGTATAAAATCATGACTTATAAATCGATAATTAGTAAGAAGATTCAACTCGAGCTATTAAGGGTAGGTAGGTCGATAATAATGACTAACCTTTGAATAACTAAACATAAACAGGAGAACCAAAAGTGACCCACTAGTTGTCTTAGTTCGACCAATAACCTGGCAAAAGAACAACATGAGGTGGTTTTAGCTGTTGGAATCTGGTAAGCGGAACGGGTTCATTTGTATCTATGAAGAGAAAAACTATGCTTGTCGGTACTAAAGTTGAAGTTATTTAAGCGTTTAAAAACTATGATAAAGAAAACTCTATATGATCCATTCTGTCCGTAATTTCTAGTCACATTGAATCATGTCCATATTACTTCATTGTGCGCCCAGCCATTGAATTTAGAGCTGCCAGTCAAGGCATCCGCTGTTCTGTGTTTCTAGAGTCGTGGTTTTTTGCCGTCTACTGCCAACGCAACTCTCGCAGCCGCTTGTCCGACCAATGTCAAGGAAATATGTATGAAATGAAATAAAATACTTGTGTAAGCCACTCACGTGCCATAATATCCGTGCGATATACGAGTATCCTTTCGCTTTATCCTTTAGCCTTTCACATTTTTCCAGCTGTGTGAATGTGTTGGGCTGCGTGCGCGCGTGTGCGTGTTCAAATGAAAACTACAGTGTATGAGTGTGTGAGTATTTTGTTATTGTTGTGCACATGCATTGCGTTGGCCGTATACACACTCACACACACACAGACAAAAAAAAGTGTATGAGCTGCAGCATGCGAGGCTGCAAGATGAATTGCTGCGAGTGCATGTTTTGAATTTTGCACATTTCCTACGCTTTCACGTTGCCATTGGCCATGTGTGGCATGTTTGAGTATAAGTTTGTACTTATGTGTGTGTGTGTGTGTACGTGAGTGTGATGACGCGTGTTTTGATTATTTTGATTTCTGATTTTTGCCATTCGGCTTCTCCTATGCCACTGCCATTGCCTTCTTTTGTATTTTTATTTATTTTAAATTTATTTCTACGTTGATGCATTGCCAGCCCAGTAGAAGTATCATAGTTTGCCATTTTTGAACTAATCAAGGCGGAAAGTGCATTCTCTCAATCTCATCTTATTCTGATATTACTTATGAGTTGAAGTGCAATTTCAATATGTCCACTCAAGAAATATTCTACATTAGCAAATATGCCACAATTGTCTTTAATAAAAATCAGTTTTAAGCTGTATTGAAAGTTTCATTAGAAACTCTATTTCGTTACTACATTCAGTATCAAACATTTGGCTTGTATGACAGCTGCCAGAAGTTGTTACCAAGTTTACATAATTTCATGCACTCGTTAAAACCAAAACAGAGCGCACGCACATTGAACTCAACTGACTACAAACCAGTATTGGAACATGGCGGAAGGAATGTAAATTACTCAAATTCGACGCAGCATGCAAATTTTCGCACAATTTTGCCCAAAATGCATTTGAATTTTTGCTGCGCATTAATTACGTGGCACAACCACAGGCACACAACTGCCAATATGTGTGTGCGTGTGTGTGTGTGCGTGTTATGAACAGACATGGCGGCATTTAAGCGGCAGCAGACAAAGGCCGCCGCAATTGATGACCTGCACTTTATAATCGCAACAAATGATGCGCACATCCGACGACAGCGTTTTTCATGCGGCGTCGTGCGGCGCGGCGCATTGCTGATTTGGCCGCTTCCTGCCGTTCATTAGACTTTGCCCACCGTCCCCACTGCCCGATCGCAGTACTTGCTATCGTTTTAATAAGACTGCCAAAATGTTTGCTATATAGCGAACAGTTTGCTGCCAGCGCATGGTGCCATATGTGTGAGTGTGTGTGTGAATGTATGTGTGTGTGTAGTGAGTATTTTTGTACATACCCTGCCGGAACTGACTATCGTTTTTCAACTGCTTTGTAAGCAATTAGTTGACCAAGTGGTTATAGGGGTCAATCAGTGGCTGGGCAACTGGCTAAAAAACTAAGTTGATTGTAGAACTGAAGGTTTTTTCATTAAGCTCGTCTTTGCTTGGGAATTGAATAAAACGAGTTGTGTGTGAGATATGTATAAAAAATGTCTTTGAAATTTGTTTGTTGAAAATAGCATCATTCAGATGGCTCTGACGGCTTCAATTACAGAACTTGATCCATGAGTTTAAATTGAAATTTGTAGCACTTTATAGTCATTTTATAAGACTGAGCTGCTTAGCAGATCTGAAGAAGACAAATCCAAGAAACATCCACAAATTCATCAGAGCCACCAAGTGGCTCTCACCAAGGCCACAAGGGCCACAAGGCCCAAGTGATGCCCTTGAGGCGGCCACTGAAGTTGCCTGGTCGAGCTGGATCTCACCAGTTGTTTGAATTTTGTGATTCCCCTTGGTTTGTTGTAAGTTTTTGCCATAAAGCAGCAAACGGAACTTAGCCACAGAAATAAGCATTTAAATCGGACGAACTGGACGACCATTGCCCAATGCTTCTTCTTCTTTTGTAAAAACTTTACTATGTGTACTGCACTATGTGTGACATGTTGTAATGTCCTGTTGGCAACAGATGTGGTCCAGCTCTAATTTCATCCAATTGAGTCCAAAAAAATCATGGTCCAGAATCATCTGGATTTTCTGGTTTCGGAAAATGTACCACTCCAAACAATAAGTTTTTTCCAGTGCAATGGAGATTCTTGATACTGCTGTGTGTTACTTTCTTCCCAAATGGAACAATTTTCTCATTTTGGCTGTCAATATTTCGTACCAGCAGCGCCCAGCAGCTTTCCACGCAAGTTTAAAGTCAATGGGCCTCATAAATTAAGTTTCTTCTTCGTGGGCGGTGCCACGCCCCTTGCTCCAGTTCCCAATCGATTCCTCCAGTCGAAGGGTGCGACCCAGTTTCAATAATGTTCGTCTTACAGTTCCAAATTTAAGCGGACAATTTTAGTCATAAAAAATTTGCCACGCCCCTTGTCAACGCCCATACAATTTTACCAGTAGAATGCCACATCTATGGAACGACGATGTAGAAAATTTCAATGCTATCCGACATTTATTCAGAAGCTATTTCACATTAAAAATTTTAGTTGTATGGGTGATGCCATGCCCTCTCGTCTAATACCAAACCCATTTCCCCTGTCGAAGGGCACGTCTAGAACGTAAGTTTGTGCCAAATGTCATTGATGTGTGACCTGTTAGTTTCAGCATGGCAGGCAAATAAAAATGCCGCCACTGAACAGCTGCGTAAACAGGCTAGAAATCGATGCAATGCCACCCTAAGGCGCCAAAAGTTTCTGCACGAACAGCGCCAAAGGAAAAAAGTTCTTCAATGCCAGCGTGGTAGTAAGAACTTCTGGTCATTCGTTAAGAAGGTGAAGAACCAAACATCGTCTTCAATTCCAACTCTTCTTAACAATGATCAAATCATCACTCACTCGGTTGATAAAGCTAATTTGTTGGCTAAAATTTTCGCAGAGAATTCCTCTCTGCCCCCCAGCGATCAACCACTGCCCGTAGTCGAAAACGTATCTTGCTCTATGCCAGAAATTCATTTTCGGACACGGGTAGTTAAAAGAGTGCTTGCAAATCTCGATGTAAATAAGGCTTCAGGGCCGGACGGCATTCCAGCCCTTGTTTTGAAAAAGTGCGCTACTTCGCTGGCTTGTCCATTACGCAAACTTTTCAACATGTCATACACCACAGGTGTATTTCCGACATGTTGGAAGGTGGCAAATGTTCAACCAGTTCCCAAAAAAGGCAAGACTACTGACCCTGCGAACTACCGACCTATAGCAATTTGCTCGGTGCTTTCCAAAGCAATGGAAAGCATTGTAAACTTCAACCTTGTGAAATATCTGGAGCACAATAGACTGCTAAGTGACCGCCAATACGGCTTCCGAAGACAGCGATCGACGGGAGACCTTATGGCGGTCCTCACCGAGAAATGGAACCATAGCATTCTAAACCTCGGTGAAAGCAAGGTTGTTGCATTGGATATTTCCAAGGCTTTTGACCGGGTGTGGCATAAAGCACTCGTGTCAAAATTGATTGCCTATGGTGTCGGTAGCATCTTCTCTCGTTGGATAACGAGCTTCCTCCATGATCGCTCTATTCGTGTTGTGATAGACGGCATAGCCTCGGAAAAGCATTCCCTTAGCGCGGGAGTGCCGCAGGGTTCGGTCCTTTCTCCAACCCTTTTCCTGATCTTCATCAACGACCTATTGTCGTCGACGAAGAATCCCATCTACTCGTTTGCGGATGACAGCACCATTTGTCATTCATACTCCTTCACAAAGCGTCCCAGCTCTGTGGAGATTGAGAGAGGACGGCGCCGTATGAATGACACACTTAATAGCGACCTTCAAACAATCTCCAAGTGGGGTCAAGCGAACAGGGTCGATTTTAACCCCCGCAAGACCCAATGTTGCCTGTTATCCCACAAACGAGTCTCCCCACATCCCAACACATCCCTGGTTATGGGTGGTGTGGGTATTGCGGAATCGGCAGCTCTTGATGTTCTGGGCATGTCCATTAAGAACGATCTTCGTTGGAACGATCATATCTTTGGCGTGTCGAAAGAAGCAGCCAAGTGCCTCGGCTTCCTAAAGCGGTGCAAAAAATATTTCACTCCGTCTGATCTCCGCATTATTTACACTACCTATATCCGACCCAAAATGGAGTTTAACTCGCACCTCTGGGCGGGGGCTTCAAAAACCCATTTGGAGCTCCTCGATCGGGTGCAAAACCGTGCGATTAAACTTATAGGGGACAGTAGGGCATCCAGCTCTATTGACTCCTTGGAACATCGTCGAAACGTGGCATGTGTGGTGTTATTTTACCGATACTTTTTCGGTAATTGCTCAGTGGAGATGAGCAGCTTGATGCCATCACTCCGGGTATTCCCCCGGGCAACCCGTTTGAACACTGGCGCCCATGCATTCCACGTCGAAACGATGTTCCAGCGCACTACGCACTACAGAGAAAGTTCGTTTCTGGCCCGTACAGCGCGGTTGTGGAATGGTCTCCCTGCGGATATTTTCCCCAGCACTTATGATCTTGATGGGTTCAAGGCAAGAGTCCATAACCACTTCACTCATAACCCTATCTCCTAACCTTTTATATCCTTCCTGAACCAACGCAATGCTTCGCATTAATAGGGGTCATCCCCTGCGCGTTTGTTCCTGTTTAAAAAAAAAAAAAAAAAAAAAAAAAGTTATTCAAAACATTTGGGGCGCTTGAATAATGCCACGCCCCTTGCCCAACCCTTATGAAAATTTACCAGTGAAACGATGCACCTAAACGATGGCCCTGTACCAAATTTCAATGCTGTCCCACCTATAATTCCAAAGATATTCCATATGAAAAATTTAGGTGGTATGGGAAATGCCACGCCCACCTGTCGGGTCGTATTCGCACTATATGGCTTACCGAGATTTAGTCAAGACGAACATTCTGTGAAAGATTCAGCTCAATTGGCCTTCTAGTTTTTGAGTTTTAGTGTTGTGTGACCAACAAACAAATAAACAAACAATTAAACAAACAAACAGACATTCATTTTTATATATACATACCTATATAGAAAGATTTAGCTCACAAAAAACTGAGCCTACAAAATACATGTATTTTCTTAATATTGACAATTTTCATAAATGGCTAAATAGTTTTTGAATGATGACCACAACAAAATAGAAACGTTGAAGAATGACAATGTTGCCACCTGAAACCTGAGAATAATAACCTCTCAAACTTTAGACATAGATATTGAAAACCCTTTAGTTCCTAAAGCACATGTTAAGTTTCAATTTTTTTCACTTTAGACTAGTTGCAAAGAAATGCATATGTGGATCAGCTAAAAGGATGACTTCCTTCTTAGGAAGGATATAGATTCTTCAGGCAGCAATACTCGTACAACAACACGCTGCAGCGTACCACCGCTAGTAACAGGCTAGAAAGAAGAAGAAAAAATCAGTTTTGGTTAATAAATAACCAGTTGAACAACTAACCATAAACTAACCGGATTGTCCTGCAGGGCATATTTGCATGTGTGTGTATGTGTCTCCAAATAAATGTGCCATTGCAGGACATTCATTTGCGATCCATCTCACTCTCCTTGCCGCGCTCCAACTCCACATCGTGCGCTCGCCATATATCAGCCATAACTTCTGCATTCGATTCAATTCAATTTGATTCAATCGTGCGCAATGTGCACGCATACGCGCCGCCATTGACATCGTTTCTCATCCGTAACAATCACACCAGGGCGCGAGCGCATTTCGTACTTTTATCATTCGGTCGACATTCCTGGCTGTGTGCGTGCGTGTGGCTGCTTATGTGTGGGTGGACGCGACTGCTGGTTCGTCATATATCATTTTTACTTGCATTGAATTTGACATCCGCGCGCTGCTGCCGCTGCTGGCATTGTTTGGGAGTTGGTGAGTTGGTGAGTCGGTGTGTGTGTGTGTGTGTGGGTGCCGGATGCCAAATGCTGCACTCGGGCCAAATGTGTTTTCAATGCTGTCCGCGCCAGTGATCACTGCTATTAGTAGTTGTAGTAGTTGCAATTATTGTTGTTGTTGTTGTTATAAGTTACCACCAAGCATTGTTTGGCGTTGCTGTTTTTAATCACTTTTCCGTTTGTGCTCGACCAAAGCGTAATTATTGACTTTTTGTTGATGCAGCCAAGAGTTACTTATCTATGAATGGCACAAAAGATATAAAACTAAATATGATGAAATGAAAAATGTAAACAGAAAACTAATTGAAATCCATTTCTCAGATTCTTTAAATTGTTTATTTTCTCCTTTATTTTTCTATGGCAGTGATTTAGCTGTCATCTTCCTTTCGCTGAGCGCACCGAAAGCAATTAAAATATTTTATTTAAGTATTTATTGTAAAAGTTGCATAGTCTTATTTTTGCCTAAAAACTTCCGCAGGCATTTAGCATTTCCATTTCCTCTGCCCAAAACCCAGAATAAGCCATTTTTACAACTTTCCATCATTCGGAAATGTGCAAAATATTTCAAATAAACGAGAGTAGAAAAATGAATTTGCTAATGAAAATTTTGCAAAAATAAAAACAAAAATATATGTTTATACATTTATATGGAAAAATCTGAAATAAATTGTGGAAATTCACTTTTTGTGCTTTGTTATTGTAATATTTAGATTTTTGTTTTGTATTGGCTTAAAAAGCATCATTTCCGCTTGATTGGATTTTTATTCATTTGAAAAAGTCCATCACACGAATTTCAACGTTGCAAATAAATTAAACTCATGCACAGCTCTGGTGATATTTGATTTTTGAGCTATAAAACACAGATTTGTGCAAAACATAAAGGACACAAACACACACACACACACACACACACATACATACATACAAAGTTAGAAACAGGCAGGCAGACAAAACACACACTCGCTGCAATGTTGTGTTTGTAAGCCAGCAGCAGCAGCAACAACAAAACTAACAAAACCTAATTCGCACATATACACACACACACACACATATATACACTACCATATGCATTATATGTCTGCGTGCGCTTGCACTTCCCTTGCAATCAATCATGCTGTCAAAACAATTGGGGCGTGAAAATTAAAACGCGTCTCGTAGCGAAACAAGTCGATTGTTTGCCCACAGCGTCGTGGGGAGAATTGCATTCAGCGACAGCGTGTGGGCTTTACAATTTTTAAGAAATAAAAACATTAAAAAAATCATGAATTTATGGTAGACAATTGAATATGGAGAGCCAGTTTCCTAGTAGTGGTGCAATGAAATTAATGAAAAGCCCAATGAAAGCTGATTCTGATTGCTTTGAAAATAAAAAATTCAAAATAAATTCGGATATTCGTGCTATATATTTATTGTATGATGGAATTCTTGGAGCATACGGGACCAGGAGTGTGAAGTGTTGAGTGAAGTATTTTTGTTGAGTAAGCGTAATTTTTCGTAAACATTTGCGTTTGAACGTTCAAGTCGAAATCGGGCTTGAAATTTATCCTGGAACCGATATCGATATATGGAATTCAACTTGAGTCTACCTTTCATCAGAATACAAGGATCAAGTAACACTTTCAGATTGCCGGCCTCGATAGTCCAGTGGGTAGCGCGCTGGCTTCTCACACCAGAGGCCCTAAGGTTCGAATCTCAGCTCGGCCTGATGAAACACTCGTCTCCTTCTATCGCTATTCACTTGAAGGAGATGAGAAATGTGTGTTGTAACACAAAAGTCTAACGTTGTCAAATTGAATAACTTTGAAGGACAGTTGACATTGCCGCCAACTACTGAAAGGTCTTTTCAGGTGGTCTCTTCTCATAGAAGAAGAAAGTTCTCCTTTTATAGAGACCAGGTTGGGTGGTGTGCTGCGCTATGTGGCACCGTCGCACAGTGTCGGGAGAAGGGACAAAAATAAAAAAAAAATGAATATCGGTAAATGTAGAAAAATAAGTTTGTAGTACTGAAGTAAATACCTCAATTTACTAAAATGTGAAAACGAATTTTAAAAATATCCGATTATATACCGATGGCAGGCCACCAAACTTGCACTTTGTGAAGGTTGGTGACTTGGGTAGAAATTATTGCAATTTGTTGAATGTAAGTTCGAGGACTTTTGTCGAAAAATTTCTTATGGAATCTTATGTTAAGTAAATATATTCTATAAATATACTATTTTTTGAACTCTTTGGAAGCATTCCCTCTTTTGTTTTGCTTTCCATATTCCTTGTACCGCTACTTGAAGAAGCGTCAATTCGTAGGAATAAAAGTGCAGTGTCATCAAACTTTAGATAAACTTTAAAAAAACTACTTCTTACTACTTCGAGATTTTACAGTTTGATATAGCTGAAAGTATGTATTAATAGAAACCATGGACTTTAGCTGCACAAATTTGTACGTTTTTAAGAAATTTAGCATTTTCAGTGCCGTATGCAGTCAAAAATGGGGTCCTTTTTGCAGCATGGTTGGCAGGAAAACATAGCGACCACTGCTGCGCTTCGCTTGAGCTATAAATTTTTGTTTGTAATAATATGCAAACACCACTTGATTTAGAAAAATTACAAAATAAAGGTAGATTCGATGGAAGGCTTCGGTAATACTGGGTGGCTTGCCATCGAATCAAGGCAATTTTCGAAAAGAAGAAAGAAAGAAAGAAAATAAATTTGTTAATGCCTTCAGAACCAATTATAGCAGTTAATAGGAAAATTAAAGTTAAACATGAAAACCGAAACTCTGATATACTGCAATATATAATATCTGAGGAAGTTGAAGAAAGGAGTTTTTAAATTTCGTCAAAAATAGATGTAGAGGGTTTAATTTACAATAATTCATGATCGAAAACCGATTATCCTAGCAGTACAAATTAACAAACTGTAATTTTTAATGGAAAAATACGCTCTACTGAGTTTAATAAGATGTGCTATTATTTTTTATTTGGGTTTCAAATTACTTACTTACTTATAAGTATGCACAGATATTTGTAGTTTTTTCAATATTTCCTTTTTTTATGACAAGCGTATTTGTAGGTTTATCGAAAGCATTTTTGGTATATACCTTTATATTGATAATATGAGTTGCTGTATTAAATTTAATCAATATATCTTTTATAGTTTCCGAGATACTGTCAACTTGGTATTTGGTTTGTATGGGAGGTGGATGTGTCCGTGGGGCGATTGAAGTCATTTTTAGCGTATGAACTTCTCTTTATAACAAAATCATACTTATGTACAAAATTTTATTGTCGTACGACTATTTCTTCTATTTTTGTCCTTCGCTACTATAGACTCGCGACGCTGTGCGTCGTGTTGAAATCAAATATTGTCCAGTTCCACATTGGAACTACTGTGCACGCTGTGGAGTCGATAAATTTGGATCCATCGCCAGAGATTCACTGATTGTAACAATGTTTTCGGTGGAGCATTCGATGCGGTATGCAGGGGACTCACAATATTGGTGATAGATTCAGACCCTTCACATTACTTTATTGTTTTACCCACAGCTTGCTGAGTTGGTTTATATGTTAATTAATTAATTTATTTAAAACGTGAACAAATAATACAATTATTTTTTACACTAAAGTGGGAAGCACTGGTTATCAGGACCTTTGGCTTGCGGATGATGTAAAATTAGATAACTTAACCTTTAAGTGTTATTTACAAGTAAAAGAATTTAAACGCTAACGTAAGAATATTTAGTGGTTTATTAAATTATCTTATTTGTTTAATAAATAACATTTATTTTTTCGGAAATTACTAGCAGAAAACCACCGAAAATGTCTATTAAATAGTTGTAGAAAGACTTTAGATTTAGTTGTCGCCTCAAAAAATTACATAGGTACATATATCGGGGATTCATTTGATATGTGCATACATATGTGACCCTTCATTGACCCGGAGGGGACTGAAATCTTTTCTAGAAGTGCAAATAAAATATGGATACGAGGATTCTGATAAAAAATTCGTAGGGTGAGGAAGCCCAGATCACTCTTCCTAAAATTCTAATCAATAAAAAAATTACATTAAACAATAATATTTCGACTCCTAAAACAGCAGACTATCGGTTAATACGGAGGTAAAATCCTCCAGGAACTTCTTAGTTGTCCTAGAAGGATCTGTACCAAATTTCATTGCGATATCTTCATCTTTAAAATCCAGGCTGCCGAATCCCGGGCTCAAGAACTTCTCCTATGGTGAGGGCTGTGAGGATATCACCGTGTGACAAAAATTAAAAAAAATTTTCACACCGGAAAAAATCCATATGGGCGTGAAACTAGAGACCAAACATAGTAATACTGCGTACTCAGTTTTTTATTTCTACATACTTTGTCCTTTTAAAAGGACTTCAAAATTTTGAAGGCGATAAAAAATAAAAAAAATTTTTTAAATACTAAACCTCGTTAAAATATGGCAATATGTATATCAAATGAAAGGCTCAAGAATGTAAATAAAATTAATTTTTTATCTATGTATTTGTAAAAAAAGGATATGAAAAAGGTCCTTTGAAAATTTTAAAACTTCGAATCGAGTCAGGATTTTCCAAAATCATTTTAACCTTCACAATTCCCTCTTGCCAAATATTTTGCTTGCATGCGCCACTATCACACAAATTCTTGACAGTCAGGCTGTCGTAAATTCATACATTTTGCAGCAGAATTTTAATTGACATATGCACCTTCGAACCGAAGTGATCGATGCCATTTTGCAAGCATTGTTGTCCTCTCTCCTCTCCTTGCAAATGCATTTTTCGATATCGGCTTTTGCATAAATGCCATTAATGTGCATTCAATTTTGCATTAATGTCACTTTGGCTGACGAACGCTGCACTGATGTTGCTTTAATTTTCAGCCAATGCGAACAGAATCATCGCACACGGGCAAACAATGACCGGAGCAGCTCGACTGCATGAATTGAATGAACACATCAACGGCGCAGTGTGCAGTGCTGCCGGCGAAAGTTAGTTGTAATTATTGTCTGATTATGGCGCACAAAATTGACAGTGTTGCCACTTGCTGATGAACCAGCCGAATGAAAAGGTTTTTGTTTAGGCTATGTAAACACTGATAAAGGACTTAAGCGTCGCTACACAATAACGGGACATTCAAAACACACGCACACACACACACGCGTCCATGTTTGCAGCAGCTGCAGCGTTTGACCAGAGCTGCGCGTGTGTGCGTGAATGCAAAACAGTAGAACGGAATTAATATTATCGCCGGCTGGCAGACGTGCGTTCGTTTGTATGTGTGTGATGGACATTGAGCGCAGGCGCAAATTCGGCATATGCGTATGAGTGTTTGTGTGTGTGTGTGTGTGATAGTGTCAGTGTGTGATAATCCCAATAGCAGCGTTCCACTCACCATTCAATTATTCGAATTAACAAAATATTTTTGCCGCATTCTAAAGTCACAACAATAATATTGACAGCATGCAGGCTTTGTGCACTCACACATGGACAAAAAGATGTTTACTTTTATGGAGATTGTGTTGGTGTGTGTGTGTGTGACTTTGATGACTTTTTGGCATTGTTTTCGAGTTGACACTTTGACAATTTGTGGTAGCGTCGCAATTGAAATTTAAAGCATTGCAACCGATTAGTGCAACTTTTCAATCATTTTTCGATAATAAACTGAGGACCGACCATTACTTAATTACAGAGTCTTAAAATAATTACTATCCATATTTTTGGAAATAAAAAAATTGTCCTAATTTAAGAAATTTCTATAATTATTGCTTTATAATAACACTGATCAACAGAAAAATGGCTTTTCTGGTTTTGACATCAGTTCTAGGGTAATTAGGGACCGCTGATTTCGAATCCGCAAACCGTTTTAAAACTTAGTTTCCGTTTTCGCAAAAAATGAGCGTGTCACTGTTTCGGATTTTCCGTGACTTTTTTCACGTTTGGGATTGTAATTTCTAAACCAATAAACCGGTTGACATGATTTGCACTTTGCGGCATTTACAACACCTCACGGCTTCTTTTTCAATGTAATTTTTTTTTATAAGTTTTAAAAATCCGCGGCAATTGCACCTCAAAGTCAGAAAATATGGAATTTCATGGCGTTTTATTTAATATTGAAACACACGCACAATTTTCGTAAATCAACTAACGAGTTAGGTGTTAAATAAAAGCGGAGACATCAAGTAATACAACACAGCCAAATTATTTGGTGTGATTCCCATTCTCATCGAAATAATAGCAAAAATGTACCATAGTCATTTTCATAATTTTTCATACTTTTTCCTTAAAAAATTAGGGGCCTCAAAATAATTACCCTAGAAGTGATGTCAAAACCAGAAAAGCCGACAAAAAGTCGAAATTTATTGCCCTGTGTAATTATTCCCAATAAGAAATTTTTTACGTCGCCTATAAAATTTTTTTAAGTTGAATTACCATATTTTGGGTATGAATTGATTTTTAATTATTTCAAATTTACGAACGCAAATTAACTGCATAAAGCCAATTTTCACTAACAACTAAACATTTAAAAATCAATTCATACTCAAAATGCGGTAAAGCAACGTAAAAAAAATTCTTGCATAAAAGTTATGAAGCAACGTAAACAAAATTTTCTTTGAAATAATAGTTATCGGCAACGTAAATAAAAAAAAATCAAAAATAAAAATTATGAAGAAACATAAAAATTTTTTTTTTAAAATAATTATCGGTAACTATGCAGAAAGCCAATTCTCACCAACAACTAAACATTTAAAAATCAATTCATATTCAAAATGCGGTAAAGCAACGTAAAAAAAAATTTTTTCATAAAAGTTATGAAGCAACGTAAATAAAATTTTCTTTGAAATAATAGTTGTCGGCAACGTAAATAAAAAAAAATCAAAAATAAAAATTATGAAGAAACATAAAAAAAATTTTTTTTTAAATAGTTATGGGTAACGTAAATAAAAAAAGTCATGAGTAAAAATTATAAAGCAACGTAAAAGCAAAAAATCCCAAAATAATAATTATAGAGAACGAAAAAAAATATTTATTTCTCATAACAGTTATTATGCAACGTAAAAATTAATTTTCGCAAATAATAATTATAATCAAAAAAGAAAATTTATGTTACATGTTAATAGTTACATTGCAATTATTTTATAAAATAAAATATTATAATTATAATTATAATTTTATATATTATAAAACTTATAATAGTTAAGTCCCTGCTTAATTATGTTCAGCACAAATGTGTGGCTAATTATGTTAATGCAACTGAGATGAATGAGTCAAACTTAATTACTTGCAACTTGCAGTCAGAGCAATGAAAAATCCTTCTTAGTCATCCATCAGCTGAAAGATAAATACACACACACAAATTAATATATGGATGGGAAATGATTTAATGTAATGAAAAAACAAATATATATTTTATAAAATCTGTGTTTGTTTTTTTTGTTGTTTTACGTTAAAAATTTTGCAATGCAATTTAAAAAGGGAAAATTTAAATTTTTTTTCTCATGCATTCAGGTTTTTTTTTGCAATTAGCGTGCAGTGCTTTCAAGGACTTCTTGTGGCAGCAACAACAACAACAACAGCAACGCTCGCAAACGGATGTTTTATTTTTCCATCTGATTAATGATGCTAATGAGTCGAATGTGCTTTAAGTCGCTGCAAAGTTGATGCCACTGCGTGCTGCTGCCGGCAGCAACTCACTGCCCGACTGCCTGTCTGCCGATCTGCGTGGCTGGCTGGCTGGCTGACTGGTAGGTAATTAGGCGTTATTCTTGTTCTTGTCGTTTCATTTTCATTTCGCTTCATTGACTTTGAATACGCCAGTCAGCCAGCCAGCCAGTCAGTCCGAGCTCGGCTCTACGGGCAAACGCCGTCAGCACCCCACCACCAGGCGGCAGGTGTAGTTATGCAAGGACGTCGATGTCATTGTTGCCGCCATGCCGATAGGAGCGTCGAATTATGCCGAGCGAGCTTTGGGGCCGACTGGGCCGGACGGCTGCAACACGCCCGCACAGAGACGCACTTACAGTTGAGAATCGCGTGAAAGTATCCACGGCAAGTTAATGCGAACAGGTGTTTGCCATTCAACGGAAACTTTTGCTAGTAAATTCCGTTTTCCATTTTACTCCGTTCGTAGTCATTCGACGGCGGCGATTACATAGGACGACCTGGAGGCGTGTTGCCGACTGAAAGCGTTGAAGTGTGTGCGCTGAGTGTGTACAGTGGAGCGGATTAGTGAAAAAGGTGTTGAATTGTGGAATTAAATGAATAGTTGTGCTGAGTAAACAAATAAAAGTGTTTTGGTCATTTGGAATGTCCTGCAACTACAACTTTCAAATGTTAGGTTAGGTTAGAGAAGGTTAAGAAGGGGAGTGTGCGGCATGAATTTCCACCCGGAGACCCCATTGGGTCCATTGCGAATCCCTTCATTCTTAAAATACTGGTGTCCCTCCCTGTCTGTTGGGATCCCTGTAGATATAGACGGGATTTTTAGTTTTTAAATTAGTCCTTTGTGGCAACTCTGCTTAAAAGTAAGCAGTTCAAGCTCATATGGGCGTCAGTTTTTAGTTGAAATATCACACCGTGCGACAGCATTTTTTACACCGGAAAAAATTCATATGGGCGTGAAACTAGAGACCAATTATAGTAATACTGCGTACTCAGTTTTTCATTTTTACATCCTTTGTCCTTTTAAAAGAACTTCAAAATTTTTAAGGGGATAAAAAATAAAAAAATATAAAAAATACTTAACCTCGTTAGAATATGGCGATATGTATATCAAATGAAAGAGGAAAGGCTCAAGAATTTAAATAAAATTTATTTTTTATCTATTTGTTAAAAAAAGATATGAAAAGGTCCTTTGAAAATTTTAATCCTTTATATCCTTGAAAATTTATATAGAATTTTCTTGAAACTTTTACTTAAGAAAATACTTTTTAAGAAAATTCGATGTAAATTTTCAAGGATATAAAGGATTAAAATTTTCAAAGGACCTTTTTCATATCCTATTTTCACAAATAGATAAAAGATCAATTTCATTTAAATTCTTGAGCCTTTTCTCTTTCATTTGATATAAATATTGCCATATTTTAAGTAGGTTAAGTATTTTTTATATTTTTTTTATTTTTTATCCCCTTTAAAATTTGGAAGTCCTTTTAAAATTACGAAGGATGCAGAAATGAAAAACTGAGTACGCAGTATTACAATGCTTGGTCTCTAGTTTCACGCCCATATGGTTTTTTTCCGGTATGAAAAATTTTTTTAATTTTTGTTGCACGGTGTCAGCAGTATTTATATTGAATTTAAATCTGATATGTTTACCTGTTCCCGAGCTATCGAGCAAACCAGTTTTTGACAGGCAGACTAACGGCCAAATTGATTCTCCTTGTGATTCGGATCATCTCTATACGTATTTTTTCAATGCCGGCTATGCCTTCTTCAGTCCACCATGTCAGCCATTTTCAAATCGAAATCGACATATTTCATACCACTGTGCGCTGTTCAAATGTGCGGAAGTTGAAAACTGCTCGACTTAACCTCATTAATTTGTATATCACGAAAATTGAAATTGTGCGCGTGACTATGCGCTGGAATTAATGAAGTTGTCACGGCGATAGCGCGAGCGACAGCGGAAGCATCTCGGCGGCTGCCGCGGCTGGCTTTCGCCAATCGAGCGACTTCGCATGCGTAATGAATGGCGGAAATAGTTTACGTCGTTACGTTTCTGTTGACATATACTGCTTAAATTTAATCATGTAGCATACCTTGAGGCGGCTTATCCTTATGTTATGTCATTGGCGGCTTTGCGTTGCAGGCGGCGAATTGAATAAATTGATCACGTAATTGTTGGGTCCATTTAAGCGGCGCGCGCTGCCTGGAATTGGCAACTCTGACCAACATTGGCGGCGACAATTGTTGCCTGTCTCGCCAACATTTAACCCACGTCTTGCTGGCAGTTGCCATTGCAACAGTTACCACTCACAGTCACAACAACAAAAACAATAGAAACCGTAGCAGCGTCTAATGTTGGCGCTAGCAGCGGGTTTGCGTTAAATCAGCGCGCGCAACGTCTGTCGCTGCCGTGTGGGACGTGCGTCATTAGGCGAAGTGTTAATGACTTTATAAGAACTTGCGCACACCACGCCCACTCGCGCCCATGCTCATCAGTGCCGCCAGCACGCCTACGCCAACTTGCACGTCTGTCGCCTGTCTTTGCAGCACGTCGGCGTTGCCTGCTGCCACGTTTTTTCGGCGCGTCTGCCGTCTGCATCTTGGCTCACTTTGGCCATTGCGGTCGTCTGTCATAAGTGTGCGTGGCTGTGTGCGTGCATCAAGTCCAAATGCACCGGCCGCGGCTGAATGTTTGCTGCGCGCGTTGACGCACAGTTT
Source organism: Melieria picta (assembly GCA_964056695.1). NCBI lineage: Eukaryota > Metazoa > Arthropoda > Insecta > Diptera > Ulidiidae > Melieria > Melieria picta. The sequence continues at coordinate 20,441,943 of OZ057398.1, read as the reverse complement.
AAATGTTTTCAATTAGCGACTCTGATCCTTTGCATAATAAGTAAGACGGAAGGCTGCATAGCAATGTGACTTGGTCCGGTTGCTGGCCGCACGAGTGTCAAATGCGCCACTTGAATATTTAGCGGCTGAGTGGAATTTCAAAAGGTGCTGGAAATGGAAATGCTTTTGTTTTGAGATTTCGACTGCAAGTATCAAATGGGAACTTGCTCAAATTGGCTGAAAATGTCGGTACAATGTTTGTTGAATTTGCATGAATTAAATAGATTAATGAATCAATGAACGAATGTTGTCATTTAATAGATTTTGTTCTGTGGCTGTGGGTAACTGCCTTCCAGCAAAACACCCCAAGGCGGGTTAATAATTAAATTAATAATAATAATAATAAGGCGGTTAGTTTAGGTTAAATTGGCACTTAAGATAATAAAATATATATATTTGTATACAGTGGCGCACCCAAGTTTTCATTTTCGGGGGTTTTGCAACTTTTGAGCCGAATACCATTCGAAACTATATTTTGTACTAGCAATTTTTGAGTTTGGGGGGTTTGAACCCCCAAACCCCCTGTGTGCGCCAATGCTTTTATCCGGCAGCTTTTCGATGCCTCGGTCAGTACAATCGCAGGCCTCTGAATACCATTGCCATGCCCGAAGAGAATGTTTACCGCCAAGAAAGCTCCATAAAATCTGCATAGGACCTTTTTTTGAACTTTTTAGTTGATGAAAGCATTATTAAAGGAAAGGAAATTATGGTCTATAGATCGATATTCTAGATTGTTTGAGCAACTGACCAAACATCTCTTGTAACTGTTCGATTTTGGTGCATGTTTGGGGCACGAGACGGGTCGACGAACGTTTTGTTTTGAATGAGTGGAATTCTCTTTTAAAAATCTGATCCCTTAAATCAAGCTGCGTCAATTCCAAATATACATTCAATGAACGTTCCATATTCCTGATGAGATATGGGCCCTCGAATTACAAATGCTGAATCGCACCAATTCCCATCTCACATTGACGGATCACATCGTAACGAGTGAGAAGGTATGATTCCACTAGTTTGACACGGTAACACTAAAAAAGAAAGTAAGTTTTCCATACCTACAAAGCGCACATATCAATCGGCTGATATCTCGAAAAGCACACATCGGGTTTGTCTTATTTTTCACAAAATAAATTTTTAAAAATATAAAACTTTTCACGATAACAAAAATAAAAGTACACAAAGAAAAAGTTGATAGAAATCTTGAAGAAAATAGAAATATTTAAAAATGAAAAACCGTCAAAATCACCGCAATGGTCTTTCAAGTGTGAAACAAGTCAACTGTCATCAGAATGTAGGAAAATAGATGAGCCGAAACCAACATTTGACATATTGAAGACCACCCTGTCTCTTTTTTTCTCTTCTTCATAGTCGATGAGAGATTTATAATAATTAATAATAATACAAATTAAAAAAAATATTTAGTAAGTAAAATTTGCTAATCAATAAAAAAATTAATGGAATTTTCTAAAATATTGAAATTTAGTAAAAATCAAACCAAAATTAAATTTAAATCGTAAATTTTTTTTTTAATACAATACTTTGCTTAGAAGCATAGGGCCTCAACAAGAAAAAGTCTTGTGTTGGTTACGTTAATCAGTTGAAATTCTGCCAGGGCGGGTGGCCAAGCCTTAAATGGGAATCGAACCCACGACCACTGAAACGGGAGCCCAAAGCACTTACGTTGTGCTACCGAATTGTAAAAACAAATCAATAAAATAGTTTTCCCATTGCCTTCACATTAAGGGGGTCCTGTAGTTTTAAATTTTGAAAAAATCGATTTTTTTATTTCATATTCATATTCATATTTCATATTTTTATAGTATAACTATCATAGAAAAAGTATACGAGCGGATTTTGTCGAATTCGTAAACGTCTCTGAGATACAGAGCCTCAAATCCGTCTGGTTCACTACGTCACGTACACGGTTTTAAAACTTTAAACGCGTTTTTCTCGAAAACACATTTTTTGACCATTGCGCCATGATTCCGTCGAAACTAATTGACCGATTCACTTGATTCTTGTTTTGCTGTATTCAAAACTTTTTGCTCCACGGGTTAACCTACGGAGATTGCGCTCCATTGACTAGCCGATTTTTGGGGGGAGTTTTTAGAGCAAAAAAAGGGCGAATTTCGAAAAAAAAGGTAAAACGATGCCGCGGGTCCAATTTTGATCAGATCGGGTTCATTATAGGTCATTCTTTAATTGGAGTAATGCTTTTTAAGAGACAATTTTTGAATTACATTTCAGACGAACAGGGACAAAGTTAGGATGGCGCAAACGCACCCTTACAAAAAAAACATGGCCGGTACTCAGCTGGCGGACTCCAACAGTGTTCGCGGTAGCACGTGAACAAATTTTTTTTTTATAATTCAATATGTAAAGAATAAATATACGAAGAATTATCTCATTATCATTTGCAGTTTCTGAAAAAAAAATCCCAAAAAAAGCTTTAAAAAACACCGTTTGTACTAGAGGACCCCCTTAATACGATAATGAGTTCTCTATAGGCTTATTTCGGATCTCTGGATTGTGCTTGAAAAATAAAACCACTTCAATTATTCAGCGCAAACGCAGTCAAAAACCAGCAATCACTTTATTTACAAATTTACACTTGTTTGTCTTTACACTTGCTACTACTTATTGGAGTATTGCATGTTTCCCCTTTGCTTGCTCAAATCAGACTCGTCCCCTGCGCTGTATGCGGCTGCCTTTTATACTTGTCTGGTTACCGCGCCGATTGTTCTCGCATATTCCAGTTGGACTATCTCTCGACCGTTCTCGCACATCCCATTACCATCGCAAGCCATCCTTGCCATATCGAAATTATAGCAAGTTTGCCGTACTCTAAAGTGCATGCCTAAAAGTATGCCCGTAAAAGCATTAATGCATAGCACAGCGACCTCATCGTTACAATATATTTTTTTATTTTTTTCCCCCACTAACCGATCTTTCTGTAAATTAATTTCAACACAAAAGGGTTGTTTTCAATCGATATTGTGGCTTCTTTTTAATTCTCGAAATTTTTAATTGATGAAATGTTGCACTAGAATACTTCAAAGAAGTGAAAACTTTAGATATTTCAATTGAATCAAACAATTTGTGCCGCATATGGCGAGGTGCATTCATTGAGCACATATCTGACGGTGTGTGGTAGTAAACCGATTTTTACAATTAAAGATAATCTTCAGCTACATTGCCAAAGAGCAGCAAACCAAATTGAAACCGAGTTTGCAGTTTTGTATTTAAAATTCAAGCAACGCAACGCAACGCTGACGCTGCAAGTACCCAGTTGTGGTCAACTTCGGTCTGAAGGTCCACACATTCGTTCATTCGATTTCGTTTCTTTTCGCTTCAGTTCTTATTTTGTTGCAATTTTTCGGCTTGATACGCTTTCCAAGAAGCAGCTAAATTAAGTTGAAGATTTAATTTTGATCAAAATCAAATTACATGTCAGATACTTGTGTGGGGTGCAGTGCCAAAGTCGATGGCGGAGTTGGGGGTGTGTGAAGTTGGCCACTGGGCTCCGGAAGGAAACGGTGTGCTACGCATTGCTGAAATGGCTGGTCGAGCGGCGGCAGCAGCTTTTGGCCAGAGATGAGCTGCGGGCGGACGTGCAGGCAGTGTACGAGGATAACAGGATTGAAGTAAACTTGATTATAACATTTGTTGCTGCCGCTGTTGGTGTGTCTCAGACCCAGCCGCGTGTCTATGTGTCTGTGTGTGTGTGCGAGGGTGCGTGCGTTTGCAATTTTCTTTCTATCGATACGGACTTTGTTTTGTTGTAATGCTGCTCATTTGCCACTGTAGTCCAAGGCCAAATTAGAGCGCAACACAATCCAGATCCAGTAACCGGTCGGAAGCACGCTGAAGTTTGGGCAGATAAGCAGTGTGAGAGGGCGCGCCGCACAGCCGGACAATCAGTTGTTGGACGTTGTTGGTGTTGCACAGTTCGAGTCGGCGATTGCGTGCTTCAGCTACTGTCATGCATGACGTGACCTCGACAATGATGCTGTCAAAGACATCAAATGGAATACCTAAATATATGAAATCAACAAGAACAACAACAACAATGACAACGACATCAACATTAAACATGATACAACGACATGAGCATTGCTTTGCGAGAGTCAGAGGAGGCAATTGCACCAGCAGATTCGAACAGTTGAGGGCTCAGCTGGACGTCACGTTGGCCGTTTCGACTGAATTTCAAGTTCCCGTTCGTACTGATTGTGTGTGTGTGTGTGTGTGTGTGCGATAATTTGCGTTCAAGTGTACACTTGCAGCTCACTTTACAGTTACTTGAAAGCGCAGCGCCATGAAGAAGCAGCATTGTTGTTGTTGCCATTGCGGCTTGTTGCATAGAATGCGAAATTCATTTCAGTGTTTCATGAATTACGCCAACATTCCCAGAAGCCAATTCATGCATTCGATAAAATCTCAGCACAAGTTTCACACAGCCTGCAGTCTTCGAATTGTGCTGCTTCTTATTTTGTGAACTGTGTATTCTAAATGCTGCAAGGATAAAGAAGGACCAAAGCGAAAACTTTCAATGTCCATAACAATTTGCATGAACGCGCGCATTATTGTGATTTGTAGACTTGATTAGTGCCTACGCGACCAGTGACAAGCAGATTTTTGATTTAAGTTGCCTACTAAGGGTTGCTAAACATAATCAATTAAAGCTTTAAGGGTTCTCAGCAGAGTTATCAGATCGTCTCCTAAGGTTGGACATATTCTTCTTACTTAAAAAGAAAATGTTCTCTTTTTTCATCTGTTATGCTATCAAAATGTTCACCTGGTAACTCTAGTTGCGGTGTTTGAAAATTAAAATGCTGACTAATTGTGCCAATCTTTTTTCTGGTCAGCATTGCAGGATTCTTTAAAATGAATGAAAGGCTAAAAAGATGCTTGTAATACAATTCAACATTTGAAGAATCTCGAAGCAAAGTTTGGTTTTTAAAAAAATTTATGGAAATACCAAACAAAAAAAATAAAAAACCGATACAGATTTGAAACTTTTTCACAAAAAAATTTAAACACATATTTTTTGTTTTTTAGTCTATTGAGTAAAAAATTTTAAAAATACATGGTTATCAAGAAGTTGCTAAAACTTTCAATATAGATTAAGAAATGATGTGACCATTTTCGGTTTTAGTATTTTCTTAAAATTTGCAAAGCTGAGGCTTTTATTTCACTTTTAATTTAAAATATTTTTCTAAATTAAGAATCTGAAAATTGGAAAAACTTAGTGGAAAATATATAAAAAGTATTTGAAAGTATGTTCCTGGATTTTTTTTTATTTTAAGCAGCATTCTTTCTTTGTCGGATAATGTAATTACATCCTCCGATATCTTCCGATCCCAGAAAATAATTCAATTTGAAAGGTGGTCTAAACACCGATTTTTCGACAAAATTTATTTTATTTATCCCTAAAAGTATGCAATCAGCATGAAAAATTGATAAAACTGCACAAATGCAAAACATACATTTTTATTATTATAATTTTGATTGCAAAACTAAAGGGTCCTAAGACAATTTCTGTTACTCTTTGCAATTATCAATGTTGACGTTACCGATTAAATGTAAAATCTGAAAAATCCAAATCACCAAAAATGACGAAAATTGCAAATTTAAGTCTCAGGCATTGCCAAACTAGAAAAGTTTAAGAACAACAAAATAGAGATTTCAATTCAGCAGACCATGATTAACTGATATACCAAATTTTATGAAGAACAGACCACTCCTTCTAATTTTGTCCCGCGGTTGTATGGAGTCGAATCACTGTGCAGGGTGCTAATTCTGAATTGAGAGGAATAGTTTTAGTGCGGCTAAAGTGCCACACGGACGGGGCCTTGGCTTTTGATGCTTTCCATCTCTATAAAAAAATCCTGCACTCTGAATAAGTCGACAGAAATCGACTGCAACACTCCAAGCTGGTTTGTATTCTCTTTTGATCAGAAACAAACTATACTTCAACTATTTATTCTTCCCAATGCTAACTTTTTATATAAATTCTATAATGTAAATTTATATTTTTCTATTTTACATGATTTAATGTATTTCTCACTGCAGCAGTGCAGTGACTTGCTTTGATCATTTTGCAAGAGTATTAAAAATTAAGTGGGTTCTCTAGACTCTTGCGTCATCGTATTGGACAACAACAAAAGCATTTTACTTTCTCAGTTCATTTCCCTAATATATGCGAACGTGTTCTTTATCGCCAGCCAAGCTGACCCTGATCCGATTGATGCATGAAATTGTTTTGGGTTTCATGCATTTTGAGTTGCTGTGTCCGCTCCACACACACACACACACGCACACACACATACATACATGTGATTATTGAATTAGTTGGTCTGCTGCGAAGCATCGAGACGCAACCAAACGAAAACTTAGTACAAAGCAGGTCCTTTCGAACATTTCGTTAACATTTTCATTTGAATCTCGTTTTCGTTCGCATTCGCATTCGTTTTGGTTTTTAGTTTCGACGGCCGGCGCATTAAGGCCGATTCGTATCGAAATTGAATGAGAATATGCGCAAATCAATTATGGAAATACGCTGTGCAAGGTCCGCTTCGAAGCGACTAATGAAAATCGAGAAGAACTTCCACTTGGGCTGACTGACTGCTGGTCGCGATTGGAGTGCGCCCACAGCTGCAAGTCTACCAAAATAAATATTCCATTCGCTGTGTCTGCTGGTGGAAGCGGCAAATTGCCGGCTAGCTGTGGCATCTTGTGAATTTATTGGCCATAATGTTTAAATTGAATGAAATTAAGCTGTGCGCGACTTCGCCGAGGGACGCATTCAGTTCGAATAAAACATGCGCGTCTTCATTCGCATGCACACATCCACACATATGCACACACACATATATGTGGCAATTAGTGAATTCGTAATTCAATGCTCAGAGCATTTTGCATATTTGCATTGCACACTAACTGACAGACAGTCGAGGATTAGAGGGGAAAGGCAGCACAGGGTGTTAGTTAACTTTAATTGAAAACTAATTGAAGACGAGCGAGTGCGCAATGTCATCTAAATGGGAGGTGAACAAGCCAAGGGGAGGGGGGAAGGTGAAAAAGTCAAGATGGAGAAATGACATTAACCCTTTGAGGCTTAACCCTTTCAGTCACAATGTCCAATATATTGGACTACAGCCCATACAATTCATACAGAACGGGTTTATTTTCATGTCGGAAAGGGTTAAAGTTCGAAAGGCGTTAAGGACTTAAGTGAATTCCATCAAAGTGAAACTTTAAAAATTTTGAAATAAGGTTGAAGGAATTCAATTAACCTCAAGAGAGACCACTTGATGTCCTCTGGTGGTACACTAAAGCGGCTACTACAGACCGAAGAAGACAAAAGTCCAGTTTAAGAGTTGTGGGTTTTAACGTGGAGAAATATGTATGATGTAAGATGTGATGATGTAAAATTTTTAACCAACCATTAAATGTCTTCTAGATAAAGAAAACCCATTAGATTGACAAACACCAAATGGAACCACGTGAAAACGGAAGAGAAGGAACATGTTAAGTAAAATTTCTTTTACATAAGATCTGGTAAGTTCAGTTGACGTTTTCTGGTAGTAACATACAAATAGTTTAACTTGCAGTATACTGAAGTCCCCTACTACAGTCCTAAGTTTTTGATGAAGTTTGATACATGCCGCCCTCGATAGTCCAGCGGATACCGCGCTGGCTTCTCACACCAGAGGCCTTAAGGTTCGAATCCCCGATCGGGCTGGTGAAACACTCGTCTACTTTTATCGCTTTCCCCATGAAGCAGATGAGAATTACAAGAATCACACAAGTGCGCTTTTGGCAGGCAATGGCAAAACCTCAAAGAGTGAAAACTGCTAACCGCCATTCGGATTCAGTGTTAAACGGTACGTCGGCTTCCTGTTTGAAATGTGTGTTGTACACATGTTGAAAAACAGTGTTGCCTTCACAGTTCAAACGGGTGGAATTTGTGATATCACAACGGGCCCATATAGAGGCCGAAGTGTGATACCTAAGTTTGATACATGGAAATTTTAGTCCAGTTCGAGAAGCTTTGAGTCTTAACGTAGAGAAACGTGCTGAGTATTTATATTTCCCGTCTATGGTCTAATAGGTAAAGAAGCCATCAGACTATAAAATGCGTGTCTGAACTGAGAGAGAATCTCTAGAATACATCCTAAGCCATTAACTGTGTTTTGAGCTATGGGAGTGTCCTTGGGAGACTTTGTAGAAAAATTTATCAGGACATGCTAGGCGATCACTTCTTGCATGTTCCTTTGTAGTCAGTCAAATAAGTGGGTCTATTGATTGCCCGGATCTTTTAGCAAGAATAGCTTTTAATGTCCCTAAACGGAATCTGCGGAGGGTGGATACCTTTCATTTAGATGTTCCTAGGACGAACTATGCTAGAAATGCACTTCTATCTGGGGCTCTTTCGGAGTTAAACAATGTTACCGAGTTTGATGTGTCACTTCCGAAGGCTTTCTTCTTAAATAGTTTAAATCAATTGTAGTTGGTATTTATTAATATTTCCTATAGTCAGTAAGGACATTTTTTCATTGGCTAAATAAATAAAAAAATAAATAAATAATCGGGTTAGTCCTATCGGGGAATTGCGCCTTATAGCCACGCCGCGAGGTAGAAGCGCACTTAGCGAGCATTTTATTTTCTATGCCTTCGAAATTGGTAAAAATGGCTATCCCAAAGTCTTTGACCTTCTTCTCGATAGAACCAGGCAGGCACAGAGAAAGCAGACGATGGTTTCTTTCTTGTCTGGCGGGTATTGTGGAAGATGTCCATTTGTTGTTATTTTAATATGTATTATGAATTATTAAATCGATTTGAAGTGTTTATGTGATCGCCATGGCCGAATAAAAGTTAATGAGTTCGCGGTTGGGGTTGCCAGGATATGGTGTTAAATTGTTCAACAGAGAGACAGATAATTCCGATATGATGATCGATAGAAAAGTTCTCAGGGATATTGAGTGTGCTTAGCATAAAACGATCGAAGCTGAACACTGTGATCGACATTAAGGGATGTAATGTCTTTGAGTCTTTTTACATCAATCAAGCAGATCATGGAAGTTATTACTGTACAGATTATATAGTTTCTCTCTATTTACGTAGAGTTATGTCTGCAGGAGCAAGAGAGATGAAGCAGGAACATTCTCTGTGATACTGTCCACCTGCCAAAGAATGATTTTTGCTATAGTTCAACCCCGTTAAAATTTCAAGCACAATGGGTTACTTAACCCAGAGATAGTTTTTCAGACTTCTCTTAAAGCCGTCTACCGATTAATAAGTACTACATAGTTGAAACTGTAGGTTATGGATCAATATTTCTTTAGACCTATTTATGTTTACTTTTTCGACCTCACCAAAACCCAACCTTCTCATTTGAAAATATATGTACCTGGTTATTCAATAACCGAATACCTGAACCCTATAGGAGTAGAAATATTTACGTAATTCTCTGTGGAGCCTGTTGACAATTACAGTGTATGCTAAAAAACCATTTTTTTGGTGTAAATTCTACATTAATTGTATTCCGGCCATGTTTTCCATGTAAGACGTCAGCTCGAAGGCGGTTAATGTGAGCAGCGCGAGAAAAAATTTGACGCAACAGCAAAAGAAAACGGAAATTAACTTGTTCTTGTGTTAATTTTGAATTTTATTAGAAAAAAAAAATGCCGCACTACTGTTGCGGCAGTTCGAGCTGTTCGTTTGTAAGCTGATCCGTCGGCTCGATGCTTCGCGCATGGATTTTCTTATGCGGGGCCGGCGCGGGGCCAGAGTGCAGCGCATTGCTTTTCATTCATTTTCGTTGCCCCGTATTAATTGACTTTCTTTTCCGACCCAGTTACGCAAACATAACTTTTAATTACTTAAAGCATTCCTCTTTACTGCCGGCTTTTGCTGCCGCTTTGCGTTTCTTCTTACGCTCGGCTCATCAAGGCGCAGTCCGACATTGTTCTGCCGCAAAAGGGTCCGCGTACCGCAGGGCATCTATGGGCATTTCTGTGTGTGGGTGTGAGTGAGTCGGTGTGAGTGTTGTAGTTGATTTCCGTTTCAGTTGACTTAACTCGGGTTAAATATGCACACTGCAGTTGGCGCGCTTTTTTATTGTTGTTATTTTTTCTGCTTACGCACGTTGCGTTGTTGTTGTTGTTCTTGTTGTTAGTGTTGTTGTAATTGCTGCTGTTTCTCATCGCTCTTATTAAACTTTACGCAAGTTTATCGCAATGAGCAGCGGCACCAAAGTCATTCCAGAGTTGCCAACCGACCAGCGGGCCAAATCTAATTACCTCCCCCACAGCATATTGTTTATGTGTAAATAATTTATGCGGTGGTGGCGAGCGAGCAGCGGAAAGAATTTGTGCAAAGTTCATTAGTGGCGAGATATTCGATTATTTGATTAAAATTTTTGGTGCCCGGCGTGGCGCGGCGCGACGTTGGCGCTCGTTTGCTTGCAGCACGCAATTTTCATTAAAGCAAAATTTGTTGCGAAGAAATTTCGCCAGCTACGCCAGCACTTCCTGCCAAGTCAATCAGGCATCTCGCTCTTTCGCTACTGTGCTCGCTTTTTGTGCGCGCGGCACGTTGCTTTATTATGGAAATTCGCATTTTTATACCCTGCACCGAGGCGCCCGGAAGTGTTCGCACAAAGCACGAGAATTGTAACGTCCAGACAAGCTTTGGTCATCACAATTGTTAGCGACGAGGATGAGTCGATGACGAATCTGAGGATGCGCAGGATACTTTTTTGTATCCAAGGTCATCTTGTTACTGATGAGGAAGCGTCGATGCTACTTAGATCTCTCAATCTTTGGGTCCACAGGACATTTTTTCGTATCCAAGCTTAGGTTATCGTATTTGTTATTGAAAAGGAAGCTTCGGAAACAGGACACAGGACATTTTTTCGTATCCAAGCTAAGGTCATTGTACTTGTTATTGACGAGGACGAGTCAATGCTACTCAATTCTGTCATTCTGAGGATCTACAGGACATTTTTCGTACCCAAGCTAAGGTCATTATATTTGTTACTGAAAAGGAAGCGTCGGACACAGGACACAGGACATTTTTTCGTATCCAAGCTAAGGTCATCATACTTGGTTTTGCCAAGAAAGTGTCGATACTACTCAGTTCTGTCAACCTGAGGATGCACAGGATACTTTTTCGTATCCAAGCTAAGGTCATCTTACTTGGTACTAAGGAGAACGAGTCGATGTTATTTAGATCTCTCAATCTGAAGATCCTCAGGACATTTTTTCGTATCCAAGCTAAGGCCATCTTACTTGGTACTAAGGAGAACGAGTCGATGTTATTTAGATCTCTCAATCTGAAGATCCTCAGGATATTTTTTCGTATCCAAGCTGAGGTCATCTTGTTACTGATGAAGAAGCGTCGATACTACTTAGATCTCTCAATCTGAGGATCCACAGGAAATTTTTTCGTATCCAAGCTTAGGTTATCGTATTTGTTATTGAAAAGGAAGCGTCGGACACAGGACATTTTTTCGTATCCAAGCTAAGGTCATTATACTTGTTATTGACGAGGACGAGTCAATGCTACTCAATTCTATCATTCTGAGGATCTACAGGACATTTTTCGTACCCAAGCTAAGGTCATTATATTTGTTATTGAAAAGGAAGCGTCGGACACAGGACATTTTTTCGTATCCAAGCTAAGGTCATTATACTTGTTATTGACGAGGACGAGTCAATGCTACTCAATTCTGTCATTCTGAGGATCTACAGGACATTTTTCGTACCCAAGCTAAGGTCATTATATTTGTTATTGAAAAGGAAGCGTCGGACACAGGACATTTTTTCGTATCCAAGCTAAGGTCATCTTACTTGGTACTAAGGAGAACGAGTCGATGTTATTTAGATCTCTCAATCTGAAGATCCTCAGGACATTTTTTCGTATCCAAGCTAAGGTCATCATACTTGTTATTGACGAGGACGAGTCGATGCTACTTAGTTTTGTCAATCTGAAGATCCTCAGGACACTTTTTCGTATCCAAGCTAAGGTCATCTTGTTACTGATGAGGAAGCGTCGATGCAACTCAGTTCTGTCAATGTGCCACTTTTTCGTACCCACGCTAACGTCATCTTGTTACTGATGAGGAAGCGTCGATGCTACTCAGTTCTCTCAATCTGAGGAAGCACAGGATACTTTTTTGCGAGTCGATGCTACTTAGTTCTCTCTGGATCCACTGGATACTTTTTGTTCTAGCTAAGGTCATTATACTTGTTAATGACGAGAAAGTGACGATGCAGTTCTCTCAATTTGAGGATCTACAGAACACTTTTTCGTATGCAAGCTAAGGTCATCATATATGTTATTGACAAGGAAGTGACGTTGCATCAGATCTCTAAGATCGGCAGATCTCTCAATCTGAGGATCCACCGGGCACTTTTTCGTATTCCAACCGGCCGTTATACTTTTGCTCATGACAAGAGTTAAATGGATTGCGGGCAGTCTGAAAGTGTCTGAAAGACGGCAAATTAGGTTGGCATTGTGTTGGCAATTGTCAGGTGTATTCTATGCAGACTTGAACCATGGACTCTGTGCTTTGATTTACAGAAAACTACTGACTCTATTTCTTTGAATTTGTCTGAAGGGGGGCGAATTAGTTTGGTACTCCTTTTGCAGTCGCCATCGTAGACTTTGTGCTCTGATTTAGTGGAAACTTCTGCTGTTAAGTTCTTGTAAGTGTTTGATAGGCGAAGACCAAAGTTGGCATTTTCTTTGTTATTGTCGGACGTTTTCTTTGTAGACTTGGAGCATAGACTCTGTGCTCTGATTTGAAAACTAGTGACGATAATTCTCTGAATGTGTCTGAAAAGCAACGACTCAGTTTGGCATTTTCTTTGCTATAGTCGGACGTTTTCTTTGTAGATTTGGTGGAAATTACTGGCGTCAGTTATCTGAAATGTTTTGAAATAGTACACTGCAGTTTGATCTGGTTGGTCTTTCAAAAGCTCCATTGAAGCGTAGGCGCAGAGTGGTATAAAAGAATCTGTACTTGCAGCACATTTTCCGTCGAGCGATCCTTAAAATGTTTTTTAACTGTAGAAACTCTCTTTCCATTTGCGATTTTGAAGGTTTTGGTCCCTGTTTGTGCAGGAAAGGACTAAGTGCCAGTGTGAGTCAGTGCTGCCAATGAGCAGCCTAACCCTTCTGGTACTTAGAAACTCGGCGCATAAGAACCAAGCATTGATCGAAGTGCCCCGAAGAGTTGAGTTCTGGGTAACATTTGGATGCATTGAAGTTGAAGAAATTGTCTTTCTCCTTCTCGTTTTTGCAATTTATATGAAAATCAGTTTAAAATTGGTTCCAAATTTTTTGTAGGGCACTCAACGGACAGTGACCCGCGAGAATATCAATAAAAAAAATAATAAAATAATCAATTCAAATAAAGTATGGAGTGTTCTCTCTCAATGGAATCCAAAAGTTGATTATAAACATCTTTATTAAAGTAAAATGAGAAAAAATTTACTACAGCGTTGTAGTGAAGCGCGTTAATACGTCGAGCAACGCCGACCGAAACACTCTCACTGATTATTCTTCAACTCATCTTTGTGTATTTTTTTTATTAATACGCGAGCGTTTTGTGCGTTTTTATTATCTGCGCTACAATGTTGCCGCGATGGTGGGATGTGCCGTTGAAGCTTTTGTTGCTGCTGTTGGTTCCGCCAACAACTTTGTTGCTGTTGCTACTATTAATGTTGTCGCCGTTGTTGGCACTTTGTTGGCTGTCTTTCTTGCTCGTTCCATGGTAGATTGTTTGCACTGTTGTTGTGTTATTGGTACAAGTAACAATAACAACAGTGATCTGTTGTTGTTATTGTTGTTATTGTCGGCGAACGTTCACAGCCGAATATTTTAGCATATCGGCATTTCAATGCTTCTTGGAACGTTGCATAGAATCATAAATTCTGCGATAACGTCAGAAGAATCACTTTTGAGATTCTTTAAGTCGTTGTGAACTCATCAGTAACAATTTACGTGCAAAGCTTAGTAATTTGGAAACAGTGGTTATGAGTTAAGCGGTGTGGTGCGGTTGTGTTGTTGTGGCGCCATTTTTTGCGTTTAAGTTCTCTGTTTATTTTTACTAAACTCATATAACTTTTGATTGTTTTGGAACAAATTGTTGACATTTAAAATGAAATTTAAATAATGAAAACAATTTTAGTGCTAAATATTTGTCTACGAACATTTTTCGCCGGGTGTTTCCTAAAAAATTGTCTATCTAATTGAACTGGCATTGGCTTAAAAGGTGTTAATTAACGATTTTGTGACTATTTTTCTGGCAATTTAGTAATTATGGATATTCTTTTTGTTATTCTTCATGCAGTGTTGAAACTTTTATTTCCGCGCGCCGGCAGATAATTGGCGGCAGATAATTAAATAAATTAAAAGCCAATATTTGACTTAAGCTAACTCGCACCATCGTCAGATTAGTGTTCAATGCGATGACTGCATTGTCGGCTAACTTTAGCTTCAAACTGCGGATTATTTTAAATTGCAGAACTGTAGCTAATATAATAATTAATAATTAGCCGACCGAATGCATTGCACTGGCAGCAACTGTAGCAGAGTTTGGCTGCCGGAAATGCGCAGAATTTGGCTAATTGGTTGCACGTAAATTCATACACACGCCGACAATGAATGCAACCACCAAACCCACTAACTACGTGATCGACCTTGATCGGGTATTGGCATACGCGACTGTCTGCGTGTAGATGGAATCAAAGCAAAGTTAAAAGATCGCTAACCGAATTTGAGCTCAAAAGGCATTTTGCATAGACTTGTTGTGTTGTGCAATATTTGGGTATTTCTATAACAGTAAAATAATAACCTAAAAACTACTGCCACATATTAAGATGTGCGTGAATGAACCCTGTAGGAAATGTAATGGTAATGTTTTCATATAATTGTTTGCCTTGACGCTGTAAATGCATTGTGAAGTTTTAAGATTCGTTTAGTTAGTTTTAAAATATGCGTTTCTTATAGTTAGGTAGGAACATTATACAAAAAATAAAGGTAGAGCCAATGCTTCTTCTCAGCCACCATGTTGCGCATCTGACACTAAACGATTTTTTGAAAATTAAAAAAAAAAATTAAAAAAAAATTAAAATTAAAAATTAAAAAATCTATCGAACATTTTTTAATACTGCAATGAATTATCTGCTGTTGAATTCGCATTAACATTTTTATACTTTCGCCCAAAATATATTAGTCACAGTGAAAGGTCTATTCTGATCTTTAAAAAAGATCTTAATATTCTTAGAACCTTAAATATCTCTAATTTAATATTATATCGAAGTGGCATCACGACTCAAGGTTTTTACGAATATGAAAAATGTCTATAAACACGTTTAGTGTCAAACAATTTGACAGCGGTTCTACCTTTATTTTTTGTATCATGGGTAGGAAGGTACGTAGGTGAGTGGATAGGAGTGTCTGCCGGAGACCACTTAGGCTATGAAGGCCCATTCTGACACCACAATCAATCGAACTTAAGTCCGCTTACTTATTTAACCAGTTTGAACTCCATAAGTCTAAGGTAGACTGTAAAGAGTTCCATCAGCTAGATTCCCTAGATTGAAGAGAAAGTTGCCGAGGTAAGTCTTTCTTTTTCTAAATAATACAGGACAACTCATTGGATCAGTATGAGCTCCTTACGAAACGAAGCAGACTGAATAGTCCTATCGGCTAGATTCCCTTGATTGTCGAATAAGAAGTTGTCCGGGTAAGTTTTTCCCTCTTCTGGATAAACGCATTGAACCAGTTTGAGCTCCTTACGAAACTTAGTAGAGTGTCGGCTAGAACTCTTAGATTTACAATCTAATAATTATTAAACAAGAAGTCGTGAGTCTCTCTTCTTCTAGATAATGCATGACCACTCATTGAACCAACTCAAGTAGATGGTAAACAGTCCTATCGGCTAGATGCCCTAAATTGTTGAAGAAAAAGTTGCCGACGTGAGTCTTTCTTCTTCTAGATAATGCAGAACAACTCACTGAACCAGTTTGAACTTCTTACGAAACCAAGTAGACTGTGAAAATTCCTAATGGCTAGATTCCCTAGATTGTCGTAGAAAAAGTTGCCCACGTGAGTCTTTCTTTTTCTAAATAATGCGGCACAAGTACATAGAGAGTGATGTGCATTTTCGTGCTCTTTCTGGTCCATACAGTTTCGAAGGAAGTCATTAGAAAGCCAATCCAACCTTCAATTAAACAGTGACCGGTCAGATCACAAATCGTTTGTTATAGACAACATTTTAAAAGAAATGTGTTTTAGAAACAAGATCCACTAATTTGGCAACACAGAGAAGCCATTTCATGAAATGAAAATAAATTTAATTTAATAATTTTTTATTTTGGATTATTTTCTAAGACTTTTTAACATTTTAAATTTTTTTATTTGAATGATACATTTTAAAATTCCATTTTTATTCCCTTTTTTTAGTAATGTCAGAAAGTTTCCTAGTGGGTCTGAAAACATTGGTACATATGTGTGTGTGAGTTTTTGTTGAGCTTAAAATAAAATAAAAAATAAGTAATTAAAAATTTTAACGAATATAAAAACTGTTTCACCTAGTGACAGAGATCAAGCGAAATCAAATTAACATTGCAAATTTTCATTCAAAAATGAAGCCGCAAGCATGAATTCAATAGTTGAGGGTAGGTCGATGAAGTGCAAATGGGCAATTTAGTATCTCATGGGGCCGTTGTGCCAGTTAGAGACTTGCAGTACAGACTTTAATATTTTTCAATGATTTTACTGTCTAATACAATTACGGGGAATCCCACTGTAATGCGATTAGTCATTAGTAGGGATCGGAATTATATGCAAGTGCATATTTTTTTGGAGCTTCCGATTTGAACGGGACCAAGACAGAAACTATTTTTATTGAAAAATATTAAGAATGAGCTAACATATGCACTGCATATTTGCATATGTTTGCATATTTTGCATATTTTGCATTTTTTGCATAGTTTTTGCATATAAATCCGATACCTACTCATTAGTTATAGAGCACGCAAGCGTGGTTTTGGGCGTTCAAATCCTTCAAATAGTTTTTACAAAAATTTTGGGTGGCAAATATGGGTTCAAATCATGTTGGAATCCTATGTGCACTCCTGATCTAGTAAATATAATAATCACTTTTTAGGGCACATTAGCATATCAACACTTCTAAAAGACATAAATACCATTTAAGTCACAACACAGTGACACCAAATTTTGAACTCTACTGTTTGCCTGTTTATTCGGTCTCTCTCGCATCTCACATCTCACTTTCGCTATCAGCTCATGGATCAAGCAATTTACATACTTTAAGCCACTTTATACACATTATTCAATGTGCCATGAGTGGTCATGGGCCTCAACATTGGTTGACATATTAAATTAGCAAATACAGTCAACAATCGCATAAACTCATTAAATTCTTTCGATAATTTGGCTTTTAAATTGAGTTCCCAATAAATCTTTGGCACTGTTTGTGTCTTTTTATGGCTCCTCTAATATTATTTACTCAACTGTTATGCAATATACCGAATTTGTCTCTGTCGCAGCGACCACCAAAAGCTGGTTTTGCCTTTCTGAATTCAAAATAAAAGATCTGATTGTTATATTTTAATTATTTGTTTTATTTTTCGTTGCATAGATTTAAATAATTCGCTGTTTGCATACAAACATCACTTAATGCTATATTCCAACGCAAGTCTTGCATACCAAACACCGGACCCCGCATTGCATTGCACCACCACTGTCATTGTTACTGTCCCTGTCACCGCCCTACCCTCTGAGATTGAGGCGCAGCGCTGGCAGATACGTGTTGCTGGCTTCGACCGATATCTCGTTATCCTTGTCCCCTTCCGACTGTCTGTAGCGATAGCCATTGAAGCTGGCGGTAGCCTGTGTGGGCGCTTGGTTAGGACTCGTCGATATCGATGTGTAGTCGTATCCGCTGCCCTGCGCGTGCGCACTATCGGGCTTCACCGATGACGTCTTGTAGTCGTATCCGCTGCCCTGCGCGTGCGCACTATCGGGCTTCACCGATGACGTCTTGTAGTCGTATCCGCTGCCCTGTGTCTGAATACCATCTGCACCGTCAGACTTTGGCGCGCCACTGTCGCTGTCCGAGTGATCATGGCCTTGGCCGCCTATCTTCAGATCGCCGGACACTGACGTCGTAAAGCCGGCTCTTGGCTGTATGCTGTCCGCAGGGTCGGCCTTTGGGCTAATGCTGGCCGGACTGCCGGGCCGCACTGTTGCGTCCGGCACTGCTGGCGACATTGAACTTGTCAAATCGGTGCTGTCAGTCGGTGCCGCGTTGGTGCTGCTGGTGCTCGATTTATCGACTGCGACTGTGGACCCTGTTGTGGCGGTAATGGGTCTTGTGCTCTCCGGTGCATAGTTCGTTTGGACTTCGGTGGTGCTAGACGGTTTGCTGGTCGTTGTGGTCGTGGGGGTCTGTGATTTGGATTTCAGACCGAATCCACCGCTAAAACCGCCGCTAAAACCACCGCCGCTGGACAGCAAACTGGTAAAAAGGCTCAGTTTGCGGCTGATTATGTTTGGCAATTGGAAGTTGTTGGAGCTCCTGAATGATGACGATGAGGATGGCGATGAGGATATGGATGTTGATTTTGACAACAATGATGACGATGACCGTGAAGACGATGATGATGACGACGACGACGAGCTACTGTCTGAAGAGGGCGCTGAAAGTTTCAGAGAAAATACACAGGAGTTGTAGTATGCAATGGATTGGATTAAATTTTTCAAACTAATTGTGGCATTCACCATATGTGGCAATTATGGAAGAATAAAATATTAAGTTTTTAGTTTTAGTCTTTGTTAGAGCTGATTTTTTTTTTTAATTTTAAAAATAGTTTATGTCACTTTGACACTGGCAAAAACACATTCAAAATCCATATTGCAATTAGCTTTCACTTTCGAAAATATTTCTTTGTTGCACTCTTCAACTCACCTCGGGTGGTCAGTCGAAAGAAATTAATGAGAAACGGTTTGGCTTCCGTTGTCTGCAACACGGTCGCCATTGTGCCAAGCACCACCAAACAAATCAACAATTTTCCCATCTTTTCGCAAGTGTTTCACGTCTTAAGCGGTCGCCGTACGATTTCAAACTGATTGTGCGCACCGGACAAATTATCCGCTTTAACTTAAGCGTGCGCGCCCAACATTGCGACCAAATTACCATATGAAGCTGTGGGGCGTGTTGTTGTTGTTGCTGGCCATTTCGCTAATTCTTCCTCTTCCTCGGCCACTTCCACTTGTTACTTCTATACACGTCTACTCGTACATAGTTCTGCGCTACGCGGCTTTTAGCATTGAAAACGATTGGTTTTGTTTTGGTTTAGTTTTGATGTTTTTTTTTTCGATGCTGACTATGTGCTAGAAACGCGTTAACTTGACGATAAGTGGTAGCTGAATAAGGAAGACGAACCGCAACAAAATCGTCAATCAAGTCAAGCCAATAAATGACGGATGGGTTTAGCATTTTCTAATTATGTAGCTCGGCGATAAGTTCTAACAGCTCAGAGCACAGTTGCAGGAACTAACGAAAAATAATAACAACAAATTGTAATTGTGAAACAATAACTTGTTGTAAGTTGTAAAATAAATTGACTGATAAAATATGAAAATAAAATATGATATATGACAGGCATAAAAGTGGTTCCGTACAGTGGGTTTAACCCTTTCGCTATTTTGTTGCCATATGGCAACATGCTACTTTGTGGACGTGTGCATCCTCTATGGTTGCAAGAATAAACTTTTTTGTTGGTCTTTAGAATAGTTTGAAATTTTAGGAAAAATACGAAATTAATAAACTGAATATTTAAGTTTAAAGAAGAGAAGTATACACGTTTTTTAATGGTATATCTTGACATAGTAAAGGAAGAAGAAGCATACAAAATTAGAAAACTTTTTAATTTGACGTTTTCTTTCAATTTAGATACTTTTTTAAATTTTGGCTAAAGTAAATGAAAAAATATTAGTTTTATGTTTAAGTAATTATTACAGCCACAACGATGTGGTTGCTCTTATAGAAAAACACTGTAAAATACAGGGTCCGATTTTAAAAATTAAAAAATGTCTAATGGAAAGTTGCTATATAACAGAAGCCTAAGACGTAAAATTTAAAATTTTAACTTTCCCCAGTAAAAACCTGTAGCGAAAGGGTTAAAGAACAAAGCCAGATTTTCCAGATGAGTGTAAGCCATTTCAATTTATTCTGTTGAACTGATCAATGTTTTGTAGTACCAGAAGAGTTCGTATTTTTATAATAATAACTGGTGGCGGGTGGTCCATGTGAGGGACATGTGGTGGGCTACTCACATTGGAACGTTCGAAGATTCTGAACAGTGGGTTGCAAGAGTTTTCATCAGTGGCGTTCACCATCTGTGGGAAGAAATTTATATATTTATATATATTTATATATTTATATTTTTTTATTTTGTTTTTGTTTATTTCATGTACATTGACTGACGATATCTTGGTTGGCAAACGAGAGTATAAATGACCAAATGAACATATAAACAAACGTGCCGACGAATGGACGGAAAAACGTAGATTAGGTCAAGAGGCAACTGGTAATCTTAGTTATAAGTCGGAGTACAATGAACAGCAATGCCTACGTGCTTCTGTCCATGGATACTCCTAACAATATATATTCTAATTTTTCATAACAATAACGTCTTCTAATGGACTTTACATAATTCTTAGAAACCTGCTCTATAAAATATATAAAAATTAATAATTAATTTTTAATTGACTGGCACGACAGCCCGCTTACGCGCGACTAAGGCCTAGCTTCCCGCAACCACCCGTGTTGTGCGTGTGAATTTGTACGCGGGTGGAAGGGACCTACAGTTTTATGCCGGTTCCGAACGGCGAGTTGGGAGCTTTTTCATAAGCAATTTTTACTCTCAGAGGTTTGCCATTTCCAGCTGAGAGGACAGCCACCGAAAGAGAAAACGAGTTTTCCCGTTATTTTTTTAGGTGTTATTACACCTAATATATATAAAAATTATCCTAAACTTAATCATTGTAATAGAAATCAAAGTTCATCAAACTAGCATCACTTCTCTCCACTATTGGCCATCTTTTGTATGAACCTGTAGCGTTCTTCAACTTCTTCGTTGCAATAGAAGTGGATGCGTACAACTGAAAGCCATTTCGATGAAGAATCGTTTTGTTGCCGCGTCTCCCCTCGCTACTGTTTTGCATTCCACTGTGTCGTTTATGGTTCAGTTACCTGACTCGCTTTTAGACTTTCCGACTTTTCAGCCGACACATTAACGCACACAACGTGCTGCTGGTCGTCTGTCCATTATGTCAAGTCAAGTCTCTTCGCAGCTTTTATGATTTGTGCTGCGGTTCTCTTACAGCTCCCTCATTGTTCAGTTTATTTGTGACTGTTTGTTTTTTACTGTTGCGCCACACGCACAGCTGCCGTACTGACTGACACTTTGCTCAATTTTGGCATAAATAAAATCACGTTTTTGATTTTTCATCAATTTCCTGGTGTCGCCTCATTAATTGACTGGTATTTCATGATTTCGCTGGGTCTTCTTTGATCGCTGTGGGCGCGTGATTCACATCGTTTGCTGGCGGCAATGTTTCGACGAAAATCTATAACACACAACTATTAACCACTCATGTATTGGTGTATGTGTGTGTGTTAAAAAACTGGTTTTATGCAAGTATTCAAATTATGATGAGCGCATATAGTGACAAAAGCAATGGAACTAGTTTCTAATAACAAAAATATATCCCACATACATATATCATCAACAATGTCGATAAACAAACATAATTTCCATAATTATGTAATTTTCGCATGAATGAGACGACAGAAACGTTGATAAGCTGATTAATTTGTTAGGTTTGCATAAAGTCTAAATTTTCTCTTACCGTATTACAGATTACACTGTGATACAAATGTCTAATTGCCGTATAAGAAACTTGAATTTAAATTGCCTTGTCGAGTCTAAGTCTAAGTCTAAGTCTAAGTCTAAGTCTAAGTCTTAGTCTTAGTCTAAGTCTAAGTCTAAGTCTAAGTCTAAGTCTAAGTCTCAGTCTAAGTCTAAGTCTAAGTCTAAGTTTAAGTCTAAGTCTAAGTCTAAGTCTAAGTCTAAGTCTAAGTCTAAGTCTAAGTCTAAGCCTTAGTCTAAGTCTAAGTCTAAGTCTAAGTCTAAGTCTAAGTCTAAGTCTAAGTCTAAGTCTAAGTCTAAGTCTAAGTCTAAGTCTAAGTCTAAGTCTAAGTCTAAGTCTAAGTCTAAGTCTAAGTCTAAGTCTAAGTCTAAGTCTAAGTCTAAGTCTAAGTCTAAGTCTACGTCTAAGTCTAAGTCTAAGTCTAAGTCTAAGTCTAAGTCTAAGTCTAAGTCTAAGTCTAAGTCTAAGTCTAAGTCTAAGTCTAAGTCTAAGTCTAAGTCTAAGTCTAAGTCTAAGTCTAAGTCTAAGTCTAAGTCTAAGTCTACGTCTAAGTCTAAGTCTAAGTCTAAGTCTAAGTCTAAGTCTAAGTCTAAGTCTAAGCCTTAGTCTAAGTCTAAGTCTAAGTCTACGTCTAAGTCTAAGTCTAAGTCTAAGTCTAAGTCTAAGTCTAAGTCTACGTCTAAGTCTAAGTCTAAGTCTAAGTCTAAGTCTAAGTCTAAGTCTAAGTCTAAGTCTAAGTCTAAGTCTAAGTCTAAGTCTAAGTCTAAGTCTAAGTCTAAGTCTAAGTCTAAGTCTAAGTCTAAGTCTAAGTCTAAGTCTAAGTCTAAGTCTAAGTCTAAGTCTAAGTCTAAGTCTAAGTCTAAGTCTAAGTCTAAGTCTAAGTTTAAGTCTAAGTCTAAGTCTAAGTCTAAGTCTACGTCTAAGTCTAAGTCTAAGTCTAAGTCTAAGTCTAAGTCTAAGTCTAAGTCTAAGTCTAAGTCTAAGTCTAAGCCTTAGTCTAAGTCTAAGTCTAAGTCTAAGTCTAAGTCTAAGTCTAAGTCTAAGTCTAAGTCTAAGTCTAAGTCTAAGTCTAAGTCTAAGTCTAAGTCTAAGTCTAAGTCTAAGTCTAAGTCTAAGTCTAAGTCTAAGTCTAAGTCTAAGTCTAAGTCTAAGTCTAAGTCTACGTCTAAGTCTAAGTCTAAGTCTAAGTCTAAGTCTAAGTCTAAGTCTAAGTCTAAGTCTAAGTCTAAGTCTAAGTCTAAGTCTAAGTCTACGTCTAAGTCTACGTCTAAGTCTAAGTCTAAGTCTAAGTCTAAGTCTAAGTCTAAGTCTAAGTCTAAGTCTAAGTCTAAGCCTTAGTCTAAGTCTAAGTCTAAGTCTAAGTCTAAGTCTAAGTCTAAGTCTAAGTCTAAGTCTAAGTCTAAGTCTAAGTCTAAGTCTAAGTCTAAGTCTAAGTCTAAGTCTAAGTCTAAGTCTAAGTCTAAGTCTAAGTCTAAGTCTAAGTCTAAGTCTAAGTCTAAGTCTAAGTCTAAGTCTAAGTCTAAGTCTAAGTCTAAGTCTAAGTCTAAGTCTAAGTCTAAGTCTAAGTCTAAGTCTAAGTCTAAGTCTAAGTCTAAGTCTAAGTCTAAGTCTAAGTCTAAGTCTAAGTCTAAGTCTAAGTCTAAGTCTAAGTCTAAGTCTAAGTCTAAGTCTAAGTCTAGGTCTAAGTCTAAGTCTAAGTCTAAGTCTAAGTCTAAGTCTAAGTCTAAGTCTAAGTCTAAGTCTAAGTCTAAGTCTAAGTCTAAGTCTAAGTCTAAGTCTAAGTCTAAGTCTTAGTCTAAGTCTAAGTCTAGTCTAATCTATTCTATAATGCGACTTGTCAAACTTACTGTTGAACAATGTCACATTTTACAATTTATGAAGTACATATGTGGAAATTATGTTACATTTTAGATTAATTATGTTAGAATTTTTTATTCCATTGAAATGTGTGTTGGTGAGCCAAAATTATGTATTTGTGTATTTCAATGGTTTCACAATCCATAGAACAATAATAGAAAATTTTTAATAAAGTAAACATTTTTGAAACAATAATTAAATAAAATTATCAAAATTCATTAACATAGATAAAGTTCTCGTTTGAAATTTCCTACAATACTTAAAAAAAACCAGGGTTATTAGAATTAGCAAGTTGTGATAATTTCATTTGATGTGATTAAATCATTTGTGCTACTTATATGTTTAGTTGTCTGACTTCTGTTTCGAGCAAAAATTCTATAATTTCCGACAGCTCTGCATAGATCCACACACAGTGCTATCAGTGTCAACATTTTAGTTTTGCTAACGTTGCTGTTTGATTGCATGAGGAAGTAATTAAATGTGTGGAATAAAAGATGGTAACATATAAATTTGTATTGGGGCAACAACACTTATTTATTTAATTATTTATTGGGGATATTAACGAACTGCATTGAAGATGCGGAGCAAAGCAAACCGTTTTGTGTGCAAAACTGAACCAGTTCTATGGCGTCCTTCGATGCTGAAATGCAAAATGAAAGCTTCAGTTGCTCACATTAAATGAGTGACATATTTATTCAAGAGTTTAGCTTTGATGGAAACACAAAATTGTGGGATGTTTTAGTGTTCATTAAATATTTTCGCCTTTGGCACGTGGCTGGCCAAATGGGTCAAGGTTTAGGTGCTGCAGAATCATTTACATAACTTTCAAGTCGTTCATACCACGTATTGTGAGCAACTTATAAAGCAGACAATTGTATAAGAAATCAAGAAGTGGGGCAAAAAAATCAGTGAGATTTAGACACAGCTATGACCGTTGACGCATAGTGATGGTGACTTAAAAAATGTGTGACTACTGGTGACTATTAAAAATGGTTTAATTTTATTTTTTGCCGTTGTGTATTTACTTCTGTTGAAGTCATTTGGAAACATATGAGTTCATATTGCTACAACTGCCTGGCGGCAGTAGCCCCAAGCATTCCTTAGTGCACAAAGGCCATCAACCACTTACAACTTTGAATGCTTTGAAACCAGCATTAATGAGGCACTTTTGAATTTCCATTCAAGTAGTTTATTTAATTTAAAATTCGCCGAAAAGCAAATACAGCATTACTTAATATGTGTGTAAATGATTTATTTGGACAAATTAACGATAATTAACTGAAGCTTTCGAAGAAAAAAATGTAAGAACGAGTTGAGTCACTAATTGAGTTAAGTCAGTTCAACACTCGCTTAACAATTAGTTTGTTGGTAATTGCTGTCAATAGCCGCCACTAATGGCCTAATAAAAATATTAAATAAAAAATTAAAAGCAAAATTGAAAAAATAGTTAATAAATTCTAAGAAGTACGTCTTCACGTCCTACTTGAAGCTTGGTGTCGGCGACGTGGCGTTAATGTGTTGCAAAGTCATCAAACGGCGCAATGTGACATAGCCTAATGTGACATTGAACTTGACATTTCTGCCCTGAAAGGTGTGAGTGAAGAGTGGAGCGCACTGTACAAAGTGGCGCTCTCTCTAGCAGAGCGTTATTAGCTTTGGGCGCATCGCTTGCCGGTAGCTAATTCAACATAAACAACAACAACAACCAAAAAGACTTCAACTTAATGAATTCTCCAAGTGCGAACTTTTTTTTGTTTTAAGCAGTGAACTTAGCTTTTAAAGCTTAAGTTTTAAATTGTGTGGAACAGTTGACATGTGAAACATGGGCGCTTTTAAGTACTTTTGAGGGTAAAACGGGGCCCACTAATTTGAGAAACTTGGTGCAAAGAAAGCAATTATAGTCTATGCTGCTTTCTGCTTTCTCAGCGGATTTAATACTAGACAAAATGTGGGCAATGAAAAGGAAGCTGAAATGATATATAACATTAACCCTTTCGACCCTGAATTTTACCCTGTGTCTCGATATTACTTTTTGGTATTTAAATCATGAAAGACTTGCCTAAGAAATGTGCACACGACATTTGAAGTCGTCACGCCTCTTTGTTAGAGTTCTGGAGCTAGTTTACTTTTGAACAATTTTAGCTTAAAACGTGTTATACTACGTTTACATTGAGCCCAAATGTGTGATTTGGGCAAAAATTCTCAAATGCGAAGCCAAATCACGCATTTCCCCATACAAATTCAAATCTACGAAATGACTCATTTCAACAAAACGACGAAGCAAATGCGATAAAACATGACCAATTTTATCGAACGCATCACAAAATGAAAGTGCTTTCAAAAGCTCCAAAAGCTTTTGTTCTTTTTGACAGTTCAAAATCAAAACAAACGAAAATTATCAAAATGGAAAATTTGAATTGAAATTTTCGTCTGCTTTAAATATGTAGAATATTCTAAGCATGTAAGGTGTGTAATATACATGTATTCAAATATCGCAGTGTGTAGAACATAGAGGCAGCAAAAAAGCAACAAATTCTTTAGTCAGTAGCCGGAAAAGAGCTGATCTATGAGCTGCGGTAAGAGGACATGAGCATTGAGCATTTGACATTAGTTGCCACACAAAATGCAAATGAGGCAATGTAAAGACTTTGAAATGACTCATTTGAAACTACGCATTTGGGTTCAATGTAAACGTAGTATTAAATAAATTTTGTATCAATATTTTTTAATTACAGACAAATTATTTAATATTTATGGAAAAATACAAAATTATCACTTTTTGATTTTATTTAACCATTCTCAAAGTACAAAGTACCATTATTAGTACAATTTTAGCTTAAAACGGGTTATATAAATTTTGTATCAATATTTTTTAATTACAGAAAAAATATTTAATATTTATGGAAAAATACAAAATTATCACTTTTGATTTTATTTAACCATTCTCAAAGTACAAAGTACCATTATTTAGTACAATTTTAGCTTAAAAAAAGGAAAATAAATTTTGTATCAATATTTTTAATTACAGAAAAATTACTTAATATTTACGGAAAAATACAAAATTATCACTTTTTGATTTTATTTAACCATTATCAAAGAAACAGGGTTTTGATCAATCAATTCGTAGACTTCAATTAGAACACAAACTTTCTCTGATATCGCTGCAAACTATTGGAAATTATTTTGGTGATAACAGTAAAGTTTTTGTAATTTGGTTTGAATTCACTTCTAAAAATATTAATTTGTTGGTGCCTACTTAAATTAAACCCATAAATCAATCGTAGCTTTTACTATAAGATGACAAAAAGGTGAAGTTGCTCTCAGGCAACTTTGGGGTCGAAAGGGTTAATTGTCAGTGCTCGGCTCTACAAGAATACTGACTCAGTATCATAGAATCTGTCCAACATAATGAAAAGTTAGTTACCACTCTCTTTCCTTGGAGGGACTCACAATAGGCTGGAATAGTCTTCAAGTTGAAGATAGACACAATTCCTGTCGTCAACACTCTTCTCGACATAACCTAATTTTCGGAAGAATGATTTCTTAGAGATTTTTATTAGTGTAATAAACAGAAGCAGCTGTCGTTCTGCTTTAGTATAATAAGATCTAAGATCACACAGATATAACTTTATATATAGTAAGCATATAAATCTACCAGTGCTGCTGGAAGATGACTTTTCTAGAATCTGCTGTGGTAGAGACGCGGAGTAGACTTGACTACCTCTACTTGGCCATATTTGGGAACACAATATTCATCAAATTAATTCTTCTATTACCCTGACATGAAAATACTTGTACGAATTTCTACTTACTGCTTCTTCTACTTAGTCTCTTCGTACGTCAGCCGGCTGGTTTGCGCAAATTCATCGAAAATTTTGAGATATGGAAATTAAGTTTGGACTTTATCTACTGGGAGTTCAACTACTAAGACTTCTTCAGTACTTCAGCATATGAACTTATAAGTACTATTTAGTACTGAGAACTGATAAGTAGGGTTGTAGCCAACTTTTTAGTAGGAAAGGCCCATTTAAGGACACTTTTGAATACGGAGTGCATTATTACGACTCCTTTGGGTAAAAGATCATTATTATTATTATCACGGTCGCAGTGGTTAATAGCCGTAAATGCTACATTACACGGCTCTTAGATGCATCCTTACATACAAGAAAAATAGTACTTCTAGACCACTTATAATGAAACTTATCCAGACTTCATTTCAATGGTCGATTTAAGAAAATTCAATAAAGAAATAAATGTCGTGGCATGTAATCACTCACTTCCTTGTTGTCTGTTGCGCTCCGTTTCGTACAAAATAAATACATACAAAAATAAAATATTTGTTAAAGCGTTTATTTGACTTTCGCTTTCTCATTCTCGTTCCATTGTCATTCCCCTACAGTCCTCTGTCCTTTGTCGTAGTCGAGTCGTTAAAAACGGCCGTTGCCAAGTTTGTGGTCAACTAATGAGGCGATGCGGCGACGCGGCGAAGCGTTGGCGGTTAACCGCTCAAACGTCTTCAGAATAACGGCAACAGCCTGGCACTGTCGTTGACAGCAGTAAAAACGAGCCAAAAAGGCAAAGGAAGAGTGTTGGGGACAATGTAAGGAAGCAGCAGTGAGAGGAAAAGTGGTGTTTGAAAATGCCCAAAGTTCACACCTCATAGCAGCAGCACTGGCGAGCAATCAAGAATATTTGTACAATAATAACTGCTTTATAGAATAACAATAACAACAAAAACAATAATGAAAACATAGGCGCAATGCAACCGACCTGATGTCATTAATCAGTACAAATGGTGCAAGTTGGCATTTTTATGAGCGTTCGAAGAAATGTTGGTATGGTGTGGCTGGTTGGTGCATGTGTGTGTGTGTGTGTTAGCATTTCCGGTTACATAAAACACGCATGTGAACACTTTACGGACACACATGCCCACATATGCACTAAGTAATGTTTATACTATAAGTACGTGTGCTGCGGATATGCTCCGGCAGTTATGTTGTTTAAGTTTGTATCGACGCAGGAAAACGTTGCCTTGCAAGCCTAAAATACTTACATACATACTTACATACATATAGAATGCATGGCATTTGGATTAAATATGTCGCTTCGTTGCAAAGTGGACGATACGGCCGACTCTGCTCGTTGTTACTTCAGTGAGATTAGCGAGAAATGTGGCGTCAAGGTGAAAGGAGGACGCGATGGTTTTGGTTGCCACTATTTTATTTTTATATACTATTTTCTCCATCATACTATCTAATCTTTCTAATTTTGTTTGGGGAACCGACAGACCTGTCGAGCTGCAAAATTTATGCCAGGATCAAACGTTCGTTAGGGTAAACAATTTGTGAATGGGACTCCTGTTATCGATTTTTAGAACCATCCCAGGCAACTTTTGGTGCCTGATCCGCATAGGATGGGTTATATATCTCATAAGACGTGTAAAATGTGCAGCATACTCCGCTCCTGTCTTGCTACCTTAAGAAAGAGTTTGAACATTCTGAGCCATGTCTGAGTTCACCAGACTAGAACGGGTTAAATAAATTTTGTATCAATATTTTTTAATTACAGAAAAACTATTTAATATTTATGGAAAAATACAAAATTATCACTTTATGATTTTATTTAACCATTCTCAAAGTACAAAGTACCATTATTAGTACAATTTTAGCTTAAAACGGGTTACATAAATTTTGTACCAATATTTTTTTTAATTACAGAAAAATGATTTAATATTTATGGAAAAATACAAAATTATCACTTTTTGATTTTATTTAACCATTCTCAAAGTACAAAGTACCATTATTAGTACAATTTTAGCTTAAAACGGGTTAACACTAGAAGTACCGAGCGGTCATTTGACGGTTTTCAGTTTTTGATTAACCGTAGCTCGAAAACTCCTTGACTTTTAATATTTTGCACTAACAATATTTTGCAAAATATTAAAAGTCAAGGAGAACAAGATTCGTAACTTAAACCGTTTTCGAGCTACGGTTAATCAAAAACTGAAAACCGTCAAATGACCGCTCGGTACTTCTAGTGTTAAATAAATATTGTATCAATATTTTTTAATTACAGAAAAAATATCTATTATTTATGAAAAAATACAAAATTATCACTTTTTGATTTTATTTAACCATTCTCAAAGTACAAAGTACCATTATTAGTATAATTTTTGCTTAAAACGGGTTAAATAAATTTTGTATCAATATTTTTTAATTACAGAAAAATTATTTAATATTTATGGAAAAATAAAAAATTATCACTTTTGATTTTATTTAACCATTCTCAAAGTACAAAGTAACAGTATAAGTACAATTTTAGCTTAAAACGGGTTAAATACATTTTGTATCAATATTTTTTAATTACAGAAATATTATCTAATATTTATGGAAAAATACAAAATTATCACTTTTGATTTTATTTAACCATTCTCAAAGTACAAAGTACAATTATTAGTAAAATTTTAGCTTAAAACGGATTAAATAAATTGTGTATCAATATTTTTTAATTACAGAAAAATTATATAATATTTATGGAAAAATACAAAATTATCACTTTTGATTTTATTTAACCATTCTCAAAGTACAAAGTAACAGTATAAGTACAATTTTAGCTTAAACGGGTTAAATACATTTTGTATCAATATTTTTTAATTACAGAAATATTATCTAATATTTATGGAAAAATACAAAATTATTGATTTTTGATTTTATTTAACCATTATTAAAGAAACAGGGTTTTGATCAAACGCGCCCAATTCATAGACTTCAATTAGAACACAAACTTTCCCTTTTCGCTGCAAATTATTCGAAATTATTTTGAGAATAACAGTAAAATTTTTGTAATTTGCTTTGAATTCACTTCTAAAAATATTTATTTGTTGGTGCCTACTTAAATTAAATCCATAAATCAATCGTAGTTTCTGCTATAAGATGACAAAAAGGTGAAGTTGCTCTCAGGCAACTTTGGGGTCGAAAGGGTTATGAAGCTTCATCGAAGCCCACATTTTCTAACTGATCATTACTACAACTCATAAAGGGGATCATTACTACAACTCGTTTGGTATCATTAAAAGCCCAGCAGAAGTCTGTGTGTGTCCCATTGGTCAGCCACTTATAACTTTCTATCTTCTCATCTAATCTTAAAGCCATTTAATATTTTGGCAATTAAGAGAATTTTGTGATTTTTTCATAATAATAAACTTTAATTATTTTGGCACTCCGGAGTGCTTCGTTGCATTGGACATCTTTACAACGCAGTTGCATACTTAAGTCTACTTAAAGTTCATGTCGGTTTTAATGCCGCACATTAAATCTCTGGCAAAGTCTTTAAAGCGCAGAGCTTTCGCTTTCCTTGCGCGGCCTTTGCTTTTTCGCCAAGTTCCGCTGGATGGTTGCCGCCGTCGGCGAAGGCTCTTAAATAAGCCATTACCCAATGCCATAATTTGATTTTATGAACTTTCTTCTTCGTTCGTCTTAGTGGCTTACTTTGCGCGCTGCCTTCTCCCCATCGAGTCGCACTACCACTTTCCCCACTCGGCTGGCGCCCATTGTTATTGGTGGTGAGTGGTGAGTGGTTTCCTGTGCCTGCGGTTCATTCCAACACGAGTGCGCTTCAATACGCACACGCATGTGTGTGTGTGTGTGTGTGTGTGCGTGTTGGTGTTGGTGTTTGTGTTAAGGTTTCGTTGAGATTTATGTGCAAAAATTGACTTCTGTTGCATTCGGGTTCATGAACTCGGCCAGAACGAGGCGTACGTCTTGGTCGCTGTACCAGCGCAGCGCAGCCAGCCAGGCAGTCAGCCGGCCAAAACGTCGGCATCAGCCTATTCAATGTGCATTAAAGAGCCATTTGATTTATTCGAATGTAAAAATTATTGCCCGTGCACCTCGCTGGTGTCGGTGATTTAGGGTGTCTGCTCGAGGCCGTACGTGGCTGCTTCGCTTCGCTTACCAACACGCATGCAAACATACACACACACATACACACAAAGCACATGCACGAGTGTGTGCAGAGGGGTGTGCGCCCGAATAAGAAATGTTGCCGGTAACATCGATTTGAACTTTAAATGAAGACAGGTTAAAATGTGGGAAAGAAACGAATGCGTTGGCTATGTGGAAAATCGTATTTAAAGTTCAATGTGAAATGTGGTCGGTTGAAAAATGGCTGAGCAATTTACAACTACAACACATGTGAACTGAGCCGAGTTAAGTCTGTTGATATATTTGAATTTTCTTTTAGCTAATGTATGACTAGTACATACCAGACGCTCAGTGATTTGTGGCATAGGCAGAAATAAATAATATAAAAAATATTAAAAAAAAATTGTCATTGGAAACATTGATGAATTGAGTATTTTTGTAAAGATAATTTATCAAACAATTACATTTTTTTGAAATTAGTATTGAAATGTTGCAGGTGGTTTGAAAATCGTACTTATATTCTAACTTAATTGGCCATAACGTTAGGTCTGCTGTAAAAGTTCTCACCAGACGACTCTACCAAAAGATGATAGGGCCTGCTCAACTTGGTTCTTCCACCGGAGACACGTTCTTCCAACTACCGCGTCGAACAACTTTATCATGGTCCAAAGATTTTTGTATACGTCGCAACGTTCACCGAGGACGGGCCCGCGTAACCCCAGACGCTTCTGCCGCCATTTTGCATAAAACTCACAATAAATAATTGTTTTCCATACCTCAGCATGCGCTTAAAAAACCCTTTTGGAAAGAAATCTTCTAATATTTTTCATAGTCACAGAATAAATCATTAACGTTAGGCTCGGGTGGGTATTTTTGCCAAACGAAGTGTATAAAATTACGAAATTCAAGTTTAACACTAGAATACCCGACAATCTGGCATACCTAAAATGTCCATTTTAACTACAATATTGTTTACTGACTTTTTTTTAAATTTTATTTATTTATTTAATTTATTTTATGATTTTATTTATTTTATTTTATTGGTTTTTAAGTAGCAAATATGAATAAATGCACATGAGATTAAATTTAAATAAGTACTTAATTTTTATTTTTTTATGGTTTACAAAGTAAATTAATTTAAATATAATGGCGTACTTTTCACATAAATGGGATCAAATGGAATGAAAAATGGAATTTGGAATTTGTGAATGAATTTTGTGAGAGAATTTTGGATTGAAAAACTTGGGAATTGTCACAACCTACTATTATATAATTTTTTTAAATATTTGAAATAATTTGAAATTTTCACATTTCGCAATTGAAGATGCATATTTGTCTATTTATCAGTAAGATTTGCGAAAATTTTATATAGGTAGTCAAAATGACTATTTTTGGGCATTTAAGGTAAATTTTGCAAAATTGGGGCAAACCATTTTTTTTACAATATTTTTAATTTATTCCATGTAGCTTTAAAGACACGTAAGACATTTTTTAAATAATAAAAGTTATTTACAATTGACACAATTACAATTTTTTTTGTTATTGAAAGCTACTTTAGAATTTAAATTAAATAAAATTTGAATAAATTGAAAAAAATTAATTAAAACTTAAATATCCAAAATATCACCTGAGTGGATTTAACACTAGAAAGATTGCAAGTTTTCCATACCTACAAAGACTACATATTTTATGCGCTGATATCTCGAAAAGTACATATCGGATTAGGCTAATTGTAATTGTAGAACCCAAATTGTAGCACTAATTACACCGTGCGACAAAAATAAAAAAAAATTTTCACACCGGAAAAAATCCATATGGGACCACTAGAGACCAAACATAGTAATACTACGTACTCAGTTTTTCATTTCTACATTCTTTGTCCTTTTAAAAGGACTTCAAAATTTTGAAGGGGATAAAAAATTTAAAAAAATATAAAAAATACTTAACCTCGTTAGAATATGGCGATATGTATATCAAATGAAAGAGGAAAGGCTCAAAAATTAAAAAAAAAAATTGACTTTTTATCTATTTGGAAAAAAAGGATATGAAAAAGGTTCTTTAAAAATTTTAATCCTTTATATCCTTGAAAATTTATATAGAATTTTCTTGAAAAGTAAGTATGTTAAAACCCAAAATCTCCTTGATCACGTGTCAAAATGTCATTATTCTCGCTTCATTGATTTTTTATCTATTTATTATTTAAAATACTGATACGCAAATAAATTAGAATTTTTGTATTCATTAGACTTGCAGCTTCCGCCTTTTTTTTAATAACTTTCCAACCAATAAAGTTAGAGCAATGAAATTTTGACAAGTGATCAAGGAGATTTTGGGTTCTAACATACTTACTTTTATAAAGGATTAAAATTTTCAAACCGTGAAAAAATAAACCGAGAAAAAAATAAAAGTCATCAAAGCAAAAGTTTATAGAAATACTAAAAAAATACAGATATTTAAAAATGAAAAACCGTCAAAATGACTGCAATGGTCTCTCTAGTGTTAAGTAAGGCGAAAGTTAAACAGCTCATATAGCTTCTGGTTGTTGTTCCTAATCGATATATAGTTTTAATTTTCCTTTCTTAATGCACCATTAATTCTACTTAAAAACGTAATGGCGCCCTCAGTACTTAAAATTTACTTATAGGAAAGAAAAATCCTAGAAATCCTTAGAAATAAAAATCTTCGTTCGACACATTCTGCCACTGCGCTCATCTTTACTCAGAGAATCGCTCACTTTTTACAGCATTGAAAGCTTCCATCTTAACACGCACACCTTTTAAATATTTCTGCAGCACATCGCCAACAAAATTCCAAACAATTGCAACACATACTCGAATACTTGCCTACAAATACATAACTGCCATTCCATACCTACGAACAGTGCCGGTGCCGCCACACGTCTGAATAGTCCGTCAAATTGCAATATATATGAAGCACATTTATACCCATACACCGTTTGTAGCCAATTTGGTGCGGTGTGTCGGCGCACGTCTGCGCCACAACGACAATCTTTTGCCGGTTGTGTGCGCGCACACTTTTAATTTATGCCGCTTACGTGAATAATTATGCCGGTCGGCTGGGCGCTCTCGGTAGCTCGCATGCTGCCAACGTGCAACGTGCTTTGCATGCCATTGTCGCACACTATTTATAGATCGCACAGATTTCTGACTACCCATTACTTAATTTTGACTTCATGAAATGCTGGCACACAGCCAGCCACAGCCGATCGCAAGCTGCGACACAACGTCTCCGGTGTGTAGCGATTTTGGTTATGCGGAAGATAGACTCGATGCGATGCGACGCGGCGTCAACGCATGATTGTCGCCCCTCAAGCGGGAGCTGTCAAGCACACCGTCGTCTGGCACGCGCATGTAAAATTCTTGGGCCTCCTCACACACCCACACACACACATAGAGCGCGAAACATTGGCACAGCATTTATGGTGCGAATCGTCACTAAAAATAATGTCAGCAAGTGTGATGGGCCATCAATTGAATTGCAATTTGGCGTTGATTCTATAGTCAAATCAATCTCCGCTTCCGGAGTTGACACAGTATTCCGCAATTAGTGGGCTGCTCCGAGTGTGTTGGTCCGCGGAACGAATTAATTCATTATTCTTTTTTTGTTAAAAATTATTTCAATAATTTTAAATCAATTATAATTAATATTCTTCAATCGTTTTTTAACAACACTGTAACTACGCAACAGTACTTAAAAGCTCCATAAATATTCAGTGAAACGGGTCTTCAAACATGACTTTGTCAAAAAAGTGTTTTCAGTTTAAAATTTATGATTTCCTGTCCTATAATTGTTTTTACTTTATTTATCAATACAATGCATTTTTCATAGTTAAAAACTGTTTCAGTTTTATTTGTTAACCTCAAAAAGTTGTATTTGTAAGATTTACATATGTTGAGAGTTTGGAATATCTTAATCCTTTCGACCCAGAATTTTGCCCTGTGTTTACCATATATATTACTTTTTGGTATTTAAATCATGAAACATTTGTCTAAGAAGTGTGCACACGACACTTGAAGTCGCCACGCCTCTTTGTTAGAGTTCTGGAGCTAGTTTACTTTTGAACAATTTTAGCGGGTTAAATAAATTTTGTATCAATATTTTTTAATTACAGAAAAATTACTAAATATTTATGGAAAAATACAAAATTATCAGTTTTTGATTTTATTTAACCATTTTTAAAGAAACAGCGTTTTGATCAAAAGCGCCCAATTCGAGACTTCAATTAGAACACAAACTTTCCCTTTTCGCTTCAAACTATTGGAAATTATTTTGGTGATAACAGCAAAATTTTTGTAATTTGCTTTGAATTCACTTCTAAAAATATATATTTGTTGGTACCTACTTAAATTAAACCCATAAATCAATCGTAGCTTTTGCTATAAGATGACAAATAGATGAAGTTGCTCTCAGGCAACTTTGGGGTCGAAAGGGTTAAGATATTTCGTAATCACTAATTTCTTATAAAGGAAATCCTTGTGGGGATCACAGGGTCCTGCTTGGTTACTTTGGATTGATAGTAGCCATGTCTTATATGACTATGTTTCATGACTTGGCGTAGCGTGAATAACTGGTTGGTAGAGGGAGGCCGTGTCTCCGTTGGACCAAGTTGAGGAGATCTCTTGGTGTGACAAACTGGAGAAGGCGCGCACAAAGCAGGGGCGCCTAATGAGAACTTTTGCGGCAGGCCGTAACCCGGCACGGGTTGTAATTGCCAGTTAAGTAAGTAAGTACAGTGCAAGCTCGATTTTCGCGACTAATTAAAAACCAGACATGTCGCGAAAACCGAATTTTCGCGATAACAGAACCCAAAATTTTGTTGAAAAATTTTATGTAATTTTTAAAATTACAATTGTTTTAACTGATATATTTACATTTTAAAAATTTTTAAAGAAGTTGGAGATTTTGAGTTGCTTTTTTGGCAAAGAATTTTTTAAAATAACAGCTGAATCACGTAGTTCATATAGTGCTGTTGTCGGCTTAAAAATCCAAAAAGGTTAATATACCAAAAGGCGGCGATTTTTTGGTTAAAGACATTGTAATAAAATTAAAAAAACAGATAAAAGTCGCGAAAATAGAACCTCGTTTTTCGTAAACTGTCGCGATTATAGAACCTGCAATGTTAAAAATGAAGCCGTCGCGATAATGGGTAGTCGTGAATACCGAGCTTGCACTGTATAAGTATCTCTCACTGCTCTGATATACATCCATCCATTCACAATAGCTCCATCAGTTCTATGGTAAATTGCTTTAATTTCTCATCCAATACGAGAGTTTTGTGTGTCTGTGTGTGTAGTTTCCGAATTCTTATATACAGAACTTTCTGAGACCTTGCCTTGATATCATAATAGATGGCCAGACAGCCATCAACTGAGAGCCTCCTGAGATATTTTCAGTTTTTTTTAGCCTATCAACAGATCAGATAAGTATTCTTTCTATAACTTGGTCCGACCATAACTACATAGATTTCAATTAATATTTTTTTCAATTTGCTTAATTGCTGACATGTCTTGTATGTAGTTGTTCTTATAATTCTTGTATGTAGGAGATTCGCTGGGCACACATACTTTTTTAATTTGTGGGACTTTAGCAGTGTCTTTGTAGCAGTGTGGACTTGATCTTGTAACAGGTGGGCTGACAGTCCTCGATTGAGACATCAAGATAGCTTTTCAAAGGGCGCTTTGGTGTGGCCTATCAACAGCTTGAATAAGATTTCTTTCTATAATTTGACCTCACCATGTTGTAACTAGATTTTCATCCCTGAAGGAATATTAAAAATTATTTCTATTTGCAGTATGGACTTGATCTCATAATAAGTGTGCACTGTCAACATTGATTAAGATCATCAAGAGAGCTTCTCAAAGGACGCTATTGGATTGGCCTATCAACAGCTTGAATAAGATTTCTTTCTATAACTAACATGTTGTAACTAGATTTTCATGACTGAAGGAATATTAAAAACGAATTCTATTTGCTTTATTGATCTTCAGTTGCAGTGTGGACTTGATCTCATAATAAGTGTGCACTGTCAGCGTTGGTTGAGACAATCATGAGATCTTGATTGACGAAGGTATTGGTTTGACCTATCAACAGCTTACATAAATCTTTTTTCTCATTAAAACAAGTTTGAAATCGCTCGAAAAATGTGTCTATTCAGAATGTTCCTGTGGGCATCAGAGCTTTAACCAATGACAAAAATTTCACCAATAATAAAATTTCAAACACCAATTAATTTTCGTTTTGTAAAATACAATTTTTATTGTAAAAATTTAAAATTGTTTATCGTTTCCAGGTATTTACAAAATATTTTAAAATAGGTAAGTTTAAAAAAAAAATCGCTTTTATAAACATGTACGTTTCTGTGTGTGAGTGTGTGTGTTTTTTAGTGTTCTGACTTAGGGTCTGTAGTAGTAAGCGGCCGACTTCGAGGCCGTCGTTGCTTCGGGTTCGGGTGCCGCCTTCGGTGCTGGTTCAGGAGCGGGTTCGGGTGCTGGCTCTGGAGCCGGTGCTGGTGCTGGTGCTGGTGCCGATGTTGGTTTGGGCTTTGGTGGCGGTGCGGCACCGCCTTTCGTAAAGACGGGAATGATGATTGTTTTCGTACCGAGCATTGGTTTCGGCAGACTGGGCAGCAAACCGCCAACGGCGCCAACTGCGCTGCTCTTCAGGCCGCCCAAAGTGCTCGCAGCCGTGCCAACCAGTCCGCCCACAGTGCTGACGGCGGTCTTTTTGAGACCGCCCAGCGTGCTGGCCGCTGTGCCGACCAGACCGCCCAGCGTGCCCACGGCGCTGCTCTTCAGGCCGCCCAAAGTACTAGTTGCGGTGCCCACCTGGCGCAAAAGATTCCGTTTAAGATTTTGTTTCAATTGCACCAAACGACTCACCAGCGAAGTGACGGTATTCAATTTACCCGACACGGCGCCGGTAAGACCGTCCAACAGGGCATTGGGCGCGGCAGGAGCGGCGCCACCTGCAGAATGAACGGATAGAACGATTAGTGATGAGGTAAAGTAATTTTTTTTTTTGGTGCGCGATAATTGAAGCAAAAGCGAAAGCGTGCAGAAAATGAAGAAAGATTTGGATATATAGTGAATGTTTAATGTTGGTTGTATGTTGCATGTTAATAATGAGATTGGTATGGTTTTTAAAATTGTGTGCAAATATAGCGAAGAAAAAAATTTTGAAAAAATTTGAAAAGTCAGAAAGCTTTAGTCTTTTAATCGGGAAGTAGTCCGGTTTACCTCCCGATACTAAACCGAATGTAATACATACATATGTGCCTATTTTTTATGTATGTATTTATATATGAACACTAGAAGAAACTGTGCGAATAGAAAATATTCAGCGATGGACTTATTTTTCTAAATATAATAAAATATTAATTTAATTTTTAATTATTTGCTACCCTTAATATTTCTTATGATTGGCATATACTTTACTCGTTAAATTAAGTAAGAGAAAGTGCTACAGTATTGTTATATTAATTTATGATTATTTTTATTTACAAATTTTGTAATTCAATTTTTAATTAATTTATTTTTTTTAATTTTTTTTATTATTATTATTTTATTATTATAATTATTTTAAATTTTATTTGTATAAAAATGTATTTAAAAAAATTAGTGTCCGACCGAATATTCGGTTTCGGTTTCGGCCCTAATAAGTGGTTTCGGTTTCGGTTTCCGTTTCGGCCAAAAAGTGGCCGAAACCGAAACTTTCTATAATATTTTTTACATTTTATTGTGTAGCAGATATATAGTGAAAGGAGGAGTAATTTGGATGCCACCAATGTAAATAAACTTATTTTTTTAAATATAATATTAAAATATAATATTAAATTATTTCATTTTGAATATTAGCGAGTAAGGTACGAAAGGGTGATTTTTTCATGTTTATGTTTTTAAAAAATGAATAAATTGTTTTTATTAACAACTATTTATTTATTTATGTTATGTTTGTTTGTTTGATCTTTATTTATTTAATGTAAAATTCGTTTGTCGAAAAAAATGCTTAATATGGTGATTTTTATTTCAACTAGAAAGTTTCGGTTTCGGTTTCGGCCGAATATTAAAAAAAAACCGAAATTCGGTTTCGGTTTCGGCCCAAAAAAGATGTTTCGGTCGGACACTAAAAAAAATATTTAATTGCAAATCGCTCAAATTCTGGTTGGCCTATTGCAAAGTTTTGTGTCCCATGTTATGCGTTATGGAGGTTTCGAAAGCAAATGTCATCGTTTTCTCGGTGGTAGATATACCCAGATATCCAGTGGCGCACACGGGGGTCTTGGGGGTTCAAACCCCCCAAACACAAACATTGATGGTAAACAATATGGCTTATGGTAATGGTTCAAAAGTTGTTCGCGAACCCCTGCCTCCCAAATGAAATCCTGTGTGCGCTACTGCAGATATTGTTATGTCATGTAATTAACTGGAGACCGACGATCTATATAGACGTTGCGAAGATGAGAATGCAGTGAAATCAATGCCACTGTACATCATAACAGGAACGAGGGTTCCGAGACTCTTGGAGTCAGGTTCTTCGATGACATGCAGAAAGAGCTAAAGCACAGATTACTAATCTGCACAATTTCCTTGCCAAGGTCAAATTGTTCCCCGAAGATAGCAACGGACAACGGATCCAGACGGAAAGCAATGACAGTAGATCCAACAGGGTCTGCTAGTGGAATGTTCATGTCGCACTCACCCCTTCTGTAACCTATCCTAACTGAAGCTGCACATAGGTATCGAGATATATAGGCCATTGGTGCACATATAATTTAATTTTGGGGAGGGTTCTGTACACAACTTTCGGGCACAACTTTATTTAAAATCATATTTGACACCAAAAATCTGTACAACAATCAGATATTTGGGAGGTTTAGCACTTCAAAACCCCCTTTGTGTGCACCACTGGTGTCGACACATCTCAGGTAGATGAAGAACTCCATCAAGGTGGCTCTGACACGTGTAGGAGACAAATAGTTTTGTAATTTCTGTCGATTAATTTTTTTTTTTTAATTTTAATAATTTTTTTCTAAATTTTTACATTTGGTTTTTTTTAATTCAGAAATTTTCCGTTCAAAAACCATATATTTTTTTAATAATCGAATTTCTTTATGTACACATGTTGCTCAAAGCATAAAATTCCACAGGTTGTGGCTTTTCAAGCAGTTTTTTATGCACAGTTTTTTATGCACAAAAGTTTTCCAAGTTTTTTATATTATTTTGATCTTTACACCAATGAAAATGTGCTTAAAATATACCAAAACTTTTTCATGAGTATTCATCACTTCTAAGTAATTAATTCAATATTTATTGCGTTTCGAGTTAATCCACATTTTCGATGGTTAGCGTTCCAGAAAGCCTCAGTTTCCATGGCAATAAAAGCGAAAGCGAAATTTTCTTAAATGAATTTTATTCTTTCCAACCTTTGTTTGGTATAATGAACGCCTCGCTGTGCATTGGCTGCAATGCCGCCAACGTTACGACGGTCACAAAAACCAGTCTGTACATTTTGTTGCTGCCAATCGGTGTTTGACTCTGCGCAACTTTGTTGATGTTCTTCACTCGAAATTTTTTCTATTGATTTGAAATAATTTTTCTTGCGTCACTATTGTCAACCGATCTCTGGCGGCCCCACTAGCCAACAACACTAGTCGCGCGAAACAAACTGTCCAATAATTCAAACAGAAGCTTTTATATTTTCATAAGTCACAGGCAGCGACGATCTGCTGTTGCATTGTTGTTGCTGCTATTATCATTCTAGCAGTTTGGTTGTTTGATTTTGTGCCAAAAGCCGTGTATGGTCATCGTTGCTCTTTAGTTGCCTGATTACGACTGGTCGTAATTCGGAATTGTGTGTGCGACAGTCAGCAGCCGCCAGTCGGCAGTCGGCAGTCGCGTCCAGTTGGGTAGCATCGCATTGATATGTAAAACTTGTAGTCTGCAGCGGTTCGATTTGGAGTCTGCTGTCAGTGCGCGCAATAGTTTCAGCATGAAAATGAAATGAGTTTAACCCGTTATGGGCTGCGGTGATGATGTGCGATCAATGAATGGAACAAGCGCGGAATTTTCTCATTCAGCATATTGGCTCAAAGATGCTTTTTGTGGGCAATGGGTGTAATTTCATTAAGTTATAAAATTAGTTATGGTGATGCAGTAATGGATTAAGAGGCCATGTTGCATCCAGTTTCAGCCGCTAATATTTCTAAACTAACTTTATATAATGATGAATATTGAATTGCAAATGTTCTTTTATTGAAAACTACTCTTACATGGCAACTTTATTCAAAAGTGTGTAAAATATGTTCATGAGATTCAGTTCTTAGCTGAAACACAGACAGCAATGTCTTAACCCTCTACTGCCCCAATTTTTGTTAAGTCGAAAAATAGTAGTTTTAGAATCATATAAGAAGGGAACATTTTTAAAATACAAAAATTTGATTCTGTGTGGGCGTGAAACCTATATAAATTTGCGTGCCTTAAGGCCGTACTGGGCACATAAGCTAAAAAATTTAACTGATGAACAGTTTCACGTTTTATTGATTACACTACTCGACAAAAAAATGCACCTAAAAATAAAAGTGTTTTCTAGACTAAATTTAGGCCACTGAACACGAAACTGAAAATCCAAACATTTTCGTAACAAGCGGTTTCAAAAAATCTTCAAAAAAACGAGTTTTTCCCTGTTGTTTCAGTTATGAGCACATATCTCGTAAACGAATTAT
The DNA here is from genome assembly GCA_964056695.1 of Melieria picta. Lineage (NCBI taxonomy): Eukaryota > Metazoa > Arthropoda > Insecta > Diptera > Ulidiidae > Melieria > Melieria picta. The sequence continues at coordinate 20,399,406 of OZ057398.1, read as the reverse complement.
CCGACTAACACAAGCTGTCCGGCGGTCAGAAGATAATACCTTAGCCTTTCCAGCAATATATAGATTGTCCAAATCAGATGAGATTTGGGGAAGTTACTGACGGTGAAAGTTGTAAAAATGTGAATTTTTCGACCATTTTCAAAATCATGAATTTTTGAATGATTTTTTTATGGATAAAATAAATTATCTCCTCTTTTTTTTTAATTTAGGATGAATTATATATTATTTGAGCAAATATTAAGCCTAACATCAATAGAATCGAAAGAAAAATTACAAAGTTATGAAGCAGTGAGTGATAACACCAACTTTACATTTATTACACCGTGCGACAAAAAAAACATTTTTGCCGAGACCCATCCAAATATTGATATAGACGTGAAACTAGAGGTCATTTATAGTAACTTGGCATAGTCAGTTTTTCATTTTCTGTAGTCGTTTTTAAAGAAACCACATACAAGTATACGTTAGTGACCAAATGCATTAAATCTTTTCGCTTTGGTGCCTGATGCAGCCTAAAGGCAGTCTGCTTTCCCAAGCTGAAAAAGTAACTGTAAATCATTTTTTTCACTATAAAACACTTCAAATCAATAAATTACATTACAAGGTACTCACTCATAAATTTTTTGTTTTAATCTTTTAACGAAAAGTATTTTTAATACTTTTTTCTTTTCTTTACTTTTCACGAAATAATTATTTCTACTAATTTCCACGAAGTTCAAATTTCAACTGATAATAATGGGAAATATGTGATGCTTACAGCCGTGCTACATTAAAGAAATGACAACTGAATTTATCTATAACATGCCCTAAAAATTTCATTTAACCCTAATTCCCAGAATTTTAAAAGTAACGTAAACCCAGAAGTGAGACTGTCAGGTTTATATGAGCGAAATTACTGAAAACATTTGTTTAAAAAGTACAAAAACTGTCTAAAATGATAAATTTATAAATGCATTATAATTCTAACATTCCATTAGAGGATTACATAAAATAATGGAATCGGAAATCTTTTGGATTTATCACTATTTGAAATCTTTAGTGAGACTGTGAGGCTCACTTCTGGGAATTAGGGTTAACAAAATTAATATTTATGTGGACTTTTCTAGATTTTGGTGCCTTAAGGCCGTATGGGGCAGTAGAGGGTTAAACTCAATGCAGCTAAATTTTGAGACAAAGTGTTAATGTGCAAGTCAGCCAGTTGCTTCACAGATGATTGGATGGACAAACGTACATATGTTAGTATAAGTTGAACAAAAAGTAAATTCAAAATAAACTTAAAATAATGTGAGATTTAATCTAAAAGTGTTAAACAACACTTAATGCCCTCTTCAGTTAAACTCGTTTTACTGCATTTGAACTGAAGAAGCGCTGCCATTGCTTTGAGGTGCTTCTGATTTCATGATCTTTTATTTGTATGAAAATATATTAACATCTCTCAATGACCTACAACAATGTAACCAAATGTGAGTGATACAACTGCAGTGTTTACACTTCATACAAGTTTAACCATAGTTAAATAAACAGAAACTATGCAATCTGCATTGTAAACAAATATTTTTGTTTGTTTACATTATGTTTGGCCTAATGAAGGTCATTGCAGTTGTTGTTGTTGTTGCCAACAACATCAATTCACATATATTGTATTCATTCATTCATTTGGAAGTAGCATAAAAGTCATTGAAACTTGTTCATTTTTTAAGTTGAAAAATAGTAGTAAGATTGGAAGTTATTGGAAGATTGAGCAAGTTTTCGTTATGATGCAATCAAAATGTTGAGAAGTTACATAAATCTGTGGTACAAATATTGTGCATTATAAACGTTTTGTGATGTGGATTGTGATGTGCTTAAGCTATGTTTATGAGGTCTGTTAAAAAAAATTAATGAAATATATTTTTTTTAATTTTGTGTGAAACACTTAGCGCTCCCAAGCATTTCAAATGTTGACTGTGGTATTTGGTGATATTTGAGTAAAACAAAAACTATTTATAAGTTGGTACCAGCTTTTCACAGAAGGCTGAAAAGATGTTAACGACCACAGCATGTCCACAAGCGATGAAAACGTTGAAGTAGTGAAGAAAATTGTCATAGAGAATAGTTGGATCACTATTAGAGAAGTTGCTGCTGTTGGCATATGGGTTTGCCTATGCCATGCAATTTTTTTGGAATATTTTGTTTGTTCCGTAAATGTTAAATTTTGACTAAAATAGCTGCCGCATAAGCATCGCTTAGGAGCTGACTTGAATGGCATCTACAATTATGAGATTTGAGATTTGCTTGAAAGTGTCATAACTGGTGACGAAACGTGGGTATATGGATATGACTTTGAAACCAAAGCCCAATCCTCCCAATAGAAGATGATTTGATCCATGTTTTTTTTAATAGCAAACTATTATCAATTACACCCAACACGTCGAACCTTTATATCTGTCTGTACCAGCGACCGTAAAAATTATATAAAAAAAAATTATGGGGTGAGTTTTATTTTTCACTTGCAGAATGATACTTCAATTTTCAGTTTTATATTTTCTTCACAAAATAAAATTTACGGAGCGAGTTTTTATTTTGGATTTCAAAATAAGCCTCATGTGGTAAGTTCAATTTTTCATATTGTGCTTTAAAAATTATTTTCTGTACAGCACATATCACAATTATGATTTTAATTACCAGCGTAATTACAAGTAATAGCAACTAATTATCTTCAAATTAATTTCTCCCAAGATGCCAAAATATTTCTTCTCATTTACTTTACAGCTACCACGAACAAAGAATTTTTGTTTCTTTATTTGAAATCATACAAAAAGTTTGCAGCTCGAATGTTCTAAAAATTTGATAATTAAATTTTAATACACACTTTTCGTAGTAATAAATTTTCTTATAGCAAATGGGCAAAGATTTTTGTTGTCGTTTTGATTTTACGCAACACTCAACTTTATGATTAATACATATTAATACATTTTCTGTAGCTCATTTTTGTGATTTTTATTTGGCAATGCACAAGCAAAAAGTGCTCGATAGCTGTTATGACAAAAGTTTGCGCTTTTAAAATTTTTTTATTGTTTTACTTTTTCGTTCAATTTATAGGTAAAGCAGCAGCGTAGCAGCGTTTTTTTTTAGTTTAAACTTTAAACTTTCTGATTTTTATGAGTTTTCCTGCTATTGTAATTGTTGGTGTTTGGCACAAACAGTGTGCAAGGATACAAGGACTCGATTCAGGACTTAGTAGATATGTTTTAGTGCACCAGTTCTCGATTTAGATATTCTGCAGTCTGCATTTGAGAGGGTTGTAAAGATTGGAGAACGGTTGGCATATGAAACAAGATATGGAAGCCCATATGTGAAGGTGTTGTGAGGGTAAAGAGCGTCGCATTGAGCTTAAAGTTCAAAAAAGTGAAAACAAAATCATGTTACTACAATTTAGCTGCTCGGAATGTGCTTTCGTGCGAGTCAAAATGCTACCAAAAAATTGCTCAGAGTGTGTTTCAAAAATCTAAAAAACCACAAGTTATGTGCTCAGAATGTGTTTTCAAAAAGCTGAGCAACTACTAGAAAGCCACTCAGAATTTGGTCTTAAAAGGATAAAATGGTGCACCGTTCCCAGTAATTTCTGTTTTCAAACATTTTTTAAGGACATACTCGCTTTTTGTTTTTGGCTCTTAACCCTTTCGAACCCAGAGTTGCCTGAGAGCAACTTCACCTATTTGTCATTTTATAGCAAAAGCTACGATTGATTTTTGGGTTTAATTTAAGTAGGCACCAACAAATTAATATTTTTAGTAGTGAATTCAAAGCAAATTACAAAAATTTTACTGTTATCACCAAAATAATTTCCAATAATTTGCAGCGATATCAGGGAAAGTTTGTGTTCTAATTGAAGTCCACGAATTGGGCGCGTTTGATCAAAACCCTGTTTCTTTAATAATGGTGAAATAAAATCAAAAAGTGATAATTTTGTATTTTTCCATAAATATTAGATAATTTTTCTGTAATTAAAAAATATTGATATAAAATTTATTTAACCCGTTTTAAGCTAAAATTGTTCAAAAGTAAACAAGCTCTAGAACTCTAACAAAGAGGCGTGGCGACTTCAAAATGATTTAAATACATAAAAAGTAATATCAAGACACAGTTTAAAATTCGGGGTCGAAAGGGTTAAGGGGGAACTCAACTCCAATTGATTCCCTTAAGAGATATTGGCGGGGGGTAAGTATTTTCGGAGAATATACTAATGAAGGCAATTTCTGGAAGGGGGGGGGGGGGGCGGGGGACATACATGTTTGATCTTACAACAACAACTACATATTTGAGCATTTTCAGCACTTTTTCTCCTCAAAAATACTTAGAATTTCCTATCCATCTAAAATCCATTGTTATTAATTCCCATACATCCCTAAACCATATGTAATGTACATATATGTATATGTAATCTATATACCACACGTCTGACGGTTTATAATTGCACCATAGATGGCGTTGCGAATGTTGCATTGCATTGAAAATGTATGAAGTGCATTGGAGGCAAATGCCTTGAAGCGTTGCCGCAAAGTTATGACAAACTTTAAAATGCGCACGAATGCACACAGAGCCAGCCACAAATACACACACACACCCATGCACACGCAGACACATGTAAAAAGTTATAAACATTTTTATCTTAAAGCTCACTCACTTGAACAAAGTTTGAAAACGCATTTTAGCCGCTGCCACACTTCCGCTCAATGCTAGAGCGCCATTGCCGATGGGTGCTCACGCACTCACACACACACACACACACATATGCGCGCACGCACTCTCACACTTGCAAAGTGTGTTGCATTTTCACTCTGTTCACTTGCCGGCTGAGCGTTTCAACGCCAACGCAGTGATGCGTTAATGTGAACTTTTATGCCGACCACGCGCCCGCACTGCGAACGTGGAACGGGGGGTGGAAGGAGTGCTGGATCGCAGTAGTATTTGTAAAAGTGCCAGAAAAAGTTGTCACACACACTACGCGACGCTACTACTTAGACCAAGTTTAAAGTGCAACACGAGTGCGAACGAGTCATAGACAAAAATAACAGCAACAAAAACACTCGCACACTCAAAATTGAATTGAAATGAAAAGTGTTAATGGCTGGCAGCAGGGATGAGCCCTGAAAATGCAAACAGCGGAAGCAAAAAAAGTTGCATCAAGGTGTGAGTGTGCGTGTGAGTGCGTCGGAAATTGGCGCTGCAAATGCCAGGTGAATGCGTTGTGAGTTTGGCGCTGTTGTTGTTGTTGTCGCGCGCTTTCAAACTGCAACTACACTGAGGCGAAAAATTGATTGAAAATCAAAATGAGGAGAATTCATTAATTTTGTTGGGATTCCTTTCACAACTTTTGAGCCCCGTACCAGTTGAGAGCATATTTGGCAACTAAAATGTTTGCAAGTTACAGTTTTTTGGGAGGGGTTTGAAACCCCAAGAGACCCTCTTGCATGCTCCACTATAACTATGTACATAACTAGTGTCCGACCGAAACCACTTTTTTGGGCCGAAACCGAATTTCGGTTTTTTTTTAATATTCGGTAGAAACTGAAACCGAACTTTCTAATATAGTTGAAATAAAAATCACCACATCAAGCATCAAATTTACAATGTTTCAACAAACGAATTACTTTAAGTAAATAAAGAACAAACAAACATAACATAAATAAATAAATACTTATTAATAAAAACAATTTTTTCATTTTTTTAAAACATAGCCATAAAAAATCACCTTTTCGTACCTTATTCGCGAATATTCAAAATTAAATAATTTAATTATTTAATTTATTCTACAAAAATATGTTTATTTACATTGGTGGCATCTAAATTCTCCTTCTCATCCTTTCACTATATATCTGCTCGGCTTTTCACTCGCTACACAAAAAAAAGTAAAAAATATTCTAGAAAGTTTTGGTTTCGGCCGTTTGGGCATTTTTTGGCCGAAACTGAACATTATTCGGGCCGAAACCGATACCGAATATTCGGTCGGACACTATATATGTATAACTACTCAATTCAGTACAGGATTTGTGTGCAATTTGTCTCTTGAAAATGGAACCAATTTCCATATTTGGGCTGGCAGAAGATGTTTTTGAAAACTGTTTAGTTACAAAGACGGAAAAAATAGCTAGAAAAGTTCACCATCTGAGTAAATAGTTGGATGGATGGATGGATGTGAGGGGGAGCCGAGGAAATAACCTAAGGGAGGTCATTACCTCAAGCACTCAGGCTTTATAGCCCATTGTACTTAAGGCTCAGGAAAAAGGTTGATAGAGGAGATTGGACTGGGAAAGAGAAAAAGAGAAAGTGGGTGGAAAGGGAGAAAGGGCTATGAGGTCTCCTGTGCAAATTTCCCGGACTCATTAATGAATCTCAGGAGATCACACAGGGTGAGAGAATGAACTTCGTCCATTCTCATTACATCTGAACCCAGCGTGCGCAATCTCGTTCTAGAGAAGGCAGGACATGCACAGAGAAAGTGCTCTGTACTATCAACCTCCTCCAGGCAAGACATGCAAGTCGGATCCTCGATGATGCCCATGTTGGCCATATGTCGCCCCCATGGATTGTGTCCTGTGATTAACCCGACCATTCGACGGAGGTCTTTCCTTCCCAGCTTCAGGAGGAAATTCCCTGCTTTCCTGTTCGGGCTTTTCACAAAACACTTGGCAGTTTTACAGCTTCCCAAGCTAGACCAACGTTCTCTGTGTAGGTTATTTACACAGGACCTGATCCAGTCCAGGGTTCCTGCTAGACTGGTGCCGATTATTGGTTCTGGTCCCATGGGTGTACACCCTGATCCACAGTTAGCCAGTTCATCGGCAGTTTCGTTACCTAGAACACCGCAGTGTCCCGGAACCCAGATAAGTTGGAGCTTATTACGTCTCGCGACTGATTTTAGCTTCAACTTACATTCTTGGACAATCTTAGAGGTAACACGCGCGTTCTCCAGGGCCTTAAGTGCAGCTTGACTATCACTACAGACTCCTATATGTTTCCCGCACCATTTCCTCCCAATTATCCATTCCGCTACCTTCAGAATGGCGAAGACTTCCGTCTGAAAGACGGTAGTCAGCCCACCCAGTGAGTAGTAGCAGTTGACACTTCCATCGAGGTGCCATCCGGCTCCAGTACCTTTATCGGTCTTGGATCCGTCAGTGAAGAAAATATCCGTCAGATCCCCTAGCATGGCCTGTGGGTTGTCCCATTGGTCGCGCGTTGGGAACCTCACTTCAAAGTTCCTCCTAAAGGATACTACGGGTATTAGGCAATCCTTAGGGGCCAGCAGCAACGGATATTGCGCTGACAACCTCTTGAAGATTTCTCCATGACCCGATCCCTTGTTGTCGTGCCAGTATCCATAGGAATATAGCCGACATGTCGCTTTCATCGCTTCCTCTTGAACTTTTAGGTCTAGGGGAAGCAGGTCAAGCATGGCATTAAGGGCATCACCCGAGACAGTGCTCATGGCACCCGTAATGCATATACATACACTTCTTTGTAGTCTGTTCAGAGCCAAAGCTGCGGACTTAACCATTGTTCGTCTCCACCAGACTACCGATGCGTACGTAATTATGGGTCTGATGAGTGCGGTATATATCCAGAGGACCACCGCAGGCTTCAGGCCCCAGGTCTTGCTAAAAGCTCGACGGCACTGTTGGAAAACCTTCAGCGCACGGTCTACTTTCGTCAAGACATGCATCTTCCACGTTAGTTTCCTGTCTAGGATAACCCCTAGATATTTCACCTCCGTGGATAGACTGAGGGTCACACCTTTCAGTACTGGCAGTTCGAGACCATCCAGCTTCCGCTTCCTAGTAAATAGGACCAAAGTCGTTTTACTGGGATTAACGGAAAGACCCTGTCCTGTGCACCAGTTATCAATCTTATCCAGGACTTTCTGCATTTTCTTGCAAATTATCCTGAGGGATCGTCCTGATACTAGTGCACAGACATCGTCCGCGTATGCTTGGACATGTATTCCGAGATCCTGCATCTCCCTTAGTAGAGAGTCGACCACGAAACACCACAGCAGCGGAGAGAGGACACCACCCTGGGGACATCCCCGTCCGACCTCTGCCGTGACCGAATTGCTATCACTCTCACCAACGGTCAGCAATCTCCCGGAGAGCATGGAGCGGATCCACCTTATCAGGGTCTCATTTACCCCATGCATTCTGGCTGCTGAGCATATCGAGTCAAAGGTTGCATTGTCAAAAGCCCCCTCAATATCCACGAAGACGCCCAAAGTGTAATGGTCAGCTTCCAGCCCTGCTTCAATCTTGGATACGATGTCATGCAGGGCTAAGTCGCATGATTTTCCACTCTGGTAAGCGTGTTGGTTTCTACTAAGTGGGCTTCTTGTCAGCACCTTCGCTCGGATGTGCTTTTCTACCATTCGCTCTAAGCTTTTCAGCATGAAAGAAGTCAGGCTGATTGGCCTAAAGCTCTTGGTCAGCGTATAGTCGTCCTTCCCTGGTTTGGGAATGAAGACCACTCTGACCTGTCGCCAAAGAGTTGGAATGTAACCATGAGCGAGGCAAGCCGTGAAGATCTTTATAAGAGCTTTCACCAGCTTGTCTCCACCCCTCTTTAGCATTATCGGGTAAACTTTATCAGGTCCTGGGGACTTGTAGTTTTCGAATGAGGAGAAAGAAAATCTTACCGCCTCCTCCGTTACTACTTCTGACGCGGAAAACCAGTTAAGCCTTTTAGTCCTATTACCTGCGTCATTGACCTCACAACTGTCCACCACAGTGGGAATTATCCTGCTTCCCGGAAAATGGGTCGCTAGGAGAGTGTTGTAGGTTTCCGACTTAGAGGTAGTATAGGAGCCATCAGGCAAGCGAAGAGAATCAAGCTTAACTGTTCGGTCTCTTTGTAGAACCCTACACAGTCTTGCTGACTCCTTCATACCTTCAACCTCATTGCAAAAGTCTCTGAAAGAGTCCAGTTTGGCAGACCTCACTTTCTTCTTAAATTCCTTTTGGACGAGGTGATAGTTGGTCCAGTCGTTCTCTTTTCGGGTTTTTAAGGCCCTATTCAGAAGCTTCCTGGATCGTTTGCGTAGCTTCGAAAGCTCAGCACTCCACCATGGAACTGCTTTGCCTTGTCTGCTCGCTCTCAGCGGACACACCTCCTCATAGCAGCCAGTCAAAGTAACTCCTAGTTCCCTAGTCGCTTCTTCAATCTTGGCTGTACTTCGGAGTTTTTTCAGGATTGGTATACGCTCTGTCAGAAGCTCACCAAACCTGTTCCAGTCCGCCTTGCGAGGATTCCGTCCACCTGGTATCGACATTAGATCAATACCGAGTCGGAATTCGATAAAGCGGTGATCTGAAAGAGAGACCTCCTCCAAAACCCGCCATTGCATGATCTGATCTGCCACTTTCCTATTGGTTAGTGTCAGATCAATCACTTCTTGTCTTCTGCTGGTCACAAAAGTTGGTTTGTTACCAACGTTTTGAATCACCAGATCAGCCGACATAATGAATTCCAAAAGTTTAGTACCCCTGGGATTGCATTTGCTGCTACCCCAAACAATGTTCTGTGAATTTGCGTCACAGCCCACTATGAGTCCCAAACCCCTGGATTCAGCATACTGGACGACTTCCATTACCTCCCTCGATGGAGGAGGAAGTATAGAGTCATACGGCAGGTAGGCCGTTACTATTACAGTTTCGACGCTGTTCCCACCAACCCAGTACTTTATTTTAACCGCAACGACATCTTGAGAACAGAATTGTCTAAGCATCGTGCATTCGATCGACCGCGGCATGATGATACATGCGCGCGGTCTATCACTCCCTTCGTGTTGAAGGATTTGTCCCCAGGTAATGGCACCCAGACCACAGATACGCTTGTAGCACACCCATGGCTCTTGGATTAATATTATTTGAGGACATGTTTGCAGTTTCGCATGCCTGCTGCATAGTAGAGCAGTAGACGATTTGCTATGCTGCAAGTTGATTTGCGTGATAATAATTTCAGTCATGTAAGGGACTGAAACTACCGTTTCGCCTTATCCTCCTCCTTATCCTGTAGGCGGAAGTGCACCCGCCCCAGGTGTAGGTGAGGACGGTACCCGTACTTCGACTTCAGGATCTTCAACGAGTCTAAGTCAATACCCACCACCAAGTGTGCACCGACCTCTTTATTGACAGCCGATACATCCTTGGTAAGCGAGTATATTCGCCATAGGCTCGTGTCCAGACCTGCGTTCTGGGCACGGATACGTGCGAGGATTTCACCTGGTTTCCGGAGAATCCCCGGTATCCAGGCTGAAGCCCTCACCAGCCTGATGCTATTTCCGTCCATGAGCACGAACTTACTCTTTTCACAGGCTGGCATCTTCGCTACGACTTTTTCCAGCCATTCTCGAGAAGCCGCGTTGGAGCATTGCACCTTAATGATGCCGTTTTCAACGCGCTTTCCTTCGAACATCGGTGTTTCTTTCGAATCACCGATTGCCTTCCAAAGGTAGGAGTCGAAATAGTCTTGCTGTCCTTGGGACAACAGACCATTTCCTTTGTCGGTATGTATCTCAACCATCATCGCTTTGGCAGCCACTCCCGCAAACGTGGCACCAGAGGTAGACGGCTGAGTGTCATCCGACATTTCCTGGGATCCTGCAGCCTTCTCCATGTCAGTAGACGGCTGACCTGCAGACTCCTGCGTCGAGCGTGCCGGCACGTCCGATTCCGGTCCAAGGACCTTCCTCCTCTTTGCCTTGCTACTCTTCACAGCCGAGTGTAGTGGTACCGCGTGACCACTTATGCCAACAGTATAGCGCACAAGCCAATCGACAAGACCAACGTACATCAATCGGTGCGCGCGCCACTTTGTTTACATTTGCAAGTGTCAAGTGTCGCATGCACAAGAACGCCGGCGTCACTCAAGTGGCCTGCACTTGCACAAGCGACACATGTCACAACACATGTGGGCACTTGCACCGATCGCGCATTGCAATACGACCCGACCTACCGCAGGTCGACGCAGAGCGTTGGCCCACTTAGAGAAAGTGCCGCGTCGTCAGAGTTGACCCGCGCTGTGATTGGTTCGATGCAAATCGACTGGAAATGGAAGGAGGAGCACTGGAATTGCCCCTCCGCACAATCGTTGTAAATTTTAGTATATAAGACCTTGTTTTTCAAAAATAAAATCAGCTTAATGACAAGAGGCAAACTGCTCGTTTACTTTCTTAGACTCTAGCTCAACACATCGGCTCCTAAGCCATCCTCCGTTTGGCGCGACCCGCCTTTACAATAGGTCACCCCGAACTACTGACGACCGCAACACTGACATTTTTTCCACCACATGGCGATCCTGCCGACCAAACCTGAGATTCTGTTTAAATGCATCAGCAAAGAAAACTAAACAAAAAGAAATAGAAAAACAAAAAGTATTTGTAAATTTTGCTACTTTTTACCACCGAAAATGATAATGATGGTCATACAATAAATTTTACAAAATTCACAACTAAACTGAGAAACACTTCCACCATCATCCATACCCTGACGCCCACCGAATCAAACTACTGCCACCATCCGATGACAACCCAAGAAGAGATCGACGCCATCTTCGACAAGTGGAGTCGATTCGCCCAGCAGGAGGAATACAACCCAGAGAACACAGCAACCCACCCCGAATACCAGCCACAACAAAGCCACCCAGACACCAACCCCCCAACATACATACCGACCCCGAGATCTGCGGGACCAAAGCCCATCACGATAGAGCAATATAAAGCTCGACTTTCACTGAAGAAAACCCAAAAAGACGAAGCGGAAAATACACCGAAGAAAAACCGCCGACCAAGAGCAGGCAAGAAAGTAAAGGCCCGCAAGGAGAGAGCAATTCTCCACAAATTAGTTCCCATCACAACGGACAGAAATCTGAAGACAACCCTCATAAACAAAATACGAAACCTATGGGCGGAAGACAGTCAAAGGAAGAAATAATTGTCGCGAACAACAATGCAGCCAGTTCGACCGCAACAACCAGCAACACAACAACTAACAACACCTATTTACTCTACCTACTAACCATATTAGTTATAACACTTATAATAAGCGAAATAAATAAGTACTATAAAAATTATGTCAAGAAATTAGTTAATAAAAAGGTACAAATCAACACCATAGTCTAAGTAAAGTAAAACAAAATAAACTAAAATTATTAATAAATAAATTTTCATATACCAACACAACAATTATTTGTACATAAATTATCATATACCACCAATGTTGACATAAGAAAATCAAAGTTTTAAATATGGACAGAAAACATAAAAAGCAAACAGTACTCAGACACGAAAAAACTAACGAACAGAAGGAATTAGAATTTCTTACAAGACTTTGGAAAACTATAGGAATGCCACGGACACCGACGCTCGAGGACGTTAGGAATCCTACAACAAAGGAAGAAGAGACAATACGCATGCTCAACATGTTTAATCTCCGATTCTAAATGGAGAACATTATTCACGAGCTGACAAAAATACAAACAAACTTAAGAAAGACACCAAACCGTCGGTACACTCAAGAAACGCTAGAACGAAAACGGCAAACCGTTGCCGAATTAAAAACACAGTTCGAAAAGCAGTTGACAGAACTGAAAGAAAACGACTATACAACAGGTATAAAAATAACGTTTAACAAAACTTACTACGATATCGTTGAAATTTTAAAACAGAAACAGAGCGATACCGATACAGAAGAAATACCCAAAAACACCAACATGTCTTCCTTCAATATAGAAACGGCGATGAAAGCCATACCAAACTTTACAGGCAACTATAGAGACCTGGATACTTTCACGAAGATAACAGAACTAATATACAAAAAATTGGACGCTACTGGCAAAACAGAACTGCTAGAATTCGTATTCTACGCAAAACTGAGCCTCACAACTAGAACGGCAATCGGCCATAACATACCAAAAACGTTTGAAGAACTGACCATACTTCTGAACGAACGATACAAGAGTACGAACACAATACCCCAGCTCCAGAACCAACTATCATACCTCGTCCAAGGAAGTCTAGACATAAATACGTACAAGAACAAGATCCTTAACCTAATAGCGGAGCTAAACAAATTACAAACAGCTCAAGCCGGCTCCGAACTAACCACTATAGAACGAAATATAATTACAAAACTCAACGAGCAATACAGTCTCACCGTATTTAAAAATGGACTAAACAACGAATACAAACAAACCATTTTCGCAGCTATGCCAACAAATTTTAATAAAGCAGTCGAATTAGCCCTAGAACTAGAAAAGGACAACAAACAAACACGGGCAAGAGTAATGTTTATTAACAGGAACAGCAACTACAACGGCAACAACAGAAATTACTACAATAATCAGCAAAACTACAGAAACCAAAACAACTCAAACAACTATAGAAATCAGAATAATTCCAACAGAAATTACCAAAACAGAAACGCAAACCAAAACAATTTTCGCAATGCCAATAACCAGCAGCGAAACGGGTATGTGAATAACTCAAATCACTACCAACCGAACCGAAATCAAAACCAGAACGACAGAAACCAATACCACGGAAACAACAACCAAAGCAACAGAAACAATTCATGGTCATACACAAACAACAATCGAAATACCTACCAAGGCAATAATAACCGACAAGGTCGCCCAGCTCGAATAAATTACGTACAGGGAAACGAGGGCGACCCGGAGGAACAGAATTCGACTCCTCCGGGGAAGGAAGAACAAACAATAAACGAATATATTTAATAACAAACAACTTAACAAATTATGTCACATTCAAATGCAGTCAATTTTGCAAACCCAAGACATTTCTCATTGACACCGGAGCAGATGTATCAATTTGCAAAGTAAACGACGACGACACTATCGACATTAATACTGAGAACAGATGCAAATTAACAGGAATATCACCTGCAGAAATCAATTCGATAGGAACATTTAAATTGACATTTCCCTTAAGAGACGCAAAAACCGAACTAACCTTTCAAATGGTCAACAACGATTTTCCAATTATCACAGATGGAATTTTAGGAAGAGATTTTCTACTGAAATACATGTGCAAGATAGATTACGAAACCCTCACTTTAACAATTATAATAAACGAAATTGAACACGTATTTCCCATTACAACAAAAACCCCACACAACAAAACACACACAATTCCACCCAGATGTCAAGTCATAGTACCGATAAATTTAAACCTAGAAGAAGACAGCGTCATTTTAAACAAAGAACTCACAAACGGAGTATTCTTAGCCAACTCTATTGCACCAGCAAAAGGCAACTGTCACATCAAAATCATCAACACAACAAACAAAACAGTCACAATAAAAAACATAGAACCACAAATAGAAAAACTGTCAAATTACACAATATCAAGAACACAACACAGGAATAAGTGCACAAACAATAGCAGATTTGAAAAACTCATAGCCACGCTAAAGCTAGACACTTTTGACCCACAAATTAAACAAGAACTAGTGAACATTTTTCGACAGTACCAATCGATATTTCATTTGGAAGGAGAAGAACTCACTACAAACAATTTCTATGAACAGCACCTAAATCTAGAAAACACAACACCAGTTTATATAAAGAATTACAGGCTACCACAAACACAACAAGAAGAGATAAAACAACAGGTACAGAAACTAATAGACAGCGACATAATAGAACCCTCAACAAGCCCATATAATGCACCTCTGCTATTAGTACCGAAGAAAAGTGATGATAACACAAAAAAATGGAGACTAGTTGTGGACTACAGAAAACTCAATGACAAAATAATTAACGACAAATTTCCACTCACCCGACTAGAAGACGTTCTAGACGTCCTAGGAAGAGCAAAATACTTTTCAACTTTGGACATGACCAGTTCTTTCCACCAAATCCCCTTAGCACCAAGTTCAAGACCACCCACAGCATTTTCAACTCAAGATGGACACTACCAATTCAAAAGACTCCCTTTTGGACTTAAAATATCCTCTAATAGTTTCCAAAGAATGTTGACAATAGCTCTCAGCGGATTAAGCTCAGAAGCGTTCTTATACGTTGATGACATTATTGTGTTTGGATGCTCACTAAAGCATCACAACGCAAACTTAATCAAAGTATTTGACCGATTGCAACAATACAACCTGAAGCTAAACGCAAGCAAATGCCACTTTCTTAGACCAGAAGTTATCTATTTAGGCCATTTAATCACCGACAAAGGCGTTAAGACAGATCCAACCAAATGCGAAGCAGTTATGAAATACCCCACGCCAAAAAACGCAGATGACGTACGAAGATTCATTGCCTTCTGCAATTACTACAGACGTTTCATACCTGACTTTGCGAATATCGTCAAATGTTTAAACTCTCTCCTCAAGAAAGGGACACCTTTCATTTGGTCAGACGAGTGCGAACAAGCCTTTAAAAATTTAAAAGAAAAATTAGTCAATCCACCCGTACTACAATATCCAGATTTCAACAAACCTTTCATACTGACAACAGACGCTTCAGACCTTGCACTAGGTGCAGTACTATCACAAGGTGAAATAGGACATGATTTACCAATCTCTTATGCAAGCAAATCTCTACAGAAACACGATATAAATAAACCAATCATCGAAAAAGAACTCTTAGCAATACACTGGGGAATAAATTATTTCAGATCATATCTCTACGGTAGAAAATTCATTGTAGTAACTGACCATAGACCACTAGTTTCACTATTTTCCCATAAAAACCCATCATCAAAAATGACAAGAATCAGATTAGACTTATCTGATTATGACTTCGAAATAATATACAAACAAGGAAAAATTAACACAAACGCGGATGCTTTATCACGCATAAAAATCGACAGCGACACCCTGAAGGCAATGATTCCAACACAGGAAGATAACGTAAATGACGGCAAACGAAAAGAAATTCTAGCAATGACAAGGAGCAAGGCAGCAAATTTAAGAAAGAATATTGAAGATACGCGCATTACTGAAAATGAGAATATTAATGAAGATAAGGGTACCATTACACGCGACAATAGGAAGGACAAATCTCAAGAGCCCGATCAACTCTACATATGGGAATGTACCTCTATGAACGACGTGAAAAATATAAAAAAATTGAAATTTGAAATTAAAGAAAAGCATCGGCCGATGATACATATTGATAATAATGAAGTGCACGTGACTTGTAGCGATGACCCTTTGAATCTAGATTCAATGTTGGAGAAACTACACAGCTCACTAAAGAACCTGCATATAAAGGAGCTAGCCCTTTGCAGAGAAAATTTTAAATTTGAAAATATTACAATGAATGCATTCAAGAAGAAATACAATGAATTAAATAAAGATAAATGCTCGCCTATAAAAATACTAATATACAACGCTCCACGACATATTCAAAGTAAACTACAACAATATAAACTAATAGACGAATATCATAACGCTAGCACAGCCGGACATTTAGGAATCAGAAAAACAATTTTAAAATTAAAACAACGCTATGCATGGAAAAACATGCGACAAATGGTAAAAGAATTCGTAAACAATTGCTTGACCTGCAGCAAGAACAAAACAATTAGGCACACAAAAGAAAAACTGGTCAAAACAGACACGCCAACAACAAGCTTCGAAACCATCACTATTGACACAGTCGGACCATTAAGAGTATCGAATGGATTCCGCTACATATTAACCATGCAATGCGATCTGACAAAATTTGTCATCGCACACCCAATAGAAACCAAGGACGCAAAAACAACAGCAAAAACACTTGTAGAACAGTTCATTCTGAAGTACGGTTGTTTTAAAACATTGAAATCCGACCGAGGCACCGAGTTCACAAATGAACTAATGCATAACATATGCCAACTACTTGACGTACGACAAATATTCTCGACACCCTACCACCACCAAACAATAGGGGCACTTGAAAGAAATCACAGAACACTACACGAATACCTACTGGCGTTCACAACTGAACATGAATGGGACAAATGGGTACCATACTACACTTTCGCGTATAATACGACACCACATGTCGAAACACTGTACTCACCGTACGAGTTAGTTTTCGGCAAATTACCGTCACTACCATGTGACAAAATATACGAAAACAAAGCTATTTATGACATTGACAATTACGCCAACGAAACAAAAGTTAGGCTACAAACATCTATAAATAAGGCTAGGAATATCATAGAATTAGCTAAAGATAAGAGAAAGATAAATTATAATAAGAATGTCAACAATATACCATTAAAAATAGGAGATTTAGTTTTTGTTAAGTTAGAAACAAATAAGAAATTACAAAGTCCCTACCATGGACCATACAAGATTGTAGATAGAAATGGAGTAAACTCCACAATAGAAATAAATGGTAAACATAAGATATTACATAACAATAACCTTAAGAAATTTCTAGGAAATAATGATATAGCAACTATCAAATAAAATTGTACAAAAAGCAAACACAAAATATACTTATTGCACTAAGAATTTAAATTACCCAATAAAAACTAAACATAGACATTATCTTACCCAACAAAAATATAAGAACACATACAATCATATAAGATAAATATCACATTGTAAATTTATTTGATAATAAGCCCCATCATATTGTAAAGCAATTCCAATGCCCCCCCCCCCCCCCGAGATTCTAAGAATTATTCCAAGGAATAATTCTTCGCTTAAGGGTAAGGGTGTAGTGGTACCGCGTGACCACTTATGCCAACAGTATAGCGCACAAGCCAATCGACAAGACCAACGTACATCAATCGGTGCGCGCGCCACTTTGTTTACATTTGCAAGTGTCAAGTGTCGCATGCACAAGAACGCCGGCGTCACTCAAGTGGCCTGCACTTGCACAAGCGACACATGTCACAACACATGTGGGCACTTGCACCGATCGCGCATTGCAATACGACCCGACCTACCGCAGGTCGACGCAGAGCGTTGGCCCACTTAGAGAAAGTGCCGCGTCGTCAGAGTTGACCCGCGCTGTGATTGGTTCGATGCAAATCGACTGGAAATGGAAGGAGGAGCACTGGAATTGCCCCTCCGCACAATCGTTGTAAATTTTAGTATATAAGACCTTGTTTTTCAAAAATAAAATCAGCTTAATGACAAGAGGCAAACTGCTCGTTTACTTTCTTAGACTCTAGCTCAACACATCGGCTCCTAAGCCATCCTCCGTTTGGCGCGACCCGCCTTTACAATAGGTCACCCCGAACTACTGACGACCGCAACACTGACATTTTTTCCACCACACGAGTGCTCAGACCCCAGAGCGGCCTCAGAAGAGTGTGCCATAGCAGACGAATCATCGCCCGTTCTGTCACGCTTTCCTGTGGCCATCACAGGTGTTGAAGTTGGCAGAACTTGAGTACTTGCCGCCGCTTTCGCGACAGCTTTCCTCTTGTTCTGCCTCATCCTTTTGCGCTGTCTAGCAGACAGCTCTTCACCTGCCTTCGAACCCCCGATGCCAGCAACCTCCTTACCGGCACTCTCCTGGTTCGCACCAGGTTTAACCGTTTTCGGAGATACGCATGGTACCCGAATTCGACTCGTTGAAGTAGATGGACTATCTAACATCTCCACATCTCCATCAGCCTTGATGGCTGACTTTGATGCTTCTGACATTAGTCTGTCCACATTCTCCTCCAACAGTAGGCTCTCCATTGACATAGTCAATGTGCCATCGTCCACCGCTAGTAACTTGCTTCCTCCGGGACCCTGGGTGACAGTCTCGGTCATAAGGGAAGGTGAGCTTTGGGCCTGCACATCCGATGCCCAAGCCGCCGACGGATCGGCGGGAGGATTCCCAGAAGTCTGGTTACCTCGTGCAGATAAACCTGGAGTAGGCTTCACCATTGAAAAAAGGGGGGGTTTGCATTTTATACCTACTGCCAGGTGAAAGAAAAACTGCCGCCCCTCTGGAGTCAGACGCAGACCAGGTGCCGCCCACTATGGGTAACCGACGCCCCTGGATTTAGGAAAGGGATAGAGAAGTGACGGGAATCAGAGGGATGGGTTCGAGAGGGTTTGGGTAGATGGTAGCGCTTAGTTCGTACTCCCCGGCTGCCCGTCTGACACGGTTGAACCCACCGGACGTGACCGACACAGTGTTCGAACACGCCCATCAGCATGGCCAGGCCGGATCCTCGTAACTAAGCCCCCGCACCGCGACAAGGTGGCTACCAAAGCAGGGGGAGTAAATAGTTACTCGACTTAATGGAAACATTTGCAATGCGTCTTTCATATAGTTATTTTTTTCAGTGTACCACTTGCAGAAAGTAGACAGCCGGAAATTGAGCGAACGCAAGTGCACTGAAACTAGGTTCCTCTTGCCAGCTTATGCGATGATGCGGAAGTGCTGGCCTTTTGTTTTACACAGCTACTGAGATGAGATGCTCATAACCAAATTAGCTGAAGTGGAATCATAAGTGGCCTCAATTGGGTGGCGAGATGTAGAGGTGCGATTGTAAAGTGCATTAATAGTGGAACTGTTCAAAATTGGTACTCTTACGAGTGTCGATTCATTGACTCTTTAAGTATCGATAGTTAATATAGTTAGGGGTGTAAGCACTCAACTCGCCCCGACCAATTACTTGCTGAGGCTGAGAAACTATTACACCGTGCGACAAAAAATTTTACACACGACAAAATCGATATACTCGCATAACTAGAGGCCAAATGTAGTAAAATTGCGTTTTTAGTTTTTTTCTCTGACGTCAGGATTTTTTTTAAAAGGACTTTTAAATTTCAAGGACATGGTTATTTCAAAAATTATTTTAAAAATTGAGTATAACAATATGCGAATCAAATGAAAGAAAAAATTCTTAGAATCCTAGAAAATGTAATGCTTTGGTGTAAAAGGCCGGAGAGGTATTGAAAATGTCCTTTTAAAACTTTATCCTTGAATATCGTTGGCAATTTCCAAATAATGTTGTTTGAAAAAAATATATCTTAAGGACTAATATGTATACTACTACATCCTTGAATTTCGTCTTTCTAATTTTATTAGTTTAAGATATAAAAAATTTAATACTTCTCTCTATAGGATAGTTTCCATATACTTAAGGATGCTGAAATCGTATTTATAGAACCATTTGTACACTTAAAAAATTACAAGCTGACCATGTGATAAATGGATTAAATACTTTAATTGTATTCTATAAATATTCAATTTTACATTTAGTACACATTTGCAAAATGATTGACGCCTATCGCGAAATGGGAATCAACATGTCTCTCAAAATACATTTCCTAGTGAGCCACTTGGAGTTTTTCCCCGAAAACTTATGTGAAGTTAGTGATGAACACAGAGAGCGCTTCCACCAAGAACCATTGTGGGATTTGTCATTTGATTTAGGAGTACATCAACTGAATTGGGATGCTTGCTTAGAAATGGAGGACGATGAAAGATGCTTTTAGGGCTTCAGCAGTATGACTCTAACCGGGCATGAGATATGGAACTCGAGCTGCCAGACATCCTTCGCTTTAAAAAAGCAACGAACCGCCTAAAAGAGATCGATGGTCTCTAGGAAACTTGAGGCCAAGGACTGTCTATTGAAGGACACAGAATCACCCAACGCTGGGGCAAGTAGTTGCGAACCCGGGCACTGCTAGTCAAGTGGAGAGGTAATAGCTGAGGTAGAATGGATAGCAATGTCTACGTACCTCTCTCCTGTTTATTATGCTGTATTGACAGATACAGACAAGAAGATGATACAGGCAAGTTGACTCTGATATAAGATGAGCTACGGAGACTCGAGCCGACAGAGTCTTTGGAAAACTTGAACTGTCTATTGAAGGCCACAGAATCACACTGGGGCTGGTCAGATCTACTTCAAGTAGTTGCAAGCGCGGGCACTGCTAGTCAAGGGGGGGGGGGGGGCAATAGCTGGGGTACTTGCCTATGTAAACCACATAGTGCGAATACGACCCGACAGGTGGGCGTGGGCACTCCCATACAAACTAAATTTTTAATTTGGAATAGCTTCAGAATTATAAGTCAGATAGCATTGAAATTTGGTACAGGGCCACCGTTTAGGTGTGTCGTTTTACTGGTAAATTTTCATAAGGGTTGGATAAGGGGCGTGACACTTTTCAATAGACTTAAATGTTTTGAATAACTTTGGAACTACAGGTCACACATCAATGACATTTGGCACAGACTTACGATTGAGAAGTGCCTTTCGACAGGGGGAATGGGTTTGGTATTAGAAAAGGGGACATGGCACCGCCCATACAACCAAAATTTTTAGTTTGGAATAGCTTCGGAATTATAAGTCGGATAGGGTTGATATTTTTTATTTTTTACCGTCGTCCCATAGATGTGTCATTTTGCTGGTAAAATTTTATGGGTGTGGCCAAGGGGCGAGGCAAATTTTGTATGACTAAAATTTTCCGCCTAAATTTGGAACCGTAAGACGCACATTACTGAAACTGGGTCACACCCTTCGACTGGAGGAATGGATTGGGCATTACATAAAAGAGACGTGGCACTGCCCATGCAGTGTTGTATGAAGAAACTTAATTTATGAGGCCCATTGACTTTAAACTTGCGTGCATGGCCGTTGCGCCCTGCTAGTAATAATAAAAAATGGATCGGTAAGACCTGATGAGTAGTAAAATTCATTAACCCTTATTCTCATACCCAAACTTACTAACGTCGTTTGGCACCCGGGGTACCCGGGTACCCATTTCATGAAATTTTTAAGTTTTCAATATAGAAAACAAAATTTTTTAAATATATGATTTGTTCGCTTTTCACCTAAATAACGAGGATCCGGAAGGAAAAAAAAAAATTTCATTATTTGTCAGTTTTTTTCACGAAAATACATCGCAGTGGGCACCCGGGTACGCGGGTATGAGAATAAGGGTTAAAAGTGTAAAAAATATATAAACATTTAAAAACAAAGACGGGGGTTACTATGGCCTATTGAAATCTTATAAATAATAATCTTCAAGCGTACATACCTACACACTACGTAGGCATATTTACGGATATATTCTTTCAAGAAACCGGGAACTTAGTCTACTGGTTCTTGGCTTCTTGGCAACGAGGCAGATAGACACAAACATATGTAGTGTGTCAGTGTCCGACCGAATATTCGGTTTCGGTTTCGGCCGAAATAAGTGGTTTCGGTTTCGGTTTCAGTTTCGGCCAAAAAATGGCCGAATAGCCGAAACCGAAACTTTCTAGTATATTTTTTACATTTTATTGTGTAACAGATATATAGTGAAAGGAGTAGTAATTTAGATGCCAGCAATGAAAATAAACTTCTTTTGTTAGCATATAATATTAAATTATTTAATTTTGAATATTAGCGAGTAAGGAACGAAAGGGTGATTTTTTATGTTTACGTTTTTAAAAAATGAATAAATTGTTTTTATTAATATGTATTTATTTATTTATGCTGTGTTTGTTTGTTCTTTATTTACGTAATGTAAAATTCGTTTGTTGAAAAAAAATGCTTGATATGGTGATTTTTATTTTAACTAGAAAGTTTTGGTTTCGGTTTCGGCCGAATATTAAAAAAAAACGGAATATTCGGTTTCGGTAGAAGAGTAGAAGAATTTCCTTATTGAGACAAGAGGCTAAGTTTTGAACCATCAGCCAGCAAAATCTACTTGATATGACACGAAAGGACTGATTTTTTGGGAGGAATGTTAATCTTAACCCTTTCGCTACAAGTTTTTACTGGGGAAAGTTAAAATTTTACGTCTTAGACTTCTATGTGGTTATATTAGCAACATTCCATAAGAAATTTTTTAATTTTTATTCTCGGACCCTGTATTTTATAGTGTTTTTCTATGAGAGCAACCACATTGTTGTGGCTGTAATAATTACTTAAACATAACAATTTTTATACATAACGAAAATTTGAATATTTCTTCATTTACTTCAGCCAAATTAAAAAAAAAGTATCTAAATTGAAAGAAAACGTCAAATTAAAAAGTTCTCTAATTTTTTCTGCTTCTTCTTCCTTTACTATGTCAAGATATACCATTACAAAAACGTGTATACTTCTCTTCTTTAAACTTAAATATTCAGTTTCGTATTTCGTATTTTTCCTAAAACTTCAAACTATTCTAAAGACCAACCAAAAAAATTTATTCTTGCAACCATAGAGAATGCAGACGTCCACAAAGTAGCATGTTGCCATATGGCAACAAAATAGCGAAAGGGTTAAGACCTCTATTTATGTGAATTTGTGTATGTATTTATATGTAAGTCAAAATATGCATTAGCGGAGTTGAATTTTGAAAACCAAAATACTCTTGGTAGAAATGTTCCCAACCTAAAAAATTTGGGGCTACAAAATTATGTTGCATGCTCCAAAATTCTAAAATCATCCTTTTATTCAGGGACTTATAATTCGAAAAATTATTTTGCGTGGGTCATAAGATCTGAATATATGTATTGAAGGGCCTTAAATACATGCTGGGATGTATTATCCCAGTAGTCCCGAAAGGGTTAAGTCAACGAAAAAGGGCCTAAAAGGTGGCATGCTTCGACTAGTAATGCATTACGAGTTGGTTTAGTCGGAAAGAATCCATCAAAATGAATCAGTATGGCATTTAATTAACATCCACAAATAATTCCAACTCCTCCGTAAAAACCAAATTACAAAATCCCAGTACTCTTTTGACTGAATGCATGAATGAATGAATGAATTACATATGTTTATACATTCTACACACTCGTTGAACTATTAGGCTGCAATTACATAAATATTTAATTTCGTTTCACCTGAGGAAAACTGTGCTCGACGACAATGCGAAAAGTCAAAAGCGCCGAGCTAAGCATTTGCGCAACAAATTTTTCTCTGGCAACTTTTGCGCCCTGCCGAGGCCTCAGAATTTGCACGGCGGACTACGGTGCGATTACAAATGACCGACAGCAAGGCACATGCACACCGGATCCATTTCGCTTATCAACGCTGCGAAACTCCATTTTCGCATTCAGTTCATATTTCAAAAGCGAAGAAAATCCAATTTTCAACATCCTGTTGCACATGTGGCGCGTACGCGAGTGCGCCATGCATAATGGCTAAGCGCCACGAGCGCTGGAACGCGCGCGACGAGCCAAATAGAAGCGCAAAAACAACAAAGACTGCTAAGAAAAGAGACCAACAAGAAAGAAGCGGAAAACGCTCCAAGTGAAATAAAATGAAACAAAAAAGGTGTAACGCAAAAAGTGCAAAATCGCTTTCACGCCTTTTGCTGTGCACTGTTTATTTTTATTATTTTCACGCTCGCTCACTCATTCACACGCACACCCACACGCACACACACACACACACATGTACGTGCGCGGGCGGGCGACATAAATCACGACCCATAATTCGTATGCACGCCGGCCGATTTTATTATTTGCCGCTAATATGGCCAACACCCACACACACATACACTGAGAAAAGGGACAACAACAACAACAGCAAAGATTAAACGAAAGCAAAAAAAAGTGAACATGGGAAGAACATAATTTAGCAATTTATGGCAATTGCCCGCGTCACCTATTTTTGGCTTCTTTTCTATGCATTGCTTTGCTGGCACTTTGTTGTTTGTTGTTGTTGTTGTTGTGTCGAGTCCATAATTTTTATTTAGAGCGAATATTGGCCTAATTTGTCAGGCCACTAAGATACCCTTTTTCACTGGTGTGACATCTGGCGACATGTGTTGCCGCTAAGTCGTTGAGTGCTACAACTGTGCTATTTATTTTATATTTTATTTTTAACAACAACAACAACAACAACATCAAAACCTTGTACGATGCTTATTTTAAAATATTGGCATTTTATTGAAAAGCATAAATTTTGAAAAAGTGAAAAGTCGAAAGGCTGCAACGGGTTGATAGCGTTGCGCAAGTGTGCCGCACAGGCGATAAGGGTGCGAAGGGTGAAGTTAGTGTGCAGCGGGGTGGGGGGCAGGGTGTGTCAGTGTCTAGTTAGGTAGTTGCTTTCAGGTGCCTAGAGAGGCCGACATGACTTTGCAGCTTTACACTGTCAGCTAAAAGTGCGCTTACACTCTAGTTGGCCATTTTAGTTTCAACAGAAAGAAGCTACTGCCATCTTGGTTTATTGATGTTGCTTAGTGAACACATGTAAACACACACACACATATCTACTCTCTACTTTAGTAGTCTGCATTCTGAGGCTTTCGATTATGATTTTTCCCATACATATTTATTGTGACTCGATGCAAATTGCTGTCACGTATATTAAAATATCAACTCTGTAATTAATGTCACAGCCCCATTGTCAATTTATATTTGCAATTTTAGGCAAATATTGAACAAGAGGCAACGTCGATGTGTCAGTAACTGATTAAATGTCTGGCAAATAGCACATCAATCTTCGGCCCAACGAGCGACTGTATTTGTTTTGACTCGCTTGCGTAGCGGGCAGTGCAGTGCAGGAAAAATACGCACACACACACACACACACATACAAATACAACAAGATTACAAGTGTGTGTGCTCAATGTTGGCCGATTACAATGGCACATGTGGCACTTGCACGTACAATTTGCAACACACACACACACGCACATAACATGTCTTATGATTTATTGTTTTTGTGCAAATGTAACCGAAATAAAATCTAAATTGAGTTGTCAATCAATGAGAGCTGCCAATGACGGTACACGCAACACACACACACTCACACACACTCATGCATACATTAACATACTCGCAGACAAGAATATAAAATATATATACTTTCTAGTCACGGCTCTGTGCGTGTGTTTGTTTGTTTTGGTGTTAAATGTGCAAAGATTTCGTTCATACAGTTTTGTCGAAAATATCAACACCACTTGTAGCAAATAGTTGTTAGTTGTTTTTAGCAGATAAAATTCGTATAAGTTGTTGCTGAAAGTGCTCTGAGTAGAAAATGTTCATTGTAGTATTTCGGAAGCACAAAAACAAAGACGAAAAGAGACCCATTGCTTTAGAAAATCCTTAGTTTTAGTTAGTTTTTGGTTGTAGGAGCTGCTAAAAACCATGGATTCAACATACAGCGACTCTGCTGGCTGGTCATATCTTCCGTAGGGACCATGAAGCTCCGGTGAAAAAGGTGTTCGACATAATAGTTGAAGATCGACCACAAAGAGAGATCGTGTTTGCGGTGAAAGGTCCATGTTGAGGACGTCCTCTCATCATCTCTTAGTTTGACCAACTGGAGAATGCACGCGCAATGCAGATACGCCTGTGGAGAACTTTTGCCGCAGGTCCGTAGTCCTTTAATGAGTTGTAATGGTCAGTTAAGGACTACCAGATTCTGTAAAGATTTTGTGCTAAAAAAGAATTCTGGAAGCACTTGAACTAAACAAGGTTCACATTAGTATTGTGTAGTCAAGTCGTTGTCATCAAGTCATACGAATTTTTTCCGTAGGTTTTAATTTCCGACTAGCAAATACACTTCAATAGGCATGCCAAGATTTATAGGTTTTCAGGAGTGAGTTCAAAATTTGCTAAATCGCATATGATGTAATGTCTGTTTGTATGCTCAGAGGAAGGAAAATCAACAGATGAAAAAATCTTTGGGAAGCAAGCACTTGAAAACTTCATACAGCGTCTCCAGGTTTCATTATCGAGTGTGTAGCTTATTTATATAAAAATGGTAGATATTAAAACCTAAACGACCTTAAAAGATAATTAAGTAAGAGATAATTAAATAAACGAATAAAAGATAATTCTATCGATAGAATCAGCGTTTGAGAAATTTGCTCCTGTTTGAAGCTCTTAATGTCATTAAATCCAGTCCTATAAGGCAGGGACCCAAAATAACAGTTATTAATTTTTTAAAACTCGAAAACGTTGCCCATTTTTAAGAGATATTTATAAATGTTGGAAAATAATTATTATGAGGGGAAAAATACATTTCTCGCCATTTCGTAACTATTATTCGTGACAAGCAAGAAATATTTTTTCCAATATTTTTTTTTTTTAAATATTTTTTTCCATTGCGAACCTAATTCCATAGAAAATGTATAGTCGCATTCACCGATCAGACATCTATTTCTTTTGTGTGCCGGTATTTTCAACGTAAAAAATATATATTGCAAAATAATAGTTATCAGTCAACGTATAAAAATATGTCCCATTCACAATAGTTACGGCAACGTAAACAATATTTTTCTCTCATAACAGTTATGCGATCACGGAAAAAATATTTTTCAAAAAATAAACGTTACCGAGCAATAGAAAAAAACATTTCTTGCTGATAATAGTTATTGCTGATAACTGTTATGTCCCTGCTATAAGGTGCTTCCAATTGAATTCGAAAGGAGTTGAAATAGAAATTCTCTGAAATACTCCTCTCTGGAAATTTGAATTTTGATACAATTTTAATTCCATATCTATGGTTTTCAGGAAAGCTGGTCTTACAAAAATTGATTGACACGTTGTTGAAGAATAACAAAAATAGTACTTAATGGCATTTTTTATATATTTATTTTTAATATTTTTTTTTACAAATTCTTGTTTATATAACTTACAGTTAAATCGGGCATAATTGGGCGATTACTGAATCCTATAAATGTATGGAACATCACCCGAGAAGGTAAAGGACTAACGAAACTTTGCTGAGTTGATGTTGTTCTATATTTTTATTTTACAAATTAAAGCGAATTATTTACTTACTACTTACTACTTACTACTTACTACTTACTACTTACTACTTACTACTTACTACTTACTACTTACTACTTACTACTTACTACTTACTACTTACTACTTACTACTTACTACTTACTACTTACTACTTACTACTTACTACTTACTACTTACTACTTACTACTTACTACTTACTACTTACTACTTACTACTTACTACTTACTACTTACTACTTACTACTTACTACTTACTACTTACTACTTACTACTTACTACTTACTACTTACTACTTACTACTTACTACTTACTACTTACTACTTACTACTTACTACTTACTACTTACTACTTACTACTTACTACTTACTACTTACTACTTACTACTTACTACTTACTACTTACTACTTACTACTTACTACTTACTACTTACTACTTACTACTTACTACTTACTACTTACTACTTACTACTTACTACTTACTACTTACTACTTACTACTTACTACTTACTACTTACTACTTACTACTTACTACTTACTACTTACTACTTACTACTTACTACTTACTACTTACTACTTACTACTTACTACTTACTACTTACTACTTACTACTTACTACTTACTACTTACTACTTACTACTTACTACTTACTACTTACTACTTACTACTTACTACTTACTACTTACTACTTACTACTTACTACTTACTACTTACTACTTACTACTTACTACTTACTACTTACTACTTACTACTTACTACTTACTACTTACTACTTACTACTTACTACTTACTACTTACTACTTACTACTTACTACTTACTACTTACTACTTACTACTTACTACTTACTACTTACTACTTACTACTTACTACTTACTACTTACTACTTACTACTTACTACTTACTACTTACTACTTACTACTTACTACTTACTACTTACTACTTACTACTTACTACTTACTACTTACTACTTACTACTTACTACTTACTACTTACTACTTACTACTTACTACTTACTACTTACTACTTACTACTTACTACTTACTACTTACTACTTACTACTTACTACTTACTACTTACTACTTACTACTTACTACTTACTACTTACTACTTACTACTTACTACTTACTACTTACTACTTACTACTTACTACTTACTACTTACTACTTACTACTTACTACTTACTACTTACTACTTACTACTTACTACTTACTACTTACTACTTACTACTTACTACTTACTACTTACTACTTACTACTTACTACTTACTACTTACTACTTACTACTTACTACTTACTACTTACTACTTACTACTTACTACTTACTACTTACTACTTACTACTTACTACTTACTACTTACTACTTACTACTTACTACTTACTACTTACTACTTACTACTTACTACTTACTACTTACTACTTACTACTTACTACTTACTACTTACTACTTACTACTTACTACTTACTACTTACTACTTACTACTTACTACTTACTACTTACTACTTACTACTTACTACTTACTACTTACTACTTACTACTTACTACTTACTACTTACTACTTACTACTTACTACTTACTACTTACTACTTACTACTTACTACTTACTACTTACTACTTACTACTTACTACTTACTACTTACTACTTACTACTTACTACTTACTACTTACTACTTACTACTTACTACTTACTACTTACTACTTACTACTTACTACTTACTACTTACTACTTACTACTTACTACTTACTACTTACTACTTACTACTTACTACTTACTACTTACTACTTACTACTTACTACTTACTACTTACTACTTACTACTTACTACTTACTACTTACTACTTACTACTTACTACTTACTACTTACTACTTACTACTTACTACTTACTACTTACTACTTACTACTTACTACTTACTACTTACTACTTACTACTTACTACTTACTACTAACTACTCAAAAACTAGTGACACTACTGAGATACAAACCTACATCGATTTAATGTCCATAACTCAAAAGAATATCAAAAGACGCTGATCACACTTCTAAAATTGGATAAAAATTCATGCGTGGAGAATTTACTTTCGCGCACTGTGCCTCACACCGTTGCCATACTTTATGTCGAATATTTTATATTTAAGGACGCCTGTGATGGATGTCTATTTATGCGATTCTCTGCTGCTTAAGTGTATTTGCACATTTCATTACAAACACACACAGACACATACACGCATGCATACAAATCTACTGGGACGGCGGCTGTGTCGCTGATGTGTCTAGACATGTTGATGGCCTGCGATAAGATTGCCTTTGGTCAATTCTCATTAAAAGATAAAATATTAATGAGCAGCGGACTGCACAAAAGCACAAGAAATAGCAATGTGAAAGCGCAAAAGAAATCATAAAGTCGATGTGGCCGGGGGAAGGAGGCGAAGTGCTACGCAAAAAAGTCAGAAAATTACTTACATAAATTGCTTTTGTCCCACTTTTGATTGTGTGGGTGTGTGTGTACATATAGGTTTACTGTTTCGCTTGCAATGGATATGGACGCTCATATGTGTAGGTATGTGTGCGTGTGTTTTTGTGTGTGTGTGCCGTAAAAGCAAACATGAAGCGTTGATATGATCTGCAATTAAGTGAGGCGGCCCTTTCTCCTACCAACGCCACAATTGCTGTTGTTGTAACCCTGACTGCGATTGCCGCTGACAAGGTGGACACACAGTGCGGCGGCAGCATCAGTCGGTGGCAAGAAATGCGCGTAATTGCCTGCGGCTGCGGCCACCAGTGCACTTAGCAGTGGAAATCAGCAGAAATTGCAGGAAACTGGTGCAGAAAAACAGTGAAAACCCAATGGGTGTGAGCAGCGTGAAAGAATGCCGAGGGGGGGGGGGGAGAGCGAGAAAAGAAGCTGCGCCCATTATAACGACCCGGCACTGCCAGCGATCGCTCTTATCGCTATGCTAATTTTTTGAAATTTTTTTCTCGCTGCCATAACTTCTTTTGTGCTGTACGTGTTTGCTGTACGTATTCTTGGCATTGTTTTTATTTGTGCTTTGTTAAAGACGTGCACTCGCAAAGCGACGGGAAAAAGTCGCAAAGAATGAAATGCAAAGTGCTCATCGCCATTTGGCTAAATTAAAATGTCCTTTCAGTTGGCGTAGTGCATTGGTACGGAATGTCTCTTGTTCTCGCGCTTTACTTTCTTTCTCTCAGTTGAGTTGCAATGGATGCGCGTTTTTTTTGATAGGGGGTTGGGGGGTCTATAGTGCATTCGGTTGGTGTTCTGTGCGATTTTATAGCCTAAATGTATGCAATGATTAGAACATAATTCAAGTTATAATCCTAACATTCATTAACTTTTTATAGCCTACTTTTAGGGTGATAGCTATTTATTTTCAAAGCGTGTTTTGCTTTAACCTTAATTCCCAGAATTTTAAAAATAACGTAAACCCAGAAGTAAGACTGTCAGGCTTATATGAGCTAAATTACTGAAAACATTTGTTTAAAAAGTACAAAAACTGTCTAAAATGTTAAATTTATAAATGCAATATAATTCTAATATTCCATTAGAAGATTACATAAAATAATGGAATCGAAAATCTTTTGGATGTATCACCATATGAAATCTTTAGTGAGACTGTGAGGCTCACTTCTGGGAATTAGGGTTAACAAAGTTGGTGTTCAAAGTTCAACAAACATTTTATAGTAAACTTTGTAGTAACTTTTGTATTTGAACAAACACCACATAACCATGTTTTGACCTTGAAACCTATCTTATGTATGAAATTGTTCTCAAACTATTGAAGTACTTACTACGATTTAAGTTTGGGTTTTTCAGACCAAACGCTATAAACGCACCAAAAGCAGCACTAGGCCACAAAGAATTCAACTTTCCATACTCATTCTTAATGGATGTAAGTAGCACTTTCAATTATTCTGTCCTTTGACTATTCAAAATAATAAAATCAGCACGAAAATTATAAATGTTTTTTCGGATATCCTCTTAAATTTATTTTGAATACACGTCTGATTGCAGAAATGTTTTTGTAGGCTGCCAACAACAGAGCAGCCGAGCGTCATCAAGCGGTCAGTGAGCAAGAAGAGGAGCTACCAGTTTAGCCTTTTGTGTTCTTACTGCAATTTGTTTGTGTTCAGCGCTCCTGGTCCACTACAGCGGCACACCACTGCAGGCACACTTTCAGAGTCTTGCAATTTTCATGTCAGCAGTGCGCGCACGTACCGCCTGCGCTTCATTGCCGCTGCTGTGCCGCTTCCGCCTTGACCGATATGACCGCTCGCTTCCGTGCCGACTTCCGCTCCAGTGGCACACTTGGCAAAAAACTGTGCCGTCATCGCTGTAGCGGAAACTGACGCCTGCTCGGCCCCATTGTCAGTGATGAATGTTTATGAAATTCATAAAATGTAAAATAGCATATTATCATTTTGCTGTGCCACATGATAAGCGCAATGAACAAAAAAAAGGAAAGAAAGAGAAACTAACGAACGAACGAACGCTGCTCGAGTGGAGTTCACGCAATGGCTGCGGTTGGTGCTGATGCTGCAGTGGCCAGCAGCAACATTGGCGACAATTGAGTATGAATCGTTGTCAGCCAAAGCCAATGCCAAAGTGAAGCTAAGGCTTCAGCAGGCGCACCGGAACTAGCTTTATAACGACACTAGAAAACAACAACAGCTGCAACACTAAGGAGCACACAAGCGGCCGGCGCAATGCTGTCGCCAACATCAACATGAAGCAACAGCAACAGCAGCACATCATCGTCATCGTCAACGTCATTATCAGCAGCACAAGCCAGCAGCGCCCCCCCCTACCACAGTGCCCTTAGTCAATGCCAATCGCAAAGTGCCCCTCGTGGCGTATACGCAACATTCAGCGCACACTTTCCTTGCTGTCGCTGTCGCTGCAGCTTCAGTTTCAGTTGGCGTTTACGTATTCATTTTCTTGTTTCCCCTCTTTGATTTTAAACAGCAGTGTAGTTGCGTGTAATTGTTGTTGTTGTTGTTGTTTAGCCATGTCCATTATTTGCAATCTTTGTCAATGTTGCTCGGCCGCCGCACCGATGCGAAGCTTGTTGCCTGCCATTCTTGTTTATGTTAATGTCTTCCTTTGTGTCATCAACTCCGCAGTGACGCAGCGCAAACAACCGTCGAGCAATGGGTGTGTCGCCAGTGGCCGACCTTGTGCAGCGCACATTGTTGTCATTAGGCCGCATGTGAGGGGCCAATGGGCACACGGTGTCATTTTCTTTATGAGCTAAACTAACTACTGTTTGAACAGCTCGGACGGGCTGTTTGCACTGTCGACTTTAAGGCAGTTGTCGACACCAGTTTGTGTCCTATTTTTATGAGGTCAGCAGCAGCAACTGAAGCTGGCGGCCAGGTGTTGCATGAGGGTACGACAATTTGATAAGATGACATGAAGTCATTTTAGTGAATGAGAATGAGTTTTTAATGCGCACAAAATGGCCCATAAGCCGCATTCAAGTGTCGCCCAACACGTGTGGGCTATTTGGCACGTCAGACAGTTGAATTGGACTAAAAATGCGATTTGATTGCCTGGAAACAATGATGACACATGACGGCAGTGATTACTCTGCGCATTGTACATACATACTACATATACATATACATTATATATGGACAAGAAGTCAAAGTAGAAGTTTATAGTAGATGAGAGAATTTTCAGGTCATCATACTACAACCCAACTGGCTTCCAAATCCTCATAATCACAAATGTAGCTGTATTTAGTTTATCAGTGATTGTGATTAGCTTTTAGAAATCTCACAAAATTGTGTCCATGGTTGAACATCTGGCCGTCTGTTTCCACTTATATCACCGTGCGACAGCATTTTTCACACCGGGAAAAATCCATATGTGCGTGAAACATCGTTTTTCCTTTTAAAAGGACTTCAAAATTTTGAAGGGGATAAAAATATAAAAAATACTTAACCTCGTTAGAATATGTCGATATGTATATCAAATGAAAGAGGAAAGGCTCAAGAATTTAAATAAAATTAATTTTTTATCTATTTGTAAACAAAGGATATGAAAAAGGTCCTTTGAAAATTTTAATCCTTTATATCATTGAAAATGTATATAGAATTTTCTTGAAAAGTAAGTATGTTAAAACCCCAAATCTCTCTGATCACGTGTCAAAATTTCATTACTCTAACTTTATTAGTTCGAAAGTTATTAAAAAAAGGCGGAAGCTGCAATTCTATTGAATACAAAAATTATAATTTATTTGACTATCAGTAATTTAAATAATAAAAAGATACAAAATCAACGAAGCGAGAACAATGAAATTTTGACACGTGATCAAGGAGATTTGGGGTTTTAACATACTTAATTTTCAAGAAAATTCGATGTAAATTTTCAAGGATATAAAGGATTAAAATTTTCAAAGGACCTTTTTCAAAATTTTTTTTTACAAATAGATAAAAAATCAATTTTATTTAAATTCTTGAGCCTTTCCTATTTAATTTGATATACATATCGCCATATTCTAACGAGGTTAACGAGGTATTTTTTATATTTTTTTAAATTTTTTATCCCCTTCAAAATTTTGAAGTCCTTTTAAAAGGACAAAGGATGTAGAAATAAAAAACTGAGTACGCAGTATTACTATGTTTGGTCTCTAGTTTCACGCCCATATGGATTTTTTCCGGTGTGAAATTTTTTTTTAATTTTTGTCGCACGGTGTATTCTGTGGTCATTCTTTCATGTCAGCCACCTAATGTTGGTGATTTCTTGTTGCTAACAACTAAGCCAGACAACCACCGACAGCTGATTGAGTCACTCAACGCACCGGGGATGCATGATGACAGGTTATTAGACGGTGTCATGCTGACTTTATTTGAGACGGCTGTGCTTGATGCGTTGTGCTTAACCCACTTGTAAGGAAGCTAATTGAAAAAGATTGCGAGCAATCGTGAAACGGCAATGAGGCCATTGTTGTACGCTGTAAACATAATAATTTAATGTACATGAAATGAAAGGCCATTTTATAAAAATTTAACTAGTCATTCTTGTTCAAAAGTACGCAATCAGAGCCAATAATGAAGGCCATTCAGAGTTCAAGACGTTGCACAGTGATTCGTTCCATAGACAAAATTCAAAAAATTTATAGTCTCAGAATTTCACGATTTTGATGTCATTTAAAAGATAAACTCCAACTAAGAAAACCCCAAAAAATCTGTGCAAAAAATTAATTAGTGTCTGTGCAAAAGCGGCTCAAAGTTGAAACTTTTTTCACGAAAAAATGAAAACACATATTTTCTGTTTTTTAGTCTATTGAGTAAAAAAAATTGTAAAAATACATGGTTACCAAGAAGTTGCCGAAACTTTAAATATAGATTAAGAAATGATGTGGCCATTTTCGCTTTTAATTTTACACAAAATTTGCAAAGCTTAGTCTTTTACTTCACTTTTAATTCAAATATGTTTCTAAATTAAAAATCTGAAAATTGGCAAAAAAGGAAAATATCTAAAAAGTATGTGAAAGTATCTTCCTGGATTTTTTTTATTTTAAGAAGCATTCTTTCTTTGTCGGATAATGTAATTACATCCTCCGATATCTTCCGATCTCAGAAAATAATTCAATTTGAAAAGTAGTCTAAGCACGTATTTTTCGACAAAATTTATTTTATTCATCCCTAAAACTATGCAATGAAAAATGAAAAAATCTGCACAAATGCAAAACATACATCTATTATTATCGTTTATATTGCAAAACCAGAGGGTCCTGAGGCAATTGAGACGTCCTCTAGCCAACACACTCATTGCTATAGCTCACCAAAAATGACGAAAATTGCAAATTTAAGTCTCAGACATTGCTAAACTACAAAAGTTTAAGAAAAACAAAATGGAGATTTCAATTCAGCAGACCATGGTAAACTAGTATACCAAATTTTATCGGACCACTCCTTCTAATTTTGTCCCGCAGCTGTATGGAGTCGAATCACTGTGCGTTGGGTTAATCCTCTGTAATTGACTCTTGTGTGGCTTGATTCGATTTGCAGAAGTGGCAGTTACCGCATTAACTGCGGTAACGCGGCCTAAAAAAAAATAAAAAAATTCAGTAACTTATAATTCAATTCAAGATGAGAATTTAAGCGTTTTTACTGTACTTAAATAAACATTTATATATATGTGCAGATGTGCGTCATAAGTGCAGATTATTCCAAGGCATTCGAATGCTTCAAGTCGCATAAGAGAAACTTCAGAGCATTAAGTGCGCTCCTAAAAAACAATTGCATACACTTACGAGTACTTCTGACTGAGTGTTGTTGAGGTTTGGACTTAAGCGTAGCGAAACTAGTCGTTAAGCGGATAAAGAAGTTTCGGCATGAAATTTTATTTAGTAGCAAAATGAATAATTCATCAGCATTAGCGAGTGTGCGCTCAAAATCATTCATCATATTGTAATGCAGCTCGCTTTAGATATAGCAAAATATTTACATTATACACAGTCATTGCTACACTATTATTGTGCACATTTGTATGTATTGTTGGGTGTCTATGTGTGTTTGTAATTTTGAATAATCAAGAAAAATATCGCTTAGAATGAACCAAATATGAATTGCAGTAACATGCAAAAGAATAAGAAAATTAGGTCATGTCTAGTCAAATGAAATGCAATGAAATTCAAATAATTTTTTATATTTTGTTTAAGATTGTGTTTTTCAATTTTTGTTGGAATTAAAAAATTATATATGTTTTTTCTTTTCTCAAAAATCATAATTTTCAATAATTTTGTATAATTTAAAACGGAAATCATCATACTTTAAGAGGATTGGGGTACAAAAACATTTTGAGGAATTTACAAAAGATGTTATTACTAGTATTAAATTGTAACTGTATTTATGTAGAAGTGTAAATATTTCCCTCTGAAAATCAGTACAAATCATTATGCTGAAATGAAAAAAATTTACTTTCTTTGTGCTCTAAACAGTGAACCTTTGTGCCAACAAAATGGTTTCTTTCTGCATGAAACATTTTGCAAAAGTCATCAAGAAAACTTCAAAGGCGCTTCTGTGGACTGTTCTTCCTCATTCGTCGTATTCACCAGACACTGATTCTTCCGACTTACACTTGTTGCGGTCAATGACTCTGACTGACTCTGGTGGAGCAGCATTTCACTTCTTACAAAGAAGCCAAAAATTTAATAAAAATTGGATTGGGAAAAAATTGGATTACATTAAAAGATGAGGAATTTTTTCAATGCGGAAAAATACGAAATTGACTTCAAATTAATTATACTTAATTATTCAATTATTCAATTTAATTATACTTAATTTTTTCAAAAGTAAAATCTATAAGGGTAAATAAAGAGTTAAAAGTTTATATGATGAAACATGATTTTACGGGCCCTTTAACTTCAAACTTGGTGAAAGTACTTCACATCTGAAATAATTCGATAAGTGTTTTTCGTTTTTTTAATTAAAATCCGACGAGGCCAACGATGGATTAAAACTTCAAATATGATGAAAGCACCTCAAATGCAAAATATTTAGACAAGTATTTTTATTTATTTTTTTCATAAAATCTCAGAGAAATTTGATTAATTGGGCCCATTGACTTCAAATATGATGAAAGCACTTGAAATGAGAAATAATTAAAATTATACAAGTATATTTTTGTTCATCAAAATCTGAGAAAAACGTAATTTCGTACGAACGAATGTCGTATGTTCCATTGAGCCTAGTAAAACATACAACATTTGTATTCTCAGGCGACGATTTATTGGGCCCATTGACTTTAGACTTTCATGCAAAGCTGCCAGGACCTGCTAGTTAATTTACAATACTTTGATTTATTTGTTTCAAATGATTAACCCTTATTCTCATACCCGGGTACCCGGGTGCCCACTGCGATGTATTTTCGTGAAAAAAACTGACAAATAATGAAAATTTTTTTTTTACCTTCCGGATCCTCGTTATTTAGGTGAAAAGCGAACAAATCATATATTTAAAAAATTTTGTTTTCTATTAGTGAAAACTTAAAAATTTCATGAAATTTCGTTACTTGACGTTAGTTAATTGACGTTAGTAAGTTTGGGTATGAGAATAAGGGTTAAAAAAGCTTCACAGTGAGACTTTTTTTCCATTGAAATGATATACAGGGACTAAGGGACTTTTTTTTGTTAATTTTGCTAACATTTATTAAAATTGATTGAAGACATAATAAAAACAGACAGCAAGCCTCCAGATTACTTGGGAAAAATTTCAGAAAAAAGCCATAAGTATTCTTTTCTAG
The DNA here is from genome assembly GCA_964056695.1 of Melieria picta. NCBI lineage: Eukaryota > Metazoa > Arthropoda > Insecta > Diptera > Ulidiidae > Melieria > Melieria picta. The sequence continues at coordinate 20,361,509 of OZ057398.1, read as the reverse complement.
ATTAGAATTACCATCAGACTGACGTACTAAGTTTTCTTCAATATGTGTTTGTGGACCATTGGCAGAAAATTCTTGCCAAATACTTATAATCAGAAACGACAAGTTCTGGGAATTTATGAGTGAAGAAGTCTTACTAAAGCAGATAAAAAATATTAAGAAATTGGCGAAGAATAGATTAAAGGCTACAAAGACCACAATCCACATCAGGATGATGGACCTTTACTGGTCAAATACAATCAGAAACGATGAGCTCTGGAAACTGGCGAGTGAAGAATTTTTACTTAGTAAAAGTAAGTAAAAATTAAGTAAGTTAATTAAAAATTAAGTAAAGAAATGAAGAAATTGGCGATGGTCCAAGGCCATGAAAACCACAATCCACATCACGAAAATGAACCTTGACCAAATACAGTCAGAAACGATGACCTCTGGAGACTGACAAGTGAAGAATTTTTACTTAACCCTCTAGTTCCCAAGAATGCCTGTAGACATCCTAAGCTTAAAAAATTCTGTAAATTACACCTTATGATTTTTTTTAGCTGATTTTACACGTATGGAAAGGGGAATCTCCATATTATAAAATAAATGTTGTCAGATAACGCTGGCACATGCACAACGGCAGTAATTGTAAGACAAAGTTGAAGTTTCGTGAGAAAGTAAGCAAATAATTATTTTTGAAATTGTGTGAGAAACATAAATTGTTTTAAATAAATTGTGAGCCTCAATAAAACTAAAAAAATTATTTTTGAGTAGCTGTTAATGTGTTCTTTGGGAAAATAAAAAAAAATTTTGAAAAAAAGTTGTTACACTCCTCCTACCTAACCCGAACCCTAGAGTGTCTGTAGGCCTGCTTGGGATGAAAAGCGTAATTAATTAACGGTCATTGATGATATTTTTTCGCTATTTAAGCATTATTTTTCTATTTGAACCGAAATTTTGATACACCGCAATGTAAAAAAGATCAAGTCACTGCAAAAATTTATACTAAGGCGTAGTCCGCGGGGGTAGATGAGAGAACTAGTCTCCCCTAGTCCTTTATTTCATGGAATAGATTTATCGACATCTGTGTGAAAAGATAACAAAGCATTAAAAAAAATAAAACCGCAAATATATATATACCTATACCGATTTTTTTAGTTTTCCTAGATTCTACACCCCCCAAAAGCAGTGTATGAACTACCCCACGACACACCCCCCTTTTAATTTATTGTCTATTGCACGCAGAACTGAAACTGTTACCCGTTATTTATGTTTATATATATTTAAAAAAAATTAAAAATTTAAATTAATTAAAAAAAACAATCTTCATATGGAATTTTTTTGGCTTTGTTTCCCAAGCAGGCCTCTAGGCCTGCTACTTTGTACACCCTCTATCACGCCTCCTATTGACATGAAATTATTTTCCCCGAACAAACATTACTTCTCCACCACAAAACTATCACTGGTAATTTTTTTAACAAGATCAAAAACTTGGGAACTAGAGGGTTAAGCAAGTAAAGCGAAGAATATGTCAAAGGCTAAGAAGACCACACTTCAGCATCACGAAAATGGCGCTTACTAGTCAAATACTATTAGAAACCACAAGTTTGGGCAACTGAAGAGTTTAGAACTCTTACTTAAGCACATAAAGCTAAGAAAATGTCGGTGAATGGGTCAAAGGTTACCCGAAAAACACCTTAAGGAGGTTACTTCTACGCAGTCTAGAAGCTTTAAACATCACATGGGACGGCGTGGAACAGCTCCAAGTCGAGTCAGATTTGCTCCCAAGCAAAGTGAATAGGTTGAAGAAACAATAAAATATTCGTTTAAATTTTTTTCGAATTAACTTTGAAGGTTTGTTCTTTCAAAATGCATAAATATTTTTCTTCAAATACATTTTTACATCTCGCAAAAATCCTATTTAATGCAGTACGGAGAAAGTTTAGCACTTTGCACGTACGGCAGTAAATTCGCCACAGCTATTGACCCACTTCTGACAATTGACTGATTGTCAAATTATGATAATGTGGCGATTTGCATTTATGAAGCCAATAAAATTTTACACACAATACATATTTATACAAAAAAAAATCGAAAATCAAGTTGACGCTGCTCTCGGTCGAGTGTCGGACTCACTGCGTTTTAAAGCGATTTAATGCGTCGCGTCCTGATTTATTCGACTTGTGGCATATGGATTCTTAATGCGCTGCGTGTTCGAGCTCCAACAAAAAACTGATCAAATGCGCAAAAAATTATCGTAAACATTCGAGGCGCATAAATGTTTTACGATGTACTTTTTCATTTTCGTGGCGACATAAATTTGCGCGCTCATTTTTATTGGGTTCTCAATGGTTGCCCTCGGGTGCGTTTGGTTCTTTGTTGCGCGCATTCGACTGTTGCCGCTGGCTGGCTGCTCGTAAGCATTCGCATAAAAACCGCATTCCATATGCATGAAAAAGATGAAGAAATATGAATGAGTACTTACGGGGAGATGAATTTTTGCACCGAGAGCGGCAACGGAGCAATGGAAGGGCGACAAAGTGTACGTGATGCCGATGCATGTGGAATGTTTTGTAGATTGCGCTGGATTGGATTGGTTTCGAATGTTACACATTAGATTTGCTGGCGAATTGCACTGATTATCCAAGTGGGTATAAATTGGATTTGTTTACGATTAAGATGGCTGAGCGGAGTTGGTGTGGCCGTAAAAGACGCTCAACACGTTTGGTGCTGGAATTACACATGTTTCAGTTTAAATTTATGGATGGAAATGGATAAATGGATGAGCGCTTAGCTATCAGCAACAATCTTCATATTGTTTCGTTTTTTCGTTAATGAATTTACACACCACAAGTCAGAGAGAGAGAGAGAGAGGGAAATTGAAAAATTGCCACCCACCTTCCAATTTCAAGTTAATTTGTTCAGTTACTACAAATACCTTCCCTTGGTAGGCAAATTGGACCGACATGTTCATTGAAAGTAAGTGAGCTGTGAAGCCGGGTGCCAATGGTCGCACCCATGCAGCACACACTGAATGCCAAATTAACTGAGCCAAACTGTCGAAGGGGAAGTGACGAAAAAATGGCGAAAACAAAGCCAGTCGAAGGCCGAAGCGGATGAAGGCAGAAAATGAACATTTCCCCCCCGGACATGCGGCCACAATCAGGTGCGGGCGGGTCATTTGATATGCAAAAGTGTTAAAGTGTCCCAATAAATGAAACTATGTTACGGGACATTGGTGCACAATGCGTCGCGCTATCGCACACGCCCCATCGGAAGGAGCTGCGAGGCGTTGCCGGTAATAAGGAAAACGGAAATGTGCCAGCAATGGCAGACAACGACAATGGCAACAAGAAAGGTGCGTTCAACAATAAAATTATATGATTGCGGGCATTTTGTGCTTATTTAAGCACAACCTTTGGGGTTGACTCAACGTTTGCGAATATTTTTTGAATGTTGGCAGATTTTCTGGTGCACACTCAAACTCAAAGATAAAAAGGATAAAAAACGAAAGAAGTGAGCTCTGATAAATGTTGACAGAGGTGGTAGCGGTTTGTAGGTGAAATACTAAGGTTTTCAAATGGCAAAACTTGGAGTTGACACAAGGATAGGGAAAAATTGTGAAAATTCTTGTCTGTACAAAACACGTTGAACAAGTTTTCGGTTTTGGTTTTTGTCTTACGGGCGTATTTTGAATTGTTGTTGTTGAAATTGCTTAGCGCATAGCTAGTGAGAAGGTGGGGTAGGTAGAAGTGATAGCTCTGGACAGAAGCGTGGGGGGTTGGGTGTCAGAACTCATGAACTCTGCCACGCGATGAACGATCATCACCATAAACTAGGTTCATCAATTGAAATGTTTCGGTAAAAGTTTAGTATTGTCTCTTTGTTCTATGCTCATTTAGTACCGATGACACAATCTTACTGTCATTCCAGGCGCCATACTTAACTTCAATTCCAGTGGACCAAATTTCATGAAATTTTGTCTAAAAACCGGGGAAAAATGTAAATTTCCAATACCCTGTTTGAAAAGTACAGTTTACTTTAAAATGCATGTAATACTAAAATTACAAAAACAAATTTTAACTCTCCATGACCTATTTCTGGCTACGCTCCTGGCTCCGGAACGAAAGCAGACATGGGTCAAATTAGGTTCGTTGCAGTACTAAAGTATCACAGAGTTCTTAAATGGTAGATCTCAAAACATCTGAAACAAGTTATAAAGTATATTAGGTCCTTTATGTTCGTCTGCTATATGCCGACGAGATAGTCGCCATGATAGGACCCTAAATTTTTTCACATATCCTGCAAAAGGCAGGGCAAGTGGAAAAATAGTTTCGTTCTCCTCTACGTTTTTGCAAGTTCTGCAGAACTTATTGGCCAGGACTAGTCTTCTATCGTGGCTATAGAGGGTACAGTGACCGAAAAACACCTCCACAACAACCCCAAGCGTGTCCTTTTGAAGTCTAACATACGTTTGGTGCACTTCCAGTCCAGTTTTGGGCAGTTTTACTGCGCTGTCTTCACTGTTTCTGAGGAACTCAGAAAGTAATTTCTTACTAACTGAAAGAAATAAAGGACAAGAAAAAAACAGGAACAAATAGAAGATGTCCTTCTTCTTATTCTTCTTATTCTCTAAATACTTTCCAACTCATAGTTGAATGAATAAATGGGATTACAGGAACAAAAATCCTTTAACTAAATTTTTCCTTCACTGATTACTGATTTTCGTATTCCTTCAAAGATTTAAGGAAAGTATTTTTAGAAAAGTATCAGTACATGATTCTCAAAAGCATTGCTACTTTAATATCCATTTAAATGTTATAGGTTAGGTTAGCTTAAAATGGCTGTCTGGGCACGGAACTTTGTCAAAAGACACACTTTAGCCAGAAAATGAGCCCAGTATGATAACACAAGAAAAAAGTAATCTTTCTTACTGCAAGGCTACACAAACCAATTCGTTTTGTGGATTAACCCAAAGCAAGTCTCTATGTGACTATGACTGATCTGAGGTTGTACAAGTTGTTGAAAAAGGGAGAGCCTAGGGATTTCAACCTTCGTCTAGAGAGCCGGACAGTGGCAGTGGCTTATAGTATTCCTTCTCTTCAACTGCAGCATTTCAATGGCATACTTTGAGGCGCTTATTTTATATAACGCTGCTTCCTGAACGTTTTAAATATGAAAAATTTGCATATAACCCTTTGCTGCTCGTAGTAGAATTGACTTCTCGTAGATTTGGCCTCTATTCAGTTATTATATATATTCAGTTATTATACATTTATTTCTTCCTCAGTTTAGTCTTTTATGTTAGGCATTTCATTTCTAATGGAATGTTTGAACACTAGAAAGACCGCAAGTTTTCCATACCTACAAAGACTACATATTATGTCCACTGATATCTCGAAAAGTACACGTCGTATTTGGCTAATTGTAGTTTTAGAACCCTAATTGTAGAATCTGATTAAAAAATAAAATTCATCAAGCAATAGTTGATAGAAATACTAAAGAAAATACAGATATTTAAAAATGAAAAACGCAATTGTCTTTCTAGGGTCTATTTACGAGTCGACAATGACAGTTGAAGGCAGTGTTGCTCGATACCTGAAATGACTTTCTCCTAAAACTTAAAAAAATACAAAATTTTCTCAAAAAAGTTAAAAAAATCTCCTAAAATAATTTTGTAATTTGCGTTATTTTAAAGGAATAAAACTTCCCATAAAAAAATAAAAAAATATACTCATAATTTTTTTTAATGCAGCCTTTTTTATTGATCTTCATCTTAACAACAAAAACTTAACAAAAACAAAACATATAACAAATGAATTTAACAAAAAGTTCAATTTTTAGTGGGATTTCATTGTCACAGCAATAAGTGAGAACGAGATAGAACGAGTTTACATTTTGTAAGCTTACAAATTTTTAACACAATAGGGTGCTTTGACTATTGAAATAGTTGCCAAAATATGTTTTGTCGCCAGTGTTCCCAATACATCATACATCGTTATCCAAAAATCTCCGAAAAATCCACTAAGGATACGAAAAATCCCCTAATATAAAATATAAATTTCCTAAGCTTTCTCCTAAACAATTCTTCCTCCTAAAAATTCTCCTAAAAGGCCAAGAATCTCCTAAATCTAGGAGGAAATCTCCTGATCTAGCAACACTGGTTGAAGCAGTTTTGACTCCCTGTGATAGTCAACACCAAAATATTGATTAACAAAATTCCTTTCGGCGTTTGCCAATTTTTTCCAAAACAGTTGCGGGTAAAAATTAGTTCTGAGGGATCTTTTGTAACTCTGAAGCGTAATTCAGAGAAATTAGAACCATGTATTTTATTCAAAGTACTGTACATCGTTAGCTACGACTTTTCTTCAATCTTCCATCTGAAAACATGCCTCGTCTTTTGAGATGGTCCCAGAACAGACCAAATGTTTAGCTTCTTCGTATGAAATAATAACGCCTTGAGTTATCGACCTGTTAAAAGACAGTCGGAAGAATCGGTGTCTGGTGAATACAGCGGATGCGGAAGTATAGTTCACAAAAGCGCCTTTAAAGCTTCCTTGATAACTTTTGCAACATGTTTTGTGCAGAAAGACCAGCGTTTTGTGGTGTTTTATTGGCACAAAGGTTCACTGTTTAGAGCATAACGAAGGTGTGTTGATTATACTTCAGCAAAATTAAATATGCTGATTTTTAGATAGAAATGATGACTTTTTAACATGAATATAGTTGCAAGATGGTCGCCTGCGATTTATTACTACTTACACCATCTTTTATAAATATATTAAAATTTATTTCTACCTCCAATATTTCCATTGAAACTCCTGCTTCAAAAAAGTTTCATTTTGAACCATCATTGACTTAACAAGCATCAAGAATAATTATGACACCAAAGTTTTTTCTCAAAGGAAATTAAATCATGCAACCGTTAATAGTGCAACGTGTTAATCGTTGCAAGAGCTCATTGCAGTTTTTATATGATTTTGTATTTTTTGCATTTCATTTTTCTCTAAGGTCCCAGCGCTACTTGTTACAATTTTATTAATACGCGTACGAAAAAGAGTTAACTAACTAAAGAAAATGAGCAAATTGAAAAAATTTTATTCAGCGGGTGTGAGCACAACAATGCACCCCAAGGGCACAGTTGAGTGCGTACATAAGTTATGGCGCCGTAGCCAGTGTTGCCCCAGTCAAGCTGCATTTGTGTGCCAAGTGTTGCCCGATTGGGTTTCAAAGTTGTGGGGCGGCGAAACTGGAAGAGCAGCGAAAGAAGTTATTAATTATGAAATTAAATTTGCCCCCGCCGCCCTCGTACGGACTCGTAATAAAGCTGAAGAGTGCCACCCGAACACGCTTTGTTGCCACCTCAGTCGCCGCCGCTCGCCATCGCTTCTACACCGCTTTGCGCATTTCCGTTGTTTGATTTTCTCTTTGCATTTCTTTTCTGTGCACTTTAAGTTGAAAATAGTTGTTCTATTTGGTGTTGTTTTATTGCAGTGTAAAAGTTGCTCAATTCCTTTCTTTAAATTTTTATGGTTCATTTTCTGTTTTCTGCGTTGTGCTGAGTTGGCAGTGGGCGGCCGTGGAGTGGGCGTGATGATGCGGCAAGAGCAGAAATTAAAATGCAGCGAAAACTTTGTCGGTGCTGTCAATTTTTGTTGGTGTACGCGAGCCTGCCGCCAATCCGCTGGCAACAAGTAAACAATTGGCATCGAGAATATTTTCGTAAAAATTGTTTTACAAAAGTTTACTTGGCAAAAGTGTTTTCGTTTTTTTGGTTCTCGCTTTTTTCGCAATGCTCTCACACTCTCAGAGAATCGCTTGAGGGGTTTTCACGGGGAAATAGCAAAGAAATTGAACGCTTAAGCGGAGAAAAGTGTGCAAATGTTTAAACAATATTCGATGAGTTAAAAGAGAAAATAAAATTAAGTACCAATTTCTGCAGATTAGAAGCAATTTTTTCGACACTCGTGAGAACTAATTTTAGTGTTGACGAAAAAATTAGTTTTTAGTTCTTTAGAACCGATTGACAATTATGTTTAATTTTCACCTCTGAATGGGATTTCAGAAACTCATTTTGAGCCCATTTTAATTGCATTCCAACTTGTTTCAAAAATTATCAGCAGCGCAATCAGTTGAAATGAAACACGATTGACTTGTTTTAGTGACAACTTTGAGATTAATTTTGTTTAACTTATGAGGTAAAAATCCTTATAGAATCTGCTAGACTCACATACACCAGCTTACCGGATTCTTTCCAATTAAAAACAACTGCCCGTTTCGGGGATTTGCTGCAGCGAACCACATAGTGGGTCCTTTTTTGTCCTCATGAAGTTTTGTGACTAGTCATACTTAGGTTTGCCATAATCATTGACCTTTTTTATACATAAGATGAAAAGTATTAGATGTTATGCTCGAATGCATTAGAGAGAGAGAGGTCATTTCTGCCACTTGCCTTACGGAATACATAATTTTCCTCTCTGCAGCAATGCTTATGGAGATTCCAAGTGTCTATAAAAATATTTAAAGTGACCTATTTTGCAATTTAAATTAATAGAAATGCCCCTCACATGAGTGAATACTTACACTGAATAGAACATTAGATAAATTTTAACTCGAAAGCGCCGCATTTTGAATACAATTTTGAGATACAATTTTTACAATTTTTTTTTAGCAATTTAACATGAAGCATAATTGAAAAATTACATTGTTCGAGTGCATGTTTAGTGTGACTATATGGTCACGCTAGGCGCTACAAGGTTAAGAACAATGGTCGACTTCTTCGAAACATGTCTTTCAACAACTCAGTTTTGCCTCATTCTTCCTTTTTAACACTAGAATGCCCAAGGTAGGGGAAACTGGGGTACATTTGACACATTTTTTTTAAACCTATATTTCTCGAAACGTGATTGATTAATTTTAAAAATCAATACTGCTTTCTCGAAAGTGATTATTAAATTTTGGAAATTTAAAGTTATTTTTTTATACAGAAGATTTTGCTCGTTATAATTTCATATTTTTTGAAAAAGTCATTTTGTCAAATGTACCCCAGTCAAGGGGCACATTTGGCTTTGGGAGGGGAACATTTGACATCTATATTTGTGAAAAAAAATAAAATCGCTTCTGATTAAAGATAAGCAAAATTTCGTTACATATTTATTAATATTTCATTTTACGCGAAGGAAAAAATAAATAATAGATATTTCATTTATAAGTCTTTAGTTAAGAACAATTGAACACAAAAAAATAATAATTTGGATAAAAATAAACTTATTTTACAAAATATTTGGACAAGTTAATCTTAAAAATATATATTTTGTACGACAACGTGAAGTTGAAGCCGGATTTTTTGGAATTGGCAGTTTTAACTCGATTTCGCTACGCATAATTACTGCCACATCTTCTATGTCAAATGTACCCCATATGCTTTATTTGACTTGATTTAATTTTCATACCTAAAATACTTTAATGACCTTTAATTAGCAACATTTTTCGAAAAAATAGAAAATAATGTAAGTAAAATTAATTTGCCACTTTGAGATATTTATTAAACTCACTTCACAAATTCCTTACGTATCACTGTCACAAAATAACAGAAACTCCCGTAAAAAAAGGAAAGCACGTACTGCTTCGCCAAAATTTGCGCACAAACTGTCAAACTTCATGACGCTTTATGAAATCACGTATTTAATTGTTCCCAATAGAGAAATTTCGTTACTTCCACCGATTTGATTTCAAAACGGCCATAGTCAAATGTGCCCCAAAGTCAAATGTACCCCAGTTTCCCCTAGTCATTTTGACTACATTGAGGTCTTTTATTGTAAATAACTTTTATTGCATCGCTTTCTAAAAAAATATCTTACCTGACTTTTACTTATTTTTAAAGCTAAATGGAATAAATAAATTAAAAATCTTGTACACAAATTTTTTACCCCAATTTTGTAAAATTTACCTTAAATGCCCAAAAGTAGTCATTTTGACTACCTATATAAAATTTTCACCAAAATTTTGACTACCTATATAAAATTTTCAGAAAATCTAACTGATATATAGACACATATGCATCTTTAATTGCGAAATATGAAAATTACAAATAATTGCAAATATTAAAAAATAAATATCATAGTAGGTTGTGACAATTCCGTAGTTTTTCAATCTAAAATTCACTCACAAAATTCATTCGCAAATTCCAAATTTCATTCCATTTTATCCCATTGATGTGTAAAGTACTCCATTATATTTAAATGAATTTTCTTTGTTAACCATAAAAAAATAAAAATTAAGTACTTATTTTAGTTTAATCTCATGTGCATTTACTCATACTTGCTTTATTTTGCATACTTAAAAACCAATAAAATAAAAAAAAAGTCAGTAAACAATAGTGTAGTCAAAATGACTACATATGGGCATTTTAGGTAGGTCAGAATGTCGGGCATTTTAGTGTTAAAAACAATTATCGAACAATAGAACTGCGATTTTCAGAAAACTCAGTTGTGTCATATTTTCCCTACTTATCAGACCTCTTTTTGTTCCTCTGATTTCCTTGAATTATCTTCGAAAGAAACCTTTCCATTACCGACAAGCCGTCATTACAGCCTTCCTGGTATTCTTATCCTGTCAAAGAAGTGAGTTTTAAATAACCAATCATTGCCAAGATTAGGCAAAAATGCCTCATATGTGATAACCTAATATTTAGTTTCTAACTTAGAACTTTTCAAATTCCGCTGCGAGAAAAAGTTTCGCCGAAATGTCAACGCTGACAAAACGTTTCACTGTCAACATGTCGCATTCTGTCTGTGATGCAATAATATTCCACAGTTAAATCAAATATTTGATGTCATTAAACATGCAGTTTTTCTCACTACAAAACTAATTCAATTGACTCGATGCCGACACTGAACTGCGCCCCAGGCGACTGTGACGGCACGCGCCGCGCCCCTCGGGATGCTGCCAGCTTCGGTGTCGCTTTAATTCGTGTGCGTGAAATTTCGTTGAAAATATTTAATGCGAAACTTGAATGAAATTGCACACACTATGCCAAATAGAGAATAGTTGCAACGCGACAGGACGAAGAAGCGCCGGAAACTGCATTCTGCGTCCGTCCGCTGGAATGCTGCTAATGAAATTTTTACACCCCAAACGCGGCAAATGCGCAGCGTGATGATTTCAAAACGCATAATTAAAACTTTATGGAAAAAAGCAGCTAAGCGGAAATGCTGCCTCAATGCACGCAGTTTGGGGGTGCAAGGGGAGGTGAAACGATGCAATGCAAAGCGAGGCGTCGGAAGTTGCATGCAGGCAAAATTAAATTTCATAATTTATGGAAAAAGTTGTTTGTATATGTGTGTATGTGTTTATTTACAAAAACAACAACACAACTTGTGCATTTAAGATTTGTTGATGATTCAAAAAAGTTGAATTAAGTGTATAAAATCATAAAGAAAATCGGTTCATAACTATTTGCATTATTTTACTAATTGAATTATTTTTTACTGTTATTTCGATATGAATAATTAGAAATAAAAAAATCAGTGATTGAATTAGCTGTTTAGTGATTCGTATTGAAAGTATTATACCTACTCGACCTGTAAGAGACTCGAAACTCTAAGAACTGTAAAAAAAGATAGAATTTTTATATCTAAAATGCAGAGGTAAATGGGGTTTTGAGAATATATTTTGGTTTTTGTTTGGTAGGAAACCAAAAAATTGAATAATTTACAACATGATTTACATGAGAGGCGCACTCTGGTGTTGAATTTTGAAATTTTAGTTAATTTTGTGGTTTTTAGACTGACAAATTTTGTTTAATGCTGAAATATTCATTCAAATTGGTTTACTACTTTCCAAGTTATGTTGTCTGCTTCTTATTAACTATTACTTTAATTAGTGAGAATTTCTGAGAAAATGGTCAATTTTGTATGGCAGCTCCTTTAAAAGTTGAAGATAGAGGGTAGATATATTTGAAGAAAACACTTGGAAGGAAAAATAAATGGGGGCACATATTATATTTGGTACGTCTACGTGCAACCTGGACCCTTTTTATAAAAAAAAACATAATTTTGTATGGGAGCCTCAATAAGGGTTGGAGATAGGAGGTAAGTTTGTTCGAAGGATGTATTGAAAAGTGAAAATAAGTGAGGGTCACTCATAGATTGAAACCCTCTAAGAGCTATTTATGAGCAGCTGTGAAGCAATTTGTTGATTGTTCTAACATTTTTGTGAACTCAGTCTCAAAGCGTTGCCATTTATTTTCATTTTAGTCCCCCAGTTTCTTGGCTCATGCATTTTTTCATCAATTTTCATAAAATTACAAGTCAGTAGAGTAGAGTATCGTCGAAGAATCGTGAACAAAATTATGTCATATACATACAAATTTTTTTTATTTTGAGGTTATTTTTTATCATACAAATCCCTATAATAGCTATTGTCAGTTTCTGTTAATAATCATTGATTGTTGCCCAAAATTACAAAAATATTTTGTGCTGACAATAAACTTGGCTAATCATTGGTTGTGTGCTTTTTCCTTTTGTATCTTGAAGACAATTTTCTCTGTGTTTGTGACGGAAATTCATTAAAGCTACACAAGCCATGAAGACGAAAAGTCCACGCAGATCTGACGCGATTTAGTGTTATAGCAACAGTTGATGTCCTTTGCACTTTTTCAATGCCATCATACAGGGTCAAACTTGCGTAAGTGCGCAAATTCGTACAAACCTATGTGTGCTTGGCTGTGAACTTTTATTCCTGGCACACGATTCGTTTCCGGCCTCACTTATGGCCCTAAGCAAACAACCAAACGTGTAAGCAGTCGCAAATCGTTGTATTTGCCGCGTGGAACCTGCTCGATGCCCATTAACGTTCACGGAATTATGTTATTGCCTCGTCAAATGTTCCCCTTCGCGCCAACTGCGACTTCATTTAGGACAGTAATCACACATTTGCCACCCACACCCGCAACCCGCACTGCCAATGATGATTATTGCATTTTGTTTGCTGTAGGAATTTTCTACTTGACAGGCCCAACTGTCAGTGCCGTCATCCTGGTGGCACATTTATCGCCGAACATAAATATTTGATTTGGCATTATTGACAGCCTCGGTGCCGGCAGTGTCGACAAACAGCGACCGCAGTGGCCAGCATCGCAGTGACTGCGAAATATTTGCGCCCGTGTTGATTGTTGATTTTATCCGCATAGTTTTTGTCTTTCGTTGCGGCGCGCCCCTTGTTGTTGCCGCCGTCGGACGCGTGATTCATTCGCTTTGCCGGCATCGCTTACCTTCGGGTAATTTACGTTTCCTCATTTCATTGGCCTCAGCGCGCTGCCGTCGCGCGTTCGCCTCGAGTCTCGATAAAAGTGTGCAGAAATCAGTGAAGTACTCAACGCTGGATATCGATGCTAATGTGCTTTCTTAGCTAAACACTATGTTTGCACTCGGCTTTGTGTGCCGACGTTGTTCGATATGTTTGCGTGCGGAGCGGCTCGAGGCTCGATGCAAGATGAGTGCGAGCTGTTTACATATTCTGTCTAAATATTTGACGTTGGTCTTTTGTAATTTAGGCACAGATCGTGGGATAATTTTTCTTCTAATAAAACTGATCCGCTGTAATGTGTTTATTTATAAATTATGTATCTACATATGTATATATTTACACATAAATATATTAACAAGAGAAAAGCGTCAGACATTGAGATGTTTATTGAGGCCGGGCAGACCGCACCTCCACTCGAAGGCCAAAGTGGCCCATTGTGAATTCTTTCTAGTGTTTGCCTATCCTGCTTGTTTTGTTAGTAACAGTCTCAACAGTTCGACCGCTTAATGAATGAAAATAGATCCGAGATTTCAGGTCCGTGCTAGTCAGGTCTGTCAGGAAATCTGAGCCCAGGATACAGAGAGAACCGGACAGTAATTCGCACAGGAAGTGTTGTATGGTTTCTACCTCTTCTTCATCTTCATAGCTGCTGCAGACATCACTGGACAAGAGAAAACATTTAACCCTTTCGCTACAGGTTTTTTTTGGGGAAAATTAAAATTTTAAATTTTACGTCTTAGGCTTCTATGTGGTTATTTTAGCAACATTCCATAAGACATTTTTTAATTTTTATACTTGGACCCTGTATTTTAGAGTGTTTTTCTATGAGAGCAACCACATCGTTGTGACTGTAATAATTACTTAAACATAAAACTTTTTACGCATAACGAAAATTTAAATATTTCTTCATTTACTTCAGCATAAATTAAAAAAAAAAAGTATCTAAAGTGAAAGAAAACGTCAAATTAAAAAGTTCTCTAATTTTGTCTGCTTCTTCTTCCTTTACTATGTCAAGATATACCATTACAAAAACGTGTATACTTCTCTTCATTAAACTTAAATATTCAGTTTATGAATTTCGTATTTTTCCTAAAACTTCAAACTATTCTAAAGAAGAACAAAAAAATATATCCTTGCAACCATAGAGGATGCAGACGTCCACAAAGTAGCATTGTTTCCATATGGCAACAAAATAGCGAAAGGGTTAATAAGCAGAGATCCAAAAGCGCAGTGTCTGGCCATGACTACAACGAGCTGTCGAATAGAGGTTGGACTCAGGGAGAGTACAAATAGCGGTTATTTCAAGAAATATGAGGGCCATGGTGCCCGGCGGGTGCCGCAATCGGCCCTGCTTTGCCATAGGACTCAACATATAATTTTTAGTCAACCTTTAAAAATTTATATACAATGCAAATTTAAGAGGAAGCAGAGAGTTAACCACTTCATAATATAAATTCATACATTTTCATACTTCAATATGTATGAAATTTACCTTATATAAAAAATTCTTCTTTCTTCATATTATCAAACTTTTTCAGGCACTTTGCAGCTGCTAGAGTAATTTGATCCCTTAAAATTTGAAGCTGCAAAATTTTCCAGTTAAAATTTACCCTGCTTTGAGGCCCTACAGACAGCCTAACTGACCGAAAGTATGGCAATTTCCCTCATGTCCTTTCCGTCAGCTGAAACGAAGAGTGATTCCGATTATTCCGAAACTAATTTTGGTGACTTGGGCTCTTCAAATGGTGGGCAACCCAACCTTTCTAGTATTAGGTCACTAATTGGGCCCAATTTATATGAAAACTCTATATCTATAAATCGTTCAAGAGTCTTAAGTAATGTACTGGTTCCATTCTCAGCTCTTTGGGTAATTCACATACTTATTTAATAGATCACAACCCGTTATGAAAACATGGCCTCTGGTACGTGTGCGTTTTCTATAGTTAACCCTTTCGGTTCCATGCTATGAAAATTGGGGCTACAAAATTATGTTGTATACTCACAAATTCTGAAATCATCCTTTTATCCGGAGACATATACCTAATTCGAATAATTATTTTTCGTGGGTCATAAAATCTGAATAATTATTTTGAGGTGCCTAAAAAACTTGCTGGGACGTATTATCCTAGTAGTCCCGAAAGGGTTAACTACACCCGATTCTCATGATGATTTCTCATCCCTAGAGTTTCTTGAAAGAATTGTTCGCGGTAAGATATTTGAATTACATCGTCCTATGGTAGTTGAGTGGAACATTTTCTAGTCGTAAAACAAATATTCTTACAATACGACAATATGAGGTCTAGACAGGGGCAGTGGCGCACGCAGGATTTTATTTCGGGGGGGGTTTCGTAACTTTTTTTTAGAACTTTGAAATAGAATAAAATTTAGATGTATGAATCTACAGACTGAGATCCAAAACATGTATGTTTCCCCTACCTGACCTATTTTGGTCCTGAAAGTTCAAAATAGAAAATTTATTTAAAAGGAAACAATTTTTCTCTTTTATTTGATACCCATATCTTCATTATTGCACAACCGCAAAAATTAAAAAAAATATTTGAAATGTGTCTTGTCTTTAAAATTTTAAAGTCCTTTAAAAATCACTTTGAGTCAGAAAATGAAAACTGACTATGCCAGGTAAATGACCTCTAGTTACACGCCTATATCAACATTTGGATGGGTCACAGTGTAATTAATGTAAAGTTGGTGTTTTAACTCAGTGCATCATAACTTTGTCATTTTTCTTTCGATTCCATTGATGGTAGGCTTAATATTTGCACAAATAATATATTTTTCATCTTAGGTTTTAAAACCAAAGGAAATAATTTATTTTATCTATACAAAAACATTCAAAAATTTTTGATTTTTGAAAATGGTCGAAAATTCACTTTTTTACAATTTTCACCGTCAGTAATTTCTTCAAATCTCATCTGATTTGGACAATCTGTATATTTCTGGAAAATCTAAAGTATTATCTTCCGACCGACGGACATCTTGTGTTAGTCGGATGGTTCGTTTACGAGATATATGCTCATAACTGAAACAACAGGGTAAAAACTGGTTTTTCGAAGATTTCAAAACGCTTCTCACAAAATGTTTTGATCTTCAGTTTCGACAGTGACAGCCTGATTCTGTGTATTCTTGACAAATTTTTTATCAAGGTATTTTGTCAAGATTTTTATCAAGCAAAAGCTTTGTTGGCATTCTGATGCAACATTGATAAAGTAAAAAACTCATTTAATTTAACATAAGGTGAATATGCGATAGTTGTCAAATTGTCAAAAAATAAGACAAATTGAAAGAAGTAATTTTGAAATTATTTTGAAATTTTTATTAAAAATGTTTACAATTTTGTGAGACAGATGATTGGCTCATAGGCAAATCACAGTTTTTATCAACGCATTTTTGGTAGGATCCATGTCCAAAAAAATGCAATGCCGCCAGAACGCGTATGGGCAAAGATAGCCCAATTAATCAATGCCACAAGGATCGAGTTAGCCGGAAATTCTTCATGAATTCTTCTTCGCTCAACGAAGGCAAATTATTTGTTTTCTTCTGCTTCTGATTTCTTCTCTTCTATCCTCCTCAACCGTTAAAAGTGTAAACATGCACAATTCTTCCATTTTCAATAGGCAAAATTTCAATTTGTATGCTGTTGCCAATAGCATTCACACTTTTGACAATTTATCAAGAAAAGAGCTTTTATTTTTAGGAATAGAATACCAATTCTTGAAAAATAGTAAAAACTTGACAAGTAGTCAATATGGTGAATTTATCAAGTGTACAGAATTAGGCTGTTAGTCTAGAAAACACTTGTTTTAGGTGCATTTTTTGTGTCGAGTAATGTTATTGATGATTGAACATATATGCGACGGTTTTAAATTAAATTTCGGTACTAACTTAAAAATATTTCGGGGTTTGAACTCCCAAACCCCCCCCCCCCCCCCCTCCCTGTGTGCGCCACTGGACAGGAGACTTCCCTGCAAGACAGGTACCGGTTAGGTTACTAGTCATCTAACTGGTAGTACTGTGAAAGTTTCAGTCACCGCTTGTTCTGGAGTTTCTATCACTTTCTTAAGGGCGATGGGAAAAAAATGACGGAAACTCATGTATACATGTGATCTTCTATCCCATTCTCACACATTTGTTTGACAACATATTTCAGACATACGCTTATCTCGCTCACTCTCGTTAGAAGTACTGGGTATATTACCGGTAAAATACCCGAAAGTTGTCCTAAAACAGTAACGTAAATATCGGTTATAGGTAACATATAAACCAGTCACCTCTACCAAATATTTTAGCCACTGCTTTCGGTTAAAGAACCGGTGCCGTTACCAATAAAATAACTAAATGATTTGTATTTAATTAAAAAAATGCTTTATTATAATATTATTTTGCCGCATTTTTACATTTACATTTTTTTTGCTTTACCCGATTGTGGCAGCGCTCTACCACCTTTTTCATCCGCTTCTCAAACGCCATTTGACCGTGGGCCTTGAGTGCATCTAAAAGAGAGAACACAAATTATGTTTTATCACTATGTATAACTACTTGTAAGAAAAACGTTTGCAGACAATGGTAATTCTGTCACTCCTACCTTGTGCAAAGTTTTTAATAAAACATCGAGAGCACTTTGACTGATTTTGTGGCGAATTGCCCATGACATAACCTCAAAACATTTGTCCTGGACAATGTGTTCGCCCCCATCAGCAAAATGCTCGCTGCTAGCCTCTTTCTCACTTACTTCACGAGAGGTGCTCGCAGCGCAATCTTCCTCTATTTTATTGTCTTATTTCCTAAACTTCCTAACATTGGCTTCGAAATTTCTTTTTTCCCTACTCATGTTGTTTGCAAACGTTTTTTTATTCATGTTTTTATGGCTTATATCCTACTCTTTATTCGCAAACTATTGGTTTATTGGTTTAAAAATATAATTTTATATAATTTATTTATAATTTTGTGATTTCTCCTCGTTGTATTTTCCAAAAATGTTTGCAGCTTCCTTTGCAGCAGCTTCAAGTTTCACCAAAATTCACAAAATTCACAAATCTGACATTTTCATGATGATAGGTGACTGTGACGTACATACTATATATATTTGACCCACTTTCACATATGGAAGAATGAATTAAATTGAAATGTAAAGGCGTTCTTTCACTCTTGCGAGTAACACTACTCGACAAAAAATGGGTTCATCGCGTGCTCCTAAAAACAAAAGTATTTTTTAGACTAATCTTCGGCTGCTGAACACGAAACTGAAAATCAAAAAATTTTGTAAGAAGCGTTTTCGAAAAATCTTCGAAAAACACGTTTTTCCCTCTTATTTCAGTTATGAGCACATATCTCGTAAACCAACCATCCATCAGTAACTTCCCCAAATCTCATCTGATTTGGACAATCGATATATCGTTGGAAAGGTTAGTTAATTGCCTTCTGAACGACGGCCCACTTGTGTTAGTCGGATGGTTGGTTTACGAGATATGTGCTCATAACTGAAATAAGAGGGAAAAACGTGTTTTTCGAAGATTTTTCGAAAACGCTTCTTAAGAAAATTTTTTGATTTTCAGTTTCGTGTTCAGCAGCCGAAGATTAGTCTAAAAAATACTTTTATTTTTAGGAGAATTTTTCGTGTCGAGTAGTGTAATCAATGCCCGAAATTGAAATGCGCGCGTAACGGTAAATGTGGTCATCATGTGGGGAATTAGTTTCTTTTTTATATTATACTACTTTTTTGGGGGTTTTTAATATTATTTTCTTTTTTGCAATGAATGTTGACAACTATGGATTAAGTTACATGAAAATGGTTGCATAATACGTTCTACTATAAGCAACTTTTTCACATGATGCCCATTGCGAGTAATAGTACTATTAGAAAGCAACTGTCTATGTATTAGTTAAGACAAAAATTGTAAGCATGTGTTGGAGTTTCCGTCCCCTCCGTCTTGCAGGGTTGGAACCACTACAGCGTAGAATTTTACGCAAATGTTATAATTCATTAATTAAAGTTAAAACTCATAATTAATTTGTATTTATTCTACTGAAATTTCCATTATAACAGCCACTGTATCCATAAAAAGATCTGACAGAACAACTTCTTTCGTTAATATTTTTCTACTCTGGACATGCTCTGTTTTGAGAGATTCATTAAGACTTCATTACTTTTGCGAATTGCCCTGGCAACCCTGTGCATAATTTTTTGTAAGTAAATACCGAACGAACAGATGCCATCACAACCTAATCAGAGAATGTGAGCTTCGCCCCCCATCCTTCCACATGCTCGTTAAGTTCGTTAAGTCCAGCATCAATGCAGCCAAGTTCGCACACGTGTCGCACACATACCATGCGACAATGCAAGTGTATGCGTAAGTATTTTACACTGAACTCAATGCATTATTTAAGCTGTGCAACAACAAATTCACGCAGCCACATTGATTACAAGAAAAATTAAGTAAATAAACAGTCCAGTGCAAACGGAAAAGCTTATTTAACTTGCTGGAATGTGAATTTTGTTGCTTGACAAATTTGCATATCCTTCTTGATTATTAGGGTTCGCTCTGCTCGACGCTCGACTCGTTCCGATTCGGCACTCAAAGGCCGCACTTGACAAATTGCAGATTGTCTAATGGACGATTTTTATTCTTGTTGGCATAACTTACGGTCCAGTATTGCAAACACAACAGATAAATACGTAAGTAAAGACACCCACACACACACACAGACCCAGTAATAGACACAAACACACACACACTTACTGAACAAAAGGGATAACATTCTTGATTGCAACTGGACAAATTATTAGCGCACAAGTTTTTCGGTTCTTTCACTTTTTGTTTGGTGCTTTCAGCTTTCTTTTGAATTGTTTACAGAGGCAAAAGAGGACAAGGCAAGGCGACGGCAAGATGGCAAGTGAGCGGTGGCGGGTAAGGCACCAAACGTTGCTTTTCGGCTATGCTGCGAACTTTGAGGTGGGGATCGGAGAGAGCGTAGGCGCAAAGCAAATTAGAAAAGTTTGGCTACTCATATTCTGAATGCTGTGCCATTATTGAAAAGTTTTTGCTGATTTGCCTTTATCTCACACACACACACACACACACTGTTACACTGAATGCGCTCACAAAACTTCAGAAAAGCGGAAAAGGCATATTGAATGTGAATTGAAACATAAACGCAAATTAACGTAAAACAAAACAGCACCAAGAGTGGACAAAAATATCGAGTTGAAATGAGGCAAATTGACAAAAAACATTGGTCCTGGCTCAATTATTTCGCTGCAAATCGTAGAAATAATTGAACACTTACCCTGTTGTCGTTTCTATTCCACGTCTATTGGCTAATAAAAGTTTCTTGGAGTTGATTGACGGTATTCACGATCACGAAATTCACGAAATAGGAAAATTTAGTAGAATTTAGAGACAATTTGTCCCTAATAGAAAACAGAATGTTGATTGCTTCAAGGATGCAAAAGTCAGTCTCTCACTTTTAAAATACCTGATTGGCTGAAGAAGGGAGAAAGGTGCTTTGCAAAATCTTTGCCCTGTTTGTTTTGGCGATGACAATCGAATACAAACTAACAACGAGACATGGGAGACATGCTGGCTTGGTCATGTCTCTTATATGGACGATGAAGTCAGTTGATGAAAAAAGGTGTTCGACGTGATAGTTGGATATCGATCGCAAAGAGAGAGACCCTGTCTCCGGTGGAAGTACCAAGATGAGGATGCCCTATTTTCTCCTTTGACCAACTGGAGAAGGCACGCCCAAAGCAAAGGCACCTGGAGAGAACTTTTGCGGCAGCCCGTAATCTGGTAATGGGTTATTATGGCCTCTTAGGTATGTAAGTAAATTATTGCCAGAAGTCGCAGAGTCTTAGGAAACTGTTCAAATGAAAAGACTTACAAATTTGAACTTATTATTGGGAAATTTTTATTGGTCGCATGTTCCTCAGTTTGTTCTTGAGTTGTGATCAGAATCTTCTGAAGAATCTATGTAATCAGATCTGTTCCTCTGCCAACCACCTGGTACACATGATAGCCTATAAAGTAGTAGAGATATTCCACTGAAGCTTGCCATTCATTTCACTTTCGATATACGACTTTTTAGAGCATTGGGCAAGGACTAACAAGGATTTTTCACCGAGCTGTACAGATAATGTTTGAGCGGGCATATTTGGGGAGTTTGAACCACCAATACCCCCTCACGTTACCTTCTCAATATATTCTCCACAGCCTCTGACTTTTTTCTGGTATCTACTTGTAGTTTATGTATGCTGCGAATAATTAATTGTAACGATGAGGCACTCTGTCGCTGTGCTATGCATGAATGCTTTTACGGGCATACTTTTAGGCACGCACTTTAGAATACGGCCGGCTTGCTATAATTTCGATATGGCAAGGATGGCTCGCGATGATAATGGAATGTGCGAGAACGATCGAGAGATAGGCCAATTGAATGTGCAAGAACGATCGAGAGATAGTCCAACTGGAATGTGCAAGAACAGTCTTATTTAAACAAACAAAGTAGTACAAGGTGTGAAGACAAGAAAAGTGTAAATTTGTAAATAAAGTGATTGTTGGTTTCTGACTGCGTTTTGCGCTGAGCAATTGAAGTGTGTTTTATTTTTCAAGCACAATCCAGAGATTAAAGAACTCATTTTCGTAACAATATGCTGCCAAGGGGCAAATATTGAGCATGCCAACACTTACCACTTTTTCGTATCACTTTTAGTAATGAAATGGGCCAACATTTGAGCCATAACGTCAAGTGACCTTTGTAATATTTTACATGCGAACGATTTTTGGTCTCGGGTTGTCCCCTGGCACTGCCTTATCGTGGTGTATAGTTGAAAGAACCACCCAGCTTCATTTCTCTTTGGAATGTACAACTCCAAAGTTTTTGTCGCCGAATATCGATGACTTTAGGGGTCGAGGAGTGCCTCAGAAGAAAAAACGTTATCCGCTGCAGCATTGTGGACGTAAGGTTTAGAGCTTTGAATGAAAATTTGTAATATTTTTGTGCCTATTTGGGTCTTACATACGTTGGCAATTACATACTTAGTTTCTCAGAGTAAACTTCTCCTTTCAAAGGGTAAAACATCTTGGAGTAACACGCATGTGAAGTCAATGACTTCGATCGGACGTCTTGAATTGAACTTATCTTTGAATACAACTTTGATTTCAAATTTAAAATTTGGTTCACTCGAATATGAACGAGTAATTTCACGTCGAAACTGTATTGTTTGTATTTTGTATGAAGGTACCCGGGTATCTTCGCATAGACAAAAGTTATTCAAAATCGGTTCTAAAAGTTATATAGAAAAAGTTTTCTTTCTATATAAGTTATCTAATAGGTAGTCAATTGATTTTTAGGAAGATACCAAAAATATCAGCATAGCGTTCCTTGGCCGAAAGTAGGATATTTTTACTTCAAAAATGCAAAAGGTACCCTGCAAACAAGGATCAACTCCATTCACCCCGCACTTCTGCGCGGTTTGCAAATGACGCAAATAAAACTCAATTGTTAGCAAGTTTTCCGGTTGGTTTGTTCTTTATTGTGTCCCCGTAGCCAACTTTCAACTGTTTCACTTGCTGTCGCTTTCAGCAGCCAGCGGCAAATTCACATGAAAGCGCTGCACTATTTGCGGTCGTCGTCGAAAGTGGGTCAGGTGTGGCCGCATTTCTAAAATCCTTATTGTACTCTCTTGTGCGGGTCCCCAGTAGATTATTGTACAATGTGCCGAATTGAAAGGGAATTAAGAGCGAACACAAGTTTGCTGCGAGTAATAGAGGTTCGTGGCAGTTCAGCGGGCGCGCCGAAACGGCATCAAATTTGGCCTGCAATCGAAGCATGTAATCAGATTTTCGCTGATTCCTGGTTTGTTCCAGGTTTTGCGTTGAGAGTCGTGGGCGGAACATTTGTTCAGTCGGCTCTTTCACCTTTTTCGCCTTCGCTGAAATTAGCATTTTTTCTTCTCTGTTTGGGGCAACGTGGGCGGCGCGCACTTTTCCATTAAATCGCCGCGTTACGCTTGCTTACTATGCAAATTGATTGTCCTGCCATACGCAAATGTCAGACCAATGTCAATTCCATGCGTTGCCTGTCTCCCGTTGCGGTTATCTCGTGCCCGTTCTGTCTGTGTGACTGTCTGTCTGTTCGAGTGTCTATTTATTTGCCTCCCTCAGCACTCGGCACACGTGTTTGGCGGCGGTCAGGAATGAAATTTAAAGCCACGACTCCGCATTCCGTTTAAGCTGTTTAAGTCGTGTGTAAATTTTTTGTTCGTCGCTAGAAACAGCAGATTTTTGGGATTTTGTTGGTCTAATTTTAATTGTCCGCTTTCGTAGTGTATTTTTTTATATTTTTTTTTAGTTGAGTTCATAAAAACCGAATCAGGTTTAATAGAGCAGAAGGATTTCATAGTTATTTGCGGTTCTGATTGTGCTGGACGCTGATGAGGAAAAATTGGTTGGTTGAAATTGCTAAGCGTTAAGGTTTAAATTAGATGCTTAACTCTTTCGGACTGGGCAAGCATGAACAAGCATGAACAAGTCTGAACAAAACACTCAGGTTATCTCATCGAAAATCTTCATCAGAGTGAAGTAGAGTGAAGAATGCTTCAGACTGAGGAAAAACGAGCTTAGACCTATCTCCGGGCTTCTAACTGGGAACCGCAGACTGAGAAAGCAAGTGTATACATTCGGTTCAGAATAGGTAAACGTCTGCCGACTTTGCGTAACAGTAAAGGGGATATTCCTAGACAACTCATATTGATAGCAGAAGGTGATACCTGGGTCAACACTGGCTTACAGAAGAGAACATGAAGCACCTAAATCTCCGTGAGTTACTAAATTTGATTAGGTCGGTGGGCCCAGGGAA